>CM056383.1:38300280-39005280 GCA_029718625.1 Synaphobranchus kaupii | reverse complement strand
GCGGCCGCGGCAGCAGCTGCCGCCGTGACACCCACATGGGGGTAATAGTGCAGAGGCATGTGGGAATGAAAAGGGTATGGTAGACTTCCGGTGGCAGCCGCATGCGTCATCATGTAGGTGTAAAAGCTCGGATCGGCTGGATGTGGCCAAGACATAGCCAGACGCTGTCTCTTGTCCTTCATCCGCCTGTTTTGGAACCAGACCTTGAGGGGAATAAAAAATACAAAAAAAGTTTGACAGTCTGTGCCATTTAGACACTTTTCAACGAATACCGTTCACAATAAGGTCATGAAAAAACATGATTTAAAATAGAGGTTAGGCTGCAACAGGAGGAAGGTTAGAAAAAGGCAATTTTCCCGTCCATTTATTTTTTATTTTAAAATTAAACAAACACGAGATCTTCGCTGCTATATAGCCTAAGCAAAAACAACGGATACACAATATGCTTTCTAACATAATGTAAAAAGAAACGCGCTGATGTACTTTTAAAAACAGCCTATCCGTTTTCGAAATAAACAAAACTTCTGTAGCCTAAATCATTCGCTTTTTAACCGCAAATTATATTAATTGATTATGATCTGTCGGGATGCTTTTCCTTAGGTAGCCTAATGACATCAAACATACCCTATGATAACTGCAGAGATCAAATAGCCTACGTCCGATTTGATCCGTCGTAAGGCGCTGTTATATTTAGAATTAACGCACTTACTATATTGTCCACAAATTATTTTTGCAAATCTGTTTTTACGTATGTAGCCTAGTGTAGCTATATATCAAATGTCCAGATTTTTTTTATGACAGAAATGTTATATTTCTGTTTATCAGACATATTTATCTTTATTTGCTACCTCCGTTAATACATACTATTATACTATACTATATATTCAGGAAATTGAATATACCTGTTAGAAAACACGTTTACTGCATTCTGTTTAATGTAATTAACGTTGATCCCAGTTGCGTTTTACTTAAAAATGTAACACATAGCATATTCGTGTAAATTCATTTTAAATGTGAACATACGTTTTTTTCACATTAAAGTATTATTGAGTGTAGCCTGATCAACATGCTTATTTTACAACGTAGGAAAATCTATTGTAAGGAACAAAACACACCTTTATTGTCGTTTCAGGCAGGTTTAAAGCCGCGGCCAGTTCACATCTTCTTGGTCTGGAGACATAGTTTTCCCTGTAAAACTCTTTCTCCAGTCGTCCTATTTGTTCTCTTGTAAATGCTGTCCGGTACCTTCTCACCTGGTCCGCATTCGAACTGTTTGAGTTTCCTATCGAATTACCGTTTAAGTTGAGGTTGGACAGGGAGGAAGAGCTTGTATTAGATGTTCCTGAATTACTGTCAGAAAAACCTGTGAACAACAAGAATTTCATAGGTTAATTATTAGCGAATCTTCGTGCTGATAGAATGTTTTTATTGTTACCATTATTACATTCGCCCTGTATGCACTGTAGATCTATACGTTTATTTTCATGAGCTCCGTTTAACAATCCTTGACACTTCTGTCCATTTATATTTCATGGGTATTTCATTTCCATTGATATTTCAAAATATGCAAATAACATAAGTGTCCCTGCAAATGACCAGTACAATGTGATGAACACAAACAATAAGATATGAGCATACACACACACACACACACACACACACACACACACACACACACACACACACACACACTTTACTATATATATATATATATATATATATGTGTGTGTGTGTGTGTGTGTGCGTGTGATAGAGGTATGAATACTTTTAAATGTAAGAACGCCAAACCTAAACGTGCCAAAATCCAAAGTTGGCTGAATACCAGATTTGACAGAATTAAATATGGATTATTTTCGTTATTTGACATGTAACCTGTATTAAATTGTATATATTTTTGCGTGCATCAAATTGGTAAATATGCAATATTGTGTATGGAATAAATTTCATTGAGTAAAATAAAAGCGATAAATACCTTTGTTGTTGTTTTCCTTGTGTTGGTTGGCACTGAGTGTGCTGGGAGAGCGATGTGCTGGGCATCCAACCTCCACGTCACTGTTCATGTCTGAGTCTTGAGAAACTTCTGGATACAGGCTGATTTTCTTCCTGTTTTCCGAAGATGAGATCTCGGCCGAGGTATTGTCGCTGTTATGGTGATGCGGACTGAACAAACTGTCTATTTCGAACTTGCCTTTGGTGGGGATATCCTCGAGAGTGCCATGCAGAGAGGCGGAAGTTAGTCTCGGGCTGAGGCGACCACTGTGTTGAGAATTTTCAAGGGCCTCTAACACCGCATTTCCAGCTGAGTCTGACAAATTCGCGAGCCTTTTGCCGGCAGCGGGACTGTGCAGCCCCCGTTCCATCAGAATCATTTCTTTTCTTATCCTCTCCATCATCAAGCTTTATAGGAAAAGCCAAAGTTCCACGACTGGTCCTCTGATGACTTGCACAGGGGGCTAATTCGCATTCAACTCTGGAACTATCTCTAAACAATACTACACGTTTTTATGAGCGGGACGCAAAAAACAAACTGCCAACGCCAGCAGCGAAAGACTGCTCAAAATGACCCGTGCATCCTTTCTAGTCCGAAATGTCATTCATCAGAAAGTGGTTGCTCGTCATTAAGGTGCGAGTGACGCTGCTCGAATAATCATTTATTGTAACAGGTTTATAAGCAAATAAATACAAGAGGACTGTCAGTGGATGATGGAGGCGGCCTGCGGTCAGACGAATATATCCAGGTGGAGAGACAGAGGAGAAGTGAAGGCGCGAGCTGTTGTCCCTTGGCTGATCAGAGCCCGCTTTAGATTGCTCTTGGGTTTGGCCTCTTGGGTGAAATTGACAGTCTGATTAATAAAATGAGCACTGCAACATTTCCCTCTTCATTTAGGAATATCATTATGCTTTGATTCTCTATTGTTCCTCCCTTCTGTTCTCTCTCTCTCTCTCTCTCTCGCTCTCTCTCTCTCTCTCTCTCGCTCTCGCTCTCTCTCGGTCTCTCTCTCTATTTTTTTCGTTTTCTACCTCTATAGATAATTTCGCTGTAGCTTACCGAATTATTAATTCCACAAGAGAAACCATTCAACGCTAAATGGTACTTGTTTGGTTAAAAAATAACCCAAAAAATAATAATTTCCCCCCATTCGTCTTGTGCTCATAGTGAAATTCATGTATTTTTATTTAAGACAATACTTTAAGAATTTGATGATTTTCATGGTACTTGTCCTTCTAAGTAGTCTGCACTAATAGCCTAATAATAATAATAATTATTATTATTATTATTATAATACATATAGGCCACGTATATTTCTACATTAATATTATGGCGAAATTGGAAATAACGTTGTCGCGATTACTCGTATATAGACGCACACGTTGTCCAATTTGACGCAATTTCTTATTTTTCGGAAAACAATGAGGCTCAATCGTGTGAATTACTCAATTAATTTTGAAGATATGAGGTCTTTTTCGAATATTTCTCAAAATGTCTTTTTCTGTGTACTACTAAAATTGACACGTTACATTGCATGAATATTAAAAACAATTTGGACGACCGTTACTCTATGGCATGTCTATAATTTACACATTCGTTAGTTAAAATAAATATTTCCATGTATTATAATTTTCACAGTGTTCGTAATTTTGACACCAGTTATTTTCTGACAAATATTAAAACACAAAAGCAATAATATAATAAACAATTGCTCTCTCACAGGTCGCAGCGATGTTATATTGAAATATTGCGCAACATATTACACATCCCATGCATAGGCTACACCAATGTATGCTACATGCTTTTCCTGCCCATTTAAATGTAATAATTTAATATGAAATTTTCTGCGTTTTTGCAATATGTAGTCAGTAATATTTTGATACTCAGCCCAGTTTCAATTAATTCCTTTTCTTCTTAGCTTGATTTCTTAAATGAGAATATTAATTAAATTTATATGTGCAAGAAGAAATCGGCGTGTTAATACGCTACTTGGATCAATCGAACGAACGAGGGGTCCGTTTTTAGACCAAGTGCGTGGGAGAGAGGGTGGGAAATGGTCTGTATTGGCGAGGTTAAGATGCTGGGAATGTGAGCGTGTGTGCGCGACAGAAAAGGGAGCAGGCGAATAAAGGAAAATCGTCTAGCGCGTCCTTTGGCGCCCCCAACAGCTTTGTTTAATTAACACAAATGTGAAGGTGGCTAGTGTGAACTTCTAAAACTTTAAGAATAACCAGTCGATTTTTTACTTTGTAAATAAGGGGTCAACTGGAGCGTGCTTAGCTGGTGTTTAAACCTCAGATGTACACCTCCAGACCACAGAACTGCATTACAACTGGAACAGCTATCATTATGTGAAATAAGTATTAGCTGTTCCGGTTGTAATGCAGTTATGTGGTCTCGGTGTTTAAACCTGAAGTTTACACTCCAGCTAAGCACACTAAAATTAATTCAAGTAATCTGTTCACGAGAAATAAAAATATATATATTTGAGATGCGTTATAGCCTCCTCAGTCGGAGATAAGAATTTTTAAGATGTTACTACATTTTTTAAAAATAGCATGTTCATTGCTACTTATTAAACACCAAAACATATAAATCATATCAATCTACTGGGGGAGGGGGGGGGGGGGGGGGGGGGGGGTAGATTGTGTACTGGACATTTGGAAGTTTGCCCATAAAAGCTGGTGTATGTTCAGGTCATTCTGATATACACTGCAAATGCACTAAAAACAAAGACTGCATGCCCATCATTTGCTAAAATGTAATTTAATAATTCTTGGTACTAATATCACAAGTTCAAACCATCAAATTATACATAGGCTTAATAGGTATACATCATAAAATATATATTTAAAAAACATTCAAGGCCACTTAATTCTACCACAAATAAGATGCAGGTCAATTTCATTGGCATTTATGAATTGCCATCTATCTGTGTAAACTGGAATTCATGTGCCCTGCAATAGATCTGTGTTTACTTGGGTATCACCCTTTGCATCCTATCCCTTCTGGGATACTGGCACCACATAGTGTCACTTTGGGTGACCCACTGTGGAATAAAAAGAAACCACTCTCCATTTGGAGACAAAGGAACACATAACATTTTATGTATTTAACCCTGGACTTTTTGTTGCAGCCAGATTTTCAGCACCTCTGAAAATTTGAGCTTTCACTCCCCACCACTAGGAGATGTTCTGCCCCACCCTGCCTAACTTCTCTGTTACGGATTGGTCAAGCTGACCTTTGTGAGGAAGTAGAGCCCTCTCACCCATACTCTTTTGCTTCTGGTCCTTGGAAAACACCAGAAACTCCCCTAGATTTTCATGATATTCCTTTTGGCAATAGCAAAGTGCTCACTATCCTGAACATATTCAATCTGGCACATCAGCAGACTAGAATGATCTGTTCTTAAAAAGGGGCCCTTCTGTCTTCTGGGATGGTCCAGGTTGCTCAGGATGTGGTAAAATATTGCAAAAAATGACTAAGAAAAATATTAATTAAATAAACACTACAATATCAACTTTAATTCATAATATATTGTTATATTTGGATTTTACTAGCAAAAATACTAGCGAATACTGTTAGTATTATTATTATTTGTTCTTGTTGTCATTATTATTGTTACACACACACACACACACACACACACACACACACACACACACACACACACACACACACACACACACACATATACATAGTGAAATTATTGTGAAAAATTGAAAATAGCAAAAATAACATTTAGAAAAATGAACCCCTTTCCATATTGCCAGAGAAGACGTGTGTCTTCAACCTGGCTATAATTTCCACCTTAATTTTGAATGACATAAAAAAAAAACACTTAAGATGAACAACACACCAATAGAAAGGTAATGTGGTCAGCAAGCGCTACAAGTGAACCTGAGTGTTCTACCATTGATCTGAGAACCAGAAATCTCAAATAAAAAATGTCCAGTATACTGGACGTTTGGAGTGAGGAGGATTCTCAGATAGTGCCCTTTGTGGCAACTCAGTATTTACGTTTTATTCCACTCGAAAATGAGCACGTTTCTACATCCATAAAATAGGTTAAATACATGACCAAAGACGTATACACAAATTATTACTGTGTTTGTATACACACAAAGCAATAATAATTATATTTGTGTATATGTAATTATTAATTTATGAGTTTTTGTTGGACAGTATTTACACTTAGGCATTTAACTGATGCTCTTATCCAAAGCAACTTATACAGCTTACATGTATTTTTCATACAATCTATTCATAATGCTGAATATATACAAAAGCGATTCAGGTTAAGTACCTTGCCCAACCTGGGATTTAAACTTGTGGTCTCTGAGTTACAAGCCCAGTTATATTACACCGCCACCCAACCCTGCATGTAAAATAGTCAGATTGTCTACTATACATGGGACCATAAAAATAACAATATTTATGACATAAACTGTAACATACAATATAAGCACATGCCATGACTTCACAGCTTATGGGAATTCTGCTGTTGGAAGAGATTACTCTGAGAGGGAGCTATTCCAGCACTTATGGGCATGAAATGCAGACCCATGGAAAGAATGAACATGAACATTTCACAACAACAACAACAACAAAAACAATAAGAACAGTAACAGCAATGACAATACAGTTATTTGTATTGCAAAACTTATATGTAGAATACATCACAAAGTGCTTCATAGAGCATAAGAGGAAAGCAAACCAATAATGAAATAAAAGTAAAAGAATAATGAAAGAAGATGAAAATGTATAATATGCGGTCTTGGTCTATGTGGTCTATAATATTATGATGCTATACTTTTCTTCAAATCCAACAAAAACAAAGAAAAGATATTTAATGTTTCAACTTTATTGATTTTTGTAAATATACGATAATTTCAAATTTGATGCCTGCAACACGTTCCAAAAAAGTTGGGACAAGGGCAAAAAAATTACTGGGAAGGTTGTGGAAAACACCTGTTTGGAACATTCCACAGATAAACAGGTGAATAGGTAACAGGTGATGCTATCATGAGTGGGTATAAAAGGAGCATTCATGAAGGCTTGGGCATTTACGAGCAAGGATGGGTTGAGGTTTGCCACTTTGCGGAAAACTACGTGAGCGAATAGTCCAATAGTTTAAGAACAACATTTCTCAATGCACAATTGCAAGGAATTTAGGGATCTCACCACCTACAGTCCATAATATTGTTAAAAAATTCAGAAAATCTGAGAAATTTCAGTGCATAAAGAGCAAGGCCAAAAACCAATATTGAATGGCCATGACCCTCGATCTCTCAGATGGCACTGCATTAAAAACTGATATGCTTCTGTAATGAATATAACCACATGGGCTCGGGAATACTTTGGAAGACCGTTGTCAGTAAACACAGTTCGTCGCTGCATCTACAAATACAAGTTAAGACACTACTATGCAAAGTGTAAGCCATATAGCAACAACATCCAGAAATGCCACCAACTTCTCTGGGCTCCAGTTCATCTGAGATGGACTGACGCAAAGTGGAAACGCAAAGTGGAAACCTTTCAAATTGTTTTTTGTAAATAATGGACATCATGTTCTCCAGGCCAAGAGGAAAAGGACCATCCTGATTGTTACCAAGGCAAGGTTCAAAGGCCAGCATGGTATGGGGGTGTGTTAGTGCCCTTGCACATCTGTGAAGGCACCATTAACGCTGAAGTGTACATATGCATTTTGGAGCAACATATGCTGACATCTAGACGACATCTTTTTCAGGGCCGCCCCTGCTTATTCCAGCAAGACAATGCCAAGCCACATTCTGCATGTGTTACAACAGCGTGGCTTCGTAGTCACAGAGGGCGGGTGCTAGAATAGCCTGCCTGCAGTCCAGACCTGCCTCCCATTGAAAACACGTAACCCATTGAGACTGCTGAAGTCTTATATCAAGCAATTTTTTTGGGACATGTTGCAGGCATCAAATTTAGTATGAGCGTATATTTACAAAAAACAATAAAGTTGATTAGTTGAAACATTAAATATCTTGTCATTGTACTGTTTTCAATTGAATACAGGTCAAAAAGGATTTGCAAATCATTGCTTTCTGTTTTTATTGACATTTTATACACTGTCCCAACTTTCTTGGATTTGGGGTTCGTACTATATAGTGTTAAATATTTCTTTCATGACAAATGTAATTTTATAAATAATATTATTGCATATATGTCACTGTGGATAGTTATATTTTATAATTTCATTACTATTCTGCTCTACTGATAAATTGTTACATTACCAGAAAACAAAGTTATGTACGTGGATTAGAATATGAATGTTATCTTAAATATATTGAAATATTCCCAGATAATAAATACAGACAAGATAAAGTAGCCTAAGCAATTTCTTTCTCTGTTCACAATTTAGAGCAACTATTTTTCAATATGCGTATTTTACTGGTGTTGTAGCACAAGTTGTAAAATGGGGTCGACGGGCCATAACCCTCTTATTGACTTTATTGTATACTGTATGGCCAGTTGTAGTTGGAACGAAATCTTACTGATTAAAAGCATTAGTGATGAAGAGTGATATTTTTTCAAATACTTATAATGTGGTTGGAATTTCTGATATGTTTTCTTGTTAACATAATACTTTGTATTGCAAACCAACCAAATATTTTTTAAATAAATGAATAATACGGGTTTTAACGTAATTGCAAGTTAACTGACACTAAGTTTTATTGCATTGTGTAGTCTGTACACAATAAAGGCACACCAGGTTGAATAGAACTAAATGAAAGAAGCAGGCTGTTATTCAGGAAGAGCTTTTCCGATTCTCTCAATCGTTCTTTGGAGACTAGCGTGTGTGTGTGTGTGTGTGTGTGTGTGTGTGTGTGTGTGTGTGTGTGTGTGTGTGTGTGTGTGTGTGTGTGTGTGTGTGTGTGTGTGTGTGTGTGTGTGTGTGTGTTTAACCCACAGGTATTGCATGGGAGGCCCTGCTTGTGAATTGTATTTGTCTGTACTCCTCAGCAACTTATGGATCTCATTTCACGTCAATATAAACTGATAGAGCCATCTAGTGATAGCTCTGCAGTATTACAGGAAGCGGGAGGAGGACTGGGGATTTGTAGAAGTCGTAGGCCTCGCTAAAATGGTTAATTACGTTTCAGTGCTAAAAGCACATTAAGTACTCGTTGTTGTTTATGTCTGCTGCTGTTGCTACAGCTGTTGTTGTTGTTTGGGAGGGGGATGAGCTCTTTCAGTCCGGTAAAGCCCGAAAGAGCGGTTTCAAGAGTATAGGCTACAGTAATACCCCCAAATTTCCGAAACACCTCAAGCCAGATCATGCACAGAATCCCATAACTTTGATTCACTGTTCACCAGTGCGTCCATGTGGCATTACATTGATCAGTGGCTTACTGAATAGGCTCTATTCGTGTTTGCCTATCTGGTCTGGCTTGTCTGCTTTCCCTTGCTACAGTCCGGCGCGCGTTGTGAGATTCCTCTGACCTTGAAGCGCCCGGACTGGAGGATATGAGGCGAATGTATTTGCAATAAACTTTTCTGTTATAAACAGCCACACAAATGTATTATTAATTGTGATCTGTCAAATATGTTGAATCTATTGAGTGTGTTTGAGTTTTTTGGGCACACCGAGTAGGCTAGGTATGTAACAAACGTTATTCATATGAAATTGCAGCCTATTTGTTTCGCCGTGTGAATGAGCCTATATTAATTTAGTAGGCCTATAAAACATTCTTAAGGTAGCCAGGTGCGTAAATGAGGGCCATGAAGGATTCTGGTTGTATAAAGTGGCCTATCATGTTATAACTCTGGATAAGCTTTCATTGTTGTTTACCTACAGCAGTAGTGTTTCCTGCGTTACTGTGCATGCATCTGCGAAACAACATGAACCCACAGGGAGCGACAGACTGCTTGGACTTCGAAAAAAAGTTTTCTAAAGTTATCTTTTTTCTGACTCCAAAATAAGTCTCAAAATGTACCTTTTAAGCTAGCAAGTATCTGTCACAGTTGTACAATATATTTCGTAAACAAAAGCCTAATTTGATTAACCATTGCCGTTCATGCCATAGAAAGAGAGAGAGAGAGCGGGGGAATGACGTGTTGACAAGTCCAAGTTCATTCTGGAAAAGCTTTTTCAGATAAATTATTTCTCCCTTAAATAGGCTACCTATACCTCTAGGAATGTGATCTTTTTGCTCAATTTGCCACGGGCTATATGTTTCCCATAGTATGAGTTTGACGAAAAAGGAAAACATATTTTACGAAGAATGTCTTTATTATAATTAAAAGTGAAGTAGCTACTGCCGTCCAGACCTGAATCCTCTTGGTTTACGTCCCAGATTTTACAATATGTTTCAGACACACCTGACCGAGGGCTACCTTACAATACAATTAATTTACTTATTGGTCCTGTATGACATTTAAGGAAGTAGCCTATTTTTACATGATAATCGAGTTCCTCACTTTTACGCTTTGTACGAGGAGACCATGGCAGACATTCCGTGCAATGTCTTGCAATATGTGCTGCGCCATAACACTTCATATAAAATGGCCGTTTTGTTTCTCAAAGTAAACGAATCGCCTTATAGGCAGCTTACACATAGCCTATAAGGCGATTCTTTTACTATATATATATATATATATATATCATGACGTTTGGCTGCAGGCTATTCCATTTTAATTCACTTAATTAGTTTGATTAATGCAATGATTCTATTGAATGTCTTTATTGGACATGTTTGTTTGTGTGCTGTGAGTCTGCCCCACTATGTCTAGTCTTTTTTGTTGTTGCTGGTGGCTACAACTGAAGTTCCCTAACGGGAAAATAAAAGTTATTCTATTCTATAATAATAATCACAATTTTAAGTATCTGTTGCTAACAAATGCTGTTTAAGATAGTTTGTACAGACTTGACGAACTGTATGCTGTCCTGTGATTTCAAGCGATTATAAAGTTATAGGTCTACTGAGTTTTGCTTTTAACATTGCGCAGGTGAAGTGACTGTGATAATAAATAAAATAGACACATTTTGCAATATTGCTGGAAATATTTTTTACTGCTTGAAGTAGCCTAAATCTATATAAATAGGCTACGTGAAAAACGAATACCGTAAATTATTTAATTAAATCATTATTGAATACGGAACTACTTTTGGGGTTATGGGTGGCAATTGCAAGAACTCTAGAACTATTTCTGATTATTTACAAATATTTTTGTAATTTCTGGGGATCTTTGAAATTAATTGCGAATGATATTAAGGCATCAAAAATGATCGAATACAAGTTTCGTTTTTAAGGACATGGTAGCCAAAACGATTAGATTTCGTGCATTTCCTTGTGCTTATGTTGCTGTTTAAATAAATATAATTGTAACATTGGGCTTACTCAACTGAAAAAGAAAGAAGTGGCAATCAAACGGGAAAATAAGCTTTGTAGTGGCCTATCCTTCTTCTTCCTACCCATTTACTGCGAAGGCTTTTCAAATATTTTCAGTTGTTTTAGTGGATATATCTTTTAGTTGTAAATACATGTTGCTTATGGGAAATTAGATAATCCCACGACGAAGGTCTGTATTTATGAATAAATTTTTTACATTCTATTTAGTGAATTCACGTCATATTCGATGGAAAACGTTTTTAAAATAGGGTGTTATATTTTCCTGAACAATTCCAATGGCATTCTTTTGTTAACTGGATACTTCTTTTAATTATTAACTTAATAACAGTCGCGCGTGTACGGGCTACACAGTAAAATGTCCAGTGTTAATTCAAATCTAACAGTGTACATCTGAGCTTGATCTGGCCAGAGTATGCTCATATGTAGCTACACTAGTAGAGTTGAATCAACACTGTTAGAGTTGAATTAACACTGGACATTTTGCTATGAATATACTGTGTGCATTACAGCACAGGCCACAACGCATTATACACAATTGCAAAACAAATAGAGACGTGACCCAGAATCTTATTCGTGTGAATAGATGGCAAATGTAGCCTACATGCAATAGTCTGTGTGTATTTCATCTTTCTCACAGAGAATTTGCACATACACTGCATTTAGTATTAAGGTATGAGCCTACATTTTTACCTGTGGTGGGTGATGCAGTTAATTACAGTAATACTGATGTGTCCGTGGAAGTTCTACAATGTTGTATGAACATAAATTAAAAATCAATGAATTTTTATGTTAATTGGTGAAACTTTCAACATGACCTTGTATTTTAGCTATTATGAGGACATCAAATATGAACCATTAACCAAATGTAATGCTATTGTTAGTTTTATGCATAGTACGAACGATCTTATGTTCTTATTTCTGTTCGTCAGCCTGGTTGCATGAACCAAATAACTTTATTCGGTTTTCAAATCCTTAATTGCATTTCGTTTAAACGGGTTAATTTTTACTTTGTTGTTTGAAATATGGGTAACTAAAGCAGTTTATACGTTTGACGACTTGATTGTAGGGTGTCCAGATTTCTGTTTGCTTTAAGTAGGCTACAAATTTTTTTCTTTGTTGTTGTTTTTTTAACTTGTGCGTAAGATAAGGCCTCGAGTATTAGCCTCAATATATTTGCATGTCACGTGATCACCGCCAACCAATTACACACATCATAGTCACAGTTCTGTAATTAGTCAAGAAAAATATAAAAAGGTTATCTGTCTTGATACATAGTTTGGTTTTATGTAGTGTAATGGAATGAGGTAACATTTATATCGGTGAAGACGCTAATGTCTGTTTTGAATAGCCTACGTGACGTTTTGACAGTGGACAAATATCGAAAAGTAACTAACTAAAGTACTATTTAAGTGGCAATGGAGAACTTGGGAGAGGATATCGCCTCTGTGCAGAACCGGAGTTTTTATCCGTGTGCTTTTGGGGCTCAGTCAAGGCGCTCTGCATCGGGGTCAGTGGTATACTCCATTACGGGCAGACCGGCCTGTCTTAGTTCAGAGTCTATTAAAACGTACGCACCTATTCCTGGCTCCACGGCCACCGCAAATCCTCCCATCGGTTTCGGCTGTCATTTTGGAAACTCTTACTGCGGTTGCAAAGTCCCACATGGTGCCCCTTTGCAGCAGACCGTAACGAAACAAACTACTCTTGCGTCGTTATGTGGGCATTCGGTGGATAAACGTATGGATATAACAGGTTTTGCCAGCACCAACATGCACTGCAACGAAATTCCAGGAAGGGCTGCGGAGTTTGGTGTTTACCAAGGTTATTCAGCGTCCTACTCCCGGATTCCAGGATATATCGATGTACCTGTTGTACCAAGAGCCGCTGCTGGCTATCCAAGACACGAGGCTGTTTTACCCATTGACGGATACCAGCCGTGGAACTGGTCAAATAGTTGGAACAGTCAACTTTATTGCGCCAAAGAACAGACACCGAACCCGAATACTTGGAAATCTTCTCTTGCAGGTATGGTAGGCTATTTCCTCCTCGGAATTCAATGTCCTTCTATGCTTTTTTCTTAATTTAAATATATTTGTAAACGAGGCCACTTAGCACAAGTGATAAATGATCGTGCCTATATTAAACTGGAGTGAAAATGAACTGTGATCCGCACACTGATATAACATAACTATGTGTGAAACATTTATCATTAGCACAGTGATCATAGTGTTTACTTTCATGTTCAGTAGCCATTTAAAACCTTCAGGAGGACACATTTCACACCATTTTAGTCAAAATTGTCAGTAAAATTGTCAATCCCAACGGTTATGGAATGTCCTCTTAGTTCTGTTTAGTAGCCTATATGTTTGTATGCCCCATGAAATGTGGCATACCTCTCATGCCAGTATCAGCTTTAAGCTTTTTACCCAGAACCAAAAACAGATTAGTGCCTGTACCAGTTCAAGTACCTATAGGAAGTATTGAAATTGAATTGTAACGTCAGCAGTAGCAGCAAGAAGAAAACAAGCAATACTACTACTGATACCACTACTACTGATACTACTACTACTGCTGCTACTGCTAATAATAATAATAATAATAATAATAATAATAATAATAATAATAATAATAATGATAAGAATATTAATAGCTAGTCTTATTTCAGGGACAAAGGAAAGCATTCTGTACTGTCTTCCCTGCTTCTTTAAAGACATTTAATAAACATAAAAAACGTATTCCTCTTCTTTTTCTGTGAATGTTCAGGCGAGACAGGATTGAATGAGACTCATGTCAGTACTTTTTACCGGCGTGGAAGGAAGAAGAGAGTGCCATACACCAAACCTCAGCTGAAGGAACTTGAACGAGAGTACACCACGAACAAGTTTATTACCAAGGATAAACGGCGAAAGATAGCCTCTTCTACCAACCTGTCAGAGAGACAAGTCACGATTTGGTTTCAGAACCGTAGAGTCAAAGACAAGAAAATTATATCCAAATTGAAGGACGTTCAAACTTATTTTTGACTTAATTGAAAACGTCAGTCGGATAGTCCTTAAGATCTGCTTAGAATGCGAGCGATTTCTTTTTTGCATATTCATGTTTTAGTATTTTGTGGACCTTCTGCCGAGCCACAGCTCTTCACTGCAATGCGTTTAAATGCGTGTATGGGAAACATAGGCTATCTGTGATCATATTCTAAGTAATAATTTTGTTTGCAAATTGCAATTTGATTAAATTATTTCATATTTTCCTTTGGCTTAGTGCTGTTTTTCCGTGACGAAGCCCAAAAGGCTTTATTTAACCTACAAAACGAAATACAACATTAGATCAGAAATACATGTGTTGTAATGGCAGGAATGTTATAAGAATGGATGAAATTGACCTCAGTTCTTACTCTATACATGTTATTAACATTGAGCTAAGTACATGTATGCTACCTATATGTCGCATACTACGAGGTAAATTAATTGTGCTTTAAAAATACGAAAACAATGACAAAAAATATTTACAGCGCGTTTAACAGCCTGCTCTGAACGAAGTTTTAGCGCAAACTGTTTTACGCACACACACACACACACACACACACACACACACACACACACACACACACACACACACACACACACACACACACACACACACACACACACACACACACACACACAGGTAATACTAGATTTAAAATAGTGTTCAAGAACATGTGAGGGTTCTTTCTCCATGAAATCTCCTGGACATATCTGTATTGTTATATTATTTATTGGATTCATGTTTATTGATATTGTACTCTGGCTCAACTCATGTTGAAAGGATCTGGCAGTTTATCTTAAAGCAAATTAGTGGGCTGCAATGCTTTATCTTGACTAAAATGTGTGTCTAATAAAAGTGCATAATTGAATGAACATCACGTATAGGCATAGGCCTGTTCAAATACTTTTGGCCATTATTGCAAGACATTTTTACTGACACTCAAGTTTTTGAGTTAATAGCAAAATAATAAAGTCCGTTTGTTGACATATTTTCCACCCATCAGATATAGATTTTGTACAAAATGTATGTTGTATAAATTAATCTTCTAATTGATACAAGCATTAGCCCAGGGTTTTACGTTAATCAGCATGCAAGTTCTCCGTGTTTTCTGCAATTCACTGTATACATGTCTGAATGTATACATTCTTCCTTTATGTATTAATCACGAAGAATTATGCATAGATACTTATGGCCTGTATAGGCCTACATATCACTTAAGTAGGCATATATTCCGAATAGTAGACCAGCACGAAAACCTAGCCCAAGATTGAAATATATTGTTAATGAATAACTATCAACATTACCATGATTATTGTTCAAATTAGCGTCCTTTGAGTTTTAACATTGACCTTGACATGCATTTACAGTCTCTGACCTTGACTCGATTGAAGCTCATGAATAATATAAAACTACAATTCATAGGGCTCTTTCGCCATCTACTGGATTTCATCTGTAACTGCGTGGACGCTGCTTTTGAAGTAAGAAATGTACAGTTCCCTCCACTATTATTGGCACCCCTGGTAAAGATGACCGCTTGGTGAATTAGCTTAATCTCACACTGAAAAAATGAGAGAAATCCAACCTTTAATTGAAGAAAATTTATTATGAGAAAAAAAATCCCTCATCAAGAAATAATTATTTTTAACAAAACCAGATGTGCCACAATTATTGGCACCCCTGCATTTATATATAGAATAAAGTAATAATTTTAATATATAATATTTGGCCGCATATCCTTTGCATGCCATGACTTCCTGATGTCTGTGACCCAACAACATCAAAAGGCTCTTGATATCTTATTTTCTGGTACTCTTACAAGCGATACTATAACGTCTCTGCATTTGAATGGATCTCTATGGAAATTGGGGGGGTGGGACTAGATTTAGCTGTAAATTATGCTGGAACAGTATGGAACACATGGTTGGCTAAATGGCTGTAAGTCATCAAGGGTCTGACATATCAAACAAGCCTTAAACCATCACTCTGCTGCCAGAAATACAGTAGATATGGATTGATAACTTGAAGCGTTTCTTCTCCTGACTTATTTTCAATTCAGTTCAATAGGAAAATTTGTCAGGAGAAACAACCCTTAAAGTGATCCATCCATATCTACTGCATATCTGGCAGCAGAGTGATTGTTTGAGGCTCTTTTGATTCCTCAGACCCTTGATGATTTACAGTCATTTTACCAACCATGTATTCCATACTGTTCCATAATTTACAGCTAAATCTAGTCCCACCCCCAAATTCCCATAGAGATCCATTCAAATGCAGAGACGTTATAGTATCGCTTGTAAGAGTACCAGAAAATAAGATATCAAGAGTCTTTTGATGTTGTTGGGTCACAGACATCAGGAAGTCATGGCATGCAAAGGATATGTGACCAAATATAAAAAAATATTACTTTATTCTATATATAAATGCAGGGGTGCCAATAATTGTGGCACATGTGGTTTTGTTAAAAATAATTATTTCTTAATGAGGGATTTTTTTTCTCATAATAAATTTTCTTCAATTAAAGGTTGGATTTCTCTCATTTTTTCAGTGTGAGATTAAGCTAATTCACCAAACGGTGAATTTTTTATAACCTTTTTTACTCATCTTTACCAGGGGTGCCAATAATAGTGGAGGGCACTGTATTAGTAGTGCTTTGTATTTTCCGTGGGTGAGATGGAGAACATGTAACGCGTGAAAATAAACTGTAAACGTTGTTTGTTTATATAGCCTATATATATATATATATATATATATATATATATATATATATATATATATATATATATATATATATATGCAAGACGGTCTTCCCGTAGGCTATATAAAGAAGACAAATATATGCGTCATGCTTTGTATTTTCCGGGGTGCGGTGGAGAACATGTAACACGTGAAAATAAACTTTAAACGTTGTTTGTTTTACTATATATATATATATATATATATATATATAGGCTATATAGGCAAGACGGTCGTCCCGTGTGTAAAGGAGGAGAGACTATGCCTTCTGTCCACTCGTCGCTCTCACTCACCCACAAACGTCTGCACGTAAATATACTGCATATTTCTTTAATCTTTCGTAAACGTTACCAACTTTGTCCATTCTTGTGTATTCCTAGTATTTCTGTTGTTCCTTGATGCTAACGTTTTAATTACAAATAGCACTGTTTTACAACTTAGTAGACAAAATGTAGAATTAACAGAAGAGCATAGCTACATGATCAGACTAGGCCTAAAATCTACGTGTGCACTTGGACTTGTTTTTAGTAAAACTTACTCTATTGAGTTTGACCTTGAACTATAGCCTACTGATTTTACCCACACACACACACAAACGCATTCACAGTCAGTAAGTCTGTTTAAATAATGCCGAAAATACTTTTGCAATATTTTATCGTACTATACCTTCAATAATTCAGACTATCAAGAATTCATGGTATTACTAGGCTCGTAAAAAAGAGACAACCAAAAAACCACAGCTATTTTCCGAGCAGGCGAAGTGAACAGTACAACGTTAGTAACACGCTGAAGAAAATTAGATTTTGGTAAGAAAAATTAAGAAAATATTCCCATCTGTCCTGGGCCCCGTTTCCCAAAAGCATCTTAGAGTGTTTTGTGTTTGTGCTTTATTCATTTTATGATTCAAATTTACTAACATTACATAAAAACGATAATAAAATATAGAGGGAGAAAGACAAAAACAAACAAACAATGAAAGTAGTATAAAAAACAAAATGGCCTAAGATGATCTTTACTCTAAGATCGTTTTGGGAAACGGGGCCCTGGTCTGTGGGCAAAGCAAAAATATTAACAACATAATAATTCGGTAGCACAGGAAGTTGTATAATAACCTTTAATAATCATTTATTGTTCGTTTCTTGTATTCTTTTTGATATATATACATTATCCTTTAATGCAGTTTCATTCGTTGATATTATCAGGCTTGTTATACATAAAAAACAAACACGTATTATCTCTAAACTGGATATTCCTTAGCAAAATGCAAAATATTTGGTTGTCTTGTAAAATGGTATGCATATTAGTTGCAGGATTTAAAATTTTTGATTTTGATTACATTATTTTATAATGTATTATAAATAGTTTATATGTTAGGCTACTTTTAAAAAGGCCTGGTTTTAAAAAGAATTTTATGGGATTTTATGTACGTCTATTTTATGGGATCTACACTGTGTGTGTGTGTGTGTATATATATATATATATATATGAACGTTTTCACAGTGAACAACAAAAAACAACTGGGAACAACACTACATGGTTGCATTATCGCTGCTGTCTAAGATACAACGTCGTATAAATATAAGATTAAAAAATGCATTATAATTCTAATGTTATGTATGTATTGTATGTAGCCTAAATATTTCATTAATGAAAGCTGTGGACTCCTATGTCAAATGATTTCTTAACTAGATTTTTTTCTTGGCATGGCCATCATGCCTGTAGAAAGAAGGATAAATAAGAATGCTCTATGTTATAGATAAGTGAGCGCATATGTCACAATCATATTTTCATCCTTTTTTAAACTATTCACATATTTTCCCATGTATAATGGGTTTTTGGCCGAAATGTGTAAAAGAAAATCATTTTGCATGTATAGTAGGCCTACATGGGTATAATTTCAGAAAATGAAAAAAGACATATAGGGCCAGAATGTTGCTTTTGATGATTACAGAAGTAAACATGCATTGAAATAAACTAAAGGAAATTAACCACTTTGCTGTGACTTCAGTTTAATATCACGCTCAGTTAATCTTAGACAATCTTATATCTGCTTTTATTTTTGTGGCCATGGACTTAAAATTATACACTTTGAATTTCGATTCACACTGTCATATTTTGAGGATTACAGTTTAGTTCATTGGTTTACGTTACATCCAGGGACACTGTTCTGTCTAAGGGCGGGGCTGACCAGCATGTTTGCATATCATGTGACCCAGTTTTAACAAATCACCAATTACCTTCCTTTTATTCTCGTGCTGTGGCTAAAAAGGACCGTACGGAGCGTTTGTGAAAGCGCCTTGGAAATGTGCGAGCGCAATCTTCTCAGTCCTGGCTGTGTTGGTTCATTGTTGAATTTCCCCTCACCGGACTCTTTTTATTTCCCCAATTTACGGGGCAATGGAGCTCAGCTCCCCGGGTTTCCCCCTGTTTCGTACGGAAGGAGAGAGGTGTGCTCGCTCCCGTGGACTTCCCCAAGTTCGTGCGCATCTCCGCCACAGAGCCGCGCCTTCAGTGGTTACTCTCAGCCATTTCTGACCAATTCAGTGCCTCAAAATACCAACCCCAACAACCACAACAAGGGACCACTTGAGGAATCCAGTAAATGCTACTATCAGGATTTAAACCTCAAACCTGAGGAGCCAGGTAGACCAGCGCCATCTTTCCCCGGCTCAACCAAATATGATTTTTCAAACTTGGATACACAGTCGCAAAGCGTCCCACGTGCCGAACTGAATTCAGGTAGCAGAGCGGTCACCGAAGGCATCGAGCAGTCGGTGAACACAAATGTCATAATTCAACCATCTTCGAGTAACCCCTGTGCCAGAGCATCCCCGTCAGACGGTACGCAATCTCTTCCTCAACCTTTTCACATGATTTCTATGGGCTGTACGTTTAGTTTGAAATATCCGATGATGTGCTGTTGCATCAGACAGCAATTCCTAAATATATAGACAGGCCTGAAGCCTTCAGGAAAAATTATGTGTAGTGTTGTTCCCTTTTGAATGTAACATATATTTTTATCTGACCTTCCAGCAGAGGCGGTACTCAGGCCTTAGCTGTGTTGTCCAAAATGACTCACCCAACGCAGCAATGGATAGTAGTGCCTGAAATTGTATTGTTTTTAATGATCACCCATATGCTTTTCCAGGTGTGCAGTGGTGCCCTTCACACGTGAAGTCCAGGAAAAAAAGAAAACCGTACTCAAAGCCACAGCTCGCTGAACTCGAGAATGAATTTATCATGAACGAGTTCATAAACCGACAGAAGAGAAAAGAGCTCTCCGACAGATTAGACTTGAGCGATCAACAAGTGAAGATCTGGTTTCAGAACCGGCGGATGAAGAAGAAAAGACTCATGATGCGCGAGCACGTGTTCTCAATGTTCTAAGTGGTTCCACTTATTATGACCTGCATCGTTCAGGAGGTTTCAGACTAGATAAGAACGACCTTTTTAAAAGTCAGCACAGTTCAGCTCGGCCTCACCTTACAAGCGAGATATTTTGCAATTACAAGCTCTTCAAAGGTTCTGGGGCGATCTTTCATTTAAAATAAGTTATAGAATTAGGCTACTGCAGAAGTGCTACAAAATATATACTGAATATTAAACGTGAAAAGGTGTAGGCCTACACAGTCACACAACTCATTCTTTTTCTCTAAAGTCCACTTCAGGCTTTGTTTATCACCATGTGCATACCATGATTTAATTAGACAGGGCCAAGCAATGCAAGTGAACCTGTAAGAAGAAGTTTACTTTCGAGTTTGCATTTTGTATATAAATAAAGAACGTTAATAATAATAATAATAATAATAATAATAATTGAGTCCATCTTCTAATTCTAAAATAGTTTAAGAAAAATGTGGATAGTGCTTTGGTGTTATTCTCTGCAGACCTTTTCCCACTATATTCAATGCGTGGTTGTACAAGTGGATTAGTGTAACATGAGCTGTTTTTCCCCAACCAGTTTGGATTATTAAAGATGGTGTACTATTTAATATGAAATAATTAATTTTGAAATTTCAGTGTAACTATTCCAAAATGCATGCCAACCTTGTCTCCGAACATTCACAAATTTCGTTCTTGTTTTTGTGACCTGTAACTACGAAGGTGGAATTGAGCTCCACGCTGTCCCCGCAAACATAACCGAGGGATCTCCCAATACCCCCCACTTAACCTAAAATGCACTTGCCATTTTGTCCCTGTATTTTTGTGAATGTCTTATTAATGCACAGAATATAGAAGTACAGAAAAACTGGAATGTACATGCAAATTTGCTCTGCTTCTATTACGGAAGCGTATAGGCTATAGTCGATTTAATATTATTTAAAAATTTCACAATTGTAGGCTGTCTGTATGTTGTATTTAACGTTCGTATATGCTGGACTTTGTGCTTGTTTATGTCGGATATCAACGAGCGTATACTGGGCTGTTCTGCAGGACTCTGAAACCAAAGGTTAACTCCGGGCTGCAGAGTCCAAGCTCAAGTTCGTTAAAACGTTAGTTGAAAGGCGAAGCAATGTTGAAAGTACGGCGAAGGCGGAAAATCAACTGTGCATGCCAAGTGTACACAATATGTATTGAAATAAATTTATATTCACTCTATTTATTTGTAGAGTTGTGTGTTGGTCAGTAATGTATTTACCACAATAAACGGCATTAATCACACATTACTTTGGGGGTATAATCTGTATAATACTTATGATAAAAATATTTTTAAAAACCTCCTCTTGTACGCTTAATAGTAGCCTAGTAACCTTAGAGTTAGGTCTATGCGAATATACTAAAGATAATTCAGTGATGTTTGTGATGTGCCCGTTAATTAAAAAGACTTGTTAAGTTGAACGTTTCTTACCTGTTTAAATCACATTTCAGTGAATGGTTTGGGGTTTTGAACAAGGTAATAAAAATTACGTTGTTAGCATGATTTCATTTTATTTGAGCAATTGTACTGCTTACATAATATTTAGACAATGTGTGCACATACATGCAAATGTTTTCATAGATCCATGTTTTTTTTATAGATGGGTTGTTTTAATGCGGCGTGCTCCGCATTGTCAAAGGATGTATATTTTGCAAAGAATTGTCTCAAGTATGCTGTATCTCCAAGTAGTACAGCAGCAGTAACACCTAAGTTATGCTAAGGATGTTCTATAATAATATTTCACACACACACACACACACACACACACACACACACAAAGTCATTTTCAATATTAGTGAATAAATGTCATATCTCATCCAAGAATATAGCGTCACCCTGGAATTGACCGAAATTTACCACAAAACCGGAATAGTTGCAAGCACTTCAAATTCAAACATCTCTCTCTCTCGCTCTCTCTCTCTCTCACACTCACTCACTCGCTCACTCTCTCTCACACACACACACACACACACACACACACACACACGTGCGCGCGCATTTAAATAATATAAATTCGTGTGAATCTGCATCTATTCGGAGAGTCCTGTAGAATGAGTAGCCTAATCCGTTGTCAACTAATGAAAATTGACTAATTTCTTGTATAGTTCAGCATTAATGTAGCCTATTGACCCAATGGTATTCTCTCAAGCTAAAAATAATTAGTGCTGTCCAATAATTAACTTGTAAGCAACAAAAATTAGTATACGCATTGCTGATGTGTGTGCTATGAACAGAAGCTGCACATAAAACGCACAGACACATATTATCATTTCGCTATCGTTTGTTTTACTTTATTCAGGGTCAGCTCAATCAAATATTTAAGGAAAATATTTTTATACATTTCAAGAAAAAAACAAGCACCTTTAAATTATTGAACACTAGCAACAGATCACATTTTACACATAAGCATAGGCTATATTAACTGACTAATGCTCTCAAAGCAGAATATCCTGAAATATCTTGCAAATCACGACTTGCTTTAAATACTTTATTGATAATAACGGTAGTTTACGGGAACACTGTTTCAGGCGTTTATCTCTTCGTATCACAAGAGAGGTAGGCCTAGTCATTTAATATAAAACAATGTTCGCAGCATCTCAAGCGTTGGAGGTAGGCCTATTGTCAAGTTAACTGTCGTAGAACCGATCTACGGCAATCTTGATATTGCTTGTTTATTCGTGACAGTAGGCTAGATGAAATGTCGGCTGTTTAAGGACGTTGTTTTAATATCAACAAATGTATGACTGTTTTTCTATCCACTGCGCCTTCTTTATGATATGTCTGCTAGAGGATGTCGCCTGATACAGGGGGCCATAACAAAGTTAAGGTCAAGTTAGTGGTGGCTTATCTTGCATTGAAAAAATACGAATATACCTTTCCCGGATTTTACTTAAATTTAAACAAAGTCTTCAGAATTGAATTGTTTTGTGAACATGTAAATGGATTTAAGAATAAATATGATTTCCTGTCTCTTGCGATGCTTGATGGACAAACAAGGCCAAGCATGTGCATTATGTTGATCTTTGGTCAGATAGTAGCCTATAGGCTACGTAATTTATGAAAATAAGAAATCTAATGGAACTTATTATTTGGAAGGATGAACATATATGAAAGGGAAAGTTTCAACCGAACTCAAATCAAGGCCTTGAGTGAAAAGTGCCCATTTTGTTTTGGCGTTCTGAATGTGTGAAATATGTATAGGCCGTATATTCGTATATTTTGACCTATAGCTAGGAATAGTGTAGGCCTAATTGACACGGTTGCTAGGCGCAATTTGAAAATTAAATGTCCAGTTACAGTTTAATTTCAAGCATGACTTGTTGATTTTTTAATTGCTGTAAAATTCGTGATATGCCACTTGTTTCCTAAATTAAGTTCGTCCCAAAACTGGGATAGGCCTACTTCAATAGCCTAACCGTCTTTCACTGGTTAGCTTGTAGGCCTATAGCTAGGCTACCTGTGTAACGACTATTTTAAGAATAGGCTAATACAGACTGTAGGGTAGGTGATGGTATTTACGTGAAAATAAATAGGCTACAATAAAATGTATTCGTCAACCAGATGTCTGGAAATTCAGGTAGGCTAAATGTTTTTTGTTTTTTTCCGGAAAAGAGACATTGTCGTAGGCTACAAATAGGCTATCAGAGCAAAAATCTTTTTAAAGCGGTAGCCTACATTAGAATGTAGTCTTTTCAAATTACGTTTGACATTCCAAATTTCTTTACATTCACAACGAAATAAAGTTATTTTGTAGTTCGAAAAATGCACACTGAAATGTTTATTTATTTATTTATTTAAAGCAGTGGTTGATTTTTCTTATGCAGAAAGCTTAGTTTACATACGATATACTTAACTACAACGCTTCCTTTTGTCTGAGTAATAAAATGATTTGACTGCTGACGGTTATTGGTGATTGCTGGGTGCGTATCTTCTAAGACCACAGACGTTCAAAGCCAGAAGAGTTGTTTTGTACTTGGCAGTGTGAATCTTACCCTCGTCCATTCATTGTCGTGGTCTTGTATCTGGCTTTTTAATAACTGAATCTGGTGAACGGCAATGCAGCGTTGGTGAGGCTGATTAATTTTGGAATCCAAGGGGAATTACGCTCTTGGGTAAAGTAGCTTTTTTGCTTCCTATATGTATTTGTGGCTCGCCTGTTTCTGAGTCCCTCCAGGGTAGGGTCTTAAGAGTATCGAATAGCTGTGTCTGGGGTTTCCGAGTTTAAATTTAAGAGCTAAACTCGATACAGTCCACTAGCATTCATATAAAATTCCCTGTGCGAGATTTCATGTAGCTATAGTTTAACTGTTTTATTTGAAATGCGAACTTATTGAATTTATGAATGTCAGGTTTATATTTATTCACCCCTTATTTCTTTATTTTGTCTTTTTGAATGCATCTGACGAAATAGTTTGCAATCTTACGCCTGCTGTTTCATATTTACTCTCAGTTCGTACCTAAATTCTAAATTAGAATCCGAGTGCTTTATGATCTCAGGCCTAATGCATAAATAACAAGACTAAACACATCTAAATGCCATTAAAATTAGACCATGCAAATCTAAGTAATCCCATATAAATGTGTCCTTTTTAAATTAACGTTAAATCTATTGTTCACCCTTGAAGCGAAATACACATTTATTGTTTCAAAGGGTGAACGAATGTGTTACATTTCAGAAAATACACCAAGGTATGTGTACTAGCCTACCTGCTTTTGTCTGTTTGATTTTTTTTTTTCGATGTAGGCCTAGAATAAATTTAAGATGTGAATTCGTTTTTGTGATGCTATCCTATTCTATACCTTTGTCTGTATCGATAGAGATTAATACAGAGTCTGATAGTCCATGCCCATATTGTAGCCTATCATTTAATAATGGAGAGTGTCGCTCATATGATAAAAGTTAAGTCTATTTATAATTTATATTTAATGTTATAAGCATGTGGACTTTAAAATCAGGCAAGTTGTCAAAATGTTAAAAAGTGTATTTGCATGTTTTGCGATGGTGAATTGAAGGATGCAATATACAAGAAGCCACAAATTGCAACAGCTACCCAAGGCATACATTTATTGTTGGGTGAATAATGTACGAAAACATGTGTACTCTTAATAACGTGTTACGCCTACTTTTATTCGTTAAAGGGCCGTCTAAAAATATTCAGAAGATGTGGCCAAGACGCAGGCTAGTTTTTTGTCTTTGCAATCCACCCAGATTAATCGAGAAACGTTTTACTGTAATATTTCAGCGATTGTTTACTAATGTCTAATTCGTATGGGGAAAGTAAAATTTACATTGGGGTTTCTGCAGGACCCAGGCAACCAATGGGGTGACTTGTTCGCGCACATAATAGCTGCTCAAGATAGTTCTTAATGACTTATATTGATATATGGTAATTTCTTTACTGGATCACATGACACAATTACCTCAAGAATCGATCAAGATGAATTGCACGTCAGCCTACGTTTCCTATGTTTTCTTCCTCACGGGTCCTGTCCACGCGCCTGTAGTGCAATAGATGGACAAAGTTTAACACACGCTCACGCTGCCTAGCCTATTCATACTCTCAAACGCAAAAAGAAGACATGACGGAGTATGACGATCGCAGCAACTGTGCGTCAAATATGTATTTGCCTAGCTGTACATATTATGTATCGGCTCCGGATTTTTCGTCGGTCTCTTCGTTTTTACCTCAGACTACTTCGTGTCAAGTCAATTTCCCTTATTCCTCCAATATAGCTCAAGTCCAACCTGTTCGGGAAGTTGCTTTCAGAGACTATGGACTCGATCACCCAAGTAAATGGCATTACAGGGGTAATTACGCTTCCTACTATCCAACGGATGACATAATGCACCGAGATCTAATCCAGTCGTCGACCAGAACGGATATGATATTCAAAAATGATTCCGTATACAGCCACCACGGTGGATCAAATACACCATGCAATTTCTTCACCAATGTCGGCAGAAATGGGGTCCTTCCTCAAGGTTTCGACCAGTTTTTTGAGACAGTCAATGCTGCCACCGAGAAGCCCGGCTCCGGACACTCGAAAGAAAGGACAGAATCCGGAATCCCCGGAGATGCTGCGTGTAATAAACTGTCCGCAGAAAGTTCAGAGCAGAAGAAACTGGAGCCATCTGAAAACGTCGACGAAGAATCCTCTATATCAAATTGTGCGGAAGAGAAGAACAACGGTCCAAGTAGGTACACGCATTAAAGGGTTAGAGTAGCCTACAAGTCCACTACTTTCTCGGTCTGGTTTTATGTGCAGCTTTATAAGCATGCAAACGTTTTATATACCCTATAAGATTTTCTTTGCTGTAGTAAAACTATTTACGATGGAAAACAGTTTAGATGGGCTTTAGCAACATTACTGATTCATAATGCCTGCTAAAAATTGTTTTTTTAAATGTATAGGTTTACAAAATCACATTAATAATATCGCATTTGTATGTAATATCACGAACAGTTGTTGTTATTGTGGTTTTCTTGCCACATCATTTCCGGCAATAGGAAATTCTGTCAAGGGAAATTCTGTTTATTTTGACTTGGAATAAAGAAATTGCTTTTGTATGAACAGTTTGCCTTTGTATGAGACGCTGTGTTGCGACTTTAATGCAAAATGTAGGCTAAAACAAAAGTGTTCTATATAACATATTGCCTCAAGTTAGAAATTCTTAAAGTAGGCTATAAGTAATGGGAAGTACTCATATGGAGCTAAGTGTCGTGTGTGTGTGTGTGTGTGTGTGTTTATGTCTGTCTGTGGAGGGGGCGTGTTTAGGACTTGTATTGACATAAGTGTTTGAACACAAATTCATATTAGGAACTGGTTAAATGTGTAGTAAAGGTGACCTTAAATATTGTAAAACTCTCTCTTTCTCTCTCTCTCTCTCTCTCTCTCTCTCTCTCTCTCTCTCTCTCTCTCTCTCTCTCTCTCTCTCTCTCTCTCTCTCTTTCTCTCTCTCTCTCTCTCTCATGCACTCACTTTCTAGGTTCTTCAAAGTCAAGAAAAAAGAGATGCCCCTACAGCAAATACCAAATCCGAGAACTTGAACGAGAATTCTTTTTCAATGTGTACATAAACAAAGAGAAGAGGCTTCAGTTGTCAAGAATGTTAAATTTGACTGATCGGCAAGTGAAAATTTGGTTCCAGAACCGACGAATGAAAGAGAAAAAATTAAACAGGGATCGGCTCCAGTATTTCACTGGGAACCCATTGTTTTGACATTCTGCTTTTCAAGGAAAGCGCTGATCATAACAGGGACCTCAACAATGGGATGGTTATAGGTGAAGGGACGCTGATGCGCAGTCACACGACTAGCACTTCAAGAAATGCAGATCGACTGCAATTCTTTTATCTATGCAAAGGTGGCTTTAGCAGCTAAAACTTTTACCGCAAGACACAATTTATTATTATCCCCTTACTTAAACACAATATCTAGCGAATTGTTCAGTAGAGTTAGACCAGCAAGGAAACCATGACAATCCTCGTTTTTGTTCTCCCACTGTTTAGATGGTGAATGTTTCGTAAATGTAATTGCTGTGTACCGATTATATTTTATTTATTTCATTTACTGGATTCATTGAATGATGAACAATTTGCAGTAAGCAACAAATAATTTGATTACAGTAATCAATATGACATTTTATAACAGTATAGACCCTTGTATGCATTTATTTCTTAGACGCATGCTATGTATGGAACTAAATAAAACAAAGTTTACCAAAATTGTTTTTCTTAATTGGTTAATTTCAAAGCATTGATGCAGTATAATCCATGGTGTGTGTGTGTGTGTGTGTGTGTGTGTGTGTGTGTGTGTAGGAGGGGAGGGGGGGGCGGTGTGTGTGTGTGCGTGCATGTCTGTATTTGAATGTAGATGTGATTAAGGTATATGTGTAAGATGTGCAAGATGAGACGGTCAGATGGATACACTGATAATTAATATTTTAGATAGATAATCTATCATTTCCACACATTGGACTCATTTTTTTAGAGCAATGCTTTGACATTGTTATGTTTACCAGCTTACTCTGCAACATTTTTACAGATTTACATAAGATTAAACAACACAATTACGGCAAAACCGCAGAAACACAATATATTAATAAATATAGGGGGATAGTTTTAAAGCTTTCCATGGGTGCTTATTTCCGAGAACTGTGAAGCACATAATGAGCTCTTTTGAATAGGGCGCGACCCTGATTATTTTTTTTCTTTTTTCTTCTGAACGACAGTAAGGCTGTTTACTAAACCTTGAACCGTCTAGACAACATAATAAAAACTAGTTGTAAATGTCTAAATTGGGCCTATTGGACCTCCTAGTTTCAGCAAAAGTAACTTTGCGCGGAACGACGCTTGGTTAATTTGGAGGTCTTGTTTAAATTTGATTATACCTCGGAATATGGTTTTCAAAACAAAATACAACATATGTCTACATAGGCTACGAACTGAGTCCCGCCTGCTGAATATGTTGTTATAGCCTACTCACCAAAAACAAAGTTTTGGGGGAAATGTAGCCTATCCTACATAAAAAATGTAGATTTTGATTATTTTTATCATTGTTGACATACGAAATATTTTACATTTCGCTATTGAACTTCTGTAACGTCAAGGTCGTCACCTTTAACCTTTTTGAATAAGTATAGGGCATTTTTGGCTTATATTAAACTGAGGCCTTCCTAATAATTTCTGCACCGCAGCAGTGGGGTTCCAACATGGCTGCGGGACAGTGAATTTCCTTAGATTGAAAACAAGCTCATAGGCCTACTTTAACTCAGTTTTTGCTTCCACACTTTGAAACAATGCTCTTAATATCCGTCTCTAAAGCGGATTTAATTAAACATATAGTTTTCATTATTGTTGGTGAAATTCTGTGCAGGTTAATACTGACTTGTTTTTTTGTTTCTTTGTTTTTTGCGCAATTAGCATTCAGAAGTCTTATTGCAACAATTCGCGCGGATTTTATTAAATATTAATATTTACGTAGTATCAAAAATACTTATGTACATATGAGAGCAAATTAAATAAATATCAGGATGTCTAAATACGAAAGGTGTTGAGTGTTATACTGTGTCTCAGTATATTCATGTTTCCTGCTTTGCATATGCAAGTCACTCATAAGACGGTCTTATAGCTATAGCCAGCCTAATAATCACGTAGGAAATGCAAAGCAAACATTCTGGCATCTTCTTTTCCTGTCTAATTTCCCATTTATTTTATGTTATACCAGAACTGACATCGGGATTTAAAAAAGCTTAAAAAGAAAATAATCTAAAGCATTTATATATGAGGGAGTGGCAAAAATAATAATGCGAAAATTTAAATTTTTACATGTTGTCATTTAAATTTAAATTACACAATTCCTTGCTTTTATGCAACGTGTTTATAAATTTTCTGAGCTAAATTTAAATTTTTCCATTTTGCTCTTGGGATGGGAACTGTTTATACAATGCCGTATGTGTAAGTTCTGCTAGTAACCACAAGAGGTCGCGCTTCCAGCAAAAGCCCCGGGAAGAGAAATACACATCTGGTATTACTACTGGATTCTTACAATGTTGTAATTGTGGTTATTCTATTAGGCTATTGCAAATTAATGTCGATTTAATTTCCTGTAACTTCAACGGCATTATTAAATGTATTTTTATTTATCTTATTATATTTATATTTATTTAATTTTATTGGGAGATCAGCATGGTCGCCATTCTCCTGCTGTTAGTTGATGTTTTTGTTATATTTTATGAACATTTTTCCGAACGTATTTTAGCTGCAGTGCGTTGTACTTTCTGATTTAACAAGTGTGTGTTTTTATTTTAAGAGAAAATACGTTTATCTGAAGGTACACATATCGCTAAGGTTGTAGTGTAATTGCGTCGATAAGACTAGAAAAACAGTGTAAAATCACGTTAAGCAAATAAACTCAAAAATAATGCGACAGTAAATTTTGTGGAGGTGGCCAACCTGTAGAATAGCCATACGAATATTTTTCATTCCTTTGGGCTATTTGTGCTTGGCTTTGCTGCTCACTTTTAAGTAATATTGGATAAGTACAATAAGCTATGTTGTTAATGTTGCCTACTATTAATTAACTATTCAATGTCATATTATAATAAAATGATGTATGTAATGTATTATGGTAGTTTAATGGGAGACGTTTTTCTTCTAAAAATCAAACAAAATGCTCAGGTAGCCTACTTTGCCCCGTCCTTTTCTTAACTGGCGTCCTTCTGTAAGAAACAGAAGATTTCCCTTTAACAAGCATATACGCTTTTAGTTTGATATTAAAAGCTGTGCATAAAACGCAATTACTTGTATGTGCAATTAAAACAAGCATAATTATATACACAAAAGATTTAGTCTAAGAAAATATAGCATTGCAATTATTATTTTTATATTATTAAGAATAAATTAGAATAGACGCAACGGGGGAAGTTATAGGTTATAAATAATATCTTGAAGGAAGAAATACAATATGGATATGGTGAATTAGTATAACGTTGTTTTTCTTAGTCAACTGACTATATATTGTGTGCCTCTGTTCATACAAAAATCATTAAATCGGGCTTAGACTTCTCTAAGACAAAATTTAAATTAATACGTGTAAAAATGTAAAGAAAAAAATGTCAAAAGTCCCTAATTAGAATAAAATAAAACCGATTTCAGCAAGCTTGTGTTCGGCTGTAAGTTTAAGAGTAAATCTTTGTGTACCATAATGATACAATTCATTTCGGCACAACCGTGTGCTACTTCTTTACTAATAGTTGTATACATATAAATTCTTGTTTTAGTGGATTTTGCTATAAGATCACAAATGTAATTTACCCATTACCATAGCAATTTCATTTAATTTCCATAAATACTTCATGGCCACCTTTATATTGATTCAAGTATTCTTGATGTCCTCCCGTGCGTTGCCTTGTTTGGGAGGAGTGTGTGTGTGTGTGTGTGTGTGTGTGTGTGTGTGTGTGTGTGTGTGTGTGTGTGTGTGTGTATGAGTGTGTGTGTGTGTGTGTGTGTGTGTGTGTGTGTGTGTGTGTGTGTTCGCGTGCGCGCGTGCGTGCGTGCGCCACCCTCCATTGTTTGTTTCGAACACATTTCCAAGATGAGCAGGTTTCATTTCCAAGATGAGAACCTTCTTGAGGTTTTCTTTAAGCCACAATCTGTAATTTCTGTTATATTGTTGGTCGTGTAGGGTTTTGTAGTTTATGATTTGTGTAGGTGTCAAGCAGTAAAAATACCCCATCTTGGCTCTGGTTCAGAGGATTTTTTGAGCACCAGTAGACCGTCTCGTTGTATGGAGGGGCACAAGGGGGCCCGTTTCTGTTTTCCAGGCAGGAAACAAATTGATTGCTGTGTAACGTCTCCGTGAGTTCTTTGCGTTTGTGCTCATTGCGTTCCCCCTAAAATGTAAACTATAAGAAAAAATACAACTTCGGCGTCAGCGATTTATTTTATTTTTGCATATATAACAACATTGGACGTGTTTTGCAAATAAGATACAAGGCCATTCAGATCAATAGAAATAATTTACTAAGGTATGGCCAGCTCTGATAACCTTGAACATGCATGTGCTTACTGGCTGTTTTACCTATAAAGACTGCAATTCAGCACAGTAGCCTATTGAAAAAACAATACGAACAAGAATATTGTGTTTTTTTCTTTTTTCGTATTGTTTTTTCAATGTGTGCGCTCATACAATAGTAGTCTATGTACGAGACTTTGTACAGTTCACTATTATTTGTAAAGAATGACAGATAGCTTAGTTCCAAACTCTAAACCTATTAGTCTACACCACCACACGGGCGTGTTTGTGGGTGCGTGTGCATTTATTTGTAGCTATGGTTATTGTGTTTTCATCACTGTACGCCAGAACTATCTTTGAATCGTGAATGCGTGTTTACATTTCAAAAAAAGTTTACTGATTCTGGTTTACTAAATCTGGTTTACTAAATTTCCAGCCATTCATCCGAGAATTAGAACTATGAGAATTTACTCCTGAGCATTTATATCTATTAATCTTATCCTTTACAAAGTCGCAATTGATTTCTTAATAAAATAGTTGAACATCTGTTTTAACTAGGGATATAATTCTCAGAAAAGCTTCAAGAGCAAGAAAATTACCTGGAAGCCTTCGAATGCAGATGAGGAATATATTGATCTCTCCTTAATATGTATTCATAAATTCACGACAACCTCTGGTACTCAGGATGTCAAGTACAAATGCTTTTACCAAGTCTATTAAAGAAAACATATATTAATTCCAGAATTATGACTTAAATGGAGGAGTTCGGGGAAATATAATGAGCGTATATATAGGCTACATTACAAAAAAAATGGAATCCGAAAGTTATACACCCAACACATAGACTCTGCACAGTTTCTCATATGTGCGTTTTGGTGCTTTAACGAAAAACGTATTAGATTCCTAAATCCTAATTTCCTGCCAAATTTGACATAAAGCGTGCATGCACAGCCTCATAATAGCCTACATTTTACTGAAATAGGCTACTTAAAGAGAAACAATCACTTGAAATCGAGTTAGGTTTGAAACATTAAAATAAATAAGCATTTACAAGTGTGCGTAAATATCGCGTTACCTATAAAGTTTATCTGGCCGTCCAGCAATTTGATCACGCTAACGTATTTTTTTATTTCACGTGTCAAGTGAAAACGGGTGTTTAATGCTCAAGTTGCCTTTTGTCAGTCTTAGAACCAATTTCAAGTCCGTGTTCTAGGTGTCGCTGTTGACCATATCTGAGATCCCAATCAAGTGCCAATGCGCCCACGTGACGCGAGAAGAGGCTGCGTCTCAAGGCCATTTTCAAATTTCATTGGTGTGGTTGTCATGTGGTCGCGGGGAGGCATCCCGAGTAACACGGGGATTGTTTTGCTAGATATGTCAGCCTACAAAGGACATCTATCGCTTCTTTAAAACATCTTCAAAATGTCTTTTCCCAACAGCTCTCCTGCAGCAAATACTTTTCTAGTAGATTCGTTGATTAGCGCTTGTAGAACAGACAGTTTCTACTCCAGCGGTAATATGTACATGCCATCAAGTACAGAAATGGGAACTTATGGAATGCAAACCTGTGGACTTATGCCGTCTCTCGGTAAAAGGGGAGAAGTTAGCCACCAAAACATGGGCATGAATGTCCATTCATATATACCTCAAATTGATGGCTGGGCAGACCCGAACAGATCGTGCAGAATAGAGCAACCTTCCGCCCAGATGCCCACGTGCACGTTTTCACAAAACATAAAAGAAGAAAGTACTTGCTGCATGTATTCCGACAAGAGAGCAAAGGTCAGCTCGTCAGAAATCCCCGCATACGCTAATCTGATCCCAGAATCTTGTACTGTTGATGGTCCAGAAATTCCCGTCCCAGGCTATTTCAGACTGAGTCAAACTTACGCATCTGGGAAAAACCACGACTTTGGCCACGAGACGAGTCCAAACACTATTTTGCAGCTGAGCAGAGTCACTCCAAAACCGCAGCTATCTTCTCTTCTCGAGGTGGAAAAGAAAATAACCGAACTACCGAACAACCAGGAGACGACCAAGACCCCAACTCCAGTGGAAAGCCCAGATCCAAAGTCGAGTTCGCAAGAGGAAAAGAATTGCTCCACTGAAACGTCTGCCTCCAGCCCAGAATTGCCACAGAAGGAAGCTAAAGGTGGGTATAATAAAAGGATTGATCGCGTCGTAGTGTAATACGAACGCTCCGACATCATAAAACCCAATATAAAACACAAACAACCCTAAAGTCGTAATGTTTAATGAGAGCCGTACTCAACTTGTAGTAAAATGCTTTTACGGGGAATAGACACTCTTCCTCCGCGTCATCGTGTAGCATGCATGTTTGCGCTGAATTTAATAATAGTTTTTTCTTACTGTTTGTTTTAGTGTAATGTGTTTAATAGGGCCACGCGTTTCATTTTTACGACAAAATATACAGGACATTAAATAATAATATTCTTGAGTTATTGCTGTTTGCAGCCACGTTTCAGTATTACGGGATATTTTTATGCCTCACCTTTTTATTATGATGTAATATTTGCTTTTTGTAGTGAATTTTTAATTACTATTCTAAACTATTTTTGCTAAATGGTACTATATTTTATATTCCTTCGAGCGTCTATAGGCTACATTTATGGATTTTTATGGGGATCGACTTGCTTTATGACTGACAAATTCATTTAAAATGCTTATGTTGGAGATCACGGTATTACTCTAACATACTATACCTGCTGTTTTGTCAAATTAAAAAGCCTATTTGATGCACTATCATTTGCGTCACTCATACATCATATTACCAAAATATCAAAATATACGTATGTTTTGCATATCAAATGTGAGCTATTTTGCATACAATCAAGCTGCATTTTACACTTTATCGGTTTGTGTGTGTGTGTGTGTGTGTGTATATATATATATATATATATATATATATATATATAGGCTAGAGAGAGAGAGAGAGAGAGAGCGACTGTAAGTACATTAATTGAGTTCTGCATTAACATTGGCTTAAATGTTACGAAATTATTCTATGGAAATGCTTATTTTTTATTATTATTTTTTTTTGCTTGGTACTAATAAATACAAATGTGAAACTTCTAAATTCCAGTCGATGATTGTGTGAATTCCCGTCTAATTATGGTTCTTTAATATCATTTTTTCAGAATGTAAAAGCGATCCTCCAACGAGCAATTGGTTGACTGCAAAAAGTGGACGGAAAAAAAGATGCCCTTACACGAAGCATCAAACCCTGGAATTAGAGAAAGAATTTTTATTCAACATGTACCTGACACGAGAGCGCCGCCTAGAGATCAGTAAAAGTGTCAACCTCACCGACCGACAAGTGAAGATTTGGTTTCAGAATCGAAGAATGAAGCTGAAGAAGATGAGTAGGGAAAATCGAATTCGGGAACTTACCTCAAATCTCACTTTTTCGTGAGCATGCACACTAATGCATATCATTTTTACCTCTTTTCCCTTTCCCTTCTTTCATCAGAATGATGCATTGGGATTTTGGACATCTTTTTTCTTTTTTTCCACGTCTGGAAACCGTGACTTGTGTTTGCTACTTTTCGTTATGCCTTTATTGTATTCACTTGATGGTATTCTATACGCGTTGTGTAATTTAAATTGTTTCATCACAGGGTAACGACGAACTCGTTTGCATATAGGTCTTAAATTATTAAAGTGTTGCAGACACCCATTGTTGAAGTGTTTTTGGTTTGTCTGATTCAAAAGAAAGACATCGTCGTGGAAGAGGCTTGTTTTAAATTCACAGTAGACCATGATTTTGGACATGAAAGCACATTTACTGTTAGCAATTGATTAAGGGAACATTCGTCCATAAAAGTAGACTACTTCAATTTTGTGCATTCTTAAACATATAAAACTCTATATAGTAGATGTGAGAAGTATTGTTAACATATGGGTGTAACGTTAATGCATGTTTTGTGGCATGTACCTTGCAATAAATTAAATATGTCAAAATAGTTGTCATTTGTTCTAGAGGCAAATATAGCTCTTAAAATTGTAGGGTTCTAATTGCAGATTATAGTTTTGAGATATGAATGTTAAGAATTTTGAAGTCCCGTATCATAGTATTGTTTTCTATTAAATGCCGACATATGTAAGGACTAACGTGTTTAAAATAAGTTCAGGTATTTAGCCTGTTGTATGGGGAAAATGACATAACGAACAGAATTTGTGTCTTCAATTATTTTGACAAAATATCATATAGAACCCTTTAATCCTAAACTGTTACAACTTCAATCAACAACTCTTACTTTGCTATAAAATCCGTTGTTCATCCAAATAGCTAGCATGTATTAACCCACATTAAGAGAATCCTATGACGATGAAGTAAACGTTACATCTGGATGCAATTATAATTAGTAGCTTACATGAAAGAAGGGGACAAGAAAAAATATATTTTAATGTAGATATTGTTTACAGATATCTACACTCCACAGTAGGAATTCTTTCAGAGTCTGTCACTCTGTCCCTGTTGAGCCCATTCTGTCACGTAAGATTGTTAACTGAAAATATTTCTTGTTGCAATTAAATAACTTCCTACAGAACCCTAAGCATTCTGTGTAAATCGTAAATGGTGAATTATTTTAAATGTCTATTTTGGTGTTAATAGTTATGAAGAATTGAAGTGGCTACAGATCGATTCAAGACCAAACTACTTTTTTTCAGTTGAATACACTTTAATAATCATAAAGTTTAATCAACATACGTTTCCCTTTGCTGTACGATTGAATGGAGTCTATTTGCTTTGTTTAAAAAGATTATTTCATATCATGTAATCTTTCTCGTTTGTGTCGTAGATGTTAGTTCCAAGGGCAAAGCATTTTGAAAGTACACACTTACACCATACTCCACATTTCCTAGACTACGATAAGGATGTAAATATATTTTAACAGTAGCCTAGCCTACTGCAATTTGCTCATACAACCAAGAGATTCCTAGTCATTTAATTTCAAGCGCACCATCAATCAGAAAAGAAGTAAATCTCAATAGTGTTAATACATATGATTCGAGAGTGCTGTATCATTGTTCAAAGAAAGAAAGACGAGGAAATGTCATCACATAGTCTTATATCGAATTGAATAATTCAATTTTCTGTCAGCAAAATATATTGTGAATCCTGAAGGTAATATTTTGCTTAAATCAGTTCCATTTCTCCCCAAAATTTTACAATTACAAGTTATTTGAAAAACCTTATTTTAAGATTATTTGATTTTTTCTCTAACCTACATAAATGTACCAGTGTCGGCAATATAACCTCAACACACGAGTAAACATGCTTGGTGTATTATGTATATAGTTTAACGTTTCCAGACAGACAGCTCTCTCTCTCTCTCTCTCTCTCTCTCTCTCTCCTCTCTCTCTCTCTCTCTCTCTCTCTCTCTCTCTCTCTCTCTCCTCTCTCTCTCTCTCTCTCTCTCTCTCTCTCTCACACACACACACACACACGTACACACGTACACACATAGGCAAACAACCATACAGATATTGAGATCAAATGATATATCACTATATAATTCGACAGTGCATTGATGTTGTAATGAGCAGGCATTTATACTGTGTGTGTGTGTGTTCATGGGGACGGGTTTGGCAGATGTGTGTTCTATTTATACAGAAATTCATAGTGAAAACTAGGTTAAATATGTAGTTAAAGTGACCTGAAATGTGATAAGGCCTCGATATATATAGGTTACACTTTATCAGGATACTTCATACAATAGTTGAAAGGCAAAACAGACGATAGTGGTAGCAAAATCATAATAATGATACTGTACTTTCATTTCAGATCCATTTTAAACTGTCACGCAATTTGGACGACTAAACGTTGCCAGTTAACCACAAACCTTTGCTGGTGGCTCTTAAAACGTACTGGATATTATCCTCCTTTTTTGTGCTTTCTTTTCATTGTTGGATACAAAGGTATTACCAATAAACATGGTGAGATATCGTGAAAGAACCCGTGTACAAGAGTGGGGCACATAGAATATGGACATTTCATCCGGATACTTACTTACTTTCTTTGTGATAGCGAAATTTGGGCTTTGCGTCAGGGGTAAAATCAGTGTTAAAATAAACTGCCTAAAATTCCTCGGGTCTTTTTCACAGACTTGGTTGTTGTGTTTTGTCATTATTTTAATTATAAATCTATCTGATTTAAACGTAACAACATTTTAATTAAGAAAAATAGGAATTAAATTCAAAATACCTCCAAAGATGATTTGCACTGTCACTCCAGTGGTCGCTTGATACTCCAAATGAAAATGGTCGAAAGTTCAAAATCATGGAAAACATATTCTCCCGAACAAACACATTCATACATCACTCTATGCAGATTCACTTTGTTACGCCAAGAGTCCGTTTTATTAAGGGCACATTAATGTATAATCAAATGCACCTCATAAAATTTTTATTGATAGACATAAAAACATTATGGCGCTCTTCTTAATAAATATAATCAGTACACAAAGATTACTCCCTGCGCAAAATATACAAGAGCACCTGAATGCACACGAACTACTCTTTACTGTACTAACACAAGAAGAATATAAAACGGAAATCCGAAAGCAACGTTATTCTTTATTTTATGACATGTTATTACGTTTATTTTATGAGTTACAACTCAGTAGTCTATAAAATATTTTACAAGCGTTGAGTGTACAACATACCTTATGACGATTTCTTCTAAGATTTTACACACATTTAAAATTATTTGCCAAAGCATCAATGCTGAGTGGTGGATATGAAATAAATGGGTGTACTAATCTGTCGACGTAAAGAAATAGTCCCGGACCGCCCTCTGCTGTAACACATATTTAAAACTCCAAGACCTGTGAAAATGGCTTAAACTTGAATATTTGATTTCCTTTCTAATACTATAGGCTACCGTTGGTGTTAGTTGAATAAAGTGTCGAATTTGAACGTACCATTATATGCGGATTGATTTACTCACTGTATTGGTAAATATAATCACGTGATTCATGTAACCAATCACTGAAGATGAAGCCAGCAAAAATACTATGATTGTTCAGAGGGTAGGTATCTTTAACAGTGTAGCCTTTTATATGACTACGAAGAGATCCAAAAATGTCGACTAGTAGTACACTTAGTAACTATTATGTAGACTCTATAATAGGACATGAAGCAGAGGACGTGTACGGAGCTCGTTTTTGTTCAGAGCTCGCACACCGCGACCTCAAGGCCATCAGGTGCAGGAGATAATGCAGATTTTTCGTCTTGTAGCTTTGCACCAAAATCCGCCGTGTTTCCAATGTCTTGGTCATCGGTTCACCCACAGTCCACAGCTGCCGTTTCAGGGATTTACCATCCCTACATACACCAGCCCCAACTCGCAGGCACAGAAAACAGATATGTCCGCTCCTGGATAGACCCAATCTCCAACTCTGTTTCTTTTTCCGGCTTCCATCCAAGCAGCCGACATTATGGGACAAAGCCCGAAAGTTTACCGTCGAAAAGGAATGAGTGCGCCGCATTCGAAGCACAGACTCCAGTCGTTCCGGACTACATTTGTGGAGCAGTATTGGAAAACAAGGATAAAGCAACCAAAGAACCGATTGCCAGCGAATTTCGAGCCACGGTGAGCCCAAAGAAGAGAAGCAGCAACAACTTGACCCAAGTAAGTAAAAGAAATTGCACCCTGATTTACAGCCTTAGAAACTGTACGAGCGGGGTGTGTAAAACTGGGGGTTTTACTAACCTATAAAAGTGTCTAGTCTGTTACTATGGTCCAAAGAAAAAAACTGCACGGCTGCAAATTGGGAATTAAATAGACTGCATAATTATAATAAATGCGCCCTTCAGTTAATTTTTTAAATGAAAACAAAATAACACAATCTCATTAGTGGATCTTCCGAGGAGAAACTTGGAGACACCCATACTATACTTTGCTTTATTCTTCAGTGGCTGTTCTGTTCACAACGTTTTTTAATAGTAGCTACTCATGTTTATGGTGTTTCTATTTTTCTTTCTTTTCTTTCTATTCTAGGCAACCCAGCTGCTAATTGGATTCATGCACGTTCCACAAGAAAGAAGCGATGTCCTTACACAAAATATCAGACACTAGAACTGGAAAAAGAATTCCTTTATAACATGTATCTGACAAGAGATCGCCGTTACGAAGTTGCTAGAATTCTTAATTTGACTGAAAGGCAGGTCAAAATCTGGTTCCAAAACAGAAGAATGAAAATGAAAAAGATGAACAGAGAGAGGGGCAGTAAGGATCAACAATGACTAACGTCAGACTCAAAGAGCAAAGACTGAACTGTTTTACCTACCCTCTTTGATGTATATGTGGTATCAAGTAATGTGCTAGAATAACACTTTGATTAGGAGCCTGTGTATCAAACATTGTTTAGTTTGTTTGTTTGTCCATACATGTTATGGAAAGGTTAAAATGTCTGCACATGTGCTTTCTTGCTTTTTAACAAAATAAATGTTGAGTCTTAAAATGAATTACAAATTGTATCCCCCAAGTAATGTCATTTTAAATTTTAAAAGAATGAATGTTAAAGTATTTCCAAAATGTTCTCTGTAAATTAGTAGATTTGTATTGTTATCTTTTCAAAATCGCCTTTGCAAATCTATGAAGCGCAAGATGAACTGTATTAATCACCGAAAAAACGTGTAGCTAACCATAGCAAATAAGTTATGGAATTTCAAATTATAGGTTGCGACAGACCATTTTGTCTTATTTGTCATATTAAAATTAGATCAAAGCACTAAATTAGATCAACATAGACGCACTGAGACAACAAATAGGTAAGCTTTTCGGCTTCTTAAAATTGTAGGCTACAATGATAAATAAAAGAAACCCGTTGCATTAAATCAAATCTATTATGTTCTTATGTTTTTAAATGGTGTAATACTTGAAAAACGAATAATTAAGAACATGTGCGACATTACTCGGGCAAAGTTATGCTAGACAACCTATACTAGCTTAGCGGTACGTCGGGAAACAACGCGTTTAAGGTTTAACGATTTAGCTTTGTTGAATGTTAATTTCCTTTCTCTGAACCTCCATATATATTATGTTTTCGTGTCTGAACGTCAGCTATAGCCTACGTACGGCATTGTAGGCTACTTGGCCAGGATAGGATCTGAATTAGCTGTAGCCTTCCTAACTCTATACATTTTATACTATAAATAAATGTTATGTGTTTGCCGGTTTATAATAATGCAACTGTGCGATGATCAAAGACTTGCATCCTTAATATTAGGCCAACTGTATTTAATAATATAATAAGCTACCCTACGACTGACATTTGTTTTGGGCCTACATAGGACCGAAAAGAACGTAGCGTTTGTAGCTGTTTTAGCCTGTCAAATCAGAGCGTTCTTATACAAGCAATTTTTTTAAAACTTCCGTAAAATGTATATTTTAATTATGCAATAAGTGTTGCGGCCATTCAATTTCCACTTGCCGCTGCTTTAGGAAACCATTGTTGGAATATATCCCACTAATAAAGTGTGTATTATTGAGAAAGGTGTTGCATGGATACGCAATTTATTGACTAACCTTTACCTAGAATTGCTTTAAGCAGGAAGAAACGCGGCCAATAAAACCATTGAGATGGCTAGACGTCTGGTCTAAATTAGTTTATGGGCGAGGCTGTAATTGTACTCTTCTTTGAACCCGTCCTATTTGGGTGTTTGTGTCTATTGATGACAAACAAAAATGCAGACTGTTTTTTTACTTTTCGTCTGGTAGATAAATTATTCGTCCTTGAAAACTAGAGGATAGGAATCCCCAGATGTAGCCTACGGGAAGTCACGTTTATTCATAAACTGCATTTCAGTAACAGTCGTGAAAAAGATACGTTGTTTGAAATTGCCTATTTAATGGTTTTGTCTATCAAGTCAAAACATCTGCTTCGGGGCAAATGCTTTCAAATTTTACCAGATAAACATTCGTAACAGTTTTAGAAATACTTAGGCTATCCCTAAATGTAGGCTACCACATCACAAAATTACATTCGTTTCTTTCTTTTTTTGATCATACTGCAGTCAATCATCCTTTCTTGATCGTGACGGTATGTGTAAATACACGAAGCACGTATGCAAGCTCAGATATTAATGGCAAATTAAAAATATGTAGTTTATGTTGACTATAATGAAGGTAATAAAGCAGTGTTAAACTGGAAGACAGACGTATTTACTAATTGTTGTGATAGTAATGGATTTTAACCATAGTCAAAAATTGTATGACCACTTGAGGACGCTCTTGTTCCACAGAAGAAGCCCGGGAAATGGCGATTTTTGACCTCAGCCGCAATGTTCATTGGTGTTCGGTCATCCGAAACGGTGAATTATATCAATTACCGTAAATTGTTTACTTTTAGTTATAAAATAATATTGTGTTTTAACACCAACTGCGAAATGAAATTTCTAATAAACTCACGATGCAGGAATAGTGAGAAAATGAATGAAATATTATTATTATTCTACTTCTTTTACACTATAATTTAATTGATTCTCACGTTCATCAGTTAGGCCTACTTTAAAAAAGAAACAATTATTTATTGTTTTATCAAGCCTGCACACTAATAATAAGCTAACACTGTGAAATTATAAAATGGAAATATAAACATAGTTTTAAACACGGGGCAAAGGTGATCACGCCCAGGTACAAAACTACAATTTTGTTTTCATGAAAAATGTATTTCAAATAAGCAAATGAACGAATAATAAAACAGCAAAGAAATGTAACCTGAATATTAACATACTGTCAGGTATATTTATGTCGATAGGTACATCATGCCAACAATGACCCTGACTACAAATTTTCTTTAGAATTTTCAAACAAATGTGCCGAATTTTCCAGTTGCACGAATTACATAATTACCTATTTTCATGCGGCTTAAGTTCGTCAAACAGAGAGCAACATTTATTGTGAAACATAACTACTGAAGTCACTTTAACCAGAGATGAGAATCCTGGCTACCCAAAAAAATAGGCAAAATTGGCATGGCCAATGGCAAGAGTCAATCATATGATACCAAATATAAGTAATGTTTCAATTTTAAAGAGCCATTCAATTTAAGTTCGCAGTTTTAGATATGTTTCAGTGCAGAAAACGCAAGAAACGTAATTTGGTAAGCGAAGGGTAAAAACTTTTTGAGGTCAATGTTACATTTTAAGGTCAGCGCTTATTCCAACCCACAACATTACTACATTACTATTACTGCTGATGCTGGTGCCACAGCTGTTGTTTGCCTACTGCTACTTGTACTCCTAGACTAGAACTAATAATAATAACATTGGTCCATGTTCATGACAGTGGCATTTTAAAACTATTCCACCTCAGGCCTTTAGTTAAAATTTCAGTTTAAGGTCATACTTCATGCTCACTTGAGTATGCAAAATATTCGCCCCGGTAACTAGTTTCCCAAAGGGTGAAATAATAGGAAACGCATTCACGGTCATGCTTTGCATTAAGCAGTAATTAACCTTGGGATCTTGACCACTTTGTTCACCAGGAAGTTTTTTTATTTCCGTTGTTTAGCTGAATATACTTGCATTATAAATTTAAAGCTAAAGTATGTGTTTTCGCTTGTTGGTGGTATTTATTTGAATGATATAGAAGATTAGAACATTTTCTTTGTCAGTGATTTCAAATTTGTGTTTTGTGTGTAGCTAGTTATTGTAGGCCTAGGCTATATTCCAAACCCTGAAAATGCAATACAACGTGTATTTACTTAAACAGCTATTTGCATCTTACATCTTTAACTGAACCCTTGGGCAGAAAATATTTCACTTTTCCGCTCCCAAAACGGTTTCACCTTGATTCCATTTCCCTCATCAGTAGGCTAGGCCTATTATGTTTTCTGTACATTGGGTGGCGTAAGCATTTTACATATGCGTACTTCGGTTACTGGCATTGATGTGCAAGCGCTGCCCGAGATATATTAATCCGCCAATTATCTTAACCAAATCTCTGCGGTCAGGTTTATTGAAAGAAAAATATATTCGGATCACAGCGGCTGTTTGTTTGCCTCGGGACCGGTAGATGTAAAACGAAGCAAAACATTTCCAGTCAGGCATTTGGTCTGTGATCAAAAGGACACGGCAAAGACTTTTGGTGTATTCTGTTCCACACAAGTGCTCACTGACCACTGGATTTGAGAAAGCACTATGAGTACAAAATAGACAGCTGGATGACAGAGTTCTTCAATCAAAATTGAACTGTTGTTATTTTTAGTAAATATCCAATAGCAGAAATGAGCTCTTATTTTGTCAACCCCTTCTATTCAAAGTACAAACCGGGTGAGGCAATAGTTCCAACCTACTACGATTCTCCTTTTTCACAAGATGTCAACAGTGGGCATGCGATGGTGTATGGCAACAATGCAAGTTTCCAACATTCCGCACAAGTCCAAGAATTTTACCACCATGGGACCACAGCAATACCGAATGCAAGTTATCAACCGAATCCTTGTGGAATTACGTGTCATAGCGACCGCTCTAAATTTTACGGATACGATAACTTACAGAGACAGCAGCTCTTTACGACACAGCAAGAGGCCGAGCTGCTACAATACCCTAACTGTAAATCGTCCAGTAGTAATACTGGCTGGCAACCAGAATGCTTAAATCAGAACTCGTCTCCTTCTCAGATGTTTCCCTGGATGAGACCTCAAGGTTGGCTGCAATAAACTTGCTTCCAAATCACGTATAGGCCTAGCTGTATAGCTAGCTACTTCAGTCCTAACATTGTAGTCTATATAGCCACCCTGTTTCGCAGTTTTGGTCGCTAATGGTGTTTCTCCCTCCCGCTCTACCTTTCTCTGTTTTATGCCAATATAATATTTCATCGAATTAAATTAAATGGCTTTGTAATTGTGATGATCAGTAGCATTATATTTTAATAATGCACAGTGTGACTCTGTTTCAGCTCCCGGGAGAAGAAGAGGCCGGCAGACGTATAGCCGATTCCAAACGCTGGAACTTGAGAAAGAATTTCTCTTTAACCCTTATTTGACAAGAAAACGAAGAATTGAGGTTTCCCATGCACTAGTTTTGACTGAGAGACAGGTGAAAATCTGGTTCCAAAACAGGAGGATGAAGTGGAAAAAAGAAAACAACAAAGACAAATTCCCAACCTCGCGGCCCGACGCACAGCTCCAGCTCAAAACTGAAGCGGAGCATTTTGAGCCAGAGAAATGTGTCGATCAGACTAATTAACAAAAAACATTACTTTAAGACTCGTCTTATAAATATGATTTGAATCAGTCTCTCTCTCTCTCTCTCTCTCTCTCTCTCTCTCTCTCTCTCTCTCTCTCTCTCTCTCTCTCTCTCTCACACACACACACACACACACACACACACACACACATTAATGGGTTACTATCTTTAAATTGCGTAGGCCTATTCGTTTTTTTGTTTTGCATTAAAGTAAATAAATTTTCTTTATTCCAAATAAAATACATACTTAAAGGCTATAGTACACTACAAGCACATGGAATAGCTTAAACGCATTATGACGTTATGTATTTCATTTATTTAGCAATGTTCATAGACAAATTAATTTTCAAGGTGTAAATGCAGTTATGCATTTTGGGGAGCTATTAGCCTAAGAATAACTTACCTTGATCAACCTCGTTTTTTATTTTTTGTTCTTCAACAATGATTTAGCATGTTTATTTTTTCCTTTAATTTAAGTTGTTCTTTTTCTGCGCACATTTTCGGCGTGCATCTATGCTGATAAACGATGTATTATGGTGACTTTTATGTTGTATCAAGCCTACCTAATTGATTAAAAAAAATTTACGATTTTTTTGCAAATGAACACACATATAGCCTAAACACACATTCAGTTTTCATTCTGGTCTGCGCCTTAAATTAAACAACAATGGGGGCATATTAAAAATCAGAGGTGGTATATGTGCATCAATGCGGAATGTGGCATGCGGCAACAGGAAAAAAAGGGGGGAAAAGCCTATTACACTATATTTCACCTTTTGATTTTATGAAATTAAATTAAAGTATTTCATTATTTTCTGTCTTAAATGGTGCCCGTTGTTGCCTACTTTTTTTCATTTATGTTTTCTTTATTTACCTTCTAAGTGCAGCCAAATGGAAAATGCATACCGGTGTAGCCTATTTGAATCAATTTAGCCAAGTTTATGCTGTGGCAGCAGGCATTATGGAGATATTCAATAATTAAGTTATCGTTACTATTTCCTACTAATCAATCCAAGTTTTATCATATCTTTATGATTCCATGCATCTGGTATATTATTAACTAAAAAAATTAAAAACATTCTCCCTGGGTTCACTCGTTTCAATGCGTATCTGTGCGTGCACGCGCGCGCTAGTGCGCGCATGTTTTATATGTATACATATAGGCTATACAACTAGGCTATATATACACGTTTTAAATCGTAAGTAGCCTATTTTCGTGCTAATGAGAATATATTTTTTAACAACAAACGTGGTTTTATCAGCGTCCCTCCGACTGACATCATCAAAAAGATCATTACTATTTATTCACAGTAGTCTATTAATTATGACAATTTCAAATGAAAACATGAAGCGCTAACGTAAGTGACATTCTGGGCATCGTTGTTCTTGGTTTGACTATTTTGTTCAATTTTGTGTTTTTTGTGTGTGTGGCATTGTACAAGGTCTTTTCAGAGTTTTAGAACGTAATTCCCATTCATTTGAAATAAGGGAATGGCTTCCTCCATTATGCGCAAATACCCGAGAGGAACTGCAGCAGCCCAAATTCCTTTTTGTTAGAAGACAATTTACAACTTCGTAATAGACCTTTTTATGAGCCACTATCGCCTGTCATTGGATGCCACTGGTCATGTGCAAGAAGCTAACGTCTTTCATGGCCCCTTTTCCTGATTTCCCAAGCGATTTTTTCACCGCATTCTGCTGTTTAAGCGTCTCAAGCCCGTCCTTTCTGTCTTCTCTCTCAATATTAGTATTTTAATATTGGTGACATGGAAGTGTGAGGTCTGCAGTCGAGTGCAGGGCTTCGATAGCTTTCATGTCCGAGTTTTTCCCTCTCATTGTTAGATTCTAGGCTGAGCGGTGAACATATCCTATTATTCATCATATTAAGAATCTCCCTTGCTATTATCGAGAAATACTTACTATTTCTTGATACAAGACGAAAATCGGCAATATGGATTATCAATCGCTGTCAACATGGACTGGTAAGTAAACGTTTTGTACATAATAATTTGTCAGCTGTATACCTATAGCCTACTTATCATATTTTCTTTTACAAAGCGTTGAGTAACATTTTAGGTCAGCTAAGTAAAGCAGCACATTTTTCAGTGAAAGCTTGACGTAGCTTATTGCAATTAAGATAGTCGGTTTGGGTGACAATTAATAATTCAATTAACAAGTTTCATTATGGCAAACGCTATTAAACATTAGTGTGACATGAGGCGTTGTATCTCGTTTAGATCATTTTAATAGTAAAATGGTTTTATCGTTTAGCCACAAGTTAAATGTTAACAGGTCACATAATATTTTGAAATCTCGTGAAACATTTGTCCCAAAAATGTTCTCCTCTCGATTTGAAAAGGTTGGCTAGTGTTCACCTCATTTCGTTGCATGTATGTATTTATGTATGTAAAATGAAAAAGAAAACGCTATTATTCTTTTTTATTATTGTTGTTTTTGTTATTATTATTACTATTTCCATGCATCAGTTTGAATGTAAAAATGGTTCAACGATTGCTAATGTTATTAAATTAGACTATATATATATGTTGACAAGTATGATGATGACGATGATGATGACGGTGGTGGTGGTCACGACGACGACGATTTTTATTATTATTGTCATCATTATTATTATTATTATTTCGCGGATACATCTTGGATAGCCTACCAATAATATCGGTCGTTATGGAAATAGTTCGATTTTTTAATCGTAAATTCTTAATGTTAGCTACTGTAGATGACGCTCTTTGTTGTGCTGTCCGTATTTTCTAGAAGGGAACTGTAGCCTACAATTAATTGAGGGGACATTTGAGTTTACCCTGTTTCTGGCGGAGAATGTTTTGTTGTCAGGAAACTAGCACTGTATGTAGAGAAGCTTTAACTATTATTGAACTAGCCTACTATATGTGCGTTATCTTTAATGCCGTGAGTTGCTGAAGTACTGGACAACTGTCATTGATTAGGAGTGGGAAATTTGATATATCACCAGTAAAAATAAGATATTTTTAATCTGGGGGAAAAACACGTGACCTGTGTAAACTGGGTCTTATGTCCATTGTAGCCTACATATTCAGTGGCCTATTAAACAATCTTCGAAAATGGTTAGGTTGGTTATCAGTGTTGACTTAAGAAGAGCAAGATCTGTAAAATTAAGCGCTACTTAAATGAAATGTTTACTAATCTAAATGTAATTGTCTGTCCAATGTTTTTGGATAATATGACAAATCGTCATAATTTTAACTGCAGTCTTCTTACAATTCAGCTGCCTATGCTCGGTTAGACTAAGGCTTGATATATGTGTGTGTGTGTGTGTGTGTGTGTGTGTGTGTGTGTGTGTGTGTGTGTGTGTGTGTGTGTGTGTGTGTGAGAGAGAGAGAGAGAGAGAGAGAGAGAGAGAGATAGAGAGAGAGAGAGAGAGAGAGAGAGAGAGAGAGAGAGACGATTTGAGTTTAGTTTTTAGGTGCCTTTTGTGCGTATTTATTAAAGTAGCCTATAGAAATTACAGATTGCGGAAACATGTATAGAGCGTGTTCGTATATATGTAATGAGTTAATATCTAAATTGGTTATGTACAGAGCATTATAGGCAAAATCCCTTCAGTGTGAGATTCTACTATTAAATATTGTATTTGAAAATCACAATTTAATTTCTTCGTTTGTAGAAAACTTGCACTTTTGGGGGTTGTCTTCGGCCTGTAGAAGAGGAGAGCTATAGAACAAAGACAGTATTTCACCCGACGCTTGGCAGGCAGCTGCTAAAGTATTTACTGCGCCTCTGCAATGCGGCAATATAGAATGGTTTCAGGCAGCGATGAAACTGAAAAGTGGGGGCCTACCAAACTACAAGAGAACCCAAAATATCGCTGTTTTCATTGGTTTTTATATTTCCCATTGTGTGGTCATTTTAAGTATTTAAAATAGTGTAATTTGCTTTAAATATCAGAAACATTATGGTCTTTCCCACCGGAACGCATGCAACATCCGTTTAGTTATTGCAGTAGACTACAAGATGTCAGTGGCAAACAACGCATTGGTTACTACCCCATTTTCCTTGAATAACAACATGCACATTTCCCACTTTGCACTGCATATCTTCAAATAAAAAAGGGACCTCAATTTTAAATAGGCTAACTTACACTTATTTTTGAAATAATGGGTTAATAAGTATTATATACGGTTACTACGGTAGGCATGCTAATGCGAATGAATTAAAAGGCACATGAGTGAAATTCGTTCGAAAATGCCCGTTTGAATGTTCTTTTTGAACGTGCTGCTATTTCACCAGTACCATAAATATCCTACCAACATCGAACATAACATCTAAACCACTTGATACGTCTTGGTCACATGACAGTCATTCCAGTATTTTACTATGTGGTGATGAGTCAGACGTAAAATTACTTGACTGCAAATTGCCTTTTCACACTTTCAGGGCAAGTACAAAGCACTGCCAAACCATAAAGTGGCACGCCAGTTTAATGCATCCGTTTAGTTTTATTTGTGTTTATTCCAGTTTCGTTAACATTGCACAAGTTAATACATACGACAAAGCACGCTATTTACATACCGTGCTATAGGTGCAATCAAAAGGCAAGTATGTTTTAGAAATGTAGGCTATTTTAAAATGGGCTTTTTACCTTTTCACACAGCGCATTATATGTTATTTGTGCTTTTTGCAAATAATAAGACATACAACAATATCTGAAGCAGACTCTAGTTTCCCGAAATGGATGCTGAATAATTTAGTGACACCAAAATAATTACTCATAAAAACCATTGTTTATGACATGGAATAGCTACATTATAAAGGCAATTCATGGATCGTATTGAAAGGTCTGACTACCTTATATATTGGAAGATTATCACTCAGAACGCCACTTCTCTCTAACGACTGAATGGACGTGAATACAGGAATACATACATACACGTACGTACCAGTAATTTAACCATGGGGTGGTATTCCACAAAGCAGTATTAGCATATAGAGTTAGCTAGATAACTGCACTGAGTAAAACCCGGAACCCTCCCAAGTCTGGAACATGGACTGAAGTAAAAAGAGCTCTTCCGGATTTTACTCAGTGCAGTTATCCAACTATCTCAGTAATCCTGCTTTGTGGCATACCCCCAGGTTTTGTCCAAGTGAATCTCACACGTTGTCAGATATCTAGTTCGCAGTCAGACATACATACAGATAGACCGAAACCGTGTGCACTGGAGCATAGCCCTTTAACATAATCCTTAAAAGCAAGTGTAACTGTTAGCCGGCAGAAGGCGCTGTTGCACAACAGTCATCTTTTTTTTCCGCATCCTTAACCCGAGAGGTCAACACAATGTAGTCCTTTCTTATTGGGTTGCTGAAATACGTAATGGTGCGTTTTTTCGTCGAAATGAAGGAAACCCTGAGTTTTTGCAGTTCATTAAGTAAGACTGGGTTATAGTAGCCTAGAATAACAATACATTTATTTGGTGAAATGACATAGGGAGAAGAAAGGAGCCATTCTGTATTTTCAGACACATCACATTGTTCCAGTATGTTCAAAAACACAAAGCCTGGGCAGGCTATGAGGACTGGTTCAGATTGTGTGTTATTTTCCTGCTGTATAAGTGAGTGAATGCCTTGTTGCACAAAATAAAGACAGTATTCTGCTTCCACACAAACACACACACACACGAACATTGTGTATGCATGTTATTATTGATCTGGCATAAATACAATTATATGTATTGCAAAATACAATAAAGCAAAAACAAAAAATCCCAATTTAAAATAATGTAACATACGATTATTAATAGTTCTTATCTCAGTCTATTTTTGGACTTTAAAAACTGACAATTGAAAACGAAACTTTGATTTAATAGCCTAGCAAGCTCCTCTGCATATAACACTTAATCTAAAGGAACGCAAATTTTCCTAAATGGAAAATTAGTAGATATGTAAAAATTCTATTCAGATTCGTACTTTATTGGATGCAAAATCATATACTTGTTAACCAAATTGGAAATCTGATTTGAAGGCGTTGTTTGGTAACCTATATAATAATAATAAGAGAAAAGAAAAAAGAATACATTTTTAAAATAGTAGGCCTATCGGTTTTACATTCGAAGCCGATGCATTGGACTTATTGGAATAATTGGAATTATCGGACTTAAAATTACTGGAAAACCGGACTTATTTATTTGGTTTTCAAAGTCTCCTGAGGCGAAGGAAGGTGATAACAATCAGTAAGTACACTTAGACATTTGACTGGTTTAGTCAGAATTTCTTACGTGCTAACGTGTCCCCAACAGTGTCCCCAGGGGCGTTTTTATTGCTTTATTACCTTACCATTTCAGGAATCAAAGGGTTGGCAGAAAATTCTCCCAGGCTTTTGCAAATAAGGGACCACAAAACGGTCTTCATCTGTTCTCAAGAGGAATTTTTGACACCATTTCGTTGCTATATATAAGAAAGCATTAAACACAGACTCTCTCAGGTAATCAGACAAATTTACAGACTCCACCAAACCACAAGGAGCTTTGTCGTCATAACGTCGAACGAATTAAGGTGGGAAGGAAGTAAACACTTGCCCCATATATCACACAAATTAAATAATAATCTTTTTTGAGAATTTAAAAAAAATCTTACTTTTATCATTCTTTTTATCATTCTCATTTATCACACTTTTGTCATTACTCAATAAAGACAAAGTGTACTGGGGTAGAATTAAATTTCACCCCTAAATGAGCCATCGAATATGTCAAAAAAAACTTGTGATAATATCCAGCTATTATTCTCAGAGTATGAACAAAAAATATTTATTTTTTTTAAAAACAATAAAATGCACGGATAATCTATTTGAAGCATTCCTCGTCTTTAGTTTAAGGAGAGCGAATATATAACTCTACACGGCATGCATTTTAGAGGCATCAGTGTAACCGTCGTTATTGAATAAGTGCAACTCTCAGGGTTATTTATGGCACCAAAGCGGTGTCATGAATGGCTACGAGGGAGCACGTGATTCCATTAAACTTTGTTTTATGGCCAGGGAATATAATTCACATTGTATAATAGCACGGAAGTGCAGATGGGTTGGAATTGCAGAGCGATCTTTGAATAGGTGGAAGCAAGGATTAACCTCAGGTTCTCCTGCATCATGGATGTGTGTGTTTGCTGGCAGCCTCTTGATTTCACCGGTCCTAGAAGTAAGCTTGCTATTTGTCTGTATTAGTGAACTTGTACGAGGAAGAGGGGGTGTATTTTGATGTCATCGGGTCTTCAAAGCGCATGTACTTGTTGAGGCCAGAGCGTACTTTTTGAGCTATATTTGAATGCAGGAGCATGTTTTCCACAACTGCAGGTGATATGTGGCTATACAGTGAAACACAGTATATAACGAGGTTGGTTCAGAACTTTAACAAGCATTCAGTTCAGGATTTCTGTGGACCGTGTTTTATCTCTAACATGAACACAAAATCTGTTGGTTCACTGGCTTTATCTTTTGAGTGTGGCTTTAAAAACACAACCGGAATAAAATATGATGTAATATGAGAGACATTTATACTTTTACGAGAGTGTTTGCTTAATAGGGTATTTTGCGCTTCATCTTACCGAGGAGAGTTGTGTGTAGCCTATACGATGACGGTTCATTTATTTTTCGATTTTTTCTTGTTTTATTGAACGGTATTCAAAATATGTTACATTAGAATAATGAGTTGATATGAAATGCATAATTAAGAGAACAACTCAGAATAAACGTGACTCGTCTTTAGCTTTTCTGAAAACTGGACTGTGCAGTGAAAATGTTGATAATATTTCAAAGTCGGCTGTATAATGCTGGAGTGGAGATGTTTTTATTTCCAAGGGAAGGTCATTGGTGCTAATTATTTTTAATTATTTTATGAACTGTGTATGGATATAGGCCTTCTGACTCTCTTGAAATCTCTGGACTGAACTGTAATGTACTGTATACAGCGCCCCCCAGGGAATAATATGGAAGCAATTTGGCAACAGCTGTTCTGAAACGAATTTTAATATTTCATTGTATTATAGGCTACTCCATTTTCTGTATGAGGTTTTTGTCTCTATGTTACATAACAGTACCTACAGCCTACTAAAAGTCTATAATGAACGACTGAGGCTGTAAATATGTACAAACACTTGTGCACGTGCATACGAAAGTACTTGCATTAAATATCAAAATCAAAATAATAAATAATAAAATCAAAAAGGGAAAATAGAGAAATTCTACTTACCTGCTCTGTCTAAGACTTTGCCTATTTTAGAGCATTAATGTTAAGTGTTAATGTTAATTAAAGTGAAAAGTGACTTGACAAAATTTTGTGATAGCTATGAATGGCATTGAATACTTAAGTTGAGTCTTTTTTACACAGTGTTTGCTCGTTTTTTCTGGTTTTGATGTGTTAATTTAAGAGGAGCTTCCAAGTTATTGGCACCGAACAGACACTAGCATTTTAACTCCTAAATGCGTAAGCATGTAAAATTGCATTTACATATATCTGAAAGTAACAATATCGATTTTTGCTACGATTAATCTGATGCCAATTGTATAAATATTATCTGAGATGGACAGTGTTAAAATTATATAGAATGAAATAGACACATTTTCATAGGTTGTTTTTTGGTAAAGTTCAGGACTAGAGGTGAATTTTAAACTCTTGTTCATCAGTAACTCGGCTTTGACCCGTCTGAACAAGTCGTGCGGTAAGGTGAAATGCAGGTCAGGCTGTCTAACAAATATGAAAATGTAAACTATCCATCTGCATGGCATACGAATAAACTTACCACGTTTTATGAACTTTACTTTCAATTATCTTCGTTTACGTAATACAATAAAATATTTAAAATACATAAATTCGTATATCTTTGTTTTCATTTTTTCACTGTATAAATATCTCTTCTCAGAGCCAAAATATTAAAGACAAGAGTACGTTTTAATTGAACGTATTTGTAAAACGTCATTGCACAAATATTGGCCATGATTACCAAATATACACACAAGCTACAGGTTGGTCATCTTTATTAACTTAGTTAATGTTGTTGCTTATGTGATTTGCCATTGCCTCCGCGAATTCATCATAAGTTTAAACTCACTGCGGCTAATATTATTCCCATAAAAGTGAGAACGAATAAACGATTCTTCTTTAAATTAATTAATTTCGTACTCATTTTAAACTTATTCTTATTCATATACCACGAGAAGGTGCCCCAGGTTGCCATACCAGGACTTCGGATGCGCCAGTTTGGCCAGTGGACCAGGTTCTCGGGTGGGTCATGCAGGATTCGTGAACTTTTGTACTCCACAGACTCGGCTGTCGTCTGCGAAAAAATAATGAAACTTTGTGATATGTTTGTAAATGATTTAGTGTGACCTCGTGGCCTTTGGCCTTTGGCATATATGCGTCCTTTCTGTATTCAAGCTTAGGACAGTGGGTAGAGCGCATGACCTGTTAACATTATTTTCAAGGAAACATTTTGGCGTGAGTATGTCTTATTTATACAATTCGAATGACAAAGTATATGTATAGGTGTTGATCTGTTTCTACGATACAAATACTGCTTTATGATTTCATTTTTTAATTATCCCAATATAGGAATTTATATGAATTAGCAATGAATGAATACAAACTATTACAATAGAAAAACGTATATATATATATATATATATATATATATATATATATATATATATATATATATATATATTGAATTTTGCACGACATAGCATACCCAATATATATGCATGCATGTAATGGGAATGATAGCGAGGATTAATTACGTTCATAAGGATTAATAAAGTTCATAAGGATTACACTTAATATCACCACAAGGAGAGCAAGCATTCGATCCATTGTAGGTAAAAGACAGACGTGTTTTCCCAAATGCTGTCCCTGGATTCTCATTTTCCGTCGTCTATATATACCCTGTAGAACCGAATTTGTGTGAAAAAATCATGGTCACAGATTCGATTCTAGGGGAGTATATGGTCGATGCAAAAACTTCGATGTAATTTCTAGCCTATGTGTATTTCTAATAATTCATAATTTCTCATTTCTACATGTAATTTATGTATATAGTAATATTTAATAATGCAATGATTTATATATTAACCGTTATATTAAACCTCATACGAAGTTCATGCATTCTTAAAATTTTAATAAAATTACCAAATCAAATATTTCCCCATAATACTCTTCAATAGAAAATTTCAAGATATTCTGAATATCTTACTGATTAAGGTATTAGTTGGTGCTTTTACACCACACACACATTTGTTTGCACTTTTAAGGCTATATGATTCATACACCGCAGATATGCATATACTGAGTGAGTGTGTGGTGTGTGTGTGGTGTTATATATATATATATATATGTGTGTGTGGTGTGTGTGTGTGTGTGTGTGTGTGTGTGTGATGGTGTGGTGTGTTGTGTGTGGCTGTCCTTAAAACATGTGGTTGTTATCCTTACAAATATTACATATACACACACACATTTATATTTATTTATTTTATTTGGTCTTTTGTTTCTAACACATTTTTGGTCTCAATATTTTTGATTCATATGAGCTCATAGATTCTTTCTATCGGTCACCAAGCTCTTTAGATCGCCTTCAAAGGAACAGAGGAGATGAAATGATGAGATTCTTGTAACTTTTGGATGACCCCCTCCTTGACAAAGACGGTCCCCATCAATTGTCCTTTGGCTTTATCCTTCTCTTTTTGTGCCAGGGGACGGTTTGTATCTTTTGTTTATTTTGTTTCTGTCAGACCTCTGTGGCATTAATTTGATTTACGCCAATAAACTGCCATTAAACGTTAAAGAGAAACTGAGTTCAAAACGTAAAATGTTCTTTTACACGTATTGTTTGATTAAAAAGGCGATAATGGGTTAAGATGCAGTTTGTGTCACTGATGATGCAGGTATTGCCATTATTCGTTGATTTTTTTAAGTGTTCGATTATCACTGCAGTCTTGGATTAAAGTATCTTTTTACTTATCGTAATTAACATATTTCGTGAAGTTTGTGAAAATTGCTGCTAGGTGTATACTTACCCGTTAATAGACTGCCTTTTACCTCGATTGGTTAATCCGGTCACATGGGTGCCTAACTTTATTCAGTTGACAGCAAGTAGGAGGGGCTTTATGGAGGGAGAAAAAAGACAACTCGAGAAAAATTAGTATTTTCTACCTTCAGAAATTAATGGCCATGAGTTCGTATATTGTGAACTCCAAGTATGTGGATCCAAAATTTCCTCCTTGTGAGGAATATTCGCAAACCAGCTATATACCTGACCAGGGCACAGAGTTTTACAGTCCATCGCAGGACACTGATTTCCAGCATCCAGGAATCTATTCACGGTCAAACTACACCGAGCAGACCTTCAGCTGTAACACTGTGCAGGGCTCCACAGTGCAGCCGCCGGGGGTCATGTGCAGGAGCAAGCCAGCCAACTTAGCCCTTTCACCGCTCAAACCGAGCCATGCCCACCGGTCCAAATGTCCGGCCCGCGGACATGCGGACAGCAACAAAACACAAAAAGCCAAAACGGGATACAAGCCAAACAGCCAGCCATAGTCTACCCCTGGGATGAAGAAAGTCCACGTTACCACGGGTAAGTCTTGACTTTCTCTCAAGTCCCGTTTGGGTCGGCTGTGCTCTTGCCTTTCTTCAGCCCAAAGAATCATTCCGTGAAATATTTATGGTCTCTTTTGAAGGGGCCGCCAATTACACCAGTCATAAATTTTTATTGCTTGGGAAATAGGCCGCTAGCTATGTGGCCGGCTCTCATAGCTATTGAAAACTCAACTGCTTTCAAGACTATGATGTTGCCTATTTTATTATATACACTGGATTCGGATATTTAATAAACTGAGAAGGTTTTTGATGCCTGTATAGGCTTTCGGGTGTGCATGTATATTTGATTGAATTTAATGTCAAGTGAATACTCTACCAGAAAATAAATGAGAAGACTACGAAATTTCCCTCACATTTTAGTGTTTTGCCCCTCTGTCGCTCAGATTGCTCACTTAAGTGTCTCTGTTTCTCATAGTGAACACGGATTACACCGGATCAGAGCCAAAACGGTCACGGACAGCTTATACAAGGCAGCAGGTTTTAGAACTGGAGAAAGAATTTCATTTTAACAGGTATCTTACAAGGCGACGTCGCATTGAGATCGCTCATACCCTCTGCCTCTCCGAGCGCCAGATCAAAATCTGGTTTCAGAACAGAAGAATGAAATGGAAGAAAGATCATAAACTCCCAAACACAAAAGGCAGATCCTCTTCGGCTTCCAGTCAGCATTTACAAAGTGCTCAGAAGGACAACCAGACTGATATCACAACTTTATAATAAAGAAATTTGGGAGACCATTTTCTCTCTCTACAAAAGTAAAGTGGTAGGCTATACAAAAGACGTTGCTTCATCAGACTCTGCATGGTTACCAAACATGACATTTTTGGTCGTTGCCAGTTAAGGTAGAACAGACGCAAACATGATAAACTACAGTCTCCATGAGCTGCGGTTTGTGGACTCTCTACTGAATTACTATCACGTCGACCATTGTAACTGTTAGGTGGCACGGAGAATAGGAGTACACCATCACTTGCTTCTAGCAACAAGGTATAGTAGATCACTAGAAAAAACGTACAAATCAGACTTTTTTTTAGTTAAAGGACTGGTACATTCTTGTGGTAATATTGCTCACTCTAATATTCTATGTGTATTGTAGTCAACTACTTCTCCATGAATTTAAGCAGGTTTGAGAATATGACCTGTAATTTTTTTGTTGTTATTTAAAGGTAAAAACAAAAATATATGTGAAGCTTTTTGTGAATATGAAATTGCTAATGTTACGTGATCAAATCGAGGTTTTTTTAAAATGAGGATTGGGTGGCATATAATTTTAAATAATAAAATCAGTCATTGCATACAAAACACCAGTTTCAAGCAGTATTATTTTAAATTGGTATTTCGCAACTTGTGATATTTTAGTATTTAAAAAATCGAGAAAAACAAAATAAACGTGCTGTGTGGACTTCACGGGCTTTACGGTATTTCCCCCGATTGTTTACTCGTTTAACTTTCCCTTGAAATGTTTACTTAATCAAATTCGTTGAACTAAGCTACAATAAAACTCTATTGGAGGCTTTTTTTGTTTTTATTTAGAAGCAAAGGACTCCTGTGTTGGCCAGAATAACCATTGCTCGATTCAGTTATAAATCTTTTCTTGACATGTTTGTAAACAGTATACATTTTAATAGCCCTTGTGCTGTTTTCCATGCGAGCATTTTAAGGTTCGAAAAATATAGTTAATAGGTAATCCCTTGCCTTTCTTACTTTGTTTGTTTACAAATATTTTAAAGCTTACTTACGATATATATATATATATATATATATATGTGTGTGTGTGTGTGTGTGTGTGTGTGTGTGTGTGTGTGTGTGTGTGTGTGTGTGTGTGTTTGAAATAATGCATGTTTCCAAGGTCTCTTCATGCATTTTTTGTTTGTTTTTGCGTTCAAATAATATTTTCTTAGGTTTAATGGAAATACAGTTTTCCTAGTTTTTTCTTTATTCCTTCTAGATTTTTTCAAAATATTTAGGCTATTACAGATGATAAGAACATGAAAATATACGGGATTAAAAAATAAAATTGTTCTAAATTTTATTTGGTTAGGCTATGTCATGCAAAATTCAAGTAGGATATGCTCAAGTGAAAGTCAGAATACCAGGCGGTAAATACAAAAATAAATCTTTATTATTAAGAGTTGTACCTTTGTTGCGCATGAAAATAAAAGACTTTCGAGTCTTAATATTAAACATAGGAGAGATATTCTGGTATTCTTCTCATCATTGTTTCCATGACAAAAAGCGAAGAGCTCACGCATAGCGAAGATATCTTTTCTCTGACGCCTTCACGTTGAGAAGTTGAAAAGGTGTTTTTACTGAAGTTCGACAAAGCTGCAGAGGCAGGTTCACCAGAGGACACATTTCTATTGGATTAGCCGTATTTCAGCCGCGAGGACTGACCTCTAAACCCTTGACCCGCTGGACCCGTGGCGCTTTATTGCACAGACAGTATCCACATTCAGTTTTCGTTATTGTTTGTAATTTTAGCACAGAGTAGGCCTATAGTAGCCTACGACCAAATACTGCAACTCACATCCCCAAGGAAATTTGTAGCGTGCCCACGTCTGCCAGTAAAGGGTACATCTCACGGGTACTGTTTGTATTACACGTTTTGTCCGAGATTCGAGCCAATAGAAACCTCTTCTTTGTTTTGTTGACCTAATTTATGCATCGTTTAAAATACTCCTGGTAACTGTCTGTAACAGTATAGCCTCCCCTAAACATGAAGCCGAAAAAAAAGTATAAGTGTGCAATACTGTGTACTAGTGTTAAAATAAATGCTCCGGAACTTTATCGTTCACGTCCATTAGGCTAAATAAAATCAAATATGTGACCTTACCACATTACGAGGTATTACAAGCGAATTTGATGACTTGATTTCTGGTTGAAGTATTTGTTTCCTCAATGTTTCTAATTGTATATATTCCACTATAAGATTGGTAAGTACAGCAACTTGATATTTAATGTTTCTCAGGAAAACTGTTTGCATCACTATATTATACATAGATGATTATTCTGACCATTGAATTCAGGAGGGGAAAACACGAACGTCAGGAATTATATGGGTTAATATGCACCATGCATACTTTTGAATAAATATATAAATAAATAATAATAATAAATAAATAAACAACTAAATAAATAATGAGAAAACAGGTTTAGAAGTTCAAAATATCAGATATCCATGCACTTTTATGTCAACCGTCAGTAGACAATCAATATTTGGGGTTCTGCAATCAAATTAATATTGCCTAAATTATGAATTAAAAGAAAATGGTGGCAACACGCTCCCCAAAAGTAAGAGACAATGAATGCACTGTGGGCAGATTGAATTGATGCATAGTCATAAAATCCACTCCTATAGATTACAGTTTTCCTCGCTTTGCAATTTATCACTTTCTGTATAGTCGTGACACAAGCTTTATTGTTAATGTATTGCACTAATCTGGAACCTAATATATGTTTTCAAACGTAGGCCGAAATTAAGATTTTAGTTCGATGGACATACCTTGAATAAGTGTAACAAAAATCACAATGGATGTGTTTGGAGTGTTGCACGCATCACCTTTGATTACACGAGTATGAAAAAATATGGTTGTGTGAGTATGTGTCTATGTGCACGTGCGTGTGCGCGCGTGTCACGCGCACTTACAAACTCAATTGAATTATGCCACTCTTGTCACGCCATAGAGGTATGAAACTTTATTGGTTCGTACATAGATTGCACCCTATGAGACACATATGCAGATTGAATGAGCATGTTAATTTCACCGGAATGATTCGTCCTTCTTCGCCCTCAATTCATTTTAGTCCAATATATCTTTGTCTCAGGTAGTTGTGCACAAGAACAGAGCTAAACTGAGGCCTTTCTCCCAGTCTATCACTTAGACTTAAATAACGCCGATTTTCTAGAGTTTTATATGTTTTTATCAGATAATATTTGTACAAGTTGAAAGGGTCCCTCTATCCTCAAAGGTTGTTGTTCTATATGTGAGAGCAAGCAATTTATCTGCCAGGTGTGTATCCTATATTTTCAAAACGGCAATAATAACATAAAATATACAATTGTAGACAACATCGTTCTGAGTAACAGAAGTTGCGACGAGCATTCTACTGCACGAGCTCGCCCGACAATGTGTTTTTTCCTGAACGTAATGGTCTGAATGTGATAACCGAGAGCCATCGGCAGCATTGCTTACGGTGACACTGCACCGAGCACACCGCCGCCACTCTCACACACGGCCATGTTTGATACCCAACTGTTCGCAAGAAACTGTATTCGCCTTGCAAGACAGCTCCTTAAGATGCATTAAGCCTGGCTGTCTGTATTCGGAGATATAACTCTGGGAATATAAGGTTCCTTTCTATCTCTATTTTTTTTTTTTATTTTGACCACGTGATTGTCTAAATAATTAATGCAGCACGTCCCCTAGAAAACACGGCGTCGTCATTAATCGCAAGGACTCTATCAGACTTGAAAACTGAAGAGATCCCAAGAAAATAATATACAAACGGTCCGGTATCCTACGCCTCTCTAGCCAGCACTTTTGTATAGCATCTGAACAAATGGAAGCTTGGTATGTAAACATTTAAGTTACATTTTGAATAAGATGGTAAATAAACTTATCTGTCACTTATTTGATAAATAGCGCCCTTTGATACGTGTGCTGGGGCTTCCATTAGACACCCTGAAGTTGTAATGGGCTGTTATAGTGTGACCTTTATATGCCGAAACCATCTTTTAAAAATCCGAAAGGTAAATTAACGACAGATAATGTTTTTCATTTACGCAACGATCGTATTTTAAGAATACATTGTTTGGTAGCAGGCTATGTCAGGCTTTATTCCAAGAGGTGAGTAAGGTGTTGTGAATCTTATTTTGTGTTACCGAGAAATGTAATATTATTTGTCAAGTATTGTAGCCTACGTTCGTTGGCTGAACGGCGAGGGCCTTCGTTTGATTTTTGATAAAAATTCTTCGAATGTGTCTCATTCCTGCATGAGCTTTGTGTCATTTACCTTGTTATTCGATGTGATATTTTGTGAAATTTCGAAATCAATAGGCTACTAGCTGGGGAAATGTGTGCCTGTGCGTATGGTTGTATGTAAGCAATAGAATAACAACACAGAGCCGTATCAGCAAACACTTCCGTTTTATTTGTTTTCTTTTTATAATCTCTTGGCTGTGGCTATAACAAAATGAGGCTGCTGAAGACTTCTGTGATATAAAATGAATCATCGGGACCACAAATACGGATGCTTTATTGGCTCAAGAAACCATATCCAAGTCGTGGGTTTTAAGCATGCGTTAATCCTTATTTGTAAATATTAATAATAGATAATAATGGAAATGTTTAACTCAGAAAAATCTGGAGTTCTTTTATCAGGTTGACAATTGTCTGCCTCGTTGTAAATCATTCCTAGTAATTCCTAAAAGGGCGCGAGGCTGTTGGGGGGCCGTGCGCGCACTGTAAATCTCTCAGTTTTATTGCCCCATGAACATATGCTGTGATGGTAGAAGTCTTGCATCCTTTCCTGAGGACAAGTTCCCCCTCGGCCGGGTTCCCACCGTCGGTGAAGATGATCCCTGTCTTTCTAGGCTTTCGATCCTCTTCGTATTGTGTGTCTCAACAATACTACAGTGTCAGATTCACGATATTTAATGTTATTTGCAACAAAAGCAGGACATAAACTGAGCAGAACAATTTCTCATTTCTAGTTTCTTTGTTTCTTGCACTGTGCGCTGATATGAATATACACAGACAATATGTCCACACCACCACTTCGAATTCACAGATTTGGTGAACCACAAATGTTTCTTTTGTACATTAATGTATTATCATTGCAATTGTTATTATTTGTGATGACACATATATGTCCAATATCGATCTGTTACATTATTTCTGAAAGTATAAAAGAAACAAAGCAGATTTGGATTTGATTTTGACAAATATCTCTCACTGATGGAGCCATACATTCCTGTCAATGTCTAAGCCATACTCACTAAGTGTCTAGGCTAGAATTTTTGTGACTTCTAAATGTATTTCGCGAGTATAATGCATAACAGAAACGCATGCTAATCCGTTAAGATCTATTCGATTCATTTTTACGAGTCTACAATAGACAAAGGTATATTGTAATTATCGTAAAATATAGTGTTCTATTACAGAAAAAAAAACGTTGCTTTGTTTTTGTTCACTACGGAGTTGCACATTTTGAAACAAAGAAAAAGACACATCTTTGAATTTGTATTTTACTTACCTTAATAGTGCAATGAAGTTAAAACAGATTGTTTAGAACTTTATTTTTAAAGACTGCTGTTAAACATATTTAATATAAATATTAATTCTTATCGAAAATACTTCGTTGTATGTAAACACAATCAAATTGTTTTGTGTGGAAAAATGGAGAGAATGAAATATGGCATATAGCATAAATATAGTGAATAGAATGAAACAATATAAAACAAAGTGCTATTCATCCATTTGAACACTTTACGATTAATATAATTACACATATAGATTTTTCGGAGATCCGGTATATATATTAGTTATATTCCATATTTTCGATGGTCCATTTGAATATATGAGGAGTCAAACTTATAATGGACCTATACAAAAACCCACTTCCTTATAAAAATGGATTTGCGAGGTAAGGCTTTGTTGAAGTCCCAGCCTCAATCAGAACAATCTGGTATCCAGATCACGTGAACATATATGCTTGTATTTTAAGGCAGCTCCTTTATTTGTCATTATAAAAACAGGTTTCCGAAACACTAAACCTAAATTTTAATATGTGATTTTAAAAATGTACTAGGCATTGTAAACCCTTTGTTCCTCAAAGTGATATTTGATTTCAAGTAACGTTTTAATATAGCGGCAACAACAGTATTCGTTTTTTATTGGTAGTTGAGTGTGAGTCTTGTTTCCATTCTATCGGGAATACTGTCTGCATTGGTATATGGAAATGTGTGAAAATCCGCAAGATCAGGTTTAGGACAGTATTGTCTGCACACAAAGGGTGAAGGATATGTTCTAGAGGCTGCAGGCGAAGAGATTGAGACTGAGAAGTACGGGTTTATGATAAATTGATTCACAGGTAAGCAATTGCATGGCAAAACCCAACCTTTAACCATGGGTTTACATAATGCGAGGGTATAAATATGATTTATTCCATTCAAAGGGGGTGATCTTTATTAATGCCGCTCTTGCCAGTAACTACACGAGTAGCCTACGTTTTGTAGACTGTAATGTAATTTCTAGGACTAGTTTACAGTTTTTAGCAACCATGGGCACTTTCAAAAGGTTAGACTGGACACATGTCAGATGTACACATTTTGACGCTGGTTTTTAGCTGATTTTGCGGTTTTATGGGAAGAGAAGGAAATTAAAGGGGCAAGAACGTGAAGAACCCTTTACGGTGTCGCATATAAAGTTCGATCGTAAATCACATTAATTTGTTGAGTTATAGGCAGCGTATAGTTGGAGTTGATTTATGTGATTTAAGCTTACAGTGTTAAGATGTATACTTTAATCAATCAAATTTCTTCTCTGAGTTTGGGATTTATCGATGGCAAGTGGTTAGAAACTGCGTATTTTCTGCATTTTATTTGTTTTAGCCTACATTTATTGCGCAAATAAGCAATTTTCCATTGTTTCCAGATTATGAGATTTTAAGCATTGCAATCACAAAACAAAATATTTGTTTGCGAAGTTCAGGCTCTAAATCATGGTAATCGTGTAATTTACAATGTTCTTTCTCTTTTTAAATTTCGTTTTAATATTTTCTCAGTCTTGGGAATAATTTTACCCACACAAGTGGAAGTCATTTATGTGTTATCGAGCCAGCATCTTATTCCTGTTTTCGTTTTTCTTCTTTGAAAGAGACTTTAATATAAATTCTACATTTGTATAAATTCAGTAAAACTTATAGATAACAATTGATAGATATATTCTATTACAAATTGGAATTAAATGTTTGTTTTATGAATATGATTTAAATTTTAATTATCTCATTCTCTCTGTGTATACATAAAGTATTGGCTGACCGAAGTTGATATCTATTTCAGATTTTGACAGATATGGACTATAGTATAAAAAAACATAAGTAAAACAGGTGGGCTGTGACCTTCGTTTCGGTTGAAAATCGAGCTTCTTCGACATTTTTTCATAGAAATTTTCCCTGAAGCTATGGGCCTGCCAAGTTAGCCGGTGGAATCCAATTACCAAGACCACCACTTAATTTAACTGGGTGGATGCATTTGCTTATAAACTCACCTAAAACAGGGTTAATTTCCTGGATATCTCGCAAATTAGGTCCGTCTTTAAGAATTGTTAAGTGTGCGAACAAGCAAACATTGATGTAAATCGTGTGGATGCGAGAAGAGCACATGTTATTAACCAGGTCTGAAACGATAGCAATTTATTCCACTTTTGAGACCGACATTTCCATATATACCAAAAGCGAGATATAAACCTACTGAGAAACAATAGCAAGCAGACATTTCTAAAACTGTTCTTTGAGACTATGTTAGTAAGGACCGATAGTTCTAGCCTATTATATATACCAACTTACCGTAAAACTGCGTGGGCGAGAAACATTGTTGTCTCTGGAAAGAGGGACCGTGCCAAGCAATAGAACTCACAGTAATTAGCCTACTCCCATCAAATACACACTGAACATGATGTACCCACCATAGAATAGCGTCCTGTCATTTGAAAGATAGTTTTATAATGCTTGCTTCTGTTTTTAAATTAACCTACAAGAATATTAAATAATGCAAGACAATTGATTGAAGGTAGGCTACAACACAGTAGTAAGCTCAAAGACCACAAACCTTGTTACTTAAACCTAAGTTTCTCACGCTTCCTTCTGAAGAAATATGCCTCCCTCCTGTTCAGTGTGGTTTAAAAATGTGGGACCTTCGGGCTCTGATTTGGTATAAAAACGTTTGGTGAAAAGTTGCGCGATGGGTTGCATTGTGACTTGAAGCGCTTCCGTTAGTTGTTCATTAATCTGTGAGTTATTGCTGAACAAGCCAAAGGTCGCCCAAAAGGCTTATGACTGCTAAATATTTTGGCCAGCTATCCTTTGTGTGGACTCACTTGTGTCAGGCTTGTTCCCAGCACAAACTGAATTGCTGAAGTAAAACCTATGATTATAGTACAGTATGTTTCTCAAAATATAGCATATTCTCTAAATTAGCCTGCAACCCCAATATGCACAGCGATAGACTTGAATAAAAAGTTGAATATGAATAAAATACAGAAACACACTGCGCGAATGTCATAGTTAAAACACTGGCACGTCAAATTCCTGTCGCATTCTGACGTTTTCTTAGTACAAAAATGGAATATAAACTTGCAGGGTAATGCGTTGGGTTTCAGTGTGCGGCTCAAGATAAGTTCGTAAAATGTAGCCTAGTACAGTTTCCAGTATTTGCTGAAATTCATAAACAGCGGTAGTTACTGGACAATGTATAAATATTTTAGGAAAGTTTTATAGGAAGCATTGCACATCACTATATATATATATATATATATATATATATATATATATATATATATATATATATATATATATATATATATATATATATATAAACATGATATACGTTTGTGTGTGTGTGTGTGTGTGTGTGTGTGTTTACATCAAAATATCTATTAAGATACTTCAACAAAAGAGGCCTTCCTTGTGTATTGAACAGATTGTTTTCTGTCTTTCAGGTCGTGATGGGCACCATGAACAAGGCTTAAATGAAGAAGTAAAAAAACAAATCAACGTGGGAAACAGTAAGTTTACATTTAATTAACTGAGAAGTACACCTGCATACCATAATCTGTGTTGTAAACAGATTCAATTGTTTAAACATAAAAAATAATCTAATCAAAGGGAAAATTCATTTTCAATTCCCCAAATAATCCAGCATTCAATAATATACTTTGTTATATGAGATATAACGAATTTTCAAATATAGGCTATGTTTAACATCGGTTCTCATGTCTGATATTCATGCCAGAATATTTCCTTCCATACTTAGTGTCTTCGTCGTCTTGACACGATTAAAACGTTTCAAACGCTCACTTATTTCTTTCATTTTTACACACACACACACACACACACACACACACACACACACACACACACACACACACACACACACACACACACACACACACACACACACACACACACACACACACACACATATATATATAAGGTCCAGATTACTATCACAGTCCAAATGATCCTTTAGCATGCACACGATGCTAATCGCAAAACTAATATTTCCCAACAAATTCGAGGGCATACATTTTCGCAGCAAACAAACAAACCCGAACACTTCCCAAAAAAATTGAAACCTACGTGGAAAAACTTTCCTTCAACTGAAATATTAAATAATCGTTTTCACTTGTGCCGCAGGACCGCGATAATCCTTATAAATGGTAGATTTTCTCTATGAGAGGTATCCGGTTTATTTGCTGGAACATTGTTTCAGAAATGGTTTGTGCGATATAAACGCAGTTTATATAAACGGCCTTTCCATTCTTTTAACTTGCGGAGTAGGGGATTCTTTTGCTGACTCTCCTCCTACGCTTAGACTGTTTTACACATCTGAAGGTAGCAAGTCTTGAGAAGTGTTTTTCTTTTCATTCCTTGCTGAGACGCTTACTGCCGTAGCAGGAGCAGTCATAAATTTTACCGCGATCCACAATGACAGGTGCATTGATATGCACTGTGCAGACTTCTTAATAACGATGGGACTGTATAGGCCTGTTGGGCTGCAGTCGCTAATTCATTCTCGGATATTTTAAAAAGATGATTATTTTGTTCTTATTTTTGTGGTATGTTTTTGGTTTTCAAACGGAACAGTTGATTGTTTGTGTGTAGTCGTGTCAAACTACAACACAATTAGGATAGGGCCAAGGAAATATAAAAACAAAGATTTTAGGACACAATTGTCTTCTTAGCATGTGTTTAATATGTAAATACGTGATATAATTGTCATATTGCAATGACCTTCCTATGTAGAGGAGACCAAGCCTATGCAGAAAAGAATAGTATGTTTTTGTTCAATTATGTATTGAAAATATGATTTTTTTAAAAACTCTACCACTATCATAGACTTCGTATTCGTCGTGAAAATTATTTTACCATTCCAAAATTAATAGGCCTAATAGCTACACAAAAAGATTAAAAAGTTAGATCAAGAATAAGTTGACAATTGTCGACATGATTTATAACGTGGGTTTTTTAAAGGTTCAAGCAAAGTTCACATACTGGCAGACCTACCAGAATTTCTAGGGAAATGAATTAGAAAGGTAAATGCATCCTAACAATTTTTATGTGTATTATTATTATTATTATTATTATTATTATTATTATTATTATTATTATTATTATTATTATTATTACACGTAAGTCATTATATAAATACTGTGTTTACATAACGTTCACCAAAGGCGTGTTGATGGACTTTGGACATGAATGGAAGCAAGGCGTAAAGCTTTTTCAACTCTGCATCCACATATAGCTTCTGTATTTTGAGCTGCTTGTGTTGTGGGATAGGAGTGAAAGGGACCATGTGTGGGCCTCAAAGGCTGATTCGGCCATTTTTCTTTGAATGATTTAACACAAAGGGAATCTTTTAGGCACAAGTTATACTTTAACCGTCAGCCTTCTGTGCTGCCCGAGGCATTGAAATGGAAAGGTTGTGAGGAAATGAATGACTTTGTGCACAGTCACAAACACACAAAATCACATAAGTACATTAACATAACGTATTTTTGGAACAGGTCGTCCCCCTAACATTTATGTCGAAGTCATTTTAGGCAGGCCAATGTTGACTGGGGACTACAGAAATATAGGACAATGTATCTATTTAGACAAGAGATATTGTTGAAAGGTGACATGAAAACTTTATGCACAATACAAACCCAGAAAAGCCTAGAAGGGTGAGAATATCAAAATAGTCGGTCAACAGAAGCCCAAAAGCGAAAGTGAAGCTGAGAAGGCTAACTGCGATAAAGTCCATACAGAACAGAATAACTATGTAGGCTACGAAGCTGACACAATACTATAGTTTTACAGTTTTTGTTTATTATCATACAACTTGATACTCCTTAAAAACAATGTCTATACTATTATTCTTTGGTCTCCCTTCAAAAGCGAGTTGTTGGTTCCGCGAATTCATTCGTAGTCACAACGGTCACAACGTGTGTGTAATGTTGTATGGATGTTGTGTTACATGATACCGCTACAAAGAAACAGAAAAGTATTACGAACATCTGCCATTATACGTTTAATAAAATATCCAAAGAACACAGTATATCTGAATCCGTATTAATTACTTTAATCTTGCCAATTTTAATGAGGAATTGGTTAAATTATTCCAATTTTTACGAAAGGGAAATAATGAATACAATAATATAATGAATGCTAAATATAATCCAGAGTTATTGATACTTGTGAGCACCACAGGCTTTGGTTTAAAACAAGTGACATATTTATTAATCTCACAACAATTAAATCTGATGACACCAATACTTCCGATGGCTGGAGAACATACATCATAAGACAAATTATGTGGCGCTGAACAAACACAGAGACTGATTTGGTTTAATGTAGACTGTGGGTCTTCTGATGACTGGAGCACTTGATGCATTCACATTTCACTATGCAATCCAAGAAATTCTTAAATCCTTTGGATGCAGCCCCTGCATGTGTGGTATGTTTTTGTCTAACACATTTCCTCATCTTCTCAGGTTTGAAACTAAGGAAAGGGTGGGAAAATCCAATCACGTGACAGCAGAAAACCCATGCCATTGGATAAGAGAACACGGCCCATCTCCGTTTGAATCTCCACAATGCAGAAAACCACTTACTATGATAATTCTGGACTGTTCGGAGGCTACTCATACCCCAAATCCGACTCATACAGTTACAGCACTCACCAGCCTTACTCTGCTTCTAACATTGAAAACGATTTCCAGAGTCCAGTTTGTCCAATACAAACCTCCACAATCAGACCATCAACACATAAAAGCAGTGACTTAAATGGCAGCTGCATGCGGACAAGCAACAGCCAAGGTAACAGTCAAGCTGCAAGCATTGGAGAGCAACAACAAGCACCTCCTTTGCCAGCCTCTTCACCAAACTCAAACAGCACTTCGTCACAGAAAAAGAAGTCTCCATCTAACAGTGCTTCCAGTACTGCCAACTCAGTTATTACAAAGCAAATTTTCCCGTGGATGAAGGAGTCCCGACAGAACTCTAAGCAGAAAAACAACAACTGCACAACTACAGGTATTTTGACCAAGTATTACTATGGGTGTCTGAGGCAGAGAAGGGGAGGTGTTGGCGGTCAACAGACCCATGTGACTCAACATGAACAGAACACAAAAACCTATGTATTTAATTAAGGGGATTGTATATTAAATACATGCTATGAGATGAATATAATGTTAAATGCATTCGTTTACTTATGTCTTTAATGTAATAAACTTTAACGATGGACATAGTAGGACAGTCACAACACAACAGGTCAACAGTACATTTCTCAAATCAAAGAGTATGGGGGTTGTATTGTATCAATTGCACATGTATTGCAATGGCAAGTGCTTAGCCTTTGTTCTAAATCCTGTGATAATCAACTATGCGGGTTATCCTTCAGAATGCTGCAGCAATTGCCCAATATCAGTAGCACATTGCATTAGCGGGTACAGAAACAGACATAACTGCCTCTAAGATATTTCCTACTTTTATTTCAGGAGAAACGTGCGATGACAAAAGTCCACCCGGCCCAGCCTCTAAGAGAGTCCGCACCGCCTACACCAGTGCCCAGCTTGTAGAACTTGAAAAGGAGTTCCATTTCAACCGGTATCTGTGTCGTCCTCGCAGAGTGGAGATGGCTAATTTATTGAATCTCACAGAGCGACAAATAAAGATCTGGTTTCAAAACAGGAGGATGAAGTACAAAAAGGATCAAAAAGCCAAGGGGATAATGCACTCTCCCATCGGACATTCTCCAGACAGGAGTCCGCCGTTAAGTGGCCCCAATCACATCGGGTATTCCGGGCAGCTCCCGAACGTAAACAGCCTCAGCTATGACGCGCCCTCGCCTCCATCATTCGCCAAGCCACAACAAAACATGTACGGCTTGGCTGCATACACAGCACCATTAGGCGGCTGCATACCGCAACAGAAAAGGTACCCGGGCTCCGAGTACGAGCACCACAGCATGCAAGGCAATGGCGGGTTTGCCAACGCTAATTTACAAGGCAGCCCCGTGTATGTTGGAGGGAATTTCGTTGATTCTATGCCAGCCTCAGGCCCCATGTTCAACCTCGGCCATCTCCCTCATCCCTCATCCGCCAGCGTGGACTACAGCTGTGCCGCACAGATCCCGGGCAACCACCATCATGGACCCTGTGACCCCCATCCCACATACACAGACCTCACTTCACACCATGCCTCTCAGGGAAGGATTCAGGAGGCGCCTAAATTAACGCATTTGTAGTGGATTCTGTCGTTGTGCCGAAGCGATGTTTCTCGCTTTTTTATTACCTCATTAGTCTAAAGTAGGCTACTTTATACGGCTCTCAGTTTCAGCCAGTATTATTAATTCAATTTCTGCAATTATTATGATTTTAAAAACACAACTGTAGCCCCCTTTTCACAGACCGATGGTGTTTAAAGGATTAAGGAATTGTTTATTGTTTATTTAGCTGTTGCCGGTTTTCTGAAGTGCAATGCGTAACAAAGGACAAAACATTTGATAACGTTTTACTTGAAGGTAAGTCTTGTAGATCTGTCAATATTAGCGGCTCGTCATAATATGGAAGGTTTTTTGTACAAAAAAAGTGAAAAAATGGAAAGAAAAAAGAAAAAACTGCTCAAATAAGAAAAAAAGAATCTGTGATGTTTTCGTCTGCTTTTGGTCTTAGTTCGGCGAACGTTATTTATTTATTTTTTCAATAATATATGACATTTATCTCTATTATGATATTTATTATTTAAAGAACGATGGTACCATTTATTATTTATCGTTGACTCACCGTATGTTATTTATGTGCACATCTGTAGAATTTATGCAACATACATTGGGCAGAAATACCGTTGTCCTTTGCCATTACTGCCCCTCTTTTAGTGAATTGGTTCAAATTAGGAAGCACTTGTAAAGGTGGCTGGTGTTTGTAGTTTTTGTAAGGAATAATTCTGAAAAAGGTGTACATCTAATCTAAAATGTGACATTACTCAATAGGTACATTTATGTTCTTCTATTTTTAATGCAATGTCTAAATCTAATTTAAAAAAATGAAATGTAGCATTTCTTGAAACAGGTCATTTTTTTGTAGGTATGCAATACACCAGCATGTCATTTTCATGTCTTTGTTCAGAGTACCTCACTTTAATTTACTTTCTCAGACCGTTCAAGCATACATTGCTTTAACACTAATGATAATTAAATGTTATATTTTAGTGTGTTCAACATTTTTGTAAATAAAGTGATTATTTAATGGATACTGGATAAAGCATCTTTTGTTATCAAACTGCTCTGATTAAATCTAAATACATTCAATACACGACATTGTACAACTCCCAGATTGTCACTACTCGTCAATTTATGTTTGGTTTATTTGTGCTGTTATAAAGCTCAGAAAAGAAAAGTGTACCATTTAGAAATCGTATAAAAATATACAAAGGAGATTTAGCCTCATACATGTATTGTAAGTATAGGCTAAATATAAATACCGGGTATATAAAGAAATTACATATAAATATAACACAATGCAAAATCAGGGAATTTAGGATTAAAACAGCCATGTCAGTAGTAAATGCCAGAACATTTCAGTCTTGGTTTATTGTACGGTTGTACAGCCTTGTCAGTCAAAGTCAAAGTCAAACCAAAATATGTTTGCAGAGGGTAATATTATGGATAACGTTTTCTAGCTACCACTGTGACACCCAGATGATTAATATATAATTTTTTCCTGTTTACTCTGCATAGCCTATATGTTTGTCACAAACAGTAGAATCCCCTGACTCAAAATTAAAATTAACAGAAGAATATATATTTGGTTTTGTTCACACATTACAACAATATTTTAATCTAAATGAAATTAAATCGTGAAGAGTAGCAGCTTGCTTCCAATGCACATTTGGTCAACACTGTTGTCATTGGTCCACTGCGTCATGTGACAGCAAATTAATCCTCACCTTTGCTTTATATCCGTTAACTCGATTGCCATAAAATAGCCTAATAAATTATTTTTTATCTGATTGCATTTTGCACGTATAAATATATCTGAAGCCATGTTTATATTTTCATAGCGAGAAAAATAAATAAATACGGCGGTATGAGAAAGGGTTGAACGAGAGGTATCGGGCTTCATCAACAGTAAAGCGTCCAGAGCAGAATGGCTTTCATCCGCTGTTACTCCTGGCCTGAGATTTCAAAGCACATCAATCAAAAACTCGTCGCGTGCAGATTCGACACTGATTCCTCCTCCTTGTGAACAAGTCCTTGCAATTCTGAACACTGGAAACACATTTCAAAATGAAAGGGGGGAAACTTTGCAAGATACAGACCATACTGTGACAACTGCCCTATGGGATGTACAGGGATGAGAAAATATATTAAAGGCAAGCATGCCTTCAAAGCAGGCATCTTCGCTAGTTTCTTCGAATGCAGGTCAGTAAAAACTGAATATATTTTTGAAACATTATTATTTTAAATAACATGATGGGGACACTACTGTTGGTAATGGAATCATAATTGGATTTATGACGTTACAGTAACTATGCAAGTGCTTTAGCAAAACCCGACTAAGTGTAGGCTATAATTATTCATTTTTCAGAGTTATCTGTTAAATTGAATGTGGGGGATTTTTCATCCGGGAGTCGGCAGCATATTACGGTGTTCCGTGGGAATTGTGCATAGTAGTTGTATTGTTTTGCCAAGCATTGCCATTTTGTAGGGTGCACGGCGAAGAGCCGCCATTTTAACCCACATCCATCTTAAAGGTATTGTGTGATTTTATTGCATTTAATTTTCAATTCTAGATATCGAAGATTTGGATAACTACCATTGCAGTCCATTTGGAAACCAGAGAGGACTTCGCAAAACCCAAACAAATTATGTGAAAAATAAAATAATGAAGGCCTTTGTATGCTTTCAGTGTTTGTTCAATTCTAGATATCGAAGATTTGGATAACTACCATTGCAGTCCATTTGGAAACCAGAGAGGACTTCGCAAAACCCAAACAAATTATGTGAAAAATAAAATAAAATATATATATATATATATATATATATATATATATATATATATATATATATATATATATATATATTAAATAGTTTATATAGACTAAGACTAAAATGCAAGTTTAAGTGTTAATTTAATGTAGCGGATTAAATATAGGCTACAAGACCACTTGAAACTCAAAAATACATCAGACCATTAGTCTTAATTAGTGATTCCACAATGAATATTCTGAAAGGCAGGGTTTATTTGTATCTTTATTCCGAGACTACAAAGAAAGACTGACCAAGCAAGAAATAGTTCAGAGAGCACATTTTATATTCTGGAAAGGAGGACGAGCCCTGATTTTCTACAGAAACATGAATTTCCTTCTGCTGCAGATTCTCGGAATTTTCTCACTTCGTTACGGATTATTAAAAACGCTTCATATTGTTTTTTGGACGATTTTGATTAAATTACAATTGATCCCCCTAATGTATACTACACGGGTCAGACCATGCATAACAGAATTGCAGATATTTTTCAAACATTTGTTCCGCGGATTTTCAATATCCCAACATTAATGGTAGTTAATTTGTGGTAACAAGGGAAATAATGTAGAATTTGGAGTTTACCACCAATATGTTGAAAAAAAACCGAAACGTGCTACAACGTTAATACATTTAACAAAAGGGAGATATTACAAAATATCTATTACATAACATAATATGACATGCATTTTCCTACATGGTCCTTTTCATTTTTCAGATTTTTTCATTGTGAACACAACAGAAAAGGTTACACAAATAATAAAATAGTTGCCTAATAACACCTTCATCTCATCAGTTGTAGCCTATTTTGGTAGCCCGGTTGAATGACTAATAGCTTTACAGTAGACTGTTTTGAAACAACCTCAATTGTGTTGTCAACTCCATAATATTGTGCTATGTAGTGTGACAGAAAACACTCATCAGAGTGTAAAAATACCTTTTAACTTACTCAAACCACGCACGTGTCTCCTCAAGTATTAATTGGATCTACCATATCCAAATAAAATGCGGAAACTATTTAAATCATTGACTATTAGTGTAAGTGCAACACGCACAGCTCTCTCATGAAGGCCTTTGTATGCTTTCAGTGTTTGTTGAGCTACCCTTGAGACATTTTACAATCGGAAGGAATGTTGAACTAGGTTTCAATAATCGCAGTGAATGGTTATTTTGAAGGTTATTACATTAAAATGAATATTTGTAAACATCTGCAAGAAAATTTAATAAAATATGAACGAACCGATGCGCTTTTTCTATTATTTCTAACTTTCATAAATTGGTTTTCATAGTCTGCAAATATATCATAATAACAGATATAAGATAAAAGAGGAACCCATTCAAAAAGGCATAAACCTATAAATAGGAGAAATTAGTTTATCTGAACTCGGTTGATCCGAAACGATATGCTGCTTTTGTGTTCCTAGGACGTTCGAACGCACACAACATTAATGCGGTTGATATTGTTGTTCTGATTACCGTGTTGTTGGGCAAAAATGTAAAACCGTAAACATTTTTACATTAATGTGTGTCGCTATAGCCTATAGCTACTGCCAGACACACCCCTATAATCCCTTTCAGTATGCCTATAGGCTACTCGTCCAGCACTAGATATAATTTTGCGTGATATTGCAAGCTCAAAAAATGGAAACAGCTAATAGCCTACTCCGCATTGTTTCTGGCTTCTCAACCAGGCTAGCTGCATGTGGAAAAAATAGGCTACCACACATAACGACTTGGTATGAGTTCGCGCGGAGCAGTACATGTAGGCTACATTGTTTTAACTACTACCTCCAAGCTAGCTTGGTGGAGAGGAGGTCTGACACAAATTAGCAGTTGGGAAGAAATAGCTGGTAAGTGGCCTTCCAGGGAGTACAGTTGTCAGTGGGGTTTTATTTAGAGTTCATCAATCACCGAATGTGCACTTTTTCCTCGCCAGCAGTTCCACCTCTTCCGACACACCACATGCAGATGGGATTCATCCTAATTCGCCACCACAATAGTGTAACACTAAAATAACAGGAACACAAGTCAATATATGACAAGTCAATATATGAATGTTTAAGAAACACATTTCTTTATTATTATTATTATTATTATTATTATTATTATTATTATTATGCAAAAATGAATAGCTTTTGCTTTAAGTTAGTATTACACTGAAGTAGGCCTCTGTTTTGTGCCAATATTGCATCATTATTTAAATGTAAAGCACATTAAAATGTGCTCATTCATTCCTTTAGATACAGATACAGATCTTACTAAATCGCGTTTCAAAAATAGGCATAGCCTACCTTCAGCGAAATAATATTGAATAGCGTAAACATGCAGATAAACAGTATAAGCTACAGAGGTCTGGACACCAAAGGTCTGGTCTTCAAAACCAAAAACACATTTTCCAAATGTAAGGTTGCACCTGTTCCAGTTTTAATTTATCTTTTAGCAACAGTCCATAATAATCACAGGTTATGTAGGCCTAACTTAATTTACGCGAAATCTTTAACAACATATAAATTGTCGTAAAACTTCGACAATAATACATATTTCACTAAGCAATATGTTTATGTGGATATGCCAGCATTAGGCTATACATACTGTAGCCTACAAGAAATTATTTTAAAACTTTGAAAACCCTTCAACTTTTAAAACCCTTACCTGGAACACCCATTCACTTATTCGTACAAAGTTTCTCATTTAGTGCAATCATCACAGAACTTCCCAATCCTGTCGAGAGAAGAACTACGGCGGGCAAATAGAGGCTGAAGCGTGGTCTTCCCCTGGCGCTCCCGATTGGACAATGGGGGGCATGGCCACGCCCAGTCAGTAACGAGTAATATTTACATATGGAGCTTAGTAGCCTAAGTACAGTAAGTAATCAGGGGAAACTAGGTTGGCAATCACTCACCTTTTTCGGCGGATCACCGAGAAGACATAATGCACGCGGAATATTTCTCGGGTGTCGATGTGTTGGCACTTTCAGCAAAAATTTGCCATGGCGAACACAGGTCAGTCTCTTTACAGTACTCGAGAGAGACTCCTGGGGGGCTTCCGACTGATCTCCAGGATCATCATTCTAACACCCGGTCGATAACATCTGGAACGCATCATCAATATGTTATCGAGGCGTCTTGTAACAATACAAGTGGCTCTGACTTTAGCTATTTGGGTCAGGGAGTAGATTATGACTTAACATATGGATATTACTACGAAGTGGAGGACAACGGGGTGCATGCCCAGTACATGAACTTTCAATACACAGGAAATGGATCGTTTCCTCCAAACCAGGCGAAGCCATATTTCGAAGATGTTGGTGAAATAACCCATAACAAGTTCAACAGTAAGGAATCAAGAGGGCAGTTTTCTGCTTGTGATCAAGAATTGTCATCATGGCAGAAGACTTCTTCAAAAACTAACTCAATGCAAGAGGACACACAAGGAGTAACAAGTACTTTCGAATGGATGAAAGTTAAAAGAAACAATCCGAAAATTGGTAAGTAGGCTAGGCCTATGCAATATAACATCAACAATGAAAAAGCAATGAAATGTTCTTACGTATGCTAAGCTACATAGCAACAGTGAATTTAAGAGATAATAATAAGAAATAATGGACCGAAAGATTAATTCTTTGCTCTACTTATTTTCAGGCAAACAGGTTGCGTGCGGATTAACGAACGCAACTGCAACAGCTCGGACCAATTTCACTACCAAACAGTTAACTGAACTCGAAAAGGAATTTCATTTTAATAAATATCTTACCAAGACCAGAAGAGTTGAGATTGCGCATAACCTGCATCTTAATGAGACACAAATAAAAATATGGTTTCAGAACCGAAGAATGAAACAGAAGAAACGAGAGAAAGAAGGCCTTGCTGTCGTCTGCCTGCCTCGCCTTTCGAATAACCAGAAATAGTCTTTCCCTGAAATAAATTCTCCCTTTTCCTCTCCGCCTTGTTCTCCCCACACTTGATAATCATGCGTTTACAGGTGCATATTGAACCATAAACATGGGGTGCTGTTTTGAAGGCTATAGCAAACTTGAATACATATTATTATGAGTCCTTATGAAATTGCACTGTCTGAAGATGATAAATTATAGCCTATAGGCTGCTTTTTCATTGAAATATCCTGCCTATGTTTTGTTGTTTTAAATGTATCCCTACGTGTCAAAGGGCCGATTAATTCATGAACAGACCATGGGCGACCATGTAAAAATCTATGACCAACGCGACTTTAACGTGTCTTGGCCACCCTGTTTTTTCCATGCAGCTTTACTGTTACATTCGTTATCTAGACTTTGTGGCAGTATAAAGATGCGATTTATATTTGACTGAATGTTATCTCTGAAATATGCAAAATTGTCATCATGCTCTAAAAAGACTCAAGCATTCTTGCTCAGTGTGTTACAACTGTAGGCCTACTTTTAAACCACTGCTGTTATATAGTCTACTTGTATTTTTCTTCTAAAGTAGCCAAACATAACCAAAGATTCTCTCCTTGAATGTCTTATGATGAAATTGACTTAAGCCTTCTTGCATACAGGGAGGTAACCCTCAGGAAAAGTTCTTCAGCATTCTGAAGAAGGCACTAATGGCTCAGGATTGCTTGTTAGTCCTTTACAATATTAAGTGTGCGATTATGTCTACCACATAGCACTTAGTCAAAGCTATACAAAACACTAAAATAGGCCTACATCCAATGTTGTTACTTTTATTTTGTTTGATGAGTGTTATGTTGGCCAAGCTCCTTGCGGTAGCCTGAATCACATCTAAAAGTCACTGTCAGGCTATTTGTTACTTTACTTTGTTATATTTCAATTGACATGCATTAGCCTACATGATATCTATGGATTTCTCAATAAAATAATGTTTGACTACTCATCTTGTCTGTTTGTGTTTTCTTTGAACTGAGTTTGAATCTTCTTCCATCAAAAACTAGATTTCAGCCTACATCTCCAATGTTTATTTTTGTAAATAGCCTACGATCAACATCAACAGCCTTGATAGTAGGCTACATGCACATGGAAAATAGCCTATCAAGGTCGTCAAGCAGGAATAATACTCCACATCAGAAAGATGTGGCTACTAAAATGGCTACTGTTAAACTGAGATGATGCCTGATCAGGGCAACTGGGTTGCCTGCTTTTATCTCAGTATAGGACACAATCTTATTTCCCACTCCAAAGTCACACTGGTCAAACAGGCTAGGTATTGGCTAGCTACAGGCCTAGGCCTCCTTGAAGCCTTTTTGTGTGAATGAGTTGTAAAAGGAAACGGACACAAAAGTTTTCAAAGACACAACAGTGTACATCTAAGGTAACTTAACATTTTTATTTATCACCATTAGCCTCAGTTTCACCGACATCTGAACTGGTACAAACAAACTAATAACTAACAAAATGGATCAAATATCCATGAATCGTCCCTTGTGGGTGAATTCCATAAAAATCGAAATTTCCACGGAGAGAATTCCAAGAGAATTGTGGAAAAAAAACAACTTCCGATTAAAATTTGAATAGGCCTTATCAGAGGAGCGCACAGCAGCTAGGCCTACTGAGTAAGCCCCTCCCCCATACACACACACACAATAAATCTCCTTTATTCCATTTTACAACGTTTCTCTCTGATCCTTGCCTGTAATACATATTTAAGCCTTTGATGATCAGAGCTGCGAGTAGGATTAACATGCAAACAATACAAAACGTGATCGGGGATCCGAACGTATTGTCAGCACCCCAGGCCGCGCTTGTTAATGCAGGTCTTCACTCGAGGAGCGGATGAACCAGGGGGTCATGCTGGAAGAGACTGGAGTTGATGTGACATAGCTACAGGAGGTTCTTCTCCACCCCCTGACGAGGATGATGGGTCAGTTTAAGTTCAAAACAAATCCCGCACCGAAAAGAGTCAGTGGCCAATGCAAACTTGTGAAAACGTGTAAAGGGAAAACAGCCTCCTACCAACACACAAGAATAGGCCTATTACTTCGAAATAAACCCAACAATTCTAGACTATGATTAATGATGCTCAACCCAATTATCAAAAATATCGGATTTGCTCAAAATTCAGCTATTCACGCTTCAATTAACACACTAGAGCAAATGTATCCGCATTATCACAATGCAAGGTTCGAATATTATGTTCGAAGAAATGCATGCCAATTCTTGGCAATTACAGGTCAGGTAGGCTACTTTAGAGTGCGAAAACTGACACCACATCAGAGTGTTTTGGCTATAGCGTTATCGTTTCAAGCACGGGTCCGGTGTGCTGAAACTGGTTTTACAGCTCAGGGTTCTGTGCTGAGATTGCCGCACAATAGCCTAAACACACGTCAACCTCTATTTTTTATGCAACTTCAAGATTCACAAGTAGGCTAACATAAAAATGAACACGGCGAATGCATATCCTAAATGACACATGCAAGTTTGGTTTGCTGTCTGTAAGCGTATATGGACTGATAAGAGTGCATTAGCATCTCAGCAAAGCGTTTACAGGCGCTACCCGGAAGTAATTGCTGGAAATGGTGGAAGACCGTGATTGGTATAATTGAGAAATATGGCATAGACTGGCCAATCATAGCCACGTTCGTGTTATGTGCGAAGGAAAAAAAAACACTTTTTAGTGCGAAGGAGGTCTAGCTGTACGCTTGCTGTTCCGGTAACCTTGTGTGTAGCGAACTGCTGGACTTTTATACTTAAAATTTGCATTTATTGGGTAAACGTATCGACATTCTTCTAGTTTGCCGTCATGTCTCTTGCTGCAGAGGCGTTTGTTTCCCAGATAGCAGGTAAATAGCCTAATATCATTGGTCGTTGACACGTAATGTAGGAGCAGATTCTATGATGTAGCTAGCTAGCTAACTGGTTATCAACCTAACGTTATGCAGTTAGCAAGCAAACCCTGTGGGTTTTAGGATATGTGAAATGCGATAACTCGTGCATGGGGATGATAATGATTTGTCTGTGACGTATGTTAAAATGTTGATAGTTAACATTAGCGCCGAGAGTTTTCTTAGTTATGTCCCCGTAAGCCACCCAATGTAGCCTATATATAGCTAACGTTAGCTGTAGCTATGTGTCATACGTTGAAATATAATGTAGACAATAGTGCTAACGTTAATAGTTGGGTCGTTTTTCCGTATTCAAATGCCAAATGTACTTTTAACAAATAATCTTTGTATATAAAAAAAAATTATAATTCACAAGTTATATTGAAATGTTAATATGTAGGTAGCCCAACTGTGCCAATGTCCTGGAACGTGCTAGTGAAATGCCTGGTACTGGTAGCCTAAAGTTATGGCTGCTAATTTTAATAGTTAGGCTATCGTTACGTAGTTAGTACATGTTACATAGTCCAGACAACTCACGTTTCCCAAACTCCCACTTCAGATGCGCGGGTCGTTATTTATCTATTAGTTCTCTGAGTGGTCTGTATAACGTTAGCAGATTGAAGGTTACAAAAATACAAACTAAACATGGGAACCCCCGTATAGCCATGAGTTCCAGCTGCACAAAGCAATGAATATTCAAAAGTGTTTTTTACTCATTTTGTTGTTTTACGTTATTGGGAAACGCGCCTTTGTTTGCTTTTTTTTGTCAGATATCTAACTGATCGAAACCTTTATTTGTCGTAAATGTTGTTATTATCGACAAAGCATAGCTGGGACTGAACACACATGAAACTGAAATATCTTGCATAGATATGCGCATGCATGTAAGTAACGGTGTTTGGGAGGTTAAAGTTGCTTTTTCATTTGAGGGCTAGTTAAGACTAATTGACAAAGAGTGGAAAGGAATACAAAATACTGATGTCCAGATTAATTTCTTGTAGATGTCGGCATGGCTGGTGATGGACTGAGCTACTGTGTGTGTGTGTGTGTGTGTGTGTGTGTGTGTGCGTGCATTATACAGTTAAGCTAATATTGGCAGGCAATAATAATTGTGCACGAAGACATCATCAGCACTGTATGCAATCAAATAATTATGACATTACATGAGTGCCATTATGACTAAGACATGTGCCTGTAAAGAAAATATGTATAGAATAAATACAGTGCATCCGGAAAGTATTCACAGCGCTTCACTTTTTCCACATTTTGTTCTGTTACAGCCTTATTCCAAAATTGATTAAATTCATTTTTTCCCTCAAAATTCTACACACAACACCCCATAATGACAATGTGAAAAAAGTTTTTTTGAGATCTTTGCAAATTTATTCAAAATAAAAAACTAAAATTTCTCATTTACATAAGTATTCATAGCCTTTGCTTTAACATATTTTTAAAGTATCATATTTCATATTTGGTTGCATATCCTTTACATGCTGTTACTTCCTGAAGTCTGCGACCATCAACATCAAAAAACTGTCGATATCTTATTTTCAGGTACTGTTACAAGCGATACTATAACCTCTCTGCATTTGAATGGATCTCTATGGAAATTGGGGGGTGAGACTAGATTCAGCTGTAAATTACACTGGTACAGTATGGAACACATGGCTGGCTAAATGGCTGTAAGTTATCAAGGGTCTGAGCTATCAAACGAGCCCCAAACCATCACTCTGTTGTCAGATATGGAGTAGATGTGGATGGATCACTTTAAGGGTTGTTTCTCCTGACTTTTTTCCCCATAGAGTTCTATAGGAAAATGAGTCCGGAGAAATAACCCTTGCAGTGATCCATCCACATCTACTCCATATCTGGAAACAGAGTGATGGTTTGGGGCTCGTTTGATAGCTCAGACCCTTGATAACTTACAGCCATTTAGCCAGCCATGTGTTCCATACTGTACCAGTGTAATTTACAGCTGAATCTAGTCTCACCCCCCAATTTCCATAGAGATCCATTCAAATGCAGAGAGGTTATAGTATCGCTTGTAACAGTACCTGAAAATAAGATATCGACAGTTTTTTCATGTTGATGGTCACAGACTTCAGGAAGTAACAGCATGTAAAGGATATGCGACCAAATATGAAATATGATACTTTAAAAATATGTTAAAGCAAAGGCTATGAATACTTATGTAAATGAGAAATTTTAGTTTTTTATTTTTAATAAATTTGCAAAGATCTCAAAAAAACTTTTTTCACATTGTCATTATGGGGTGTTGTGTGTAGAATTTTGAGGGAAAAAATGAATTTAATCAATTTTGGAATAAGGCTGTAACAGAACAAAATGTGGAAAAAGTGAAGCGCTGTGAATACTTTCCGGATGCACTGTAGGTAATTCTGGGGGCAAATGAACCCTTTTAACCTTGACCCCTCAGATCTTTCTGATATTTCACACCCATAATATAACCTTGGTGTAATGGCCATTGTTATACTTTTGAGAGGAAAAAAACCCACAAACCATCATAAAGAAAAGTAGGGGCAAAGTGTCAATTTTCACTCCATTTTACACAACCATAAATGGCAAAACCAATATCATTGTCTCATTGTAAACACAAAAACTTGCTCTATAACATGGGTCTTGTTTGAATACTTTGACTTAATTATTTTCATTTATTCATTAGGAATTAAAATGAATGATCTAATTATCTCAAAACTACTTTTTAAAATTTAACCCAATTTTTGCATGTTCCCATACGCCTGCTAATTTACAGAGTGGGATCTTGTACTCTTGTGCTTTTTGTCTTACAGTACTATTAAAAGGGGTAGCTGAGTGGTTATCCAGTCAATCACCCCTAGTAACAGTACTTTAATATAAAACGTACAACAGATCCCATTCTGCAAACTGGAATGTGTATACATCAGACTGTATAGAACAACATTTGAAAAATTGAGCAAAATTGAAAAATGTAGTTGTGAGATAATTAGATTATTAATTTTAATTCCTAATTAATGCAAATAATTATTTCAAAGTATTCAACATGACCCATGATGAAAAGCAGGTCCTTGTGATTACAGTGAGACCAAGATATTGTTTTTCGCATTTGTTGTTAAGCTGTAGGTCTCGAAAGTAGAGGTGGGGAAGCTGAAAATGGACACTTTGTCTCTAACTTTCTTTATGATGATTTGTTGTTGTTTTTTTTCCCTCAAAAGAATAACAATAGTAATTACACCAAGGTTACATTATGGGTGTTAAATACCAGAAAGATCTGAGAGGTCGAGGTTAAAAAAGGTCCCATTTCTCCCCGGAATGACCCAAATATTAAATACATAGATTTCATCCTTGCAGAGTTAACGAAGAATTATTGATGAAATTGATTCTATCTTTGTAACAGGTGTTTCAATTCACCACAGTAATTATATGTAATATACAGTGCCCTCCACTATTATTGTTATGAGTAAAAAGGGTTATAAAAAGGGTTATATATACCGTTTGGTGAATGAACTTAATGTCACACTGAAAAAATGAGAAAAATCCAACCTTTAATTGAAGTAAATTTATTATGAGAAAAAAAAATCCCTCATCAAGAAATAATTATTTTTAACAAAACCACATGTGCCACAATTATTGGCACCCCTGCATTTATATATATATATATATATATATATAATAAAGTAATCATTTTTAATAGTTGGTCACATATCCTTTGCATGCCATGACTTCCTGATGTCTGTGACCCAACAACATCAAAAGGCTCTTGATGTCTTATATTCTGGTACTTAAGTGATACTATGACGTCTCTGCATTTGAATGGATCTCTATGGGAATTGGGGAATGGGACTAGATTTAGCTGTAAATTATGCTGGAACAGTGGAATACATGGTTGATAAAATGGCTGTAAATCATCAAGGGTCTGAGGTATCAAACGAGCCTCAAACCATCACTCTGCTGCCTGATATGCAGTAGATATAGATGGATCACTTTAAGGGTTGTTTCTCCTGACACATTTTCCTATTGAACTCTATGGAAAAATAAGCCAGGAGAAGAAACCCTTCAAGTTATCCATCCATATCTACTGTATTTCTGGCAGCAGAGTGATGGTTTAAGGCTTGTTTGATGCACCAGGCCCTTGATGACTTCGAGCCATTTAGCCAACCATGTGTTCCATACTGTTCCAGTGTAATTTACAGCTAAATCTAGTCCCACCCCCCAATTCCCATAGAGATCCATTCAAATGCAGAGACGTTATAGTATCGCTTGTAAGAGTACCAGAAAATAAGATATCAAGAGTCTTGCTGTTGTTGGGTCACAGAAATCAGGAAGTCATGGCATGCAAAGGATATGCGACCAACTATTAAAAATGATTACTTTATTCTGTATATAAATGCAGGGGTGCCAATAATAATAAAGAGGCTCTCATGGTCTTAACCAATCACAGGCAGTCCTGTTGAGCATGCTTTAAGTACTCTGATCCCTGTGAACAAGTAGCGTATTTTATTTTATTTTTTTAAAGTATTTTTTCCTGTTTGTGGTAGCCTCCAACAAAATATGAAAGGTAAGCCTGGCTCGAATTGAAAAATGCATACCATTCGACACTGAAAACGTTTACCAAGCCGAGTACCAAAAAAAAAAGAAAATCATTGTTCATTTGGAATTATTTTAGTTCCAAAATCGATGATGCAAATGAAACACAAATACTTGTGGCAGCAGTACCTCAATCAAACACAACCAATTTATTCTACCACATGAAATTCAGTCACAAGTTGCAGTAGGCTACAAGAAAAAAAGCTGTTATATACGCGACAATTCTGTAAATTGACTGTTCGTAATATCCCAGCATGATACTTATTTCCGGGTTTTCGCTGATAATAGTAGGATATTTTTCCCGTAACGTTACTGTATGTCACTAAATAGCAGCCTATGCAGTAAGCAGTACATACAGTATGCTAATACACAGGGCACAGTAGATAGGGTTCTGATTCGGACACAGCCCAGTATTGGTGCCTAGGCTACTCTTTCGGCAACACAGACAACCGTTACGGGTTCACTGTATAATGTATCCCCGTATACAGCAACACCCTGAACGAGAGAGAGCCTACGTCATCCCCTCCCTCAATCAGTCTTCCAATTTCCAAAGTTTCGATAGGCTAATTAATTATAATGTATACTCTGGCATTTACCTCTTTTGTTTGTACACTGGCTGTATATTGTTTATGTGTGTGAATAAAAAAAAATTATAATTCCAAATTTGCGTTACCTTCACTTTATAAAAAAAATAAATAAATAATAATAATAATTTGTATGTATGGTCCAGTCTGATTTATTGTTAAAATGGAGAAATATTTAGGCGAGATTTCTTTATGCTTAAACAAAATAAGCATTTTATTGTGATTTCATCAATCACAGTTAATAATCGCAATCACAATATCAAAGAAAATAATCACAATTATTATTTTTCTCATAATCGTGCAGCCCTAAATGGAGTTACTGTTATACACATCAATGCAATTATCAGGTGTGCAGAATCAGGTGATGTCCATAAATTAGCATCACGTGTTTGACCGACCATGTCATATTAATATTACATCAACATTTTTTTTGGTTTCCCATGACAAGTAGCGCCAAAGTAAAATGAAGTTCACAAATGTTGTCTTGAAAGCACTTGTAGGACACTGGGGAGCCCAGCCTCAATTAAGGGTTCCCTGTGTTCCCAAGATGAATGACATTTTGAAATTAACTGATGAGGAACTGCTATCTAAAGGTGGCCCGGAGAAGTACATGCTGGCAAAAAGGACAGGGTCCACATCTGTGGAACAGGGGCATTCAGAGAGTGACACAAGCTACTTATCTGGCCTTTTTAGGACACATTATTATCACGTGACACAAAGTTAAAAGAACATAGTACTGTGACACTTAAATAAGCAGCTAGCAGAGCCCCCTTTTAGTATGAAACAAGAAGGTTGGGCACCACCATTGTACAGACTTTGAAGGACTCCCAAATATTGTATCCAACTACTTCAGCTTATGAATCTAAATTGTTTAAAATGAGGTCAGTTGGCTAATGTGACGTAAGACCGTAGTACTGACCATTAAACAAAAAATAGGGGAGTACGGATGTGACACGTCACAGGATGTTAGAAACTTTGTTAGAAAAATCAATCAATGCTTCCCACCTGACCCCCCCCCCCCCCATGTACATGATGAACTATAATCTATTTAATGAAGCTATGCAAAATATTAACTTTATACTATGAATATCTTGCGAGTTATGGTCCCTTGAAGTACCTAGGAATGGCTCAAATTCAGTCTTTTTATTTTGAATTAAATTTTTCAGTCATTTTGAGCCCTTATAGCTTCATAAATAAAGGTGCTAGCCACATGAAAATTTCACGGCTCAAAGATACATTGTAGTTGTGTTCAAATCACAATCAGATCTATTTTTACATGCATAACACTTCTCACAATCTCAAGCCAAAATCCCAATTTCGTTCAGCTCAATTTTTTCTTAAACCAACTTTGGCCACCAATATCACGGGATATATCATCGTAATCAATGTTCAAACTGCACCAGTGTAATGTCTGTGGCCTAGACTAATACAAACAGGCATTGGTAGTGGAGTTGCAAAGGGGTGGATCTTGCAGCATGCTTTGGTTAAAACAACCCAATTTAAATGCGAATTCAGTTGAATTTCAACACTGCACTCTGCATTCTTCCATGACATGCGCAGTGCATTCTTTCACATGCACAGATAATTCATAGCATCCTGCACACTACTGCAGGGCCCTCTGAATGCACTGTGCATTCTTCCATCACATGCAGAAATAATTCCCAGCATCCTACACACCACAGCAAGGCTATTGAGTACTCAAGTGAGTACGTCAGACATGGGTGGAGTTTGGTTTCGGAAGTAAATTCCCTATGACAGATAGAACAGGCTTCAGAGACTATGGACAATTTCTTGAAATCCGATTTATAGAATGAGCCGAAACGTTCCTGGATTTGCCTGTGTGGTATAAGGATATAGAGCATACATCGCATGTTCCAATTAAAATTTTTTAAAGTAATGATTTAATGATTGTAGTCCATTTTAACGGACTACATATCCATTACTGCAACGCACGGGTGGTTCTCGACCAATCAGATAACATCATCTCATCTGGACATTTTTGGCAGTGCATACCACCTTGCTAATTCGGCTATTTTACTTAATTGAACCGTCCGGAGGGAATTATGGGACGTCGAATTTTTAAACAGTGCCTATGCTGGTATATTCACAAAAATATACTAAAGCGTAAAATATACTCAAAGCTGGTCCAGAAAAACAACATATTTTGCGAATGGGCGTTATATTGAACAATCCAGGGAATTGATGGTAAGACATAATCATTAGAAATAGTTTAAAAGTAAGTTTTAGTTAATGTCTATGGTCTAAATGAGTGGATAAGTCACTTCCGAAACCAGTGTGACATAGTCACTTGAGTACTCTGTTGAGGCCACACTACTGCATTTGAGCCCAAGGACGACATTCCAGTTTTATTCCCGTTCATTCCTGTTAATTCCCATATATTCCTGTTAATTCCCATGGAAAGTTTCCACCTTTGAATATTCCCGGAATTTTGCAACCCTAATTGGTAGCATGTACAAACCCCAATTCCAAAAATGACATTACAGTCATTTGTTGGGACAGTATGTAGAATGCATATAAAAGCAGGAAGGAGTGATTTGTAAATTCTCTTTTACATATATTTAATTGAAAAAGGTACAAAGAAAAGATATTTAATGTTTTACCTGAGCAACTTTATTGATTTTTATAAATATATGCTTATTCAGAATTTGATGCCTGCAACACATTCCACAAAAGTTGGGACGGGCTGAAAAAAGACTGCAAAGTAAAAAAAAAAAAAAAAAACCTGTTTGAAACATTCCACAGGTAAACAGGTGATGCTATTATGACTGGGTCTTTTGATATCTTACTTCCATGTACTCTAACATGTGATACTATAACCTCTCTGCATTTGAATGGATCTCTATGGGAATTGGGGGGTGGGACTAGATTAAGCTGTAAATTACATGGGCGTAGTATGGAACCCATGGTTGGCTAAATGGCTGTAAGTCATCAAAGGACTGAGGTATCAAACGCGCCTCAACGTTATGCCTGTAAAATAGATCTGATTGCAGTTTTGAACACAATTTTTGAACTCCGGTGTTTAAGCCCTGAAGGTATGAAGCTATGACAACAGCTCAAAAATGACTGCAAATTTAATGCGAAATAAAAAGCGCCAGAATTTGAGCTACCCCTAGGTACTTCAAGGGGCCATAACTCACAAGATACTCATACATAGTATAAAGTAAAAATTTTGTATAGCTTCATTAAATGGATTATAGTCCACGTACAAAAAAATCTGGTGATTCTCAGGCGGTCAGGAGGGAACTTTTCCCAGAATTGACAGATTTTATATGGAATGACCCATATATTTTTTTGAAAGTCTTCAACAATGGATTAATTACTCTTTATTCGCTTGTACACTACCATTTTTAAGAACATAAAGCACAATTGAACTTTGGTAGAACTTTGGGTTGTTACCTGGCCATGATATGAGTCCAAATGGTGGCGAAAATATGAGCACGCATCCATTCTGGAGAGTCCAAACCGAAGTACGGTAGTGCTGAGCATGGATAAAGTACCCGTATGCGTGTTCCGTTTGTCCAAAATCTGAAGTATGCATCGATGCGTGCTCTGACCGGGATAATTCCCATAATTCCTTTCGTGAAAAAGGTCAAGACCAAAAATTTCCCATTTTAATGGCGGACCACAGTGGCGAGATCTAGCTTAATGTAGCTAACTTTAGATATCTTACTAAATATGTAAATTACAATGCAATGTGCGAGCTATTAAATGACATAACATAACTAGTTATCTTCGCCAGATAATAATGGCATTAGTAATAGACACAGCGATACTAAAACATGAATATTATTAAATATTTGCAGTCCCATAAGATCCAACTTAGGCTATTTGCTAGCTGGATATCAATCCAGTTAGCTTGCATCGCACTAGGTAATATTAGAGATAACGTGATATACCCTCAGTAGCCTACAGCCACCTGTGTGATCTGGGAATTTACAAATACAGTAACGTCAATTTATACAGTAGCTCCTCCGGCACATACACACATCGTATTGTCAATTAACATTAGATGTCATGTCATGCCAGTAGCCTACTGCACATTGACTAACTGCCCAGTTTTTTGTTGTTACTGTGACCCTTGCTGTGTAATGTTACTTTAAGCATCCAAGCAAGAGTAAATGTAATGCAGACAAATCCATTTCTTTGGTCATATAAATTAGCAATTTCAAAATGGTTTCTGTTATGAGGGAGTGACATCACTCCGTTTTTGATGCTAGCTCCTGGTGATTAATTACCGGCTCCATTTCTACTTGTAGCCAGAATAACTGCATAGACCTACCCAGCTGGTAAACAGCGCGAATATAATGAGAATACAGACACGATTGTTTACAATGTAATGACAACTTTATTTTGGGGTTGATAGTTCACTGTAAGTTATCTAATGCTGCAATGAATATCTTCATATCATTGCCTTCCAATGACCCTTCTTCTGGCATAGCTACGAACGCTAGCATAAAGGAGAATTCATGAACTGGTTAACGTTATAACGTTGCAGGCTAAATGTTGCTGATATTAACGTTACTAATATATTTCAGTAACATGTAGCCTATTTACAGTAGCTACAATGCGAGCTAACGACCTAACGTTATTCCTCTCAGGTGTATTTACTAATATCATTGGAATTTCCCCGATAGTTACAGAAAAGCTGAAGGACTGTGGGTTCAGATGTCACCACAAAGTGCGTCCCACGACTGAGCAAAACTTTCCGTGCTACCGTACGTCCATGCTCGAGAGTGTGTACTCCAAGCTTTGACTGGAGTGCATGCTCGGCAGCACGGTAGTGCGGAGCACAGGAGTATGCGGTTTGAGACAGCCTCTGGTAAACAAACCGACCTGCCGACATTTTGCTAGTCTTTTCTGGTAGCTTGCTAACAACATTGAAGAAAATAGTACTTTTGTAACTAATTTTAGTTACACAAAAAAAATTAAAAATACGTAAGAGGACTGGTTATTTTTTGTATTGACAGAATCCGCTTAGTTCGCATTCGTATACGGGCTAGAAGTGTCATTTTGAGACCGTTTTAGCTGCGCTAATATACAATTGAATGGAGAACGACAAATACCCTATTCTGGATTATCACCCCAGGGGAGCACAGAGTAACTAATGAACATATTTCGCCACCATTTGGGCTCATATCATGGCCAGGTAACTACACAACCCAAAGTTATACCAAAGTTCAATTTTGCTTTAATCATTCTCTCGTACCAAACACAAAGGGAATGGATTTATTGAATGCGGTGATTCCTTGCTGAGGATGGGTGAGTGTTTACATGGTGTGACTAACAAATATTAGCGCATTTGTAAATTGTTTGTTGTTTTCGTGGACTACGCATCTAATGGCATTTGTGCTGGGTTCACTTCCGTGGCGAGGTGCACAGTTTATCAAATTAATTGTGTACCAACCATTGGGCTATGTGATGAAATTATCCTACTGCAACCTTGAATGAAGAGTTGAAGACTAGGGGAGAGTGAGTTAGTTAGTTAGTCTATTAACAGGTCTAGATAGCGGAGCAACCCCAAAACTAAGCTATCTAATTTGTTGGCTTGTATCACTATGTGTTGCTCCCCGTTTCATATTCTCCGCGTGGGCCGATGCAGCTCAAAAGGGTAGAGAATTAGCTTGAGTTTGTTCTTGACACGCTCTTATTTTGAGTCACAGATAGAATATCTACCTCTTAAGCTTTGAATTGCATTTTGTTATTATACTTATTTTCTTTTAAAAACTAGTCATACAGGTTTATCATAGTATAGCTTAGTTGTATACTAGTTTGATTAGTTTTTCTTGTGGTCAGTTCAATGGTATCCTAGGCCACCACTGTATCCATTTTGCATTTCCATAAAAGTACCATCAATTATGTGCTACTTTCCTATTCCAGTATGGATAACTAATCGTCAAAGGCATTCTGTAGGCCTATGCTCAAATAAACATGACCACTCTCATCCCAGATATCGCACTCTATAACCTAGTCTATCCTTCACTTTCGTCACACCCTTATAACATCATTCAAGGGTTGGTTTTGGAACTGTCAGTCAGCCATTCAAAAGGCTGATTTCATCTCTGCCTTTGCAACAACACTTTATCTGCAGTTTCTAGCTCTCATTGAGAGATGGATAACACCTGAAAATACAGCGATACTGGCAGCTATACAGTGATACTGGCAGAAGTCTTCCAGCTTCTCTTCCTCACACATGCCGTGTAGGTGTGGTTGTGGTCGGGGTATGCACTGTCTTCCAGCTTGTCTTTCTCACACACCGTGTAGGTGTGGTCATGGTGGGGATACTGGGCTACTGCTGTCCAAGGACTGGCAGTTCTCAGCAGCATTTGAGTCTGACCCGTCTACCACCACTGTTGCCATCTCTAAACCTGAGTTGTACATAATTGTCCTGTATCATCCCCCACGGGCACTAGGTGACTTTTTTGAGGAGCTGGATTTCTTACTCAGCTCACTAAAGAAAGACATCCCTGTCATTCTAATGGGTGACTTTAACATTCCACTCAATAGTCCCTAGTCGGCCAATCTAATTTCTTTATTTCAATCCTTGGATCTCAGTCTGTCATCATCCAATCCAACACACAAAGCAGGAAAATCATCTTGATCTGGTTTTTACAAAGAAATGCACCTCTGATGACTTGGAGGTGACACCCATCTATGTATCCGATCATTATTTTGTCTCTTTTACATCTCTATTGCATTCAACTGTAAACTGAATAGTGTGCACACCCCAGCAAATGATACGCCACAACTTGCGCAACCTCCTGCCTTCTACACTCTCATTGACCGTACAGACATCCCTTCTGTCCCTAGAATCGTACTCTAATTTAACAGTCGACACTGCAGCCTCCACCGTACACTCTGCTCTTTCGACAGCTCTTGACTCACACTGCCCTCTGGTTCCTCGTCCTCCTCAGACATCTATGGCCTGCCCATGGTTAATGGATGAACTTCGCAAACTCAGATCAACATTGAGATCCACTGAACACAAATGGAGAAAAAACAGGCTGACTGGGGATTTAAACATGTACCAGTCGCAGCTTGCATCTTTTTTCTCAGCTATAATGAATGCAAAATCAGTCTACTATCAAAATCTAATCAATACCTTCCCTGCTCAAATGATTCCTGAAGACTGTTTTCTACATTTACCTCCCTCCTGGTTTCTCCCCAGCTTTCACCCCCGATGCCCTCTCAGTTGATGACTTTGCAACCTACTTTGAGACAAAAATAAATTACATAAGGAAACCCCCAAACTGTGACTGTGTCCACGGCCATGCCGCCAGTTGTGCAGCTACCTGATACACCAAGATTCTCTGAGTTCCCCCCAGTTAATGACAGTGATCTACTGAAACTCATTACATCCAAAAAACCTAGCCCATTGGATCCCTTCCTAACTCTACTTTTTCAGGCAATTTTCACCTGACATACTTCCTTTCATTTCATCCCTCATCAGTAACTCTCTAACTACTGGTTGTTTCCCGGAAGCCTTCATAAAAGCGCGTGTTACACCACTGTTGAAGGAAAACAACTTGGATGCAACACTAGTGAAAAACTAAAAACTACCCAGTATCACTAATTCCAAACTTTCAAAGACATCGGATTGAACTGTGTTTAACCAGCTATCACATTTCCTTTTGACGAATAACCTGCTTGACTCTAATCAGTCTGGTTTTAAGCCCTGTCACTCCACAGTGACTGCCTTGATTACAGTCACAAACTCACTACAAACTGCGAAAGCTGCTTCGCTCTCCCCTGTGTTGGTCCTGCTGGATCTATCAGCTGCGTTTGACACGATGGACCACCAGGTCTTGTTGTCATCTCTGTCTGCGCTTGGCATCTCAGATACTGCCCTGAAATGGCTAACCTCATGCTTGATTGGTCACACTTACTAAGTGTCTTGGAAAAGCAAGGTTTCCTCCCCCATGTGTCTCTCGACCGGGGTGCCACAGGGATCAGTGCTGGGCCCGCTGTTGTTCTCAATCTATACCGAATCCCTTGGCTCAATTATCAATGCCCACTGCTTCTCCTACCGTAGTTATGCCAATGATACACAGCTGTTTATCTTTCCTTCAGAATCTCGACACGGATGAATGAGAACCATCTAAAACTGGACCTGGATAAGACACTGCACTACATCCCTGCTAAAGGCTCGCCCACACAAGACATGTCTATTGCTCTAGATAACACGGCTGTCACAGCATCCAATAAAGCCAGAAATCTCAGGGTCATCATTGATGACAAGTTGTTATTCACTGAACATGTCTCCGGCCATTATGAAGGGCTGCAGATTCCTGCTATTCAACATAAGAAAGATTTGTCCATTCCTAACAGTTCACTTGGCCCAAATACTGGTTCAAGCATTAGTAGCCTACTATCACAGCTGGTCTACTGCAACACACTGCTGACTGGACTGCCTGCCTACATCATCAGACCACTACTTATCCAAAATGCTGCGGCTCGCCTTATCCACAACTTATCAAAATACTCTCATGTGTCCTCTCTCATGGTCTCACTCCACTGGCTATCAATTGCTGCTTGCATCAGGTTCAAGGCCTTAATATTAACCCACAGAGCAGTCAAAGGCACAGCCCGACCGACAGGCCATAATCAAGAGCTACACCCCAGCCAGAACTCTCCGATATGCAAACTCAGGCCACTTCGTGTTTCCCCTCCATGTCTATTTGCGATTCTTGCCCCTCGATGGTGGAATGAACTCCCTGTTGAGGTGCGCACTGCTGAATCACTGGATGTTTTCCGCTGCAGACTTTTTTCGGTCTTTTCATGGCGTTGTAGCGTAGTTGTTCTAGTCTTATTGGCGCACCCTCACCATGAGTGTTGTGATCAGGTAGTAGGTATATGGGACCAACATATTGCAAATAGGCCTGCAGATTAGTTCCTATTCTAACCTCATCTATAGCTGTGTGGGTAATCGATTTGTCTTGCTATTCACTTGTAATTTCTCCCTGTGTCGTCATGGGGCTGTAAGTCGCTCTGGATAAGAGCGTCTGCTAAATGACCAACTGTAAATATGACTGAGAGGAGTGGGATATTGGCATCATCTACTGTCCTTTGTTCACACAAAAATGGCTAATTGCTTTTGGTTTGATTCAATGAAATCGCTTCTATTGAACATTAACAGTATTTGTTATCATTTCTAATTATGAGTGAATGGCAGTACTTGATTTCAGGATTAAGTTTGTAATTCAATTAATAAAACGGTAGAATATACTTTGCAATACACTGATATTGAGTATTTGTTTTGCAATGCACAAGTAATGATTTGCAGTAATGTTTTGAGAAATGTGCTTGCTTAAGATTGAAAATGTGGTTTGTCGTAGGATGGAGTTGAGTTGTAACTTGTAGGTGGATTTGAAGTATCTAGAATGTTGTTTATACCTAAATATTTATTTTTCCAAAAGTGTTAAATTTATATTTTCTTTGAAATTCCAAATGCAGTATGAAAAATGAACATAGCTGTTGCTTTATCCTGCCAGCTGGCTATTACTGTAGGCACAAATACTGATGATTTATTTTAGTTTTCACTTCTAATTATTCTTACATTAAGAATTATATGCAATACATAAACTAATTTGTAAATAATTATTTTTTAATAAGATTAAAAGTAAGATTTTTTTTTTTGCCATTTCATTGCCTTCCATTTACTCATTTAGAATTTATCTTCCTTGATTGTGACCTGTTTGCCTCCACCAGCAGCAGGTTGACTGGTAGGCCTAATGCATTAACAGCGGAACAGATTTTTGAGTGGACATTTCTTCATTAAATAACTTGGGGAAGAACTTCCTGTCAAATTGAGGCCATTTTTTGCTGTGAAGGAATATAACAGATCATTTTCATTGTCATAATAATAAGATGATTTCTTTAGAAGTCACTGTAATGGATAGCTAAGGATCAGGTGAAAGGCCAGTACACAAGGCAGAAGTGACGACCAGTACTCCACCCTTCCCGGGCAAACCTGACCATCCTGAATTCCTTGTTGCATAATGCCAAAGCTTGGAAAAATAGTCTATCCCAGCTTTACAGTGCAGCAAACTAAAGTGAAAGAAGGGTATTTACAGTGCCCTCCACAATTTTTGGCACCTTAGTAAAGATGAGTAAAAAGTGTTATAAAAAATTTACCGTTTGGTGAATTAGCTTAATCTCACACTGAAAAAATGAGAAAAATCCAACCTTTAATTGAAGTACATTTATTCTGAGAAAAAAAAATCCCTCATCAAAAACCACGTGTGCCAAAATGATTGGCACCCCTGCATTTAATACTTTGTACAACCTCCCTTTGCCAATAAAACAGCACTGAGTCTTCTCTCGTAACATCTAATAAGGTTGGAGAGTACAGAGCAAGGAATCTGAGACCATTCCTCTTTACAGAATCTCTCCAGATCATCCAGAGTCCTAGGTCCTCTCTTGTCCACTCTCCTCTTCAGCTCAGCCCACAGGTTTTCAATGGGGCTTAGGTCAGGGGACTGAGATGGCCATGGCAGAAGCTTGATTTTGTGTTCAGTTAACCATTATTGTGTTGATTTGGACGTATGTTTTGGATCATTGTCCTGCTGGAATATCCAACGACGATCCAGTTTTAGTTTCCTGGCAGAGGCAGCCAGATTCCGATTTAACATTTTCTGGTATTTCATGGAGTTCATGATGCCATGTACCCTAACAAGGTTCCCAGGGCCTTTGGAGGAAAAACAGCCCCACAACATCACGGAACCTCCACCATACTTAACAGTGGGGATCAGGTTATTTTCGGTATAGCCATCCTTCTTTTTACACCAAACCCACCTTGAGTGTTGGTTGCCGAAAAGTTTGTGGTGAAATGACAGGACAGGCTTTTTTTCTGGCATGCCTTCCAAATAATTTGTTGGCATGGAGGTGACATCTAATGGTAGTTTTGGAGACTTGATGACCCCAAGATGCTACTTTCCTCTGTAATTCTCCAACAGTGATCCTTGGGGATTTTTTTTGCCTCTCTTACCATCCTCCTCACTGTCCGTGGGAGCAAAATAAACTTGGGTCCTCTTCCAGGAAAGTTTGTAACAGTTCTAGTTGCTTTGAACTTTTTAAGTATTGCCCTAACGGTAGATATGGGCATTTTCTGGTGAGTAGCTATTTTTCTATAGCCATTCCCTGACTTATGAAGCTCAACACACTTTTCCCTCATTTGATTTGTGTGTTCTCTCATTTTTCCCATGTTGATGTATGAATAAGGGAATATGGCCTCTGTGTCACCTCATATTTATACCCCAGTGAAACAGGAAGTCATGGATTACTGCTTGAAAGTTCCTAAACACTGTAATCAACTTTAAAAAGTAAAATATAAATGGAAAAAATGCTTCAGTTCCATTTTGTTCATAAGAATTTCTAGGGGTGCCAATAATTGTGGCACACGTGGTTTTGTTAAAAATAATTATTTCTTGATGAGGGATTTTTTTATTCTCAGAATAAATTTACTTCAATTAAAGGTTGGTAAAGTTTGGATGTTTCTCATTTTTTCACTGTGAGATTAAGCTAATTCACCAAAAGGTGAATTTTTTATAACCCTTTTTACTCATTTTTACCAGGGGTGCCAATAATTATGGAGGGCACTGTATTTTATTTTGCCTATACACTGTTTTAAACTTGAAAAATAAAAATCAAATTCATTCTTCAGACAACAAAGAATTTGAATTTGTCTGTTGAAAGCTTTTGTGGCTTAAAAAGCTTTGGTTTAAAAAAAATAATAAAAATTGCTTTTCAATTAACTGTTTTTGCAGTTATTCATATACAGTGCACTCCAAAAGTGTTAGGATAGTGACACAATTTTTTGTCGTTTTGGCTCTGTACTCCAGCACATTGGATTTGAAATGGAACAGTGACTATGAGGTTAAAGTGCAAACTTTCATCTTTAATTTGAGGGTTTTTACAAACCCTAATTCCAAAAAAAGTTTGGACAGTATGTAAAATGCACATAAAAGCAGAAAGCAGTGATTTGTAAATTCTCTTTTACATATATCTAATTGAAAACTGTACAAAGAAAAGATATTTAATGTTTTACCTTATCTTTATAAATTTTTGTAAATATACGCTAATTCCGAATTTGATGCCTACAACACATTTCAAAAAAGTTGGGACAAGGGTAAAAAGTAAATGGACAAATTTACTTAAATAAAGTCATCATATTTAATATTTGGTTGCATGTCCTTTGCATGCCATGACTTCCTGATGTCTGTGATCCAACAACATCACAAGACTCGATATCTTATTGTCAGGTACTCTTACAAGCGATACTATAACTTCTCTGCATTTGAATGGATCTCTGGGAATTGGGGGGTGGGAATAGATTAAACTGTAAATTACACGGGAATAGTGTGGAATACATGGCTGGCTAAATGGCTGTAAGTCATCACGGGTCTGTGGTATCAAACAAGCCTCAAACCATCACTCTGCTGCCAGATATGCAGTAGATATGGATGGATCAATTTAAGGGTTGTTTCTCCTGAACTCTATAGAAAAATAAGTCAGGAGAAACAACCCTTAAAGTGATCATCCATATGTACTGCATATCTGGTTTTGAGGCTCGTAGTCACCGACACATCCACACCTGCCTTCTGAAGAGTGTTTCTGATCTGTTGGACAGGTGTTTGGGGTTTGTTTTTCATTATGGTGAGAATTCTTCGGTCATCAACTGTAATTGGATTCCTTGGCCTATACGGCCCGTTGCGATTACTGAGCTCTCCATTGACTTCCATAGTGAAACCAGACAGGAAAAAGTTTTTGCACCTTCTACATTTTCTCATATAGTGATGGAAAGGTGATGATTTCTATTTTCTTTGAGCCCCCTGGTTCTCAAATGCCATCCATGAGTGAACAATATCACATGAGTATTGTGATGATATATTGTAGTCCCTAAAATCCCATTAAGAGCCATTAAAATGCTTTAAAGGGACCTTGTCTTGGCTTTGTTACCAAGATAGACAGTATTAACACACAATATAGTAAAACATTGTTCAAAGTACTTACATACAATCTAAACATCTGGGCAACTTATGATGTGCAACTTTTGCAAATCAGCTTTTTTTTTTGTTTTTTTTTGCTGTGGCTGAAGTACAATGCAGCAATGGGGCTGAATACTTAAGAAATCGATAGTTTTCTGTTTGTAAATAATTTGTAACGAATTGTAGATTTTGCTTTCCACATTTACATTGTGGAGTTTCTTATATTGAAAAAAAGCCTAATTAAATACATTTTTATCAAATGTTCATACACAACAAAATATGAAAAGTCTAAGGGGGCTGACTACTTTTTCAACCCACTGTATACAAAATCTCAACAAAAAACTTTCAACGTGCAAAAATGTCCAGTTACTCACGCATAGCCTACAAAGCACTGTGAGTAATTAAAACTAGGCCTGCCGTTAAAAGTATTGATATCAAAACGAGGCCATGTTACAAGAAAAATATTGGCTATCGTAGCTCACACTAACTAAACTAGCTGTATTTAAAAGAATGCTACCCAGTCTTTCCCAAATTATTTCATGTTACTTGGCCCTGTGTTTTTTCATCTTACCATCTCAAACATTCTCATTGTCAAATCAGATGTTGTTATCCAATGGGGAGAATTATTCTTTGAGGGCATGGAACATTTTTGAATAAGAAGAGGAGGGGGGAAGAAGGAAAAAGAAGAAGTAGTAGTAGTAGTACCACCACCACCACCACCACCTGAATTCTGTGTGGTTAGGTCAGAAAGTTAATGTTTTTAGGGGCTGACAGTCTGTTGTCATCTGTGGCATACCTGCCCTCCCAATATGCAAAAAAGTATTCAACGCAGTATTTTACAACCATTTATTACTACCACAGACCTGTATAAATAACAAGTACAGGTATCTGGAAAAGTATTGAAAGGTTATATTGATGACAACGTCTTTGCTTTGCATTTGTTGTGATATCAGTGTGTCTTACAAATATGTTTATCAGTTCTGGTGAAGTTTTGGCACAAGCTTGTGTGGTGCATTCCCTTGGTCAAAGCAAGTCAGGCTGAATGTTTTATGTGTTCATACATTTCCAAGTCAGCCTTTAATCATTAATGCCATTCTTTTGCTTCAGCTGCAGAGCCATGGCCCGAGAACGCAGCACTCTATCAGCCCCTGAAGGGTAAGTCACAGTTATTAGTAAAGAGCGGGCTCTTCTGCTGCAGCACTAAACACAGTGACATTCTTCCTATGTTTTCCCATATATCGCTAAACACAGATCAGCTGTGTACCAAGAAGTGTGAACACTGAATAGTCTGCAAATCCAGGTCACATAGTTTATATTAGCAATATTTTTATTGTGTAATTTGTTAGTGCTGTTCACAGCCATTGCCTTTCCTGTTTTCTTCCCTGAACAGCAGTCACTTGAGGGGGTCTTCTGCCCTAGTGCTAGTGGTAGGAAGAATGAAACAGTCTAGCAAATCGAAAGCACAGTAGATTTGCAAGGCTCTCTGGTAAGGCACCAGTCTTGCTGTAAGACAGGTGGCAGTGTTAAAATGAGTGGGAAGAATTTGGGCAGACGTTTGCAGCTCTTCATACATCCCAGGGCCACGTTATAGCCCCCATTTGGGGCTCAGCAGCATGCTACAGATGTCACAAGACTGCAAAGTAATGAAGACTAATACTTACCAGCTCCCAGTTCTCTAAGTAGATTTTTTTTTTTATCACCGCAAACTTATCATCCATCTTCCCCATGTCAACCTCAGATGAGGTCTTACAGCTTTGGTCTGTGAAAGTTTTATGTATTCTGCATCACTGGCTAATATTTCTGCAAATGTGTTGAGCTTATCTGCTAGGGCTACTCATTTCGAGACTTGCCTTGCCACACATAAACCTGTGATGCCGTTTTTAATGTCTTGCATAAATGCCTGTCCACAGACACTGTGGAATTTTGATGTAAAACTTGTATAAAATTATGCTTTTGACTTTGGTTTGGGTTCCAATGGGACAATCTACAATGCCTTAGCTTCCCCCAGGGAGAGATGGTTTCAGTCAGAATGGTTTCCCTGCTTCAGCGGGCAATCGCGGGACTTCTGGTCGATGATGACTCTTTTGTTGGGCCAGGCACCTGCAATCTGCCTGTGACAGGCTGTATGTGAAGTACAGTCCCCCAGGAAGTTTTGCAACTGAGCTAGTGGACTTGTAAAGAAGTGGCACTTTGCCGCACTTGTTCAAATCTGTACTCTCCTAAATTGACAGCCATATAATTGGGTATACAAATACAGATACAGTTGTATCTGAAATTATTTTCACACTTATTTTGTTATAGACTGTATTTAAAATTTATTTTAAAAGATTTAGCTATCGATCTACACACAATACTCAAACACGTTTTTAGAAATTATTTGCAAATGTATTAAAATATAAAAAACTGATATCTAATTTACATAGGTATTCTGCACTTTGTAGAAACACCTTTGACGGCGATTACAGCTTTGGGTCTTCTTGGGTGTGCCTCTATCAGCTTTGCACACCTGGATTTGGGCTGTTTCTCCCATTCTTCCTTGCAGATCCACTCAAGCTCTGTTAGATTGGATGGGGACCATCAGTGAACTGCGATCTTCAGGTCTCTCCGCAGATTTTCTATGGGGTTCATGTCCGGGCTTTGGCTGGGCCACTCAAGGACATTCAGAGGCGTGTCCCAAAGCCACTCCAGCTTTGTCTTGGCTGTGTGCTTCAGGTCATTGTCAAGCTGAAGGTGAATCTTAGCCCCAGTCTGAGGTTGTGTGTGGTCCGGACCTTTCCGTATTTGGCTCAGTTCATCGTTCTTTCAATCCTGACCAGTCTCCCAGTCCCTGCCGCTGAGAAGCATCCCCATACCATGATGCTGCCACCACCATGCTTCTCTGCTGGGATGGTGTTGGCCAAGTGATAAGCAGTACCTGGTTTTTTGCCACACATAGAGCTTGGCATTCAGGCCAAAGAGTTCTAGTTTTCTTTCATCAGACCAGAGAATCTATCTTCCTCATGCTCTCAGAGTCCTTTAAGTGCTGCAGATTAGAAACGGTTGTCCTTCCAGCAATGGTTGTTCTCCCATCTCTGCAAAGGAACTTTGAAGCTCTGTTAGAGTGGCCATTGGGTTCTTGGTCACCTTCTTGCCTGGTCACTGAGTTTGGCTGGGGCGGCCAACTCTACGAAGAGTCTTGGTGACTCCAAACTTCTTCCATTTCATAATGATGGAGCCCACTGTGCTCCTGGGAACTTTCAGTGCTTTAGCAATTTTTTATACTCTTCCCCGGATCTGTGCCTCGACACAATTCTCAAAGGTCTACAGACAGTTCCTTGGACTTCATGGCTTGGTTTTTGCTCTGACATGCACGGTGAACTATGGGACCTTATATAGACAGGTTTGTGCCTTTCCAAATCATGTCAATTGAATATGTCACAGGTGGACTCCAATTTAATTCTAGAGACATCTCAAGGGTGATCAAAGGAAACGGGAGGCATCTGAGCCCATTTTGTAGTGTCATAACAAAGGTTCTGAATACTTAAGTAAATTGAGTATTTCTAAAAATGTGTCATTGTGGGCTATTGTGTGTAGATTGATGACAAAAAATACATTTTATCAATTTTAAAATAAGTCATTATAACAACAAAATGTGGAAGAAGTGAAGGGGCTCTGAATACTTTCCGAGGTGAAAAAATAAAGAAATAAAGGCATTGATTTAAAGTAATTATCTAAAAGATTGTCCATGAACTTTGTTTTACAGACGACCAAATACTACTCTCAGATTGTGCCTCTTCTCTCGCTGTCCAGGTAAGACAAACATTTAGAATTAAAAAAGCATAATTAAAAGCATTGCATCAAAAAGAATGCCATATTTTTACTGTACGTTACATCAATAGTCTTTGCTTCAGTATTATTTGTGAGACCGAAATGTATTGCTTTCATACAGAAAACCTGCATTAATAGTATCTTAACTTACAGTTTGTCATTTTAACATTTACATATAATATAGATCACATATACAAATTGTAGTTTCCTAGAACATGTCAGTTAGTACTGAAAATGAAGTAGTTGATTGTGCTAAAGGGAAATATTGAAACTGCGTTTTAAATGTTTGATATGCCTGAACACCTCGGTTGCATTGTCTGACAGAACAAGCCTCGGAGCTATTGGTTTTTAGTTTGTAACTGAAATATTCCGTAATTGCTGTACATTCCTACATCATTTGAATGGAGAGGAAGGTTTTCTTCCTCATTGCTTACTGTCAATCTGCTGCATAAAAAACGTTTTTAAAAAAATAATAGTTTCAGGAATGCATAATGATTTTTTTGTTGCTGGGTGGAGCATATTGACTCGCGTTACTCATCGTAAACAGATTTTTTTTGTTTCCTAGACTGCAAATGAAAAAGTGCGTCTTGATAGGCTCATCTCTCCCTCACCAAGCTGAAAGACAGCTTACTGATTTTGCAGAAATGGGGCAATAAATAACCTCTGTCTTGTCTATAATATTTTCTACCAAAATATATTAAGAGTCCCTTTCCTCTTTGCTGATACCCATATGGACACCCTTTATAGCATTTTCAATATGAAATTATGACTGAATAAATTGCATCTTCATTTATCTTCAAGACCCCTCTGTGATGACTACGAATTCAGGCTTTCAGCTCTCCGAGGAAAAATTGTTACATCATTACATTAGTGTGCTGCTACAGGGAGAAATTGATTGTTCTGGAAAATGAACCTGGCTTTGCTATAAATTATACCTATGGATTCTGAGGATTCTGTTATTTTGTTTAAAATAGTACCTAATATAATTAGAGTTCTAATTTATGTTAAGCTACAAGTGTGCCTATTACAGTAACAGGGTTTAGAATTTAATCTGTCTGTGGGATAAAGAATGATCCGGTGAGCTTTTCATTTGTAATCTCGGACACATTATTTCAGTAAAATAGTCTGTAATCATTAGATATGAAAAATGAATTATTATACAGACAGCTTTATTCACCGTTCCTTTTTTTTAAAGTAAGCAGTCCATCCATGGAACTGAAATGTTTCAAAATGGGTAATTAAACAACTTATCATGTGCCATGTGAGACCTTATGCACACTACTGGAACATGGGCTTTCTGGATGGATGATAGCCTTTACCTGTAGATGAAAATTGCACATGCGTATAAGATACTTACTAAGGAATAAATCAGAGGAAGTGCATGTAATGCCTTTAGAAAGCTTTCACCTCTGCTTGAATATTTCTCAGTTGAAATATTTCTCATCTCTCTGTGTTGCAAAGTCAAATTCGGATTTATTTAAGTGAGATTTTTTCTTGTGTAAGTAACACTAATGCCCATATGAAATGAAGTATTTAGATGTCTTCAGAATTATATAAAAAATAAAAACCTGAAAATGGCTTGCTTGATAAATATTCACCCCATTTGTATTACCAACCAGGTGTTTTCCATCTTCTTGGGCAATCACACTAAATACATTAACAAGGTTCTCCTATGTTTATTTCAAATCCACCTGTGTTCAGTTGCATGATTGTAGGATAAATATCACCAAGTTTGTGAGGTCCCACGACTGAAACAGCAGATCAGATCAGTCACTGTGTGATGAAGACCAAGGAACTGCCCGTTGAACTTGATGAAGTTATTTAGAATGCAAAAAGCTGCAATAGGTTATAAAAAGATTGCCAAAGCTTTGAAGCTTCCTTTTGTCCACTGTAACAAAATGGGGGGAAAACATGGCACAACCTAGACACTACCAAGACCAGGCTATCCTACCAAACTGAGCAACTGGACCCGAAGGGCAATTGTCAGAGAAGTGACCATGAGGTCCGCTACAGCATTGACAGCATTGCACAGCTCATTGGAAGAACCTGTCCAGAGATCAACAATCTCTTCAGATTTTTAGGGGTTGTTTTCAGCTGGGGAGGGCTGGGAAGCTTGTCATCAAGGGCAAGATGGATGGGGCCAAATACAGGCAAATCGTTGAGGGTAACTTTCTGTCCACTGATGCTCTCCTTTGACCGTGGCAGAGTTAGAGTTAGTTTGTATGGGGAAATGGGCAAAAAATTCTAAACCTAAATGTGCAGAACTGCTACAGACATACCCGTGAAGCTGCCAAATATAATTGCTGCCAAAGGCCTATCTGCAGTGTGTTCACTCTGGGGGCTGGATACTTTGAGAACTGTGAGTCTTTTGGCGAGACCCATGTGGTGCAGTGCATTGTGCGGTGTGTCCCTCCCCCCCATGTGGGTGGAGGTTCGATTCCCCATCGTGGCACCTTCTGGGCTGTGATCCCTTCTCTATCTGTTACCCTCTCTGCTTTCTACCCATCTGAATAAAGACAAAAAATGAAAGGCGGATGGACTGTCCGCACAAAGAAATGTAAGCCATGTTGAGTAAAATATGTTTTGCATCTTTAAAGTTTTTGAATAAATTGTGTTTATGAAGGGGAAAGTATTGGGGTATAACAGGACGAAAATAAAAATTTGGGGTTGGGGGCAGGGAGCGTGGGGGGAATACTTCCTGAAGGCATGAGATGAAATTGTGTATTTCTGGAAAAAATATCCTCTCGTGCATGTGTGTGTGTATTTGTGTGTTAAATGTAAGCTACTTACAGTAACTCACCCAGGAGATGAAAGATACCCACTTAGTTAAAATAATGTCTTATAATGGAACTTGATCTACTAAACTAAACTTTAGTCAGGTTATTGGTTAAGTCCCTGGGGATTTACTGCTGTTTTGACCTTGAGTGAGATCTTTAACTCATTCAATGCCAGAGCCTTCTGGAATACTAAGCCTCAGCAAGCCAAGCCAATATGGCTGCCGACATTCTAAATTTGTAGATTGATCCTGTCAATGTGCAAACTTCTAATAAAACACATTATTTTACCTATTGAACAGAATTTTTTGTTACTAAATAGCACACCTTCTGGTTCAGTTCACTATTAGAACAACGTCAAACAATATCGATGGAAATATAAATAATTAATTTTCAGTGCTTCTTAGTTTGGTTAACATGACTCATACATTGGTGATGTGTAAGAATAGTGAAAACAGTTTTCCATAAAAATCAGCCCTTGCATAACTATAGATATGTAAAAATGAACAAAACAATAAACATGATCACTGGTCATTTGTATAGTTGTCCACGTGAGTTACTTTGTATCAACCATTTCAAACAGAAACAGTTATCCTGAGGCAAAAGTAACGTAGGCTAAAATCTGAGGGACTAATTAAAAAACGAACCAACAAAACGATGGTCACTGGAGAAGATATGGGAAATAACCAGTTAACCAGGATTGTTTAACAGTTTGAAGTAAAATTCCTACCTGCACATACACTGGAAAAACAGTCACAATGCCTACATTGATTGCCATGTCAAGCCATCCTGGATAACTCTGCTAATGTTTATATGCCTATCAGGAATTAGTTTGATCTCTCAGCTCTGTTCTAATGTTTGAAACACTTTTCTATTTTTTAGAACCGTTTGATTTGCATATGCAAGGCAAAGATATTGTCCAGCAACTCATTCATGTAGAGATGACAATCCTAGAGAACTGATTGCTTGGAAGGCCCCAGGATAAACTCCAAATCCATAAAGGCCTCTGTTCACACTACCAGCCAGAGCAGGCTGGTGTCCCTGGCACTCTCAACAGAGGCCCAGTCCCTTTAAATGGGGCTCGACAGATCCTCCCCTGGGCATTCTGAACCAGGCGGTAGGTAATTATTGACGCATATCCGGCGGCGGAGTCCGTCGTTTGTCCGTCTAAAAAAAGGATGGAAGTGAATAGTGTAAAGCTGCGCCCAAGGTTAATCTTTGGAACGGAATTCCCAGAGAACGCTCAGATCGCCTTCATTAGGAAAAATGCTCTTCGATGGTGATTTTCACTCTTTCTGCTGCTGGGGAAACTCGTCCTTTTCAGTTTAGTGTCATGTGGCGACATGAGTGGGTGTGCTCACGCCACCGGAATACAGTTCACAGTGTAGTTTAGCTATGGCTGTATATGTAATGCTGTGCGGCAAGGACATTTTCTTTCCCCAATCATCTGACAATGATGTGGATTATGTTTCTACAAGGACCTGCTGCGGCCATGTATGACTAAATCCTATTGAAGAGACCTAAGATAGCATTTAGCATCTTAATGCATTTGTTTCCATGACAGAAAATTTGTGATGAATGCAATGAAAGGAAATGGCTTAATGAGATTTGCCGATTAAACAAATGACTCGAAGCATTTCTGGAAATGCAACCGTGAAGCTATACACCAACCTGAAATAAAAACACAGACGCTTAAGGTGCAACGTGCTATTTTATTTTAATATATTTCAACCTCTCATGTATGCGCTAAAGTTATGTGGGCATACTTTTCTGTAAATTAATATCTCACCGACACCGACATATAGCATTAAATCCTTCCTTGGCAAAAGCGAACACAGGCAGCAAGTCATGGATGGCCATTATACATCCAGTACTGAGAGCACCAATAGAAACCATGGTCGACTTCACACTCTCTCCCTCCCACTTGCGTGTCCAGGAACGGGCTCCAAGGCAGGGGTTAAATTTATTCCAAGCATTCCAGAAAGACATTTGATTTCATTTGTAGTTTGTCTCCTGACCAGCCGAGGTGTGGCAACCTTTGGCCGCGGGAGGAGTAAAGTGGCACACATATCTAGTGTTTGGAGACACAAAATTGACAACGCATTTATCTTTGAATAATGTAAATGCCCTGAGAATAGCAAAGGCAGTTGCTGGGAAGCGGGGCCCTGTCCACAGAGGGCCCGGGCTGTCAGGCAGGCCGCTCCCTGGCCCGGCCGGCACAGAATAATGTGGCCCGTGTCTCCCACAGACCCGCAGTCCTCCACAGGCAAGGAGTGCAGGCTCACACTTAATTTACACTCCTGCTGCAGAGGGAATAAATGCGGGGAGGCTGGTCAGAAAGGAGCCCTCTCCTTCCCCTCGCTCGCTTAGCGGGAAACGAAAGGCAGCAAACCAGGGAGAAACCCAGTTTTTTTTTCTTTTTTTTTTTTCTTTTTTTCTTTTTTTTTCTTTTTATGAAATGTAAGCGTATTTCTTTTGTTGCCACGTTTTTTAATTATTATTCATTTATTTATGTATTTTTTTATACAGACACCAGCGGAGCGTGTTGCTGATTAGCATGTGTAATAAGAGGCTTGCTCCGCCTCCTCTGCGATGATGGCAGAGATGAGGGAGATTTTCAAATTAAATATTTCTTGGACAGACTGTTGAAAACGTAATGGGCTAGCGCCTCCACAAATATGTTTGTTGAGGCTGAATGGGTAAAACATGTATGGCTGAAAATGAATGGCTTCTGGCAGACAGCAGTGCTGCTCAGTGAGGCAAAGTGCCAGTAAATTGTTTGCCTTCTGCAGTACAGTCCTATAATTCTTCTGGGAACCAATGACATTGTGCTTGCCAAAGAAAATAATGATAAATAGAGGAAAATCAAACTGGAAGAATTTGAGATGACCCCCACCACACGCACACTCTCTCACTCTCGCAGATACACACACACACACACACACATCCACACACCATGTCCTGTCTCCGTGATGGGAGCTGTTATCCGTTAAAAGTGTAACACCAGCATTTTTAAGCCCAGTATTTGGTTTTATTTTTTTTTTTTTTTTGGTGAAGTCTCATTTTTTTAAACATAAGAACGACTAACCATTCTGAATTCTCATTGGATGTTTCCTACTCCCTTATTTTCTGTTTGCACGTCTTTATTTAGAATAGCCTTTTTCTCCATTTATGAATTTGAGCCTATCTATTTATAGAAGTTTGTAAGATTCGTCCAAATTAAGAACCATAATATTTCCCCTGTAGTGCTGACTGTCCTTTACTGAATGAAAATCACTACTCAGTCACTGCCTGCTTTCCATCGTGGTCTGAAGACATCTCAGACTCCACCTTGACTGACCCACCAATCTAGTGCCGTTTTCATATGGCACTTGTTTCTTGTTATTTGCTTGTATCCTGTACCTTAGTTCTTGTTTGTGATTTTGTAGTTTATCATGTCTTACTGGCCTAGCCTTAAGACTTAGCCATAGCTTACTATGTGTACTATACTCAATGTTCATGTCTATGGATAGCTGCTATGTTATGCTAGAAATGTGCTTTATCTGACCTGTTTTGTAATTGCTTCAATGACGTTCGGTATGCACTTATTGTACTTCGCTTTGGATAAAAGCGTCTGCCAAATGAATGTAAAATAATGTAATAATGCTACAGTTTTTAAGATGTAATGTAAAATATTCCTGCCGTTAGGCGCAATGCCCAGGATCTCCGGTCTCCTTTCTGCATTGATTATGCTCAGGGTATGAAATTACACCCATTGGCCAGAGTGGCTTGTTGATTCTAAAAATAGCCAGCCATTTTCAACATTTTACCAGCCGCATTACCTTTTGCAATATAACACAGCCTGGTTGGTTACCTGCCAAAGTGGCTGCTAGAGTAGAAAATCTTGTCGGCCACAATCAAAATTTTACCAGCATTTAGTTGGTGGTGGATGTTAATTTCACACCCTGATTACGTTGCTTCAGTAGCCGTGCCCACAGTGGCACAGCTCTCACCTCAGTCCCCTCACAGACACAAGGCGAGATGGCGCCGTGGGCACGGCGGAGGCAGATGGCAGCGGAGCGTGCACCCGTTCCCCAGAATCAGGCGGGCATAACCACCGGTGCCATTTACCAGTCTGTTTCTCACTCTGCAGACGTACCTGAGGATGTGCCGCCTCCCGATCCGAGTGTCCTATCGGGCCAACGCCGAGTACATGTCCCCATCTGGTGAGTTTCCTGCTCTCCCGGGGAGCGTCACGGCGGCGCAGTTTCGCCTCGCCGCCGCCGTCAGGAGGCCCCGTCTCGCATTAGCTCTGGCAGCGCGAGGGCCCCTCAGACTCGTGTAGGCCTCTCTAGGGTCACAGGCCTGGTAACCGACACCGCGGCGTGCTCGACGCACCCCTGTGCTGAAGCCGTTTGTCTTTATTTGCCGACACAGCTGCGCTTAGGGGTAAACCTGATTAATATTTAAATTCAGCGTCTGCTAGTGTGAGGTGTTTTTTTCATGATTTTTTTTTCCTCTATGCTGATAGTGGGACAGCGTTCGGAAGGTGCCGCCAGCCAGTGGCTTTTGTTGTCGGCCCCAAGCTTTGTCAGGTGGGGAGAACGGCCAGAGGCCCCTGTCAGGCATGGTCTCACTGCACCATTTGCGCGGAAAAACGGAGGCCATTTTGAGCACATGCAGCGTGGGTCTGCGCACCATAGAATGTTTAATCACACCAGCTTTCATGGTTACCACCCACTCTTACATTAGTAGTAATCCTCTGTGTGACCCCATTTCACAGTCTCTTTCTTATTATTAATTTGACGTTGGTGTTGGAGAATTTTAAATTGCCAACGTGCATTGTCGTGGAATTGCAGTGGCAGCGTGTTCCTGGAGCTGAATTTTGAGTTAGACTGTCTGTCTGTAGGAGCTTACCATGTCCTCAGAGTCAGTGCTGCTGTAATGAAGGTTCTCATGCCTAAAGTCATGGTAAATTCAGTGGTTTAACTTCCATTCAATTCTGTGAAAGACTGGACCAGAGAGGGAAAGATGAAAATAAAATTTTAGCCAAAGTGAGCAGATTGACAGTTGAATGTGTCGTAACATAAAGAGTGAATCCAAATGCTAAAGTTATTTTAAGCACAACAAGCGGATTGAAAATATATTTCAGATAAAGCAAATGTTTTTGGAGGTTTACTATAGCTTATAAGGAACATATGTGGGAAGCCAAAGAGATGCTTGTTCAAAGCAACCTGCATTTCTTTTGTAATGCACTTTATCGTGTGGATGCAGATGAGGTCTTTGTTGGAGCTATGCACCTCATCCATTACCCTAGGGCTGCCAGTGAGATAGTGGAGAATGAATCTATTCAAAAAGGCCATGACAGAACCTGCTGTTCGAGTGAACTCTCGGTGAACTGGGATCAGCAGCAGGGCCCGTGCATGAAAAAATACATACTTTTCCCTCCAGTGTATGACACAGTCTAACGTTATAAACATAGCTCGCTTTCGCCGTCCGCCCATGCATCACCTTGTCAGGCGCAGTTCGTCCGCGCGCGGTATCTTCCCCCGGCTGCTTCTGCTAAACCGCTCGCACGTGCAAATCTGGGTTTTCATGGCTATCATACGGGAGAGTTTTCCAGATCCCTGTCTCTAATTCATCTTCCACAGATGCAGAGGGTACCGAGCGCAGCCTCTCGCGTCCGCGTGGAGTCCAGCGCTTTTGTCTTCTGCGCTGCGTGCTTTCCTTTATGTGTGCCACGTACCAGGGAGGAATGTTCCTGTGCGTTTTATTTACACACGTGTATCCAACGTGGCGTAATTTAGGATCGGCGGTATGCTCTCTCAGTCCGGCCATGGCGATGCACCGCATTCAAAATCCAATTAGGAGTAGATTTAATTTCCTCTTAGGAAATATGAGCGCCTTGTCCTCCTCTCCAGGCCTCACACATAATAGGCCATCTTTCACAGGCCCTGAAAGAACGTTATTAATTTCAGCTCGGCAGAAAATAGATTTGCGGCTTCAGAGACCTAGTTAACTGATTGACTGAGGCAATCGCAGGCTGCAGAACGCAACCAGCGAGTCTTGACAGAGGGAGCGGGGAAGCTCGAGCTACCCAGACCGGGGGTGGGGGTGGGCCGAGATGTGCCGCTTGGCAAGAGAGTGCCTTATCAGAACCCTCCGTCGCTGTCCCAAATACACAAGCACGGTGCCAAGCTCAACTTATCCAAGCTGGCCTTTTAGCTCTGAACATAACTCTGGTAAAAAAGAAAAAACACGTGTAAGATTTATTCAGTGAAAAGTTGTGTATTTGTGTCTTTGGATGTGCCCCCCTTCCCGTCCTGAAAGGAAAGGGAAGAATTGGAATGACACTGTAGTGCTTTATCACAAACAGAGAGCCTGTTGTGCTTCCTGACTTGTGCAGATGTCCCTGTGGCAGTGTGGTCTCAGACGCAGAAATGGTGTATAAAAAGTCAGGATGCAATTTAATTTTCATCAGGCTCGAAGGCCTGGCGACCACAATGGCTTTCTCTTGAGCTCTCTCCTCCACCTTGAACTGTGCCGGTTTGTGAGGAGGCTGCGCCATTGCTCCCCCCCCCCTCACTCTTTCCCTCTTTCTCTGCCCCTCTCCCTCCTTCCCTCTCTGCCTCAAGGTAAAGTTCCTTTCATACACGTTGGAAATCAAGTTGTGTCGGAACTCGGGCCGATAGTCCAGTTCACCAAGGCGAAGGTAGGGAGGCATTTTTCTGTTCAAACAGGCCGCAGAGACGGCAAATTACACTTCCACCTCATCCATCATCCCCGTCACAGTGACATGCATCAATTCAACAGTTTACAGCTGTATGTAAAAATTAAGGGTGGCCCATGTCTGCTGCTCTGCTTTCCATTTTGGCTCAAAACGCACAAGTGTGCACGTTCCCTTTTAAAAAGAGTGAGATAATCATCAGGTGAAACGCGTAATTAAAGGCCTCGTTTTCACCTAGCAGGAAGGTTTTTATATCCACAATGCAAGCATAATGCAGAGTGCATCGTTTCTAGTGGTGTGATGGTTGACCCTTTGAAGAGTAGGTTTTTTTGGAATGTTTTTTATTTTTATTTTCAAAATTCTAAATCGGTGTTCTAGAACTCCATTGCTTTCAATTACCAGTAGAGATTCTTACATCAACATTAGAATGTTCAGTTACGAACACTCTAGTCACATGTTTGTGATCTTACACCTTGGAGAGTTAAAATATTCATCTTATTACAGGGTTTCCTTTCTGTTCTCTCTATGGCTGAAAATGAGGCAAAACCACCCAATCAGCACGGACCTGAGCAGCAGGGCCCACCCAATCTTTGTTATAGATTAGATTTTAGTGTGATTAAAGCACCGTTTTACAATAAGGTCATCGCTGCTCTGCCCGCAATAAGGTCACTGCTTCTGGCTTTAGCTGCAGCCCCCCGCGGTGGGGCTAAACCTTGAGGAATTACGCAGCTAGCCTAGCGCCCATTTTCCCTTCCTCTGTAGGGCCACTCTCTCAGCGATGGACTGGATGAAGTCCAGAGGGCCGAGATGAAGGCGTACATGGAGCTGGTGAACAACATGCTCCTGACAGCCGAGGTACAGCGATTCCCGGGAAGCTCTGCCTCCCGAAAAAAGCATGAACGCGGCTTCCCTGACGCTCTTCCCTGTTGCCTGGGATGGACCCGGATTTATTTAATCCTGGCAGACAGAAAAATCGATGCGATTATTCCTGCCAGTATTATGGAGAAGGGGGAAACACGGAGCTGCAAAGTCAAGTAGAATAATATGAACACAGTCTGTTTAATGCACATAGGTACTTTGCACGTTCCGTTTCACTGTTGTTCAAATGCATGCATTTTTGTTTGTGTGTAATTCAGTGAGATGGGCGCAATGAGTGTTGGTAGGTGGTGGATGTGATGAGAACTTGAGTATTTTCAGGGTATTTATACTTCAGCTTTCTCGTTTCTTTATACATCACAGTGATATTAGGAAGCGTACAAATAAACATATTTCTTAATTCGGGAAATATCTTCTCTTCACTCAATTAATCACTACTGTTTGGAATATCATTAATGAAATGTTGGTAACCTTTTAATATTCCAGCAGTCCCGTCATAAATCAAGTGGCCGTGCTCTGCGATTGGCCCCTGTGCGAAGTGCGTTTTCTCTCAGGCGCTCTTCTCTCGCCGTGCGTGTGTGTGGGTGCGCGTGCATTCGCGTGTGTGGAGCCTGTCTGTTTCAGTGCGTGCCTTCCGTGTGCGCGCACGCACCTTTCTTGGTTTGCGTGTGCACGCACATTTCTTGTTTGTGTGTGTGTGTGTGTGTACGCGCTCAACTCCTTTGTCCTTCCTCTGCAGTTGTACATCCAATGGTGTGACGAGAACACAGTGGCGGAGGTGAGCGCTTTCGCAGCATTCATCTTAATTAAACTTTAATGAAAAGGGGCTCTCTTTACAATCGCAGCTCCCAGCTCATAAATGATACATGGTACTTTGCAGCATTAGTAACACAGTGTTCATTTACTTGGCCCGCACATACATCCTGGCCAGCCGCTTGTCACCCTCCCCCCACCACCACTTTTATTGCTTCTAGGAATGCATACTTTGGTGTTGGTGTACAGAGCTTTTACAGTTTTATCCAACATGGCCATTCCCCTGCATTAAGAATATTTAACTCTTCATAAATAATTTGAACGTATGGGTTGACGCTTACCATAATTTATTCACTTTATTACATTTTTTGTAATTGTGCCGTTTATAAATCATTTTACATAACACTCATTTCTGTGGTCACTTTAAATATCAACATGAAGGGAAAAAGAATATTCCATCTGCTCCACAGCCTGGTTGTAGGAGCTTATTGATTTGCAAACTAGGGTACAGTTTTCAACCATGTCTTTGTAGTTTTATAGCAGTCTCACCAGCTCATGGTGCGTATATTGAGCTACGGATACAATGCGTAAGTTCAGCTTGGATGTAGCCGTTGAATATCATGTCATTCTGTCAATACAAACGTTTTCCCCCACCGACACCCATAGGAAATGTGTTGTGTTTTTTAGATCACACGGCCGAGGTACAGCAGCCCTTACTCATGGCCCCTGAACCACATCCTGGCCTATCAGAAACAGTGGGAGGTCAGGCGCAAGATGAACGCCATTGGCTGGGCAGGGAAAGGCTTGGCACAGGTCTGTGTTGGGTGGGACTCCTCTGGACATACTGTCACTCACAGGACATCCTAAAGCATGAGTGGTTAAGAAAAGCTACATTTTTCTCTCTTTTCCTGGTTTTTCAGTGGTTAATGCTAATGTTAATGTTAAGCTGAAAACCTGGCTACATTTGGTTGAAAAGTGAAAGCTTTCTAGCCGAGTAGGACGTAGCCAGGCTATATCCAGGGAGCTCTTCCAATAGACCCAAGTGTTCCCTTAAGGAACTGGAATATATTTAAACAATATTGAAATAAAATATATTATCAAGATATACCTCATAGAAACACGTCCTAATATGGGCAACTATACAAATTATTGCCGTTTTCAGACATTGCAATATATTTTTTAAAACATATGCTGCTGTCAAATGTATTATATTTTTATAAAAGTCCACATACAATATATTGAAGTGTGTTCCATTTCTGTAAGAGTTTGCCTTCAGCATTGGTTGTCACTTTACCCAGGTCTATGAAGATGTGAGCCAGTGCTGCCAGGCCCTATCACAGAGGCTGGGGATACAACCTTACTTCTTTAATAAACAGTAGGTTTTAAACTCGGCGCCGCTCCACACATAAGCAGATGTAATTCTCCCCAGCAAAGACGCAGCTCACTGACACCTGGAAGCTTTTAAGTAAAGGCTCTTCTCATACTGCTGGTTAATAAACATGTTCTACGGATGCTCTTTCTGAGCCAGCATTTCTCCCTTGTTAAAAACACCGGGATCTAATGCCAGTATAGGGAACCGAAGTAGCTTAGCCAAAGTTAAATAGTCCTTGCTTCAATTTCATGATGCATTTTTAGAGCTGGCTGCAGTACCAGACTGGGCTGATTGCAGATGAAACAATAAAAAACGGCCGCTTCATTTCACATGTGCATTCTTCATTTCTCATTGTGGGCGTGTAGGGGTCATTAAAAGTAAAGACTTGGCTCTCTCAAGGTGAGGTGATTTTTGTTCTGCCATTGGATTTCTGTACGAACGCAGTTGCTCAGCCCCACACCCCCCACTGTCCAGTTTGTCCAGTGTGAAGGTATGAAGGACATTCCTGCCTCTGCCCCAGCTGGAGGCGGGGGTCAGGAAAGGTCGCCCGCGGAAAAGGGAGGGTCCTCGTACTGTAGGTGAAGCAGGGGGCACGTCTCTGCCCCTCGCGCCACCCTTTGATTCCGCTGTCACCTTTATTTCCATTTGTTTGGCCCGCGCCACAAAGGAGATGGCCTCCATGTAGGCTGCATTTTAGTGCCGTCGCCCCACTCGGCAGATGAAAAGGCCGCAGGAGTTTTCCCCCCATTTGAAGTTTCGCCTGTCCCTTTAAAAGGGAGGCCTTTGTTATGCACAGCAACTGCAGGGAAGGCTTCAGGAACAAACCTCCCGTTACTTTTATGTTGCCTCTTTTCCTGAGGAAGGGTGAAGGGTAGAGGCAGAAAAAACTATGGAATGCTGCTAGCCCGCTTATTGTTTTAAAGCACACGCAGTTCCCCCTGATTTTTTCGAGCGCAGGACGAAATTATAATTAATCTGTTAATGACAGCCAGGTTTGTCATAAGCTCAGGGAACGTATAATAAATTGCTGTAATAAAAATTAGGAACACACGCGGCAACGAATCCTTGAGAGAGTTTGCTCTAATGTAGTTACAAAAAAAAACCCAGTGGTTGATGCGCTATCTAGTGCTGGACCCAGTGAGCAGTCGGTCTCTGGGTGCTTGACCTGCTGCAAGTCACACATGACTAAACGAGGAGGAGAGGGGAGCAAGTGCTGGGGGCATCCTTTTTCATATTGCATTTCTTTTTTTAACCTCTTGTTCCAGACCTACCGAACTGGACGCTCTGGTTTTCGGCCACCTGTTCACCATCCTCACCACTCAGCTGACCAATAACGAGCTGAGCGAGAAGATCAAGAACTACGGCAACCTGCTGTCCTTCTGCCGGCGCATAGAGCAGAGCTTCTTCGAGGAGCACGACGGGGACAGTGGCACCGGCTCCTCGTCCCGCTTCTCCAAAAGCCCCTCTCTGATCTGAACCCCTCGCTCGCTCCTGCCGCATTCTCAAAACTTGCGCATTCCCCGCTCCTCCTGCAAGCCCCGTGAAATCCACAACCCGGGATCACGTTCCGTTCCAGCAACGCAGTTGTGTTCCTCTCTGGTGTAAAACTTTGACTTTTTCCCTTTATCTTCCGCTGTGTGCCGTGTTTCTTTGATTTAATGTGTTATCGTAAAGTGCCTGCCAGTAATAAAATTCTATGATTCAATCCATCCCACTTTGGCGGTTTATCAGTTTGTACCGCATGTCCATGCATGCGCGTGTTTGCATATGTACACATTTATTCATGGGAAGAGAAGCATGCGTTAAAATACGGGATTGCATTATCATTTTTATACTGGAAATAAATATGCTGCAATCATTCGCCGCAAGTCTTAGGAGGGGGGGGGGGGGGGGGGGGGCATTAGAGAGTGCTGAGGTCACAGGAGAACAAAATCCCAAAATGTCTCTAGAATTATAATGGCATTATGAAGTAATCCATTATTGTGGCTGGTTGCCATTGTGGTCAGTTAATGATTGGATTTGGCTGTACATTTCAGACTAGTTTTACACAAGACAAATTGCTGTGTGTTCAGAAGGCCATATAGGGGGGTTAAAGGTGCACTCGTTGAACGGTTTGATTTTCACTTAATTGGAACTTAAAAGCTCTCCAACTGCCTCCCTCATGCATGTGAAGGCAGCGGTGGAAGCGGTGGACTTCCTCCTCCTTTGATGTGGCACAAAGATGGCTCTGTGGCGGAGTTGCCTCCTGACAGAGGCAATCAGAGGAGAGCCCTCGGCCTCTGGCGCAGAGGAACAAAGGGCCCGGCTGTTTTGCATCACACATTAGCGGATTATCACGTTAGCTGATGTAGCCTCAAACTGGTAAAGCTGCCCCTTTCCCTGTGACTCGACAAGGACTCACTCAAAGAAAAGCTTTGTGATTACAAGGGGATTAGCACACATTTGCATTCAGATGACGGCCGCCCTCAGCTGAGTTGGGCAGCACTGAAGAGGGTGATATTCCGACAGACCGCCTGTATGTCTGTCTATCTGCCTGCCGATTGCTCAGTCCGGGGTCATGCACCAGTTGCTTCAAGTTTTGGGGGACACTTTGCCGCTACCCCCACCCCCCCAAACTCTGCTAGAGTATTTAGGATACATTGAGTTTGGTTTTGGGATGGCCTTTTGGGTAAGAGGATGCGCATGCAGTCTGACACCAATTGACCCAGGAGTGTTCCCCAGGTCGTCTTGCCACAACATTGTCGTCTTTTCTGCAGTAACATCAACACAATGAGGATCCTTTTGCCGAAAGATTGCTCTTGGCACTTTGAGAGGCTGAGACACTGCTCAATTAGAGAAAAGCGATATTTTTCCATGAGCTGCGAAGCAATTAACTTCGACATTGGCTGTCTTTGGAACTTTGCAAAGGTCAGTGTCTGGACTGCTGGTCAGTTGAGACATAGGTCAACTAGAGTAAGGGATACTGTTGACCTCAAACTGGTCTGATGTTATCTGTCATCACTGCTAAGCATATCTATTGTGATGAAAGGTAGTGTTTGGATATATATTTCAGTTAAAAATATTTTTTTTTTACTTCACAAAAACCTGCAGTAATCTAATCTCATCTAACCAAAAACAACCTATATACAAGTTATTTTTCATAATGCAGAAACATTGCTGGTTTATTTTTTTTAATCCAATTGAATTTACAAAAACACTCACAGGCTCTGAAGTTCTTTAAATAATAAGTGGCAAAATAATCGATAATTTTTAGGATATTGCTGTTAATGAAGGATCTGTTCTGTGTTCTATAAGTGATAATGGCAATAGTATGTTAAATTTTATTCAGAGCTTTAAAATCAATTAACCTTTGACTTTGAGGAGTTCCCTTCTCAACTTAGAGGAACAGCCTTGTGACTCAGAGGAACAGCCTTCCTCTGCTTGTTTTGCTACAAGTGCTACATATAATTGCATTTGAGAACTTTTTAGAATAATTTTTAAAGTGCATATGTAAACTGATAGCTATCTAAACGACTCTGTGCAAGTTAATTTTGATATAACCTATAGATCACAGTAGCCCACCCCTTTCTTTGTGTGCAGGTAAAGCTTTACCCCACATGCTTTTTTCTAGTTTTCTAGTAAGTTTAACTAGTTACAATTTAAATTCTTGATATCAAAATCAGAATAAGAATTTGAATTATAACTAGCCTAGTTAAAATTGAATTATTGATATAAAAATCAGTTGAGTAAAAGCTTAAACGCCTTGCCATAGTAGGGCCGCAGTTAAATTACACGTGTAGCCTACGGCTAAATAAAATGCCCGATCATTCTTGCAATTGTTCTAACCTGCATGATGCCTTCCAGACAATCATCCTTTAATAATCGTAGCCTGTACTTTCTGTTCCCAGTGTACCCTACTGTATCCTACAAGTAATAATGCGAGTTGTATTCGATTTATTCTGACACCAATTCTGAAAACACTTATTAGTAGGCCTATAGCCTACAATGATAATTATTATTATTAGGCCTATTAAGACAGTTATCCATTAATAACCAACTTTATGTGAGGGTGACTATTGGCTTCACGTTGTGAAACTGTATGTGTGTTCCCTACCTGTCACTTTCATGGTACACAAATGTCAGCAGAAGCTATTCTATTTGGAAAATAGTAGCCTACGCTTTGTACCCCACAGAGAAAGACCTAGCCGAAACAGCCTAAAACTCTGGAGATTTCTCAAAATAAAACCTGCGAAAAAGGATTTTCAGTAGGCGCTTCTCTGTGTCTCAAGTGCAGACTTATTTATATTAGACGTGTCATGTTAAGAGACCTCTGTCCAAAGACATTTAAAACTCCCACGGAAAACATATAATAAAAGGCTCAAATGTAAAGTGGCGGGTATGAAGCCCCGGCGGAAGGCTCGGGCGGCCGCTGCGCGATCCATGTCCTCCTCCGTGTTTTTTTTTATTTGTTACTTGTGAGCCACGCGAGACTCCCACCGCTCCCACAACAATTATCACCCACTTGTTCTCCAGGAGGCCTTTGCGTTGTTGTTGTTGTTTTTGGTGTCATCACAGTTGTTTCTTTTTTCTCCTTCCATTCTTTTTTTTTTTTTTTTTTTTACCTCGCTGGGCTGCTGTATTAATCATGGCCCCCGTTGTTATTTATCACCTTCTGTATGAGAAATAATAATTTTGGCACCAGTGGGGCAGTGGGCCAGAGGTACTGAATTAAGTAAAATATCTAAACACGAGCTAGGATCATTTCTCTTATTAATGAATCCACACAGAAAGAGAGAGTGGAAAAAAATGTTGCTTATTATTTGTTCCTTTTTGTCTAAAGTGCTCCTCGCTGCTAAAGGTTTCAGGAGGGTATTTCTTCAGCGTTGTCTAGATTACTGTTCTCTCATTAATTCCGCATAGCTCGGTGGGCGCTGGTCTTGAGCTTCTTACACCCTTGCTGTTCAGGAATGGAATTACATGGAACGCAATTTTTGCAGATGTTGAAAATGTGCATTCCCCCAAGTGCAAATGAATGTCTTTTCTTTAGTAAGCAAATTGGTCTATACCCACCAAACCATGGACCTCACACTTTTTTGTCTCCATAAATAAAACGCTCATTCCACAACTCCACCCCCAGGTGTTTAAGGGCAGAGAGCCAGCTGGCTCTGCAAGACTCTGGTGTGAGAGTTTTTATAGCTCACCTGCTTCCTGACCCACATGGACTCAGCGTCGCCGACCAGAATAGGACTCTATAACACTCCACTACCTCACACTCAATCATAACTTATACTTTTTCCAGTGGACCTCTCTGGTTTATTTTCACACATGATGACCATGCCGATGATTGCTATTTATCAGTGACAGCATCACCTCATCCAAGCATGCCTGATTTGTATAAACTATGAATCAACAAACTGTTTTCATAATGATTTTGACTAATATAAGCCTGTCAACTACCCTGTGTGTCAGAAAAACACTTAAAATGTTAAAGCTAGTTTGATTGTTACGAAGGCACTTGTACAGTTTAATCTTAACAGGCCTTGAGGTCTGTGAGCTTGTTCGCAACCTGTATTTGTTAATATAATTATGAATATGCTTACGAAACCAGAGAAGACCTCCTCTATTTTAAATGTACAGCATATTCTTAATGTTGGGATTATTTTCCAGACCTGAAGTTATAGAAAGTTCTCATTTAAAAAATAAATAAATAAATAGAAAAAAGGATAGCAACGATCTGCTCTCCTTGTTTTTTTCACTTTATCTAGACAGGTGGAAACAATGAGGGTTACAGACAAAGATGGGATCAAAACACAGAATGTCCAGGAATTGAACCCCCAGCTGGCGGTTTTGTATATGGGTTGAGGGTCAGCTGCTCAACGGTCTTGCCCCAACAATGTTCTCCTTTACACCATGCACCCACATGCATAGAGGATGCCCATGATGACTGAAATGGAGCAGCACTTGTACAATTATTTTGGAGAGGCCTGCAATTTACAGTCCAGTCACATGTAGTCTATGTACACGCGCTAGACTCAAAAATAAAAATCTATTAATTAGCTGGCCATTCTAGCTAATGTTGCCTATTTGGTTAGCCACAGTTTGATACTTAAAATATTTTACAGATATGATTAGCCTTTTAAGCTTTTCTTCTTCTAGACTTAAATCAAATACTCCTTCACTACAACTTAACTAAGTATTAGCATTGATGTTAGAAAATTGATGTTATTGACAGTATCAGGATGGAAGCACAGGTTAGTAGTAGTGCTTCCATCCTGATAGTGTCAATATGCTATCAGGATGGAAGCACTACTATTAACCTGTGCTTCCCTTTGTAGCAACTGGATGCTTAACTTATCAAAGGGACATGTAATTTATTTTTCAGTGTGATATCAATATTTGCTATATAAAAAATAGCAGTTACAGCGGATGAGGTGTTAAAACAATGTGTGTGGGGGGGGGGGGGGGGGGGGGGGGGGGGGGTGCAGCGCATCAGCACTCGAGTCTAAGCCTGCCACTATGTGGGAAGACACACACACGTTTCACTCAGTCCTTGTATAATTTTTATGCTCCATCTCAATGACTTAGCCCTGTATTATTCAAAGTACCTTTCTCAAGGTATCCAAAGTTCAGACTTGTTATGGCTATTAATGCAACAATATAAATTCGACCAACACAACTTGCTCACCCCCCCCCCCCCCCCCCCACCCACCCCACTCTACCCCTCCTCTTCTTTTTTATACACCTAGGAAAAATATAATCATTCTTTTTAATTACTGCTGCTAGGCACTCTATTAAAATTCTAATTTCCTTCATCCACCCCAATTGATACAGGTCTGGCGTGAGTCGTGGCGGAGCTGGGATCCAGTGTATAATATTCACGTGGGCACGCCTTGGTTGTGCCGCGTGTCAGAAGCCATCTTGTGGCGAATCCCTCACCCGCCTTGCAGCGCAGCCTGTGGAACTGATGAGGTGAAGAGCGTCGCTCTGCCGCTCTGTGCTAGTAATCACAGGACTCAAGAAACACATACATCATCTGCCACGCAGGTTGGCATGGCGAGTGAAAAGCCTTCACATCGCGTAAGATGTTGGACAAATGACGGCCATACGGGCGCTTGTCTCCACACAGATGGCCAGGCGTCCTCGGTCAGAAAAGAGCTGAGCTTGGCGCTTTTTTTTTTTTTTTACACCTTGTTTTATATATTTATTTCCCCTCTTTCTCCCTGGTTCTCTTGCTTCCTGTGTTTTTCCTCTCTCCCCTGCCACTCCGGTGGGGGGTGGGGGGAGTGGGGGGTTGGCGCAATATTGGCAGTGCCGTTAAAGGCCTGTGTGGAAATAGCATTGGAAAAGGTGACATAAATTATTTGTAAATTGTTTGACACATGCAGGGCATTGTCCTTGCAATAATCATCAGCAGTCTGTCAGTGGAGGATGTGAATGCTGCCACTGCTGTTTTATGTCTCTCTGAGAAGCCTCTGCTGCTCCGGGCTGCTTTTTCCCATCTCCATAAACACTCATAAAAATACCTACCAGTCTATCAGGACTCTTATCAACACCTGGCATACCTGGCTGGAGTGCTTTTCAGATTTCACATTTTGAGTCGCATGAGATTAGGAGAGTTCAAATGAGTCTGGGTAAAAAGAGAGCCTCAGGCTCCGTAATTATGGATTCTATCTTCATTGTTCCACCACTGCTTTGATTGCTATTGCTCCAAAAAATCCACCACTAACACCCCCCCCCCCAAAAAAAAAAAATGTCGATGAACTAGTTTTGGAGGGTCTAATTAAATGTACCCTTGAATTCTCTTATCCCATCTCAGAATTAATACCAAAGGTGTCCTGGCACCATTAGCACGTGTGGGATGCAGCGGTGTGAGTTTGGAATTAAAAAAAGCACCAGCATATTTTGTAAAACCCAGTAGCGATGTAGCATATCTGCTTAGCTGTGCAGCTTGCTCAGTCTCTCTTTTCTTCCTCTAGTCCTCCGGTAGATTTATCCTGCTTAAAACAGATGAATGTACTCATTCAGCCCTTTGGCCACAGAGATTTGCACCCTGAATTTTTCAGCCATCGCCACTGTAATGCTCTCCATACTGAGTTGGTTTTGTCATCGCTGCGATATTTTAGGAAAAGGTAAACAGTGCTGGTGAGCAGCAATAAAGCTCTGTAGATCAGGTTAATACAACATTGCAGCCGACGCCACAGAAAGCACAGATTGAGCCGTTAAAGGCCTCATAATATAATGTACATCACTTTATACCTTTACTTAATTAGCCACACTGAGAAAGCCCATTTAGAAAAGAAAACGGCTTGCATACAGTATGTAATACAGAAACAATCCCATGGAGAATCCCTCCATGTAAAATAATGGAATCCACTCCACTGGATTTTATGAGAATCCTGTATGTAAAATGTAGGACTCTGGAAGCAATTCTATATCTGTGTAATATGGAATAATCTTTTGAAATGCCCTTCTTGTATAGCAAATAATGCTGTGGAAAAAAAAAATGGAAGCAGAAGGGTACAGAAAAAAGTGCCGCCCGTGGGTCTGTAAATGCAACCAACATGCCTGGCTTTGAAAAACACTTTATCAATGATGTAGTCATGTTGTCTAGATGTTTTAAGATATTGTCAGGCAACACTACTGTAAACAACAAAGGAAAACACCATTTTTCAACTTGTGCTGTTTTCTAATGTGTGTCCTTGCTATCAATTTACATTGGCTGCAGTTTTTCTCATAATCTTTTGTTAATAAATCACTTAGTCATGCCACACGATGCCTAGACCAGCCAATTTATTATATTTATTCAGAATCACTTCAGTATATTTTAATTTCTCCCATTACTAGATGAATGCAGCCTGCATAAAATGAAAATCCTATAGTCTTCCATACAAAAAGATTATGAAATGTTTTCCAACCAAACCAGACATCCTTGCAGTAGGCTACAAGCCACCTCATGTAAAGACAGTGAATTAAATAGCTTTGTTTCAGTGTGTAGACTGTGTACTGAAATATAGCCCTTATTATTTCATACCGTATATAATTTGTTAATTGAGGTTCATGGATAACCAGACTGGACATTTAACACACATCTCGCAGGCTACAGTATGTTTGCTATGGCTTGCTTTTATCTGTGGGTGAGATTGGAACAAGCTACATTAACTATTTTTAAAAAGGGCTTTCATTAACAGACAGCACGTTGGGGAAAACTGCAGCAAGGCTACATTGAAGGGCAGTAATTCAGAAACCATGGCAGTGCAATTCCTTGGAGCACCATAATTAATGTATGCCTTAGAACCAGACAGTATGAACGGCTCACTAGTTATGAAAAAAACAGATCTCTTCCCCGCTGCCACACTCCATAATAACTAATTCGTTTTCAGAACTTAACAAAGGGATTGCTATTTGTGACAATTTCCCATTCGCTCTGTCTATACGTAGTGTTCTCTTCAGCAGATGCACACACACAAGAGAAGTTATTTCCATGTGTCTAACTGGATTTGGTTATAGCTACTCGCTCGGGCGATTTGGGGGAGTTTTGGCATTTTTGTTTGTGTTGCGTAACTGCTGTCAGCAGCATATCTGCTGTCTCAGGGCGAGGCAGGTATATGCCCTGGAGTCTAGGGATAATCAGCTACCTAAAACATCTAAGGCTTAGACAATGAGGAGCCTGTCGAGAAAGTAAACTTTGCCGAAGGACCGAAGATTGATTGCAGACCATCTATTTAGACAAACATTGGCATACAAAAAAGAAAATCCTGATTTGATGGGCCCTGAAAAGCCAGTCGTGTAGTTTCTTTATGAATCAGCACAACACAAAAGATTGAATCCTCATCTCAGGTTTCCCAAAATACATAAATCATTGAATTATGTATCGCCTCAGCTTAATTTACGTTTACGTTTTTTCGCGAGACAATCTGTCTTTTCATCGTGCCGTTTTTGCTCTGACTGTCGTAATTAATGCGATCTGAAAAGTCTCGCACAGAACTTACTCTCTCTTCACATGCAGGCCGACGTCAGTACGTTTTAATACACAAACAGACTTTCAGCATGGGATTGTAAATAAACGCTGGTTCTGGTGATGAAATTAGAATCAGCTGGTTAAAATGAATCCCTTGAAAATAAACAGGCAATGTTCACAGTCGTGTTTCAGAAATGAACCCAGCATTACCCTAAGTGCGGTATAATGAGATGTTCGGTGTGTAGAGGAATTGTTGAATGGTGTCGAACGGCGTTGAACAATCCAGCTGGCAGTAAATTATCTGAATAAGCAACACTGGTTACTCTCCCCATTCCCCTAAATGTCTCTGTTTGCATTTGTCAGATTTCAATGTATCACTCAGTGGGGGCCGATGGGAACTTTTCCAAGTGTGTCCTTGAGCAGCGGCCAGTCGGCACAAGACCAGACTCTGTCTATGCTCTGAACGCATTGCTGCATTGCACTGGGGCTCTCGGCTATATTTAAATGCACACCTTATTTTAAAAAACGCACACAGAGGGATGAGAGAGGGAGAAGAATAGCTTCTGACCTCCTGAAACAGATTTCCGGTTAGGTAAGAGAGAGGGAAATAGTTTAATGAAGATGGATCGTCTTAATACCTTTACGTTTCACGGTCCTAATGGCCAGCATATGCTTTTATTACAAACGGTGGTCACCTCCAACCTTTTCCCCACCCATTCAGAGCAGCCAAAGCTGCCGTGCACAGTATTGTAGGCTTTTAAGCATTGTTTTTCATGTTGTTTTTCATTTCCTTTTGAATATTTGCTCTACCAAAAAAGCGTCACCGCACTGGTCCTCTCCTGCGCACTATTCCTGTCAGCGTTGCAGAAAATCCGGGACGATCGCAAGCAACCACCTTGCGCCTTGCAGTCTCGCTGCACTGTGGGCCTCCTGTGGGATGATGTCCTCCATCAGACTGAATGTCACGCCGGCCTGCGCCATTACTGCCGATTCGGATCCCCGAAGACTCTTTGTAGGAGAGGGCCTGCATTTTTTTCCTTCCACACTTGCTCTTTAATAATGGAGGCCTTTTTGTGTGCCTCCTCATGATGTGCGACAGAAAGAAAAGGACTTTAATAACATTTAACACCTCACAGGCCTGTACATTCAATTTATGGAGTGATAAGGATCCTTCCTCTTTCATGGTCTGCTGAGTTTTACTGCTGCAAAGCTGTGTGGAATATGGATGGTAAAACATTTATTCTGTGGGATTTTGTGGGATTTTGGAATGCTTGAGTCCACTGTGAGCCGTGCAGTCAAGCAGCTCCATTTAGTAAAAAGCTGGAGAGAGCATCTTTGCAATTTGAAGGATCTGCAGTGCACAATGAGAGACGATGTGGTGAATGGAGATTATGGTCAGCACAGCAGGCTTTTGTGGCAGTGGTGTGTTTCGAACAGGCAGAGCCAGTGGCCGGGGGCCGTGCTACTGAACTGAGATGGAAAGTGAGCGGAGCAATGCCAGCGTTCTCACGGCGGCTGCCAGTTTCAGTGTGACAAATCTCACCCCCACTCCAAAGGCTGGGGGCAACAAGAACCCAGCTATAAATAGGGACTGGCGCTGTGGTGGCATGGCAGCTGAGACACATTCCAACATCTCGCCGGAGCGGTGCTGAGGGGGGCGTATGTGGGGGGTGGTTAGTAGCTCCCTCAGATGGTGATGCTTGACAGAATTTGAATCTCCTTTTCAATATTTTTTAAACTAGCCAGTCGTTTACAGAGCTCAAACATCCAGATTGGAGAGAAACCATTTAAATGTAAAAACAAAAACTGCACTTCCCAGGCAGCTGGATGAACATGCTTTATTTTGTTGCATCTGCTGCCACAGAACAAGTTCACTGTCCAAAGACAGAACTGTTGTACTGGCATCTGACTCATCCTGTTATAAGCTATAATTGGTCTTGACTCTTTGATATGCCCCATGGTCTGGTATCTACGGCGGCCGAGACATACAAAGCAACGCAACATTATCACAGCGTCATTAACAGAAATGCGCAGCATTTCCAAAAACGGAAGTGTTTCCCTACGACATAAAGAGGAGCCTGACTCTGACACCCCCATCACGGTCATAAGCAACCAATTCACAAGATACAGCAGAAAAACACTAACATTCGTAACATCAGCCCACCCACAGTCAGGCCAGAACCCCCACCTCGCCCTAGTAAGCCATCTCCACCACCACTCTTCCATCAAAGAGAAACCCTCTCAAGACCCATCACTTTTCAAAACAGGCCCACTAATGACCGACCACTTCCTGGCCCCGACCCCACACCCAACAAGCGCATCCAGCAGCTCCCCTCTCAGGGACCCTCCGAAGCAAAGGGGGACCCTGGGGCAAAGCCATCACGTCCAACCTCTCCAGGACGGAACCCACCAGGCAGTATGGGGGGGAGACCTGTGGGCGGACCGAGTCAGGGGGTGAGTAGGCGCCTTAATAACCAGGACACTGTTATGGAACGCCTCAATAAAATCTGCAGGGACATTGCCAATAACAAACCCGGTTCAAACGACACAAACATACAATAACCATTTTCATGACATTTACAATCACTATTTCAAACACCCGTAGCATAAAGGAACCCAACAAAAGGCACTCAGTTTTCTCCACTCTGCAGAAAACCCCCTCGGATGTCATCCTTCTCCAGGAGTGCGGAATTCCTTTCCGCACTATGGATGACACTCTGAGGGAGGAGTGGAGAATGGGGGACTCTCTCTGGTGGGGTTGGCACATTGACCAAAAACCCTTTTGTTAAAATCACGGGGAACAACATCATAGAAAGTGGGCGAATCCTCGTCACAGATATTTGTGTCGGGGGTTCCCCACTTAGATTGGTCAATGTGTACGGCCCAACCAGCGTAGCCGAGAGGGTCTCCCTCTTTACAAAACTCAGAACTATTATACACTGCAATATGCCAGTTGTCGTGGGGGGGGGGGGGGGGTTTCAACTGTGCCCTCAGGGATGAAGACCGCAGCAGACCAAGGAATGTTCGGTCGAGCGACGAGCTGCGGTCTATCATAGAGGATTTCTCCCTCCACGACGCCGGGGGCGCCTCTCCCCCACAACACACATGGGTGAGCTCCTCTGGTGTTTCCTCTTCTCGTATTGACATGTTCCTGCTCTCCCCAGGCCTGAGAGTGCACGCCTTTTCCACCCGGGCAGTGCACTACTCAGACCACCACATCGTGACCGTGTACCTGGCCTGGGAGAAGTCCATAACCGTTGGTAGGGGTCTCTGGAGAATGAACACCAGCCACCTCCAGGACCCCAAAGTGTGCCTCTCCTTCTCGAGGCGGTACCTGGAGTGGGTGAGTCTAAAAGACTCCCCGATAGAGTGGTGGGAGATGGTGAAGGAGCAGGTGCAGGGCTACTTCCGGGCAGTCGGCGGAGGAAGGCAAAGGAAAGGAGGGCGGCGTTTGATTGTGCGAATGCTGCCCTCCAAAGACTGAGCCTCCTCCAGTCCCGAGGCCTGGAGGTAAGTAGCGAGATTGCACTCGCAAAACAGAACCTCTCCGCCCTCTATCGGGAGGAGTGGAAAAAATACACCTTCCGCTCCAAACTCCAGGGCCTTGAGGAGGATGAGAAGTGCACGAGGTACTTCTTCCGCAGGGCACGGTCAAAAATTAATAACATCTCTTCTCTTTATAACAGCAGAGGGGTGGTGGTGTCTGAAGAGGCGGAGGTCCGGGAGGTGGCCAGGGAGTTCTATGCGGGCCTGTACAGCATAAGGCCTACAGACGGGGCTCTCATGGACACCTTCCTGGGCTGCCTGGACAGACGCCTGGGGGACGAGAGCATGGAACCAGAGTTGAGCACCGAGGAGCTCACCCGGGCCGTACGCTCCCTCAATCTGCACAAAGCTCCTGGTCCTGACGGGATCCCGGCTGAATTTTACCAGGCCTTCAGGGATCTCCTGAAGGAGGACGTGGCGGAAGTTTTCAGGGCGGCGTACAGGGAGGGGCAGTTGGGGGCCTCACTCAGACAGAGTGCGGTTGCTCTTGTCCCCAAAAAGGGGAACCAGAAGCACTGGCGGCCGATTAACCTCCTCTCAGCCGATTATGAGATCATGGCGAAGGCGCTGATGAGGAGGTTCCAACACCTGATGACATCAGTGGTCGGCCCCGACCAAATGTGCAGCATCTCAGGGAGGTCCATAAATGACAACCTGCTCCTCGTGAGGGATGTCATAATCCACTCTGTGGAGCGCAGGTCCCCCTTAGGCCTTCTCAGCCTAGACCAGGAGAAGGCCTTTGACAGGGTAAGTCATGTGTGCTTGGAGAGGGTGCTAGAGAGGTTTAATTTTCCTAGCTCCCTCCTGCGCTGGACCAAAATGTGCTTGACTGACATCTCGGGGAGGGTGGTTGTTAACAAGCAACCATCCGCCCCCTTTTCCATTAGGTCTGGCGTCAGGCAGGGATGCCTTCTAGCATCCCTCCTGTACGTCATCTACCTCGAGCCGTTCCTTCAGGCCATCAGGGGCAACCCGGGCATCGCTGGTTATCCACTGCCCGGGGCCCAGGGGGCAGCGGCTTAGGGTGATGGCGTACATGGACAACATTACCATCGTCGGCACAGATAGTCATTCTATCACCGTTGCCAACAAGGTGCTAGATGACTTCTGTGCAGCCACTGGCGCCCTAGTCAATAGGGACAAGAGTGAACTGTTTCTGTCTCGGCATTGGAGTGAGCCACTAACCGTTTCCTTTCCTGTACGCAGAGAAAACATCAAGCACCTGGGGGTGACCTTCCAGTCAAACGGTGAGGGCAGGCTGAGCTGGGAGGGAGCCCTCTGCCACCTCCAGGCTAAACTCCAGAGCTGGAGCGTGCGGCCTCTGACTCAGATGGGTAAGATCCTGGTCCTGAAGGCAATAGTCCTTCCCATTTTTCTCTACTTGGGGAGGGTTTTTCCACAGACAAGGCCACTAGTAAAAACATCACTAGAATGGCCTTTCGCTTTGTCTGGGGGAACACCATGGATAAACTGAAAAGAGCTACCCTCCTCAAGGAAGAGAGGAAGGGGGCTGGGGGGAATCGGGGCAGGGGGGTCCCAGATATAGTGAACATCATCTTGGTGCAGGGTCTGGCCACACTGGTCCAGAATACTCAGAAGGTTGAGAAGGCCTCTGGTACCTTTGCTAGGTACTATGCCACTCCCTTCTTGAGGACGATGGGCCTGTGTGCGCTGGACCTGACCATACCATATAGCTGGGACCCCCCATATGTATATCAAGCCCTGAGGGACTTTGCTTTTGGGGCAGGATTACCCAGGGCCGGGCTGACCTCGTGGAGTTACAAAATAATCATGGCTCATTTAATATCTAAGGAGACCATGACACTCCAGAGGGGCAGCACAGCCCTGGACCCGTCAATAATCTGGGCAAATGTCTCAAACAAATGTTTAAACAACAAACAGAAAGACATTGCCTGGATGTCTGCCCACATGTGTCTCCCCACCAGGTCATTTATGTTCAAGCGGCACTTGGCCCTGACTGAGCGCTGCCCCCACGGATGCACTGACTCAGAACATGTTCACCATCTATTCTGGGAGTGCTCCGTGGCCAGACGGGTCTGGGGCCTTGTTGTTTCCTCTGTCTCCCATAACAGGTTGCTGCCGAGGTCCTCCCTGACTGCTGAGAGTGTTCTCTACGGACCCCGTGGAGGTTGCAAAACACCGGAGCTCCAGCGTCAGTGGAGGATCGTTAACACCGTGAAGCAGGTCCTGTGGGAGGCGAGGAACATCAAGGTCTACCAGAAAACATCAGTAGACCTGGTCACTCTCAGGAGGAGGACGCAAAACCTCCTCTAGGACGGCGTTATGGTGGACCTGGCAAAAGACAAACGTCTGGCGAGAGAGAAATGGGGGGTGGACCATTGGAAAGAATTGATCATCTAGTCCACCCCCCCCACATCTAAAGGAAGAGAGAGAATCACAAACAAACATTTTGCCCGCCCAATAACCCGGGAACGCCTCCCCCCTTTTTCACTGCTTTTCCTTTTTTTTTTAAATTCCTTTTCTCCTTTAGGAGTTTTTTTGTGTATGTAACGTCATTAACTGTTGTGTGTATTTTAATTGGAACATGAACATTGCGAAACGCGATCTCTACCTCACTGCCTGTCGTTCAGAGGCAGATTAGCTGAGTTCACATTCATTCATTATGCTGGTTAATTTCCCCATGGTTAGCTGTGTCCTACCGTATCATCTGTGCACGACAAAGAGTTGCCTAGATAAAAGGCAAACACATTGTTTCATTACGATTATGTCTATCAAGCATAATCATATGAATTAATCTATTCTATTTTTTTTTTTTAAACAAGCAAACTAACGTAGCCTAGCCTACTTAATGATTGTTGTTTGCTTCATGTTCACTGTGGGACAGTAGCCTATCGCTATAGTAGCTTACAAAAAAACTACACCATTGTATGACTGTAATTGTAGGCTATAGCTAGCCTATATCCTGTAGTAATAGGCTACTATTTTACTATAGGCTAGTTCATTTTCATTAAGATAGGACTACACTGCAGTAGCCTAAAGCAAGAGGGAATTAACCAGCATTTCTTTAATGAATTTAGGCTATTTATAATCTCCCTCACCCTAAAATTCCCTGACAAATGTGAAATCAACGTCAGGGATTGCGTTTCGTAATGTTAAGTTAATATTCAATAATTTAAAGAAATTATATGATTATTCTTATACATAATTGTAATGAAACAATGTGTTTGCCGTTTATCTAGGCTACTCTTTATGGTGTGCCGATAGGCTATGATACGGTAGGGCACAGCTAAGCATGGGGAAATTAACCAGCATAATGAATGAATGTGAACTCAGCTAATCTGCCTCTGAACAACAGGCTGTCATGGTTTTGCTGCCGGCTCTGCCTGTTTTACCTCTCGGGGCCGCGTGAGGGCGCTCCAGCCATTTTTCCTCCCTCTCTGGGATTAATTACCTGTTATTAGCTGTAGGTCCGCTTCAGCTACTTAAGCAACGCACCCCCTGTGTTTTGTGCTTTTGTGTCATTCATTGCCACGTCAAGCCAGGTAAACGGTTAGCCAGAGGACTGCATTTCTTTTGTGTTGAAAGAAATGCAGGAACCTTTTTAGTTTAGAGAGTGTAGGTTTAGATCCGTAGGATCAGTCTTTTATTTATTTTCCTTGGTTCTCTCCTCTGTTGCTTTTCTGTTCTCTTTGAGGCAGTGACTTCTGTTTACCTTTCTATTATTCCCTCTTCGCTGAGCTTTCTAGTGGTTATTCCACGTCTTGTGGGTAACTTGTTGATCCCTCCAGCAAGCTACCCTGGCTGCTTATGAGCAGGGGTTTCAGGCCCTCAGAGCTCAGCAGTTGGCCATTCAGAGCCACCAGGGAGAGCTAGTGGACCAGCTGCGCTGCCAAGATGACTTTCTGTGTGAGTTGGCCAACAGTTTTCGCCTACTGGCTGGCGCAGCCACACCAACTGTCCCATAAGCATCTGTCCCTGAGAGCCCTCCTTTACTGCCCACTCCTCTCATTACTAGGGAGCCAAAGCTCCAGCTCCCCCTGCATTATGACGGGGAGTCAAGAAAATGTCGGGGGTTTCTGACTCAGTGCCTGATATTTTTTAAAGCCCAACCTTCCCGGTTCACCTCCCACGATTCTCGGTGGCCTTCATCTTGTCACCCCTTACCGGAACCGCTCTCGCCTGGGCAGATCCCCTCATCCGTTCACAATCCCCTGTCATGAGTGATGTCAACAGCCTCATGAGGGAAATGGCCGTTGCGTTCGACTATGTGTTTCGGATCAGGAGGCGGCGATGAGGTTACCTCGCCTCCGTCAGGGAAGTAATACGGTGTCGGGGTTTTCGATCGCTTTCTGGGCATTGGCAGGCAAGACTGGTTGGGCAGAGGGTCCACTTATTTCTCTATTTATTAATGCACTCTCGGACCCCATCGAGGACACCCTGGCGGTCCTCGAACCGCCTCCTTTGTTCGATGCTCTCGTGTCTACAGTGATTCGGATTGATAATCGGATCAGGGAACGTGAGAGAGAGAGGGGTGACAAGAGAGACCAATCTACCCGGTACACTCCACATCTTCCGGGTTCCCCTTCGAACTCCTCCGCCATCCAGACTCCCCTGAGTCGGGACGAGCCTATGCAATTAGATGGCTTGTTTCTACGTGACACCCCGGAATCTCGATCTCGCGGAGACTGGTGTCATTATTGTCAGCGCAGGGGACACGCTAAGGCCCAGTGCCCTAAACTGATGGGAAACGGGGGGTCTCGCTAGGGGAACGAGGGACCCTAGCGAGACATAATAGTACTGTCCTTCGCACCTTACTGCCAGTTCAATTGCTTTGGGATTATCGCTCAGTCAAAATCAATCCGTTTATTGATTCCGGAGCAGTTGAGTGTTTTATCGATGCCAAGTGGGCCATGGAGCTAAAAATGCCAGTTCACTGCCTTACTCAACCCCGCTTTGTCACGGCTCTCGACGGGCGCCCGTTGGGCACCGGTACGGTTAATGAGACCACGGGACTTATTTGTATGCATGCGTTTTTCAGGGGTCATTTGGAGCATATCCGGTTCTTTCTAGTCAACTCCCCGGCACTTGATTTCCCCCTGCCAGCTAATGTGCCAACCAAGTATGGGGATCTCGCTGAGGTATTTAGCAAACAGCGAGCCACTACCTTGCCGCAGCATCGACCCTACGACTGCGCCATTGATTTACATCGTGGCACAGTACCTTCTCGGGGTTCTCTATACTCCTTATCGGCCCCTGAAAGTGGAAGACCACTTTTAACACTCATAGCGGATACTACGAGTACCTGGTCATGCCGTTCGGGCTCACTAGCGCCCCCTCTGTCTTTCAGGCGCTAGTGAATGATGTGCTCAGAGAGATGTTGTAGAAATTTGTTTTTGTCTATTTAGATGACATTTTAATTTTCTCCGGTAATCTCTCTGAACACATTGTGCATGTCAGGCAGGTATTGAAAGTACTTCTCAAAGCTCAACTTTACATCAAGGCTGTGTCTTCCATTCTGACTCTGTTTCCTTCCTGGGGTTTATTGTATCTGAGGGTAAGCTCCAGATTGACCCCAAGAAGGTTTCAGCGGGTCAGGAACTGGTCTACCCCGGAATCGGTAAAACAGGTGCAGCGATGTAGCCTAGGTTATGTTTAACACTATGTTTAGCTATTTCTGGCTGTACCTTCGGGTCTGTAACCTAGATCATGTTAGCAATTAAATATGCAGAATAATGAATCTGTAGCTGAAGGTTAACGCTGCTAATGTTAAGAAAGGTGCAGATACAGCATACTTTCTTAATCAAAAAATAAATCACCCAGCTAAATACTGTCTAGCCTACTCGGCTCTCAGTTCTGTGGATCCAACGCCGGTGGCTGGTGCCACCTGTATATTTCGGTCGTAGGGAAATACTATTCGAAATGCTGCGCATTTCTGTTAATGTCGCTGTGTTTTCATCAAATGCAGCGCGTTTCTGTTAATGTCGTTGTGTATTTGTATTTGTGTTTTCTAATTTATTAATGTTTTCCAATTTGCAGTCATGTTGTGTGAATGTTGCTGACCTTTCTAGTCAATCCTGAGCTTTCTAGTACCAGTTGTGGCTGGCAGACCCAAAGGGCAGCACATAATTGGCTATAGTTATTATGCAGCACATAATTGGCTATAGAGGGTTTCAGTCAACAGGTTTGTCTTAGAGCCGTAACATACCTTACGCAAATACGCGAACGTGGACGCTACGCAAAGTCGATTCCGTTCTAAAATTATTTAGTTCACCTGGATTTCTTGCTACAAAAATCCACGTCCACGTTCGCGTATTTGCATATGGTATGTTTCGGCCTTTAGTCTCATTACAGAATAGCAACACCACTGGAAAATAAGCCACCTGCTGACATCCTATTTCAGCTGTGCATAAAGCACACTTTAGATGCAATGACGGCTCAGGTGGCAGACTGTGGAGTGAAAATATGCATTTCAGGTGGCAGCATACACTTTGAGAGAGTCTACACTTGTCTGCTGTGCTCTTCCAAAATTGTGGAGGATGGTGCATAGTTGAGGTGGACCTACAAATGGAGCATTTCAAACTGAGAGAAAAAAGATAATAAGGGATACAAATTGTTTAAAATCAACCAAAAGTGGTGATGAACTACAAACAAATCAAAAGTGGCAAATTCTGAAAAGGGCCAGCCAGTTTCCGTGGATGAAAATTGGCATTTGTGGCCTATTGGAACTTCTTGTGCTTGGCACCACTGCAAAAACAATTTACAAAAAAAAAATGACAACATTTTTTTACAAGATAAATATATTTCTTCAGATGCTCCTGACATGAATACTGATGGGGAATGAGCCACGTGATGTATCCATGTAGTATGTTTTTAATGGAAGCTAATGGGAGCTCCAGCCATCAACAACACTAAGCATTTGCTCTGGTTATGAACTGAGGGAGACACACTCGCCTGATATAAGGCAGATGTATGATTCTTGAAAGTGCACAGCTCAGTGGCCTTAATTAGATGCTGTAATTTCAAAGGGGATTTGTAATGGTACTTGTGTTATCGCGTCCGTAAGTGTGCCGCAACATGGTCCCTTAACCTTATGAATTTATAAAGCCCCCGGTATCAGCGACCACTTGGAGCACTTAGGTAGGAGAAATTATCGCGGGGAATAATTAATGCGGGCGTAAATTGAGTTTGAAAAGCTTGGCTTGCTGCGGCAGCGGAGCAGTGTCAGTCCAGCGCTGTGAGGCCAGCCATCGGAGTGGGGAGGGTCACTCTAATGTTCAGGCTGCGCCACTTTACGACTTCCATTTTCCCAGTATAAACACAGATCCCAATGGCCTAGACTAATGATGTCTATGGAGTCATAATGTTTCTCAAAGGGAGAAGCAGCTAGTGTGACTGTGTGTATGGTTATGTATGCATGTGTCTCACGTCTCAATGTCCTAAAAATAAAACAATAACATGGACTAACTGCTGCATATGGACGTTTCAGATCATTTCCCAATGTATTATTTTTAAGATGTAAGCACATTGTGTGTACACTGATCACTCGGTTCTCAAAATGCACTCAGACAAATTCACTTAGATATTGCAGAGAGCAGCCATACTGCCTCAGCTTAATGTCACGATAATCTAATTTTCACAGACAACCAAAAAAAAAAACCATGCTAGCCATTGTACCAAAACAAGATACCCAGCCTCTAGCTTTACAACAATTTTTCAAGAGGCTTGCTTAGATTGATCCCCACCGAACTGATCCATGAGCCATCGCGTCCCCTGTTACACACATCCTACTGCCACCCATGAAGGAGCATTTACAACAACATGAAGATGAAGTGCTGTTTCCCCGCTGTGGAAATGGGATACGGGGGCACTCGGATGTAGAGCGGAAGACAGGGTTAGCAATTCAACTGAGCAGTGAGACATTTAGCAGGAGGAAAAAAAATCAGAATGGCTGACATTAAGGTGGAATGCCTGGCCGCGGGATTTAAATAGGCGCAGTCTGCGAGAGCAGCTCGTCGGAACCAGATCGCAGCTCTGAAACGAGATGTGTCAAAGGTCGCGGGCGTTCCCCACGTAGGGCAGGGGTTTCCATCCATGGCCAGGAAGCATTTTCTCTTGATCTCCAATGAGGGAAATCTAAGCATTTATTGGGGAGTTTTTGGTGAGGCTTGGCAGCCATTTTGGCATTAGCTGGTGAGGAGGACAACACAGCAGCATCCCTTTGCCTGAGTGCACATGTTTTTTCTTTGGTCGCCTCCAGCACTCAGTGGAGTAATGCAGTGCTGTGTGACGGTCCACTGTTGTGAATACCATGCCCCTTTTAACCTCCAGGCTATTAGCGGCCTGTTTGTTTGCATGGCGATGTTACTTTAATGAGGTAGGATCCGATGGGCGAGCGCAATGGGTTAATTGTTCGCCTGGCGAAGATGAGCCGCAGGAATCATTAGTGCCGACCCAGCGGTGTCACGGCACCAGGCTCTGGATGTGTTGTGCTTCGGAAGCTGAATAATAGCAGGAAGCCAGAGACCAGCTAAATCACGGCAGTCTGGGGGAGAGGAGGCGTCCAACAGGAACTTGACCATTTGCCCACAATACGCAAGCCTCTGTTTCCTCTGGCCCGGCTCCCCAGTCTAGCTGTCCCCTATATCAAAGATGCTCTGTTTACGGTCGGAAATCAATCGATGCCAGCACGCTTGAGTCGTGCGTGATCGATGAGCCTGCAGCGAACTCGTTCCGTCTTTGGAAGGTTGGGGGGGGGGCTAATTAAGAGGGGCGCTTGTTTGGGCGAATCACAAATCCCAGCACCTATGACAATGGGGCTAAATAGAAGGGTCTTACACACATGCACTCATGCATTTTAAAATACTGTTTCAATCAACAATGCAACACACAGTGCATCCATAGGATATCTGGATAATAAGACCTTGTGTGGCATGTGTATAAATAACAGCATCTTTGTCATTTTGATAGACTTCCAATTATCTTGCAAACAGCGACATTTTACAAGCTGTTTGGACAGTTATACCGTCACAAACAAACGCACACTCACACACACACACAGTGCAGCACACTGTAGTTTTTTTGTGTCAGCGGTGATACGTCTGAGAATTAATGGGCAGGAAATGAGCTGCCGCTGGGCCTGCTCTTAGCGCTGCCGGCATGTTTCTCTGGGCTCGGCTACTTGAACTTGGTGGCGACAGCGAGGGGCGGAACCAAATAGGAAAGGCCCGCTGGAAGGGAGTGTTGTGAGGGTCCTGTGGGGACGTAATGGCGAGGGGAAGGCGGACGCTGGGGTGCTAAACTAAGGGCGCCGTAAAAAAGTGTACGCGGTTACTGTGTCGTTGTGGGCGGAAGTGGCCTAGGCTCGTTGGAAGGGAAACGCCACTCTGAGCAAACATGCAGCACTGCCACTGAGTCACAGATGTAGCCACTGGATTTCAAGGTCATTACGTCCCTTCGAACCAGTGGAGGCGGGGAAGCTGAAGCAGCCGTCCGCATTTAGCGCGGCACAGCGTTGCTTTCGCCGCTACCCCGTTTCGCCTTCGCACTTCAGCACAGGTAGATCTGCGGACAGGTGGCCTGAATGAGACAAAGCTGTTTTTGTGTCTTCCCAGGCCTTAGACAAATACAGATAATTTAGCAATACCCACAGTCTGAGCATGTGCTTTCATCTGGTTGCTCGTCTAGCTTCCAGCCATGGGAGCTCGTGACCTTTCACTGTCAGCCTCCGACATGACAAATTGCAGAGCCGGGATGGCCCTGTTTTTTTAGGAATGCGGGAGTTCACGGTATGGTCAGACCGCTGGCAGGGCAGCGAACCCCTACGATGGAGACAGATGTATTAATTGATAGATAATGGTCGAAGACATACTGAAGAGGGGCTACAGATTTAAGGTTCGGAAATGTGATAGCCAGGAACCTTTGAGCCTTTTCGGGGGGCTTCCTCCTGTCCTGCCCCAGGGAACCAGTAGAGTCTGAGTGACCCCAGCCACAGCCGCTTGGAAAAACTATTACATTTCACACAGAATCAGTGCATGAGAGACCGGGGGTGAGGCTTCCAGGAGAAGGTTTACTCAGTGGCTGCCTTAAACAAGGCCTCTACCACCACCCTCCCCCTCCCCCAACCCCCCCACCCACCAGGAACTGAACCTTACATTTAAAGACAGGCCTAAGATCCATATATTCCTTGTTTCTCCCGAATGAATCCCATCTGTATTCAGCCTGGATCTGGGCTGCCTAATGGAGTGTGACGCAACACCACTGGCTGGCTTGGACTGATGTGTGTGTGTGTGTGTGTGTGTGTGTGTGTGTTTGTGGTTTTGAGTGTGTGTGTGTGTGTGTTTGTGGTTTTGAGTGAGTGCGTGCGTGCGTGCGTGCGTGCGTGCGTGCGTGCGTGCGTGCGTGTGTGTTCATGTTTTTGTGTGTGCTCTGTATGTATGTGTGCGTGTTGTTTTGTGTGTGTGTTTTTGTGTGTGTGTTTGTGTTTTGTGTGTGTGTGTGTTTGCGTTTTTGTGTGTGTATGCGTGTGTGTGTGTGTGTGTGTGTGTGTGTGTGCACGAGCATTCGTATGTTTGTGTGTGTGTGTGTCTGTGTGTGCCCATGTGTGCAAAATGATCACCTCTTAAATTTGAAACACAGTATACTTTCTGTGCTCCACGGTTTCCCCGTCACTTTGAATACTGTGCAATTTTCATATTTTTTAAAATCACATTGTACATGATGTAGCTATTGTACACTGTTATCCTGAACCTATCATTGAAGGCATAATCTTCCCCAAATGTGAGGACATTGGCCAAGTAATATCCCTCTGTTAAGGAAACTGTGGTTACTGTAGACAGATAATGCCATTTCTCAGATCCACTTGAAGCCGAGCCAAAAGCCTCTGTCTCTTGATGTTTTTTTAATAAACCTAAAAGTAGACAGCTCCTGTCAAAGGCTTATTTCCTCATACACATCTGAAAATATGGGTTTCATTGACAAAACTTGAGTTTAATGCACACTGTGGGAAAATGATTCTTTGGTACTTAGGAGCTCCATTAACTTTGCAGCCAGGGCTGACAAGGGAAACATCTTCTCCAGGGGGACCTGTGTTCTGTTACAGTCTTATCTCGAGGGATTGGAGTGCTCATCTTTATATGCGCTCATATTCTTCTGGCTTGAAATGTCCTCTGTGTATTTCAGAATGGATGTTTCCTCCATGTATCAACCGTTTCCAGAACCAAGTGTGATGATATCAAGTCATTGCCAAGGAAAATACTTTAAACCAAACATATTTCGATTTATAAGGTTAAGATTATATGGCAGTTTTGTGTGCATATGCGCACAAGCAAATAACTGTTAGTTATTATGCTACTGTATGTTTGTGATGTGTTAACTAACCTGCTAACAACACAGTCATTGTAACATGAAGCATTTATTAAAAGAAACCATTCATTATGAAGAAAGATCCTGTCTTTGATTCATTTAGTGGTCCACAGTAGATTTATTAGATGAGAGCACATTATTGTACAGCCAAAGCATAATTTCTACAGTCAAAACACTCACAACCAAACAGCCTGGACAACTGAACTGTTTTTTCTATTCCTATTAATTATTTCTACCTTCTACAGCAGTACAAACTGAAGTCTGGGACCATCATAAAAACATCTAAAGAAAGCAAAGAATGAATGTATTTGTTTTGTTTTGTTTTCAGCAGTGAACTGAAGTGACTGCACCCTCACTGCCATGGTATGGAGAAACACATGTTTGTCTAATAAAATCTCAGGCAGTTTGAAGGGCTCAACCACAGTGTGGTGATTAAACTGAAGGCTACCTAGATTCATGGCTAGTCCTGTAATAAAATAAACAGGTTATAAAACATAAGCCCGGCTTCCCTTGACAGCTTTTTAGCATCATCGCGGATATTTTCAGAAAAAATAACTGGTATATGGCTTTATATAAATACTTTTGTGTGTGTGTGTGTGTGTGTGTGTGTGTGTGTGTGTGTGTGTGTGTGTGTGTGTGTGTGTGTGTGTGTGTGTGTGTGTGTGTGTTCTTTACAGCTAGAATAAAATATCTAAATAGGTAAATCAGTAAAACCAAAAAAAAAATCCCTTTTTTGCATGAACTTCTATCTTTGCACAGCAAGTACCACTTTGATGGAGAAGCACCGTTGTGCACCGTGGTGTTCCTGATCTTTTCACATACACACACATACACACACACACACAGACACACTGTGTATAGTCCTATTTCTCATTATCTGAAGCCAACTGAGCTCCACAGAGGGGGTTTAATGGTTTACTCAGTATTACAGTACATAGCGATTCCTATGTTGTATAATAAGTGCATGCATGTGGAGTGGGATGTGGGGCCAATTCACGCTCACCATCGTTCACAGTAATTCTTCCTCCACCTCATCCGTCTCTTCTGACATCAGCAGAATTAACAAACGCACACACGCATTTTCTCTCCTATGGCATTATGGGGAGGAGTCACAGTACACATTGCAACCTGCATGTTTTGCCCCTTTACGAAACTGTCATGCTTTGTCCACATCGCTGTTGCATCCAGGAGATATTGGATGTCTTTTATGAAACCGGAGCTCTGCTGCGATTGATTGGTTGTTGCCGCAACATCATTGGCTTTGTCAGAGGGATCAAAACGCAAATAAAGCAGCGAGGGCATTCTGTGGTTGAACCACAGCTCTCATTTAACCTCCTATTTAATGTAAATGGTTTCCCTCTGTCGCTAACTGAAAGAGTCTGGGCCTTCCTCAGCATCCTTCAGAAACACGAGGGCTCAGATTTTTCATATCGGTTCTCGACCACGTGGCTTAAGAGAAAAACTAACAATGAACGGACAGAGCAGTCTTGGTCTGATGTCACCATATATTATATAAGATTTTCAAAAAAGAAACATAATCGTCGTAAGCATTTTGACAGGATCGTAAAGGACACACAATTTTGATTGTCCAAATTTATTAAAATGAGATTATATTCCAGCCGTTCCCCCTACATTCGCTTGTTCTCTTCATCAAGTTATGAGGCACATGCCAGAAGAATGCTAAACTCAGCCAGAAACAGAAGATGTTTTCATGGAGATTGTCGTGAAGATTAATTCGCTGTCATGGCGCCACTGGCCTTCTAGAGAGTGCTGTTCTTAAGCACTTAACCTACATGTACAAAGGGATTTGTAAAGGTCATTAAGTGGTGGACGCACAGCCAGACCTTAATAAAAACGGTTCTCCCCGAGCTCTGCCAGGGCAGTAGTAAGAGGAGGTCAATTGTTCAAAGACAAAAAGTGTAAGTTCATTACCACACATATGTGTTTGTTATATACAGCGCTTGGCTTAGAAAGGCCTTTTTTTTGGCAGAGTCTGAACATCAGTCAGAATAAAGCATTCTGGAAGTCAGTAATTCCCACCCCCGCTCTCTATTTCTCTCTATGACAACCTGTGCATTTTTATGGAGTGTTTATGGAGGGGGAGCCACTTCAAAACAGTGTTCATAATATTAGTCATTTCACAGTAAATAGCTGCCTTCTTATTTCTTGCAGGAAGTAACTTTTTACTCCTGCTAAATTAATATAATTTTAAACGACAATGTCCTTCGTTGTGTGCTGCTACTGTATGTAAATACGTATTGTATGTGGTTGTGATGACAACATTTCTGGAGGATTGTCCCATCCATGGCCTGTCTCAATCAAATATGTTCATTCATATTCCATTCATATTGCACTGAACAAGGTGGAAAAAGGTCAGTAATCAGAAAATACACCTGGGACTTGCATACAGACACAGAGCGATGTAGGGGAGGAGAGAATTGTAGGGTTTTAAACTCAGATTATTCGAGGTTAAGGATGTGTGTTTCCAACCAAATGCTGCACTTTGTCGAGAAGTATGGCTTAAGTATGTAATTAGCTGCTGCTGCTGACAGCATTTCAGAGCACTCGAAGCTGTCCACTGGTTGCTGCGGTTTGTCTTGTTCTGCCACTCAGAGCTAAGAGCGGGCTCCCCCTAATGGAAATTCTCAGTATGGCGCTCTGAAAAACTGCGCGTTCAAAGCGGAGTAAAATGATTATGCATGATTACGATCCAATATTGCGTCATGACGTTTAGTTTCTTATGTGTGAGTATGGTAGCTTATTTCAACATACAAAATTGCGACATACAAAAAAACACGAGGTATTTTATGTTTGTCATATTTTCCTAGCCTTCAAGTAAAAATAACATCAGTGATTGTTATTTTCGTTGTATCAAATCCCAGTTCTTTGGAGGAGCCGGTATGTGAATTGCTATATGAATCTGCTTAAGCAGGGTAATAGGGTACACAGCGTCTATCTTGGGTACAATGTGTATTGTGAAGTCAAAGTAAACCCCTATCAAATAAAACCGAGAGCTAGAGCCAAGATAAAAACAACGTTATTACAGTATCCACTTGCAAGTATGGACTTACAAATTAACACCTACCTATCCAGTAATAAACAGTGCCTAACCAGGCCTCAAATGTTATTATAGGATTTGAATGCCACTGGATTTGGACAGAAAGCGAGTGGCCTGCAACCGCAGAAGTCATGAGGCGAGCATGGGTCCGCAGTTATCATATATCATCACATTAGAATGTAAACGGCTCCGTCTCTCCCAGGCACAGGCCAGGCAGACAGAATCCAGTCTGTGCCCCCTTGCCCATCCACCCTGCACACAGAAGAATTCCTCCAGGGCGCAGGCTTTATTTGAAAAGCCACTTCATTTTACTCTCGGGTTGCGCATACGTTTGTCTTCTTCCAACGCGCCTAATGGGAAAGGGAAGGATGGGAGAGGGGGACAGATGCAACGATCCCTCTAGTAGTTTTGGTTTTGCCTTGTTTGTCTTTACCACCGCATTCCAAATAACAAAAAAAACTCAGTACAGTTGTGATTTTTTCTCCATCGATGGTTGTGGAATTTAAGCAGCGGTATGTTTGATGTAAAGCAGAGACACTAAGGGAGTTGCCCACGCTAATGGTGATAAAGATAAGTGGAAGAATGCAGAGCTTCAGAATGCCACAGGCAACAGGGCTGACCGAGAGACAGCAAGTCCTAGGGTTCACTACCTCAGACCTATCTGACAACGGCAGCGATACGGGGAGGGGGCCGTATGCATCACAAATAATAATGCCCTTCAGATCGCTCCGGCTGCTTGCTGCCACCGCAGATAGCCTGCCATGAAAGGCTGGCCAGATGGTGAACTCCATATCCTTAACACTGAAAGGCCTGCCTCCGTTCTGCTGATGCTGAAACATTACAATTTGACGCACCTTCTGAAAAGTCATGACCACAAGTACAACACAGCTTCAGTGGATGTCCAGAATCACAGGGAACTCCTGTTACCAACCAGAGCACTCCTGTAGATTAGAAAAAGAGAGGAGGGGAGAAACATAAGAGTCGACCGTCTGGTTAGCCTATAATAATATCTGCGCTGCCACTTCTAGCATCTGAGCCCAACACCTTGCTCACAGGTATATGGAGAAGCTGTTTTGATGTCCCTTGTTCTGATGATGGTGGTGTTGTACTTTGGCCAGTTAATGCAACTGTTTGGCTCAGTTAGCTGATGCAAATGTATCTGGCATAACACATGTTAACAGCACCAGTCAGCAGAAGTCACGTCAGAGATCATAATTCAGGTAAGAATAAGTGCTTACAGCTGTTTGTGACAGAGAGAGAGAGAGAGAGAAAGAAAGATATTGCAACAGTAGGGCATTCCTCTGAAGTTTACTTTATCACACACACACAAACACATGTGTGAGCACGTGATCAACACAGTCACTCTCGTCACAGCTGCAGCCAAAGTAAACACTGCCGCCATAAACACAGGATTTCACAGAGGAAAGTAGGCGCTACCCCCCCCTCCCCCCGGCACACCCTGCTCGGGGCAGCCAGCGATGCCCACGCCCCTCGCCCAGGGAGCGCGTGAGGAAGCACCGCGAATGGGCCGCTGCCGCAGAAACATCCTGTCATCCGAGAGAGACAGAAAGAGAGAGAGAGAGAGAGAGAGAGTGGGGGAGAGAGGGAGAGGGAGCACAGGCATCTGTCACACCATGGGGCTCCGCCCTCAGATTGACTGGCTGCCGCTTGCCGTAAATATCCTGGTGGCAGGCCCACAATCCCTTCATAACTCACACAAACAGCACGCAAATGTGGAAGAAAGGAGGGAGGAGGAGGAGGAGGAGGAGGAGGGAGACAGAGGGGGGAACTGGGCTCCTCGTCCCAGCAGCATCCACTAAGGAGATAGGAGATCATGTTGTCATCACACTTTTTAACATTTTCAACATCTCATTTTAATATTTAGGATGTAACATTTAGCTGCACTGTCTCGGCCTCCTATCCTTCAGTGGCTAATTATTCTCTGCAAGTGCCCCTCTTCGCTGCCCTATGTTTAGTCTCTCCATCTCGACCCGTGTCTTGTTACAGGTATCTGTATTTTACCATGTAAACAGGCGCACGCTTTTGGCTCGTGTTCTCTCTTTTTTTTTTGGGAGAGGGGTATTTGTTCTGGCCTTGTCCATCGCCACCTACTGTATAACCTTGGGAGGAAACAGAGTTCCCTGCAAAGCTCCCTCCATCTGCCCCCATGGGGTACTTTGCAGTCAGGCTAACATTTCCTCCACATGGGATAGAATGAGTTGCATAACAATGCGGGGAACAGAAACTCCTCCTGTTTGCGGGCTTTCCCGTGTAACCCTTTCCATCATTCTCTGAAGCTGAAGCACGCAGTCCTAACACTGAAGCTGAAGCACGCAGTCCTAACACTGAAGCTGAAGCACGCAGTCCTAACAGCTGTGGCTGTGGGTCAGTATTGCACGGTTTAACGTATGCATTCATTCTCTGAAGCTGAAGCACGCAGTCCTAACAGCTGTGGCTGTGGGTCAGTATTGCACGGTTTAACGTATGCATGATTAATCTGCAAACAAACAGTATATAGTGCAGCCCAACAGTATTTGCACAGCAACACATTTTTGTTGTTTTGGCTCTGTAGTCCAGGACATTGGATTTGAAATGGAACAGTGACTATGAGGTTACGCTGCAGACTTTCAGCCTTAAATTTGAGGGTGTTTACATCCATATCAAGTGAACTATATAGCAAATGTAGCCCTTTTTATACATAGCCCCCCCCCCCCCCCCCCCCCATTTTAGGGGGACCAAAGGTAATTGGACAAATTAACATAAACTTAAATAAAGTCATCACATTTAATATTTGGTTGCATATCCTTTGCATGCCATGACTTCCTGATGTCTGTGACCCAACAACATCAAAAGACTCTTGATATCTTATTTTCAGGTACTCTTACAAGCGATACTATAACCTCTCTGCATTTCAATGGATCTCTATGGGAATTGGGGGGGGGCTAAATGGCTGTAAATCTGCTTACAGCCACCCCTTTTTCCTCCTGATTCATTTTCCTATTGAACTCTGTCTCTGTGGAAAAATAAGTCAGGAGAAGAAACCCTTATGATCCATGCACATCTACTGCACATCTGGCAGCAGAGTGATGGCCTCCTGAATTCGGGAGTGTGCAGCATGTCCACTGAAGTGCGTGCAGCCAGCTGCCTCGTCTTTTAGCGTCCGCAGTCCACCAGCTGAACTGCGCAGCTGTGGTGCTGGAGAACTGCGTTTCCTGCAGTATGGTACATTACTGTGCCAATATCCAGTGCTTTAGTTGCACAGCTCTTCTGTATGGCTGTTATATTTGTTTTTCTCCATTTAAGCTGTAAGAGAACTTAATATCCTAAGCTCTCTGTTAGAATTGTACAGTTCTGTATTGTACCTCATTCAGAGTATTATCAGAGCAGAGCCTGTCTGTCATAGAGGTTTATTAGATTAATATTGTGAATATTTTAAACCATTAGCAACGGATGATAAAGACAAGTGCCAAAGCAAACTATGCAATCCGCCTACAGTGAACCATTCCAGAATGTACATCAAAGTCCCGTTTAGCTACATTTAAAGACTGTCAGCAGGTTATGGATTTCTCTCCAGTCAGTATAAACTGTCTAATCAGGTATAACAATACATTTTCATATTTGCATTATGTGTCTTTGGGAGATGATCACTGTCAGTTCAAACTGAATGGGCTTGATTTATGAAATGCGACAATACTGGGACATTCATGATTATTGATTGGTATTGTTAGCAGCAATAAAAAAGCTGTAAATCTTCATCACCAAAGTGTCACAAGTTAAACAAATAAGTTTTGCATGAAGTAAACTGTGAAGGCTTTAGGGACTCTTAAAAGGGAGGAATACATATTTCACATTTACTATGGTATCCCTGCATTTAATGTCTAAGTGAATTAAGTAATTGAATGTAAAATCTAGAGGCTTTTTTGACTCGCACATAGGAAACAGGGACTGTGTAAATTTCTGCATATTAAAATACACGCGGAACAATCGTGGAAAGCTGAGTTTTGCATGAATTTAGAATGCATCTTCAAAGGGTCCATCCAAACCTTTTGACAGCATCTCGCTTTCCACTTTAACAAACAGATGAAATATATGCCATGTTATATGAGATATACGGTTGCATGGTAAGTGATAATAGCCAGATCCAGTTTTAAGTTCTATTCAGAGAGCACTGACTATCAAAATGTTGAGACGTGGTGTATTTATGGAAGCGCCAAGAGTGGATCTCAAATTCCAAATACCACAGAAATGCGCTCACAGATTCCTCTCGCTCCTGCAGTCCAACAGCTGAGCTGTGCATTCATTGGACAGCAGCACTTAATACGCAGCTGGCACAGCCAGTCCGCAGACCCCCACTCATTCAGGGTGGCTCTTGTGCAATGAGGGAAATCTACTTTAATGTTTTTGAGGTGTTGTCAGCCGTAGACAGTGAAATACAAAACTACTGAGTAATGGTTAATGGTTTATTTCTGTCTCAGAGCTGAAAACAGGGGATGGGAAAGGGCATTGTTTAATTCCGTACTCATATGTCAGTGTTTAGTCCATTATCAACAGCTCCCTCACACTGGCCGGCTTGATATGGTCTCTGCAGAGCTCGCTGTCCTTTCAAGACAGTTCAAAAGTGCAGGTTCTTCCTCCAGGGCCTCCTCATATTCTTTCCATATTTTCGCTTTTCAAAGCTTCGTCGAGACCTGACCTGTCAGGGGAGATGCCGCAAAAAAGCCATGATGGAACACAGGGGAGCGAGAGATCCACCCCCTCCCCTCGTCGCACTCTTGTTAAAAGTGTTTGTAAGATGGAGCAGATAATAGAGAGTGTGCAGTAGGCCAAAGCCCTTTTTGCCTGGAGAGAACAGGAATTGATTGTTCTGGAAACTGATGAATCTTCAGCACAATTAGATTGTGAGGCTGTGCTGTGGGGGCAGAGACTGAACCAACCCCCCCCCCCACACACACACACACACTCACACTGGCTGATTGATGGTAAAATCATAACCGCATCGTATTAACTGCGGAGTTCACCGTTGGGTTAAGGTGGGCCAAAACCTGCAGCCTTTATTGGATTTCAATAAGGCTCCTTGTATAAAATGTCCAGCCTTTTCTGGGGCTGCGGACAGTGATTGGGCATGTAGGAAGGGGTTTGTTCATGTTTGTTGAAGCTGTCAAGGCGACCGAGGTGGTCCGCCAGGGTCAGCACCGTGACCAGAACTAAAACACTCTGGATCATGTGCTGTCTCACCAGGCATACAGTGGAGCTGAGTGATTCATCGACAAAGTGCCTGAGAACTCTGTTATGCTTCTTCCCTATACTTACCGCCTTTCATAACAGATAGTGCTCTATGTGAAAGCTGGTGCCCATCAATTCATAACTTCTCAGAGGATAGCAAGGCCCCACTTATCCTCTGTAATATAAACCAACAGATAATTATTCTTATTGCGTGCTCCTCAGTTACCCTTTCTTACACGTGGACTATTGTGGAATGTATTTCAGTTTAGATAAGAACTCCATCACAAAATAGTTCGAAAAGAGAACAGCGGTTGGTGAGCGTTGTTTTTTACGCGGTCAGCAGGCCCGGCATGTGGTTACAATAGTGACGTTGCTGCACGATCAGTGTGGGTAATCCCTCCACTCCCCGGTCATTTGTCAGGTGATAAGTCTCACGTGTGGAGAGCAGAGAGGTTTAGGCAGAGTGTAGCGACGAGTGGGAGGTGAGAGAGTTCGGTAGCGCGGCACATCGCAGGCCGGTGGAGCCAGGCCTCATTTATCTCCACTTAAAAAGCGCAGAACGCACGGCAATAACGGCACCGGCGAAGCTGTGTTTATTATTGGAATGACAACGTCTCCAGATGCTGCGGGAGAAATTAAGAAAACAGATAACACGTTGCGATAACAGTCCGTAATTCCAAGGACGCTCCAATTAATATGACATTACATCACGGTAATCGGCGCGCAGTGAACTCATTTGTTTGAGCCGAGGGCTGGCGATGTGAGCGCCCCACACCGCCCGTTCAGAGTTTGGTGAAGAGAGCTGGAGGGAAGACAGCCCAGGAATCTGCCTTAGCCTGGAGAATTACAGTTCAGCAGTGGTCTTCCAAGGACAGCTTTACCCCCTAGTGGTCTGTCACAGTAATGGTACACTCTGGAAATCTCTCCCAAACAACAAACCACATCCCAGCACCATTTGTTAACTTGTATCGGTACACCAGACTGTAGTATTATTATTATTATTATTATTATTATTATTATTATTATTATTATTATGCTTTGCACGTAGTCTAAAGGTTGTAATTCCCTACAAGAGGTTATGTGTGTGTGTGTGTGTGTGTGTGTGTGTGTGTGTGTGTGTGTGTGTGTGTGTGTGTGTGTGTGTGTGTGTGTGTGTGTGTGTGTGTGCGTGTGTGTGTTTTCAATGATAGTTTAAATGTTGCTTTCTATCATAAGGTTGTTTTGTTTGTTTTTTTGCATTTCACCACCTGTATTTCCATGCCTGTGGAATGAAGGCAGAACTGTGTTTGGAGCGTGCACGGGATGACCAGAGGTGGGTGTCGCAGTGAGTCAGAGCGTCGCTGTAATGTGAACGTAATGGTGTGTTTCCCTCCTGCTGCTCTGTGCATGGTCGAACCCGGGGGTGATCTGCAAAGTTAGCACCTCCTTATGGCAGCCAGAGGCATCGGCATCCCGCTGTCGCTACGTTCATTTTCGATGGCTGCGCGTCTTAAGGAGAAATGCAGCGACAAAGTCGCAGCTCGACCTCCTCCGGCTTACACCCAGTTGGATTGTTGGCTCTGTAACAGGTGTGCACGTCGCAGGAAGGGCACGGTTAATTCCTCTCTCATCTCCGCAATCATACACTGTACTCTGCCAATTGGCGATACGCTAAACAGCTTACTTTTACTCCGTCGCCCCAACCACCCCATTTAGCGAAACGCAATAAATCCGTGAGTTCGCTTTTCTCCCCGAGACATCTGCTAGATTAAAAGCGAGCCTCCAAGCTGCACCGCACATGTGCATTCCCTTTATCTGAATGCGTACAGGGTTGTTTTTTGGACTAGGAACGTTCTCTGAAGTGTTTCCACGCCCATACAGACCGTCACGAGTATCCTGCATTGGTGCCAGGACAGAACACAGCCGGCGCTGCGATGCGTCATGCATTAAAGAAACAATCAGACCCGCTAATTAATTTGCTGACAGAAAAGACTATACCCTCTGATTAAAGACACTGTGGCCCTCTGAAGGCTCTCTTTGTGCATGTTTTTGGATATTGAAGAATCTGCCCTTCATTAAGCTTTGGATACGAATTTCCATCGAGTGCGATGGCACATCTTTGCAATGCTCTGCTATTAACAGAACATATAAAATAAAAAGGATTAAATCAGAGTTTATGATTCAGCAGCATGTGAACGAGAGCACTGATTTTCAACAGTCAATGTAATGTGGAACTACAGGCTCAATCAGCCATTTGCAGCTGTGTATGACTCAGATCAAAGACCCATAGGCCCATCTGTACATCGGCACATCTCATTATCCATTGATAACACCGTCCATGTTCAATCTGAAGTATTCACTGTGGCTTTTCTATATTCATATTTTTTATTTACATTTTGAGACAGTTGTGTGTACACTTGGCTAGAATAATACATTTGTTTATTTTCAACTGAAGCCACATAATACTGTACATATTATAAGGGATAAGACAAGAATGGCTCTGTTGATAACAGACGTTTGTTAATGTTGTGGACTTTTATTTACTAATGCCGATTCAATACATAGCCTACCTCTGCATGTTCTGGGATACATATTGTTTTTGTTTTTGGTAATTAAGTAGAGACAGTTTTATTTCTGTTCTGCCATTATCTGCCTTAAAAACTGACGAAACGTAAAATGTGAGGAATATATTCAACGTAATAATAAAGTAGTTTCACTGCATTTAGTTTCACTGTATTTACTATGTAACTGAGTTTAAAAGTCACTGTAATGAGAATTAAATGTTGAGTCAGAAACAAAGGAAATTAAACAGTGGGCTAAATTTGATACTCAAAATGAATTGCTCAGTGCACTGCATTTAGATTGCGTATAGGAGGCCATAGCGGTTCCTAGCCATACCTGCAATTTTACCTTAAAGGGGCAGTTCACCCAAAAAATTAATTAAGATATATTTCTATATAAACGGAGTGCTATCTATCCATCCAGATAGTTTCGCTGAGATTTCTCTGGTTTTGTAGATATCTGCTGCAGCTCACCGTGATATCACCTTGATAGAACCGAACTCAGCGGGTCCAAAGTCTGTGGTGCTCAAAGTGCCAAAAATGTACGTTTGAAAAAATCACCAGCAATGACTCTTTCCAAATATAATGACAACACACTGTGTTGACATAAGCCCCAGAATACTGGTGTGTTTTGGTGGAGACTTTGCGCGGATGTACAGAGTTGGCGTACTTCGGTAGAAAGTAGTTCTCCAAAAAAAACGTGCACAACAAGGTCTGTGGATGTTGATGAGTAACCATGCCATTATATTTGGAGAGAGAAGTTGCTGGTGATTTTTTTTAGAATCTACATTTTTGGCGCTTTGAGCGCCACGAACTTTGGACCTGTTGAGGTCTGTTCTATCAGGGTGATATCACGGTGAGCTGCAGTGGATATCTATAAAACTAGAGAAATTTCAGCAAAACTATCTGATGGGTAGATTGCACTCTGGGTATATAGAAACATATATAAATTTTTGGGTGAACTGCCCCTTTAAGAAGATAATGTGTGAATTATGATTCAGTGTAAATAACTAGCTTACCCAACTACCCTATTTTTCAAATATGAGATGCACTGGAAAACTAAATATAATTGGCAAATAGCACATGGTAGAAGGACATTTCTTTTTGGAAAAACCAGCGAACCATTTCTTCCGAGTTGGGGGAGAGAGTGTGTTAATGGTATAATATTGCATTCAAATGCCTCTTAATGAGAATTGATGAAACCTAGCAAAGTTTGTAATTATATTTGCCTTCAGATGAGTGGACCACAGTAGCTCTCCTCTCTTTGTGTCCGAGTAAATCAGATTATTGTTTGTTGCCGACATGAATGCTGACCTCCGCCCTTTTGGATGGCCTCTCCGTCTCCTCGAAAGTTCACCCAAGGGTCAGCAAGTTCTCCCGGCTCTGCTGACGCTTCTGGCGTATTGATCTTCTCTCCCAGCCCTGGCCCCTCCCTCCGCCTGCCCAGCAGAGCGTGCATGTGCAGACCTCACTTAGAAGACCAGCCTTAGATGCGCATGTGCTTAGGAATCAATAGCAGGCCTCAAGCTTGGGCTTCGACTTCCTGCAGGCCTCAGTTGCGGCATTGCAGTGGTTCAGACGAATACACGGCATGCAGCAATTACTGCAGGCATTTTAAACTGTACGTAACATCTCCATCAATAATGGGGCTTCGCTATTCCTTTGGACCAGGGGTGTCCAATCTTATCGGAAAAGGGCCGGTGTGGGTGCAGGTTTGGGAAAAGGGCCGGTGTGGGTGCAGGTTTGGGAAAAGGGCCGGTGTGGGTGCAGGTTTGGGAAAAGGGCCGGTGTGGGTGCAGGTTTGGGAAAAGGGCCGGTGTGGGTGCAGGTTTTGGAAAAGGGCCGGTGTGGGTGCAGGTTTGGGAAAAGGGCCGGTGTGGGTGCAGGTTTGGGAAAAGGGTCGGTGTGGGTGCAGGTTTTTGTTTCAGCCCAGCACTACAGCACCTGATTCAACTAATTAACAAATCATGGTCTTCGATCAATCACCTTGATAAATAGAATCAGGTGTCTTAGTGCTGGGCTGAACGAAAAACCTCCGCCCACAACGGCCCTTTTCCGATAAGATTGGACATCCCTGCTCTAGACAAAGGCTGGGTGGTTGAAATGTTAGCGTCATGGAAGATTCCAGATTCCTGCACGGCCCTGATGCGTCTGCTGGCACTGGAGAACTGGGGATATCATTCACGTCTGCAGATTCATTAAGAGCGCTGGATTAAATTAGACCTCTCTTTCCTCTGTAATTGAAAGGGGCCCCGTACAGTGCAGGTAGAGAGGAAGGCAGCCGTCTTTTCCGGGCGCTTAATTGTTTGTTTTTGATCAGATTGTGTGAAGGTGTCATTTTAAAGTGGAGATAATAATAAGAGCCACTGCTGCCGTGATGCACGGTGACATCATTACTCATGTGCAGCGCGCATCAATCTTCATACGCCACAGACAGCATCCTGAGGTGAATGAATTTTTCATTTCTGAGTTCAGGCAGAGGTCGCCACAAAGAATATCCCCAAGATATGAGAGGAGCACAGCAGGTAAACAAAAGGACTTACAAAGACCTTCTCTCTCTCTCTCTCTCTCTCTCTCTCTCTCTCTCTCTCTCTCTCTCTCTCTCTCTCTCTCTCTCTCTCTCTCTCTCTCACTCTATTCTCTATCTATTTCTCTCTCTCTCTCTTCTCTCTGTCAATATCTCTGTCTCTCTTTCTATAAAACCACATGGAATTACCCAGTGCCCCAAACCAAAGGTGCTTATGACTTGCTGTCAAAGCACTACACCATCTCACAAGTATAAAGTGGCAGTGCATATCAAGTGTGTATTTTTAAAATTGTCTGTTTTCTACCCAGCTGCACAGCACTAATGGATATCAAGCAACTTAGAGGAAGAGTTATAACCCTAAAAGAGGCTTGGAGGCACATCCATGTGGGGGGTGTGGGGCGGGCGTGGGGTGGAGAGGGAAGACACAGCTATTATCTGATATCTGTACAGTAAACAATATCTGTCTGAGAGACCTTTTTTTAGTGCAATAAGGACAATTATTCATGAACTGTTGCTCTGTGTATTAACTTGCTGCCCCATAAAGGATTGTGAATTTCAAGCCGTTGCATCTGACAAAAAATGCTGACACAGACAAAATGCCTTGTGCTTGCAGCCAGGGGCACATGCGATCAGTTGCTTGTCATGTGCATGTACTTAGAAAGGCCGACAGTTTACCTGCCTTGCACGCTAAATCAAGCGTTGTCATCTTTACAAAGTGTCTTTAGCAGGCATGAAAGGGATCATTAGCTCTGTGGCAGCGGAGATAGCGGTGTTGTCAGCTACTGCTATTTACTTCCTCTCATTACAGTGAGCTGTCATTGGTGGGAGTGTCAACATCATTAACATGGCTTTCATTAGCACCATCTTAAACTGGGGTTGGATTGTTCCACAAGAGGCCTGTGCCTTTATTTGACCACTAATAAATTGCCAAAATATCGCCAATTCAATTGATCTGTTTATCTATTTCAATTGAATGGGCAGTGATTTCTAATACAAAACTGAAGATATTCAGCAAAAAAAGATATGCAGTGTAATATTTATAGGGGCTTTTTATGGACGTTCCTAGATGAAGCAGGTGTTATGGTTGTTAAGAACGCTCAGTGCATATGGTTCACCTTGTTAATTATGTTATTCTGTCCTGATGTGGAATATTGCTATTATAAATATTATTATATATTGCTAAACAAATAATGAACTATTAAATACAATTTTCACATCAAACGTATACGAGTGGATTGTAGTCCGCAATGCAGTGTAGTCAGTGAAGTCAGTCTGCTTCAACGGAATGTTCTATAAAAGCCATCCCATTTCTGGCACTGTCTTGCAGCCAGGCAATAGAGAACCTCCTGGTGTAGGCCAATATGCATTCGTCTTTAATGAACAAGGGTAATAAACCGGGGGGCCGCGTCTGTGCCCGAGGCCTTCCTACAGAGCGTATCGAAGGACAGCGTTCTGGTGCTCAGCTACTCCTGCCCTGCCCCCCCCCCCCCCCCCCCCCCCCCCCCTCCCCCACCAGCACACACACACACACACACACACACATACATACACACATATACGCACACACACATATGTACACACGCACACACCACACACATACATACATACGGACACGCACACACGCACACGCACACACACACACACACACACACACACACACACACACACACCACACACATCAGGTTCTCCAATCACAGCATTTCCACAACTCTCCTGTTTCTCTCTGGTTCTCCTCTCACTCTCTTTCTGCACTAGTCTGCACAGTTAAAAAAGAGCAGCAACCGCAGCGCAGCCTGTCCTAACCCCAGGGAACGGGCGTTGGTATTTTCCCGACACTCGCGCTTCCGTCCCGCAACCCATTCCAGGTGCAGACGGTCTGAGTCCTCGAAGAGGGGTCTCAGAGAGACTTACAGCTCCATTTTGTGTCCTGGTTATTTGAGATCTGTGTGATGTGGTTGAGCAGCCCCCTTCCTAAGAAAAATGACAGTCCGTAAACAGAGCTGGCGTGTTTGAATTATGGTTGTTCTCCTCAGTTGCAGCATTTGGGCCGGTGGTGTGATGTAGTGGCTAAGGAGCTGGGCTTATAACCCATAGGGTTGTGGGTTCAATTCCCAGATGGGACGCAGCCGGTGTACCCTGGAACAAGGCACTTAGCCTGAATTGCTTCTGAAAGGTGTGCTGTGTAAGTTGCCCAGGATAAGCAAATATAAATATAGTTTCTCTTTAACCTGTTTTCGCTATAATGTTTGTATGAGTGACAGTGTCATTGACAAACCACCGCTGTCCTCTGTGTGTGTAAGAGGTAATACTCCTTGGTGGGAGTGTCGACATCGTTATCATCACTGCCATTAGCATCATCTTCAGCTGTATTAAATGAGTATTTTTCCCAACAAACAATTGCACGTAATAAAGTGCCAGCATTCTGAAATTCCAGTCTGTTTTAATTACAGTCATAACAGTTACCTCAGTATATTACTAAATAGTTTCAGTGAAGGGGTCATGTTTTGTAACAGAAAACTAAGAGATTCATTAATTCAGTGGGATATTGCTCTTATTTTTGTACATCGCAAATACTGAACCACTAAGGGGTCGATTTACTATTTATGATTTAATTATTATTTCCCGTTAAATAATTATTCTACATGACTTTTACACTGTAAAAAAACTGTTACAGGATTTCACTGTTTTTTTTTTTAAACTGTCAAAGTCATGTAGAATAACATCAACAACTCATTATTTAAATGTCATCCCATAAAATACAGTTTTCCCCCTTCATTAAATAGTTTTTCACTGACAACATTGCTGCTGTTTTTTTAAGGTTTTTTTTGTTTTTTACAGTGTAGGTATAGGCTACTTTTACACTGAACAAGCTGGCGGTTTACTACAAACTCTTTCACTGGATGTCTCTTAGTTTCTGCCGGGAGTTACAGATGTCTGTCAGGACTGAAATGATTGTAGCTATGCTTACTATAACTACACGCGGCGTTAGTGTCACATAAAATCACATTTCCATTTGGTTTTTCTTTACTTTGTTATTCACTGTTTGTTATAATAGACGTTGTATTGCTTCTTTGATTAAAATGCTATACTCTCGTATTCTATAACATGATTTGCTTCATGATTAAAAAAATATTTATTCTTACTGTTCATGATTTATGTATCCACGAGTTCTCTTTTTGTGTATTTTGAGTGTTAGCTAGAATGGGCCAGTTAATTAGCCCCTATTGTTACGTGATCATTCAGAGCTTTCAGTTATGGATATTCCAAACACACCCATACCTGTCTTGCTACAATGACAGTCGTCATCTTATCGATTGCGCGTCTTCTAATAGGCTACCTGCTTTCCATTTGTACTAAAATGCACATGCAAATACGTGCTTTCGGGCTTAGTAAATCACTTTACATGTGCTAGTAGCTAATCTATTTGCATGACCTCCTCCCACTATTTCGCGAAATAACGTAGGGACGCCCGGGTTTGCTTATTCATTCATGCTAACCGGCAAAAACGAAAAATCCTTCGATTTTAAGACGTGCAGTCCTCTTTGCACCTCGTTAGTTGATCACCTAGGACAATTTTTTGCAGGTGGTAAGTTTTACACGTGATTTTGTACACACAAACCTTTAGTAAATCAACGCCTAAATGCATTATAACATTAGTTGGCAAAACCTGGTGCCTGTGAGCTACAGATTTTTCAGTTATCCTCGCTGCTCATTAGTACTCCTATAAGAACCTATTGAAGCTCTTAACTAAGTCCTGGCAACAGTGGAGTATAAATGTTTTTGCTCTGCAGTGTACCACAAGTGTAATGACATTGATAACACTCAATTGCCCTCTGTATGTATAAGAGGAAATGCCTAAGCAGAGCATTGCTTGAAAGAACTGGTTTAAACTCTGTGACCTCCATGGTTTTCACACTCAGCAGGAGAATGGGTGTGTTTTAGTACTTTGGTAACAATTTCAGGCACCTGATTGGATCAGCCACCGTTGAGGTTGAGGTCCTGTCATGCTGCTTTCTAGCCATAGCAGGAAGTTTTTTTGAGGCCATTGGGGGGTCTCGGGCCTGGGGTGTTAGGGTGTGATGAACATGTGGCTTCCTGTCTCTCTCGGACCAGCGACACAAACACCTCGTGTCACAGGACCAACCCCAGCTCTTGGATAGATACATTGGCTGCCTGACAAAGGCTGATTTTTGGAGTCAATGTTGGAGGCTGTGGTGGTGGACGACAGTTAATGGGGGTGTTTTGACTGGCACACTTCAGACCTCATTCATTTGTGAACATTCTCTCATGTCAAAACATGCTTGTGTGAGCAAGCGAGTGAGCAAGTGCCCTCAGCACATGACTTGTCACCTGCTGTCAACCACTTTAACTCAGAGGCAGGAGGGGAGACCCAAGGTGACAATGGAAGTGTCAGAAAAACTGCAGCCTGTGACGCAAGCTTCCCTGTTAGAGAACCTGCTCCCCCCACCCCTCATGGTGAAGTGACACTGCCAGACCACATTTGTCACGTCATGAATTTTCAAAAAACCTGGTAAACCTGAGGTGAATCCTCAAAATACCTTGGGACCATTCAGATATCATTGATTCCCCAGAACCAGTTTGGCCATAAATGGCGATCTGTGAGTATTGTAGATATATGACCATGTACTGAGACCTGCATTATTTCTGATGGACTGGGACAACAGGGATTCTTTTGGAGGACTCATTACTTGCAATGTGGAGCTGTGGCCTTCTGGAGACCTTGACATTTGCGCTGAGAACGTGAACTCGACGTGTCAGAGGAATACCTACGCCACGGTGCCAGTGCACAGGAAAAGGACAAATGAAAAGGCAAGAGGACAGTGAGATGGGCTTTTGTTATTCCTGAGCAGGCCCTCTAATTGAGCCTAGTGGGGGGATTAAAACAAACAGGGCTCCTTCGCACCTTGTCATCTGTCTGTGACCCGAGTGGATGTTTTTGTAGCCAACTTCAAGGCCCCCATCCCCCGTAGCAGCTGCAATCACTTAGCCCCTCTCACTTCGCGTCTCGGCACGCAGCGGAGCGTTGTTTCCCACCTCGCCACACTCCGGAGGTCCCGGCCATCCTACAAGAAGCAAAAACCCGCCCGCTCCTGTGCTTTTTGACCTTCCTCTCATCGAACGAGGCCCCGGAACCGAAGGCGCAATCCAAACGTCCAGCCTCCCGTCTCGAGAGTACCTCCGTCGGGGTAACCTCCTGTCAAATCTCTCCGTTTTTTTGTTTGTTTTTTTCCCCTCCCCCCCCCCCTGCTGAAGGAGACGACAGTGGGCGCGGCAGTGTCCAATCATGGGGCTCACTACCACCCCCCCCCCCGCCCGCCCTTCCCCCCCATGTGTCTCTCCTGATTTACTGCCCATCATTAAGTCGCCGCATTCTTTCCTCGCTGCGACCCAGGTGGCTGCAGGGGCTAGAGGCGTGGGCACGGAGCTCCGCCCGCTGATCAGGAGCCTGGGCGCAGGGGGCAGCAGCTGTTGGGCCGGGTGCATTGGGGCCAGGGCGCGGATGGGGCCATGCCAACATCCAACTCTTAAGAGGAAGCGCTTAGTACAATCCATCTCAACACCCACTGTGTTTATGAAGGATGTGCGATGCCTTATTTATAGGCCCGAGAATCCTGTTTCCTTACAATACAGCGTCAGCACCTGCTTTCCTTGGGTGCAACTACAACCGCACTATGAAGCGCTGCTACATGCCTGCGCTGGAACCAACTTTGGAAAGATTTTTTTTTAAAGACTAGACAATATTTAAAGCGTATCCATAATTTTTTAAATACAATCGAAATGTGTATGTAATTTAAAGGCAGCAGTCAACTGGCTTATCACCATTGTGCTGTTTTTGTTTTCAAGGCCTTTGATCCAAAATGATAAGCAGAATGCAAATATATGTTGCTTTCTAACACTAAATAACAGGGGCTCATGTTTATTTTTGTCCCGTTTCTCCAATGGGCTTATACAATAATAGGGTAAGTATAAATTAATGTGTTAAGTATGTGGGTTTTATTTTGTAGTGGTATGGTTTCAGCTTCATATAACTCTGTGAAAGCGTGACATGAGTCTGTAAATCACTAGATGACTTGTTTTATTGTTTGTTTATTATTTAATGACACAACATTAAAAGAATTACTAAATAAATAAAAATATTACCCAGGGATTTTTGGACTTCCATCACCCCCTAGTGGTAACGCATTGAAGTGCCTAGCTCTGAAGGCAGGGAATCATTCCAACTATTTTGGCAGTAAAATGGGCAACTTCAAAGCAGCAGCTATCCTTCCCATTAAATGTATGTATGTATGTATGTGCACACATGCATATGCTGTCATGCTATGTAATGCTGAGTATTACATCCTATTAAAATTCTTACAAGGGCAAAAGTTTTCAGCTTCCAGAAGAGACTGTTAAAATTTGTGAGCTTGCATTGCTGCACTTAACAAGAGTTTTTAGCACTTAATAAACTTTTACTGGCAGACTTTAATGTTTACAAGACCACAAAACCCCCACTAATCTTTCCTGGGTCCTTCTGTTCTGACCCTAGTGAAATATAGCCTAACTTTCAGCGATGTTTCAATGTTACGAAAGTTAGGAATTCAGGGATGCAATGTTGTTCACTCAGAAAATAACTGAATCTGTAATCCTGTAATGGTACTCCTGTATAATTTTAATTTTGTCCATGATTTACATTTCTGTTTCTTTCAGTGTCTTTATATATTTCACATCTTCTGTCAGCGGACCACCCAGGACATCCCAAAATGGAGAGTATGTTCCCTTATCCATAAATGCCTAATGTATATCCTTGTTTGCATCTGCTTTTAATTGGTCTCTCCTACATAATTCATGTCAGAATTAACTAAACAACAAGGTTATAAATTGCACCAGATTAAGGACTGGATGCACATTTAAAGAGGTGGTCTTCATGTCAGACCAGTGCACTTCCTGCTTGTTTGGGAGTATGGGAACAAAGCTCTGTTTGTGTGAGTATCTCCTGTGGATCAGCCCACTGCTGCTCATCCTCGCTTTGTCCCGGTGCTCCAAACGCTCCCTTTCGTCCAGAAACGCTGCTTCTCTTAGTCGCCCATCTCTTGGGCCACCTGGACGTGACATTTATTCACCCTGCCTCACGGACACACAAGTCGGACCCGGAGCCGTTTGCTGCGTCAGGAGTATTGACCAGATGGACAGGACGAACGTGGCAGTCAGCCCTGACCCTGCCTTCTGACACCACGTTGGTCAATCAGCACTGCGGTCACTCGACCGGGAGAGACGGCCCCTGACCCTGCGCCGAGAGCAGGGGTCCACGAGTGCGGCATCTTTTCTCCAGCCCCGTGCCCATTGGGCGGTCATAGCAAACACGGGGCCTGCATGTGACATCCGTGGTGGTGCTCGGCACGTACATTTGCTATGCACCAGGATAGCCAAGCACTTCCCAACAGTCTGCTTATTATGTGGACAATTATATCCTGATGATTACATGTACCAACACCAATAATATTTAATTGTCATCTACACCCATCCTTTATATGAACAGCAAAACTTGTATGTTTTCTGTGTTTTACTTGCTGAAATGAATGCATGCAATAATATACTAAAATACATAAATATGTGATGCCAAATGAGAAGATTCCCCATCAACTGCATGGATGTAGTGGGCTTTATTGTCATTTACTTGTATTCTCAGATACATGTTTCGCCGCAAAATCTTTGGTTTATTCTGTCACCAATTTTACAATCTGCAGTTGGACCTTTTAAGGCGTAATATCTAAAACGGAACATCAGCTTTGATGTTGGATTTAAATCTACTGGCTTGCTTAATGAGTAAGGAGATAACCTGTAACCATCTCACAGGTATGCAAATTACTGTTGCTGTGTTCAAGTTTGCCTCTGGCAAAAGCAGCAAAGAAAGGTTTGCTTCTCCTGTGCTGTGTTCTTGTTTACTGATAATATAAACACACACGTGTAAAATTCAGTAAAATTCAGTCATAGTTGGTGTGAGGTGGGAGGGGACTTTGTAGCTTTGCGCACTGAGCTGTCTCAACCTTTATATTATATCTCGTCTTGGTATGAATGGCAAAGAACGATGCTTCGTTAAATTGAGTGCCGATCTTTTAATGGTCACATATTAATTAATATATCGACGCAAACCGCAATGCCAGGTACATTGTATACTGTCCATGCAAATACTTGTACTCGAAACGCTCAGGCAGTTTGCATACTTCCGGGTAAGAGAGGACTGGTAGTGGGGGAGTGGAGGAAAGGAGGCGGGGAGTGAAGAATATTGGGACGCACCACGTATCCGTCATTGCTTTGTCGTAGCGCAAATTAATGCTCATTTTCTAACGGAGCCAGGCTTGGAAATCGACGTCACCCAGCGATTTTCGTCTCTAGCAGCTCGTGTAGACTATCCATAGCCTATTTTCCAAGACCTTTTTTTTTTCTTTAGGTACAGCAAAGAAAAAAAATTAATAATGGTGACTTGTTATGCTTAATATGCATTGCCATTGCGCGAATTAATGCTCTTTTTTGCGCATTCGCTCTCTCCTCCTGACGGAGTCAGGCTTGGGAATCGTCGTCACAGCTCGTGTACGAGTCCTTTACTTAGGTAGGCCTACAGCAAAGCTATACTAGACTACAGAACAGTCTTCTGAACCTAGCTGGGTCTCATCTTGACTGGACAGATGTGTTCTGGTTCTCGTCCTAGATATTTTAAACTTCCAAAATAGAAAATTAAGGAGGGAAATTAATTACGTGAATTGTCACCGTCTAAAAATCTAAATAATAAAAATAAAATAATGGTGATTTATTTTTATTTTTTTTAACGTTTAATAGGATTATTAAAAGCAAAAATCTGATTCTTATAGTGCAATATTTATAATAACAACATCGGGCTAGAGGATGCGTTTTATACACATACGTTGGAAAAATCCAACGCATGCAACACCTGGGGTGCGTCCCAATACTCGAAAAATGCACCCTCCTTTCCTCCACTACCACCTCATCTCCTCCGTGCACCGGACACGGATCTTTGAGTCCTAATATAATGTTGCTGATTTCATGTTAATTACACATTAATTGTTAAATATTAATTAATGTATCAACGCGAACCGCAATGTCAGGTATATTGTATGCTGTACATGCAACTACTTGTACTTGAAACGTACAGAGAGTTTTGCATAGGCTATTTCCGGGTAGGAGACGAGTGGAGGAGAGGAGTGGAGGAAAGGAGGTGGGGAGTGAAGAACATTGGGACGCAGCCCTCCTTTCCTCCACTACCTCCTCCTCTCCTCCGTGCCCCGGAAACGGATCTTTGTGTTTTATCAAATGTTAATACATCTTAATTACATATTAATCGTTACATATTAATTAATGTCTCGACGCAAACCGCAATGTCAAGTGCATTGTATACTGTACATACAAATACTTGTAGGCTACTTGAAACGTACAGGCTATTTTGCATACGTCTTTGTGGGATACGAGTGGAGGAGAGGAGTGGAGGAAATGAGGTGGGGAGTGAAGAATATTGGGACGCAGCCCTGCAAAGCACGCCAACACATTGGCATCGCAAATGAAACGCAGGGGGTGCGTCCCAATATTCTTCACTCCCCACCTCCCTTCCTCCACTCCCCCACTACCACTCCTCTACTACCCGAAAGTATGTGGAGGAAGGGAGGGGAGGGGAGGAAAGGAGCCGTAAAAAAATCTGGACAGCGAATCTGCTTCACCGTCATCAAAATCGCCGTCGACTATTGATGAAGTTTCCCTATCATAACTTTGACTGACGCCGAGACCACAAATATTCCCAAAGCCAATCACAGATCTTCCACATGGTCAGCCCATTATAAAGCTGCAAAATGTATTTTAAGTTACAAGTGCAAGTAACCTAGTTGCATGTACAGTGTAAACATAGCCTTTATTGCGGTTCGCGTCGAGACAATAATTAACATGTAATCAGCAACATTAGATCAAAGTAAACATGTTGTAGTATAAGCTACGCAAACATAACAATTTACTGTAATTCCAGTTAGTGGAACGAATTAATTCCATTAGTGGAACGAATTATCGTCATATTATCGGATATAGGCCTATATCATTCCCAATGTTCATCGCAGTGGTCACACCGAAAAACAATTAGGCCTATTTCCGCAATTTCAGATACATTGTATAGTCTACTGTACATGTAACTACTTGTAGCCTACTTAAAACGTACAGGCTGTGTTGCCTACTTCGGGGTAGGAGATGAGTGGAGAAAAGGGCTGCATCCCAATAATCTTCACTCCTCACCTCCTTTCCTCATCCACTCGTCTCCTACCCGGAAGTAGGCCTATGCAAAACTGCCTGTACGTTTCAAGTAGGCCTACAAGTAGTTGCATGTAGCCTACAGTATACAATGCACCATACATTGCGGTTCGCGTCGAGACATTAATTAATATGTAATTAATATTAAATCAGCAACATTAGATTAAGACACGGAGATCCGATTCCGGGGCAAGGAGGAGAGGAGGTGGTAGTGGAGGAAAGGAGGATGCATTTTTCGAGTATTGGGACGCACCCAAGGAGGTGAGGAGTGAAGAATATATACCGCAAAGTTGCAGTGGCTACGGATCCTTCCATTTGAAAACAACGAACGTCCGTTGTACGGAGACGGATTAGGTGTGATCGCGGCCTCAGTGGTGTTCGTCCCGCAGCTGTTTCCTCTGCTTCCCCAAACGTCTCCGCTTCCAACACTGATAGAAATAGACTACTGCATCAGAAAATGCAGACTACTGCATCGCCGTGCGCGTTGCTACCTGTTGTCAGTAGCCTACGCCATCAGTCCCAGGCTAAAATAAGAGGTTAATAAACATATGTTATGATAACTTTCACTGCATGCATGATTTACTATAGCCCTACCAACCACAAGCATTTAATTAGAATCCCATTTGAACACAGAGCAGGCTCTTTAAGAAGAAAGCACTGATCGCTATCTATTCTATTGAGTTGCCCTGCGGTTACTGGCCCTTTGCTATTGATAGGCGGTCTTTGTCGCTGTGCGTCCCAATATTCTTCACTCCTCACCTCCTTTCCTCCACTCGTCTCCTACCCGGAAGTACGCAAAACTCCCTCAATGTTTCGAGTAGGCCTACAAGTAGTTCCACATACAGTATACCAATGTAGCTGACATTGCGGTTTGCGTCGAGACATTAATTAATTTGTAGCCATCCATATGTAATTAATATGTAATCAGCAACATTAGATTAGGACACAAAAATCGGTTTCCGGGGCACGGAGGAGATGAGGTGGTAGTGGAGGTAAGGAGGATGCATTACTCCTCTCCTTCTACATTGTATAGCCTAATGTACAACTACTTGTACTTTAAACCCACAGGCAGTTTCGCATACTTCCGGGTAGGAGACGAGTGGAGGAAAGGAGGTAAGGAATGAAGAATATTTGGACGCACCCACTGTGTTGTTTGATAAAGCTTTCACTTAGAGAAAGTGGGCTCCACTTTATTGGGGCCTGAATACTGTGTGAGCCACCTGTGAGCCGACGCACCATGCATGTAGTGCAGTTTCCTATTGGACATAGCTTGTGAACATTATGTTTAAAATCACAGCGTGGGGTTCCCTTTATAGCAGGCATTGGGAGAATAAAGTGAGCTCCCCTAGGATTATGGCTCCTCAGACTGTATAATTGGAATATCATCACTCTTGTTCAACAACCTGACACATATTTCGGCAGGATTTTCGCCACAAGAAGGAAGTTGTAAAGTGGATAGGCTCCCAGTCGAGGAAGTCTCTTTTAGTCACTGGTAATCCTGCCCTGAAACCACACGGGCCTGATTTTCACTGGGACAAACCTGCCATTGCCTTATCAGTCTTATCATCTCTTTGATTATTATATCATAGAATGGGGCCATTTTTCTTTCACTTGTAGGTCAAATCATTATTTTGGGGAATTTGTTAACCGAATGTTCCAGTATAGCTACTTTTTTATGATGGAGAATGTGCAGTTATTTTATTTTTTTGCCCAGTGCATTACGATGAACGACACATTAGGGCTTGTTAATGTTGTGTTTATTTCCCCTCTTTTCCTGTAGAATAATCTGGTAACTCAAACCAGTCATTAAACCTTGTTATACATTCCACTCAACAGCTGGCTGAAGGCCCACAGAATCGCTAATTTGCCATGGTTTTTATTGCTGTCATATAGCTTGGTTGTAAATGCCTGCCTGCCTGAACATTGTTCTCAGTTGTTTAGACCAGAAAATTCCTAGAATGCTCTCAGGAGAAGCAGCTCACTAAAAATTTACAGCAACATAGCAACAACAACATTGACTCAAAGTGAATTGGAAGCAAATGCATCCATCTAATAGTGCTCCTTGTTTGCAATTTATTTATTCGTCTGTCGTTTGTAATTACTTTTTTTGCAGTGGATGGTTCTGTGACATTTTTATGAAATGGCCACCTTTTAGCTGCTGTGCTATATGAGAATGGCAGTGGCACGTGTTAAAAACACTTTGCCTGGCCACAGACAGGGTGGGAAGGCCTATGACATGCAGGAGAATGGCTGGCCCGTCACTCAGGTCAGGCAGATCCATCATCTGTGTCAATGGCCCACCGGGGAACGCTGCCTTGTATCAAACAAAATGTTGACAGGCAAGCGCAGTTCCAGCTGTTTGGGCAGCCTTGGAGATTGTTACCCATCACATACATGAAGGAATCAGCCATGATTTCCCATCGTCTCTCTGAGGCCAAAATCATCAAAAATCAATCATCTTGCTATTGCCCTAAGTGGTATTGTTTAATCTGGTCTAAGACATTGTCTGCATGTTGTATAGTGGTGGAGATTTTGTCTGTGTGTTTCCTTACTGGATTATTCTTCCTAATAGCAAAATACCTGAGCTGTAAAACTCGGCAACACCAGATCCAGTTCAAGGTTGATGTGGGTGTTGAAGTCTAAAGAATGCCGGACGGCTGTATCTCACCCTCTTAGGGACTGGCTTGCTTTGGGTGTAAAATATAGAGCCTAGCAGGAAGGAAGGAGGGATGGGTGGGGGTTTTCGGACAGCTCTGAACTGAAACCACAGAATAAGGCCGCCATTCTCCTGTTCTGCTGACTGCAATCCCAACACCGAACACAGGCCGGGCTTCCCGCTGGATTCACACTCCGCCTCACACGTCTTGCGGTTTTATTGGCAGTTAAAACCTCTTTGCTTGCTGCTGGAGACAGCATTAATGCCGCGAGTGCAGGTCGTTTGCTTTTGTTTCACAGAGGCGGATGTTCACAGAGTGCGAAAAGAGGGACTGGAAAAGAATCAGGATCTATGCTGGCTCAAATCTGCACTCTGAAACCGAACAAGAGAGATCAAATCAGACACATAAAAATACAAGCATGGATGAGTGCGAGGGTCCCCAGTAAAAGCTGTTTGTGACAACAGCAGAGTATCTAAAATACAGGATTCACAAGCTTTCACACAGGCGGTGGCTTCCACCCTCCCCCCCATGTGCCGCCACCCAGATCTCTACTTGTATATAGCACCATCTTGTGGCAGAACACAGACATTTTTGCAGAATGGAGATACTTTATACTGGCCCTATTTAAGGACAGAAAGCACCAGGGCTCTTTGGCCACTGACCTAACAGAATAGAAGGATAAGTAGCACAGGACGTAGTGGGAGAAATAGCATAACTCGTGGCATTTTACGCAGCTCTTAGAATATTACGCCCATTACTGACAGTGATGTTTATGTGTTCACTCATGTGCTGTTATAGAAACACATTCTCAAATATTAGAAAATAGTATATATTCTGAAAATCAATTGAGTAGGGAGGAGTGCCTCCTGGTGGCATGGGAGAGGAACTCCCTGTGGATGCAGTTATATTTTATGACGCAGGTCTCAGGCTTAAGCTATACATAATTGAAATTGTATCATTGTGCAGTACATATTTCACAAGCATTACAATTTAAGTCACTTCTTGAGTATTCAATGGTCACTTTCAAATGGCCCCTTAAATTATTCAACATGAAGATATTTAAACCTGATGCTATTTATCCTGATCTAATTACGATTTATTTGCAGAATAATCTTAAGGTTGAAATCCGGATATTTATTCCTTTTATATTATAAAATCATATTAGCTGAAAAGAGTAAATTGATATTTCATTGATGTAGGTCTCAGAGTATGGATTATTCAGAGGTATGCTTCATGTGGCACATTCATATAGTCTTGTACTTCTTTTGATTAGGTCTTTATAAATAGCAAGTTAACAGTTGTTCATTTAATCATCGTTTCAATAAAATAAAGCAACATCATGCATATATTAGCATTTCATTCAAACATTTGGCTGTTTGGAGATTTATGCAGTGTTCAAAGCTCATGAAGTCTTCCCATAAACTGTTAATTACAGTAAACGTCAAAGGCAATATAGGCTTTGGATTACCAGTTCAATTCACCACTCAGACCAACTGAAAAGGCCTGGATACTCCCACCATAAAGTTGTAGGTGGGAATCACACGTCACAAGTAAAATATCATTTGTTTTATTTGTCTGGCCATAGCTGGATTATTTCAGTTTCCTTTGTTCCTGAAAATTCTTGTTTCAGCTATGCACTGACTTTTACCAGTTTTATTAATGACAAGCAGCAGAGTCTTTAGAGATGATGTTTTCTTCTTCCTTTGACATAAGGAGTCAATATTCTATAAAATACTACTTAATAAAGAACGGTAACAACTCTGAGCAAACATATTTCAAGCTAACAACCTGAACATAAAGAGTGTGTTACCAAATTCAGATAGGCTACTGCAGATGTCAATGTGGAATAAAATATTTGTTAGAGGTGATATGTGGGTGCATTCAAATTAATCAAGTTTAAAAACTTGAGCCAACATGTCAATTTTAAATGGGGACATTGTATCTGTTCCAGCACACACATTTGAAACAGTTTCATTTGTAATGGGATTCTAAGACGTTTTTAGATGTGAAAGGTCTGATAAATCACCGTCAGTACTTCTCTCTTATATTCCAGGGGCGAACAGAAAATGAGATGTAATGTATGAATCATCAAGCGGCTAAAGGTAAATTTCGCCGAGAAAATCGCATCCATCCTTCAAGGGGAAGCGCGAGGACACGAGCACGCGCTGGCTGGCTGCCTAGGCAGCGGGGGTTTGATGAACGCTCCAGCAACAGCGAACATGACATGTTTTACTACATCGCGAGGCCTGGTCAAAACAACTCAAACCGCCCATTCTGTACTGAGACGGGTTGGAGACGTACGCGAGTAAGTAGGCCAACTCCTAAACGTGCACGCACGCACACGCGCGCGTATATACATAGCCTATAGGCCTACACACAAACCACCGCCCCCTCCTTTTTTAAGCTTAGCACGTGATATTAATGTTTACGTCACACCGTTGTTGTTGTTTTTTCAACTAATGAATATACTTGCGTCTCGGTCTGTAGGCTACTATACTTGAAATAGGCCAAAATATTTCGTGAACAAAGTTACACTGAGTTAATGCCGTAAAGTACGGACTTAAACAGTCGATTACCTGCTGGAATATGCTTAAATTGTTATTGAACTTTCCTCTGGAATGTTCAAGATTTTGTTAGCATAAAGACTGGTTGTAGGCTATGGACTCATCTTTGACATAAATTGCCTTTTAAGATGGACAAAGTCAAATTAGCTTTCACATACATGATAAACTATCATAGAATAGTAATAGATTTATCTGGCTGAATTTAACAAATCAGGCATTGTAGAGAATGATTAGGCCCACTTGAAGACTAAATGAGGGCTCAAATTAAGCATTAGGGAAGTTTACCTTTAGATTGGGATATATCCCATTTAGAATGGGATATAGCAGTGATAACCACATCCAAAATTCACAGTTGTTGAAAAATAGCAATCTGTTTCCATTTCATGATTTTTTAAAATTTTCTCTGTGTCATTGGTTGTTCTTTATATCTGACCCCATTTCCACTGAACTAACAGAAAATAATTGCGTGTCTAAATCAATTTCAGGGTTTTGAGGAAACTCTTGAAACTGAATGTTTTTTGATTATCTTAGACTCAATTATCTAGAAGTAACTAAACCAAATTTAAGTCATGTTCATGAAAGCCACTTAAATGTTTTCGCCTAGCTATTCCAGACCTGCTCCTGACTTAATTTAAGACATGTCCATGCAACTGGCCATAAATGTGTCAGTGTCTAGAAAGAAAATTGGATGAAATTGTCACATTGCTAAGAAGTAACAATTTTTCAAAGCTTTATATACTGCAGATTTGTTATTATTGAATGTTGTGCCTTATGCCAGCACTTCAAGGCATGCTAGATGGTGGTCCATGCAGCCCAAGTTTAAAAACAGGCTTTATCTCCAGAGCCAGTGTAGTTATTTACTTCATCCAGATTTTAATGGCAGATTTGTCATGGCACCAAAACCCTTTTGAATTCTGCATGTAAACAGCCAAAAAACAAACATTAGTTTGCTTATAATTCCTTTCATGTCGCAGACATTCTGCTGTCTTGTTGATTTCCAAAGGCTCTCTTATTTGGATTGAACCATAAACAACAAATAAAAGCTCATCCCATTTATGTTAAGGCACTAATTGGAACAATAAATAGAAAAGCATTCTCCGGGAAGCTCTATAAACACTCTGGGAGCCACACATAAAACAGGGAATCGGGTGAGTTAGTGTCCGCTTGGAGCAAAATGAGAGGGAGAGAGAGCCAGCCATCATTGTAATCTCCACGCAACATTAAGAGAAGCAGTGCCCTTGTTTGTTTTTTTTTCATTTGTTTTTTTTAACCATTCAAGGTTTTTCGACCTGAGGCTGGGGTTAACTTAATCTATATCGAAGGTACCCCACCCTGCCATATTCCCTGTGTATAGGCTGAGCAGATCCAGTCACTTTTGTGGGTGGGGTTATGATGCCTCTGTGGAGTTTTCATTTGAGGAACTTTTATTGCTACAAAAAAAGGCTATGGGGAATGCTAATGAAAACAAAACTTGGCACAGGAGTATTTACAGTAATATATATATATATATATATATATATATATATATATATATATATATATATATGCTGTTTCATTTTAAAATCAAATGCATCCTTTGAAAGGACTGCTACCCATGGTAGAGAATCAAATCCTGAACTTGCTGGGAGTCCCTAGGGGTGATTCATGATTGACCACATCACCACCCAAAGACAGAGAGTTTCAATCAAAAGGGTATTACATTGTGATATAGCCTAGTAAATCCTGCAGTCAGTTGCATAAGGTGCACTGCCGAGTGGCAGGAAGTGATGGCTGGCTTTGACACCATTAGGAGGGCATGTGTGCTAGCTGTGCCCTCTCAAGTTGATTGAGGGTTTTGCTATTGTGACTTGACACTTTCCAAATTGCAGAATAAAGAAAAAATAAAGATAAAAACTGCTATGAAGAAATTAAAAAATATGGTGTGCCTTTTACAATTCAGTAATTGGCCCTGGGTCCATCGCAGCATATGTTCTGCGTATACACACCTCGGTGCACACAGCAGTTGAAGTGAGCAGGGGCAGGCAGCGCTGTGTGTAATGTTTCAATGGGCAGCTGAAAAATGGAGCTTTCTAGAGTATAAGCACAGATAATGTGACACTGCCATTTGTTTAGCTCAGGTGAATGCAGCCAGACTGCAGATCTTGGCTCAGTGCAACCATTTTTCCATGCCTGTTTATATGAGAGACACATTCTTCACCACTTACCAATACAGAGGCAGTGCCAGTAAGGAGCTCTGGAAGTGTGAGCCATGTTGAATTAATGCACAGGCGCCTTGCCTGAATTAATGCACAGTAATAATGAAGTAAGAGAGGCCAAAACAGCAGGATTCAGTCAGAATAATGTGCTTCTGTGTGTTAGCAACCACAAAACAAAACCATTTGTTGCTTGGGTTACTTAGGGTAAATGTACGTATTTAGCTGACTTCAATTTTTGGATTTTAATTTTGAAAAATCACTCATGTGTACATACCTCCTGGCAGGTATTTTGGGAAAATAGCGTTTTATCTCAGGAGGACTTAATTGGTACAATACTAAAAAATGCACCGCTCCCATATAGAATGTAAATAATCATAAATAAATATCTGTAAAGATAGTCCATACTCACCTTGCATAGTGCTATAACCCACTTTTTAAATTTTATATCTCAAACAATTGATTTCTAAATATCTTTTAACCATAAAACACAGTTCGTCCAATTAAGATCATCATGCTCCTAAGTCAAGTTAATAAGAATGTATTGAAATACATGGTAGGGTAACTATGTTTTGACATAACTTCATGAATAATAAACACAAGTAAACTCAATAAACACAAGTGTTTCCAGATCTGAGATGACTGAATAAGAGGGCATAACTAGAAACCTCTCTGCACTATCTGAGCATAGTGAACAGGATAGGAAATCATGTAGTCATGATTAGTATGGAAAAATGCCCAATACAGTGCAGTCCGTAAGTTCTTGGACAGTGGCACAATTTTTGTTGTTTTGGCTCTGTACTCCAGCACATTTGATTTGAAATGGAACAGTGAGGTTAAAGTGCAGACTTTCTGGTTTAATTTTAGGGTTTTTACATCCGTATCGGGTGAACCGTGTAGCAATTGTAGCCATTTTTATATATAGCCCCCCCCCCCCATTTTAGGGGACCAAAAGGAATTGGACAAATTAGCATAAATTTAAATAAAGTATTTAATATTTAATTGCATATTCTTTGGCATGCCATGACTTCCTGATGTTTGTGACCCAAAAACATCAAATGACTCTTGATAGCTTATTTTCAGGTAGTCTTACAAGCGATACTATAACCTCTCTGCATTTGAATGGATCCATCCATCCATCCATCCATTATCCATTAACCCGCTTATTCCTGGTCAGGGTCACGGGGGGTGCTGGAGCCTATCCCAGCATGCATCGGGTGAGAGGCAGGAATACACCCTGGACAGGCCACCAATCCATCACAGGGCACCCACACCATTCACTCACACACTCATACCTATGGGCAATTTTGAGTCTCCAATTAGCCTAACCTGCATGTCTTTGGACTGTGGGAGGAAACCGGAGTACCCGGAGGAAACCCACGCGGACACGGGGAGAACATGCAAACTCCACACAGAAAGGCCCTCGGCCGGGATTCAAACTCAGTACCTTCTTGCTGTGAGGCGACAGTGCTAACCACTGCACCACCGTGCCGCCCATTTGAATGGATCTCTATGGGAATTGGGGGGTGGGACTAGATTAAGATGTAAACTACAGTTTATCAAGGGTCTGAGGCATCAAACGAGCCTGAAATCATCACTTTCCTGCCACTGCAGATATGCAGTAGATATGGATGGATCACTTTAAGGGTTGTTTCTCCTGACTTATTTTTTCCATAGCGGAAAATGAGTCAGGAGAAACAACCCTTAATGGCTACAATTGCTACACGGTTTACCCAATATGGATGTAAAAACCCTCTAATTAAAGCTGAAAGTGCACTTTAACCTTATAGTCACTATTCCATTTCAAATCCAATGTGCTGGAGTACAGAGCCAAAACAACAAAAATTGCGTCACTGTCCAAATACTTACGGACTGCACTGTATAAGTGCTAAACTATTATAAGTGCTAGATACAGTAAATTATGTCACCACTGTTCATACTGTAAAATGGGGTGTGACTGTTTTGAATGTTGTTAATCCAGTTTTTAATCTGATAAATGACATTGTTTGTTTTTAATGAGAAATTTGTTATGTATAACTATCAAGCCACAAATCTCTTAATTTCTCATAAAAAAACAGTGTTTGCAAAAGTAAATGTCTGAAAACAGCTTTTTGGCACAGCTTTTTTCCAGCGTGGGGTTTGGCTGGACCATTCCAGAATACTGACCTTGTTTTTAAGCCAATTCATTTGGAGTTTCGCCATGTGCTCCTGTTGGAATATGAATCTTCAGCCTAAAGGCAGATGTCTTGCACACTGAGACAGGTTCTTCTCAAGGGTTTGCCTGTATTTGGCTCTGCCCATCCTGCCCTTGATGACAAGCTTCCCAGTATCTTCTGCTGAAAAGCAATCCTGTAGCATGATGCTGCCACCACCATGCTTCACGGTAGGTATGGTCTTACTTGGGTGATGGGCTATGTGTTCTTTGCACCAAACATAGTGCTTTTATTTTATGCTAAAGAGCTCAGACTTCTTCCAGAAGGTCTCAGAGTCTGTTACATATCTTCTGGCAAACTCCAGGTATGGCTTAATGTTGGCCTTTCTCAGAAGTGGCTTCTCCCAAAGAGGTAAAATCTGTAAAGTACTGAAGAGTTTGTACTGGACAGTTTCTCCTATTTCAGCCTCCTAGTTTGAGCTCTGTAACTCTGTCAGTGTTGCCGGCCTCTTGATCACTTCTCTGATGATATCCTTTCTCATCTGTTTGCTCAATTTGATAGGATGGCTTCATCTTAGTAGTGACTGGGTTGTGCCATATTTATTTATTCCGTCACACGGCCCACTGACCTAAAGGGCCCACTAAGGGTGGAGACTATTTTCTCATTTAAAAAAATTTTTTTAATACCAATTCTTTCTATTTTACTAGTAATATAATTCTGAAATGATATTGCATGATAATAGGAATTATCCCATAATGGATAATTATGATTGATAGGCTGGAGGCAACTGTCATTTCAATGCAGTTCGTTCATGGCATACTCCTTTGTAGGGCCCCTGATTTGCGGGAGATGGGGGAGGGGCTTGCCTAGTACCTTGTAAAAAGAAAAAAAATAATGTGTTAAATCCATGGACCGTAGAATATAGGCTAATAATGGAGCAATTTCATGTTTGTAAACAAAAGAGGATGCACGCGCTATACAAGCTATATGTTGTATAAAACTATACAAAATATAGCTGGCGTTAAAGTTGTCTTATTACAACTTTATTGTCTAGGTGTATTTAGATACGTTATAAATGAGTGCAAGCTAACCATTGTAAACTGTCACTGTTTGATCAGTGGCAAGTTGATAACTTAATTTTCAATGTGTGACATCAATGTGTGAATAATAAAGTTCGGACAGCTAGGATACAACACATTATCACAGTAGGAGCAGCAGCATGACAATGATCATTTCTACATTTTCTGTTAGAATGGATAAAGTGTAACTTTATTATTTTACTAATGGCAACGTTTGGCTGTGATGCTGCAGTACTTCAGGGTTGTGCTGGTGTTTCAAAACAGTTCTAAGATAGAAAAGGAAAACCAGCACTCACAAAAATCTTCTTCTGAAATAATTAAGAAGATGTTTGAAAGTGAGCGCCAAATTTCCTTTTCCATTAGGCTACATCAGGGCTATTGAAAGCAGCAGTTAATGTCCACGGCAAATGTTTTGTAGTCGCTGGTTGCAGCTACATTTTTAACGCGTTATTACTCATATCTCCTGCTCATTCAAACGCACTCTATTGACAGAATTCTTTTTGTTTTTGTTTTTGTTGTTTGTGAAATAGGGGCCCACTCCCACACTTTCACAAACCCCCCCCCCCCCCCCCCCACATCGTGACACCCCTCCTCTGCCCCTGCATCAACATCCTCCGTCATTGTCCTCCGAAGCTGCCAGCCACTGTTTCTTTTCCCTCTGTGGTCCATAAGGTGAGCTGTGCAGCCTCTGTATTGGAAGACCACGCATTTTTCCCGCAGCCAGCGCAAGCGTCCCTGCAGATCGAAAGGCAGGTCCGCAAGCCGATTGGCTATTGCGCGAGGAGGACGGGGCGAGCCACCAGGGAGGCTTCAACTGAGAGTGTTTTCAATGAGCCTGAGCACATTTAAATGGATTGGCAGGGTTCCCCAAAGCTCTCTCCAATGCCCCAGTGATGAGGGGAAAATCAGAGCCCCTGTCTCTCCTCCAAAGTGTTGAAACATAATTATCGTCTGTCTTGATAGCTTTGTTTAGTGTTCCTTGTGGAATCCGTGTAGCCAATGTTATTTCTTCTCCGTTGTATTGCTTTCCATTACATGCATGGCATAAAATATAAAAACTGCTATCTATATCGGCAGGTTGTATGGACCTCTTTGAATAATGGACTGTTTGTTAAAACATGTTCAATACCACATAATGAATAACTGGTCCAGTTGTGGGGACAACCTATTGATTCAAACACAGGTCTATAAAGAAAGAACAGAGGTATGCAGCATTACCTTTTTAATTGTATGGTATAGCTGCAGTGATGTTCTTCAACGCTGAAGTACTTCAGCATAAGGTATAAAACAGCACTGCGCTACATGTGTAGGAGTTCAGTTATAACTTATGTCCATTAAGCTCTTCCACGCCAGTTATAAAATGTTCACATATAAAGGAACTGCATAAATCACAATAGTGTTTCACTGAGGTCTCCGAAGAAAAGACATCCTCAGCTTATAGTTTGTAACACATTGCAGTTGCATTTAATGTGTAAATGGAAAGATATATCAAAACAATGTCTAAACAATGTGTAAATGGCCAATATTTTGTTGATTTGTTGGTGCAATTTGGATCCAGGGTTGAATCATTTCTGTTTTTAGACTTTACCCCATGATTAGAATTTGGGATGCCAGTCATATGAGTTATGTCAAGTCCAAACTGAAAATAAGTAGATAAAATTTAACGCCGCAAAATATTCCAGTGTTAAATTGACAGTTTATATGAATCCAATGCGGATAGAATGTTATATCAGAATTAATTTAACACCAACATTTTCCTGAGTGTACTATATTGTAAGTTAGTGAGGTGTCTGTATGACTTGCCACGTAGGAATACCGACCATGTGGAAAGGTGACTAAAGTTTTTATGTGAATATACGACTATGTGAAAAAAACCAAGACACCTGGAATGGATACAACACACTTGGAAACAACACCATAGACTAAGTACCAGGGAGCCACATGGATGTTTTATAATTCCCCAAACCCCCTCTATATCGTGAAACCAAAGTGGGGTGTGTGTGTGTGCGTGTGTGTGTGTGTCGGAGGGGGGTCACAGATTTACTGTGATCCTCTACTGAGTTAAGGAGCACTGTAGTGTGCTGCAGTCATCTGTGCCTGCTGCGCAGAGCTGCAGTGGCATGCAGCGGAGCAATGCGCAGGCGAGAGAGCGGGAGCTGCACAGCACGCCGCCACCCCCGCCAGCTCTCATTAAAAACCGCCTTTATTAGAGCCTCCCCCTTTTCTCCCTCCAAACGGAAAAAAATAAAACATTTTAAAAAGGGGGACTGCTTCCGTGTGATTTAAGACAGTGGATATGGGTCCATTTTCAGCATAAAAATCGTAAACTGCATTGTACTGACGTGCAGCAAAATGATGGCGCCACGTTTGCAGAAAGACGATGACCTAAATAGGATCGGTCTTAAATGTTGGCAAATTATCAAGCCATTATGTGCTTTCCAGCACTCGGGTGATGTGTTGGTTATTATTTATTCTGTGCTTGCAAAAGAAGAAGCTCTGCATCCAATTGCTAATCCCTTCAGATTATATTCAATGGCATAAAAGTACATAAATTGATACAGTTTTATCAAATGTACTGTCCACGGTGACGTAGTGTCCACAAAAGAGCGCAGTGAGCCTTCAGGCCAATGAATGAAAAATGTATTATAGTAATGATGTTATCCAAAATGGTGGCCTGATGTAAATACATATATACATATATGAATACTTTAAATATTCATATAAGTATAATATAAATACTAATATGAATATTTTCATATAATTGGTGTGTGTGTACAAAAGAAGGCAAGGCATTTTTGTAATACTGGATGGGGTTGTATTAGTCTTGTGCCAACATAGACATTTTTATCTGGCACACACTTGAACAAATTAATAATTCCGAAGGCTATGAAAACAGTGCAAATGAATCTTCAAAAGTGTAGTGAATGCTGTGATAAAATGTGAAATTCAAGTTTTTTTTTTACTTCCACTCTTGTTAACTCTGTAATCAAATTATCTTCAAACCTGCAGGAATGCCATTTTTCTTTGGACAGGTATTATAATTGTCCAATGTGCAAGGCAAGTCAAACTTTTCACTGCGTTGGCTCTCAAAGCCTCGTCCAGAATCCAGCCAATCGCATGCAGCATGTGATATGGAACAGCAATTGCATCATCATCCTTCAATACCCAGGAGACTGCCTTCATTCTCTCACCCCCCCCAGTGCTGTGGGCACAGTATGAGCAAAGCAAGATTTTACATTGCAGTGCATCACTCCATCTGCTTGGAGATGCAGCCGTTTTCTGTAGTTGTCGCACGTGAATCCAAAAGACAGTATAAGTCTTGTATACTGCCAGCAACACAGCTACTGTCAATTCAGCTTGAAAAAGGACATTTTGAGGTCATTAGAATAGCTGTTGTACATCATTTATCATAATATGCTACACGATACTGTAATTTTTGAGCAGTGCACAGTCGCCCACTATACAGACCATCGCTTACTCTAAAAATAAGTACATTTATTGCGTAATGATGTAATGTCAGTAATAATGTTCATTATGAGGAACTACTGGAGTAAGCAGAAACAGCGTGATCACTGTGTGTTTCGAGCGAGGGAGCTGGAAGCAATGAATCTAAATAGCAGGCACCTTGAGTATTAGGCCTGGCTTCTGCTCATCCCCGCAGGAAATTAATTGCCCTTTGTTTAACATTACAAATTACAGACAGAACACAGCGGAAAGAGCTTTGAGCTTCAGCACGGTGCAACAGACAGGTTTAAGGGCAAACAACTCTACACTCTTACACACCCCCCCCCCCCCCCACACACACACACACACACACCCGCTGTACAGGGTAATGCTAAGACCATAGTGATCACACGCAATTGTGTGAAATTTTATCATTAGGTTTCCACTGCACAGTGTTGTACACAGTCAATAAATATGTTGTTATAAAGTTGCAAGCATGCAGTTACTTATTTTTGTTTTTGTTGTGCTCATTGTTTTAGATTACAGTGCTGTCGTAAACTGTAGCTGTGTTGTTTCATGATTTTAATAATGCGCTGCAAGAACAGTATGCATTGGGACTGAATCATTCTCATTCCATGGCGCTATACTGAGGTGTCTCGTAAAAAGAATCAATGAATGACTGAATGAATAAATATTACACACTGTTTAATCTGTCGCGTACTGAGCCTACTCAGGAAATCATAACGCGCTTGAGCTGTAAACTGTCCAACCTTTATGAATGATTTCAACTGGTTGTGAAATCTCTCTGAAAGCAGTGCTGACTGCATTAGCAGGTCTATGAAACGTCTGAGCCCTACTTGCGATGCGTTCTCAGTTTCATCGAACCCCGGTATAGCTTAGCTGATGTTTGCTCAAGGAATCGCAAAGGGGGCTTCACATCAGTGTATTTACTCTTGCAAACATGGAGAGCTTCTGCTCATTGAGTAATGAAGTGTTGGAGTCCAGTAATGAGAGCCTACTTACAGGGAGTGCTTGTTTCACATGAATCAGACCCAGTATGTGGCTACATAAATGTGGCACTTGGCCCTGCATGCAATGATTGCCAAGCCCCCCCCCCCCCCCTCCTTTTTTGCAGGAAATGGGAGCCAAATTCCTGTGGAATGAATGAAGAGGAAATCTCGGAGGGGCAGCCCACCGCAGAACCCAGCAGAAGGAGAAAGGGGAAAAAAGCTGGCCTTTTTCCTTTGCTGTGGAGCCACGCCAGAGCTCGGTAGGTGAGAATGATGGAATAATAATGCACTTCCTGTGTGTCCGTTTCATTAGCAGCGTGTTTTTCTGGCGGGTTTTTTCACCACGCTGCTGAGAGAAGCGGGGAGACCCTTATTCCTGAGGTGGACAAATTAGTCTTCCCCCTTTGGGAGATGCAGCTGCATAAATAATTGGGAAGGTGGGGTCGGGGGGGATACAGCGATTTCCTGTGCCCCCCACTTGTGGAAATAATAATGAACCGCAACATGTCCGCAAAGCTGGGACTAATATTTGGTCCTTTTAGGGAAAGAAAATGTGAACACTCCACAAGGAGTGTACTGAGACCTCTCGTTTCCTATTACAATTTGACATAAGCCATATTTTCCATTTTAAAGTTCAGAAGGGGAGCCCTGCTCGCAGAGCCTGGTGGTTTTGAAGCACAACCCCAATATGTCACTTGTGTAAACCTATCAATCGGCCCTTGTTTAAAATATATTAAGGTGCTGGTTGACAGTGTGTGTAAAATGTTATCAGTAATTCATATTAGCCCTTAACCCAACTAATCCCCTCATTAGCTCTACCTGCAAACACCTTGCGTCTCCTGTGACCTATTTTCCCAATTAGTCAAGCCATTAGTCCAAGGATTTAATTTACCTGGACATGTTTGTCTTTCGGTCTCCAAAATATATCACATGTTGTGTACACTTACTCCTTAAGTCAATGCGTTCTCTCGTGTTTCTCTGTCGTCTCACTTGTGGCGGACGCAGGCCGGTATGAATCACTTATTCCCAGGTGAAATACACTTGAGTAATGAAGCCGCTCTGTAAATCTTGGCATCTCCTCCGCCAATGCAGCATATATAATGTTTCCAACAGAGAAAAATGGGTGAGGCCAGCTCGTATATTTGTCACTCCACTTCGTCTGAAAGCGGTCGGACCATCAGATTCATGCCATGCACTCCTATTAATGGATACAACATCTCAACCCCCCATGAAAACATTGGTTTACTTTCGAGGATGCAGCTTCTGTGATGGAATGCAGTGTACTGCCGATTAAAAGCTAAACTGAAATCGTATACCTTCAGTGGGAATAAATAAACGAGGGCTTTTTCAGTCCAAAGATACAGCGGGTCTCTTAGTCAGATAGGGGAATAATAATAATGCCTGAAGGTGCTGACAACATTAGGTGCAATAAGGTGAAAAGGAGTTGCTGCTGATGGTTTATTCCTATTCAGTTTGCTGTGGTGATGGGAGAATGAGAAACCAGTAACCCCAAAGTGAGAGGAGCTGTCATGAGTTATCAGTGACTCCCTGATTTGCACCAATCACACTGCTGTGCTGAGAAGATGAAATGATTGATTGACCTCATGATTGGTTCAGGTTAATGATTGACGGCAGGTGGGACCTCCACCCTTTATAGCATTGATAAGGCCCCTCTCTCCCATCACTAATCTGCATCAGGTTTTATAGCATGCTGAATGGAAATCAGAGGTCATTATGTCAGTGTTTGTATATAAACAATCCCAGTTTAAATGAGAGGACAGGCCCTGGGTATTGTATAATATAACATGCTCCACAACAGAACAGTTCCAGTATCAATTTTATGTGACTTTTATAAGTCCATAGAGGATGTATTGATCACATTGTGGATGTGGATTCGTACATTTTTAGTAGCAAAGGCTGTCAAGAGTGTCCAGTAAATTAAATTTATATCTGACTAAATTGTTTGTTCCTCCCAGGGGAGACAAATTCCTGCGAAGGAGCATGAAGTAGATAAATATTAATGTTGACCATTTTCAGTCAGTTTTCAACGCGTTTAAAAGCAAGTCCTTTTTAATTTGGAAGGAGGTGCATGCTCATGCACCCATGTACCCAGGCCTCAATGTAATTTTATTTGCAATAAAATATTTGTATTTCCTTGAGAGGAAAATTTGGAACAACTGCTTGCATAATTGGTAAGGTAGATGCAAGGCAATCATTTTGAATAAAGAGGCTCCCAGCCTGTTAATAGTGTGCGGAGGATAACTGGAATGACAGAACATCCAAGGTCAATATATTACTTCGCAGCATAATCATCAAAGCACCATCCATCTTCCTCTGCTAACAAGAACGACAGTTTAATTACATTTGATAATGCATTCACCAGCTCATAGTGAAGTGATAAACAAGAAATTTCCATTGAAGTCATACACAATAGTCATCAATGTCTGGCAGATTGAATTGACTGCTCACAGAATATTGCACACTGTTTGCCTACTGTGTCCGCAACAACTGAAAATATGAAATTTATATTTCAGAATAAAAGCCATAAAAGTTAACAAAGCTATAAAAAGTCAGCTTTAGGAATACTTGGTTTGGGTTTTTAAGGATTTTCTTACACTTGAAAGGCAATTAACTTATGGTTGTAATTTGTGCCAAAGTCCTTATTTACAAGCCTGATAAAGTAAATCTTGCTGTGAAATTTCTCATTCAAGTTAGTTGAAGAACGAAATGAGACAGACTCTGTTCTAGCCAAGACAAACCATTTGTTTCCATTCTGTTGATTAAATTGCCACTGGTCACAGTACTTTCCAACCTTCGCTGTGAATAATCAATAAATAACTGAAGGTAAAAAAATTGATTCACAGGATCATTGCCTTCTCATGGATAAATGGCCTGTTGCAATACTTCACAAACATAGAAATGTTTGCTTACATCCCATTCCTTCAGTTGTTAATGAAGACCTTCAACTATAACAGTGATATGCTTGAGCATTTCCTCTCTTCCATAATGCTTCCAGGTGTTTGGATGCATGCATACAGGACACATCATGGATGAATGTTCTCCTTGAGAATGTATACTGTGATATATTAGTTTGTGAAAACAAAGTCCCCACTATCCACTATTCATTGCTCGGATAAACTTTCGTTGAGGACTAAAATTGTCTTCATGTAGTCCATTATGTGAAAATTGGTTTGGAAAGCAGCAGTGTGGCTGCGGAAGGGTTTCCAGATGGTTCCCTGGGATAAGTGACAGTTTTTTACATACTTCAGAGGCGTGCGGTTCTAGAACACTCCGCCAACTCCAGTCCAGCGCACGCGATCACGGAATGAGAGGCAGGGAGCTCCAGAAAGAAAGTTAAAAACAGATGAAATTTAGAAATCGGCTCCTCTTTCCCATTGTTCAGCTCCGGTTGTGATTTTTTGCGAGCTATGATCAGTATCGGATATGCACGTGGAAAGCACCAGACGAAGTATCCCTCCTTTGGGATATAGTGTGGATTGAGTCATTACGGTGGAGTTTTAACAATTCACCAGTGTGAGTTAGACATATTGGAGGACGAAGAGGAACAATGCATCCAGTTAAGAATGTTTTACTGAACTGCCCTGAAAACAATATAACCGGAATATAACTAGCCACTAGAGACAGGAAAAATATGTAACTGTTTCAGAAAAAGAAGGAGCTCTGGTGTGTGGGGATTTCCATAACTTTTAATGTACAATACAGTGAGCTACCTAAACAAGTAACAATTCGGTAACTTGGGACTGATGATAAAAATTAGCAGTTTATCCTTAATGTGCTTAACGTATATATTTTTCACTCCAAATATACACTTTCAACACATGCCGAATTAATAAATCACAGTGCTTGGTGCAAGGTGGGCCGCTTTTTTTGTCCTCTTAAAATTGTATACGTAACTAGAATCAGTGTTACAGAACTACATTTTGGTATTGGAATCGGAGTTAGGATATTTACAGATCTCTGCTGTATTCCACGTATCGTCCTCGGCTTTGCTTTCCCGTCCCTGCCCTTTTGAACTCCTCTGCTGTGTTCAGTGCTGTGTTCAGCTCGAACCGCGGTGTCATGCTCTCTCGGCTTGGAGGAATACGGCAGCCTGCGCCGATGCCCTGCTGCTCTTGTAATGAAGAGGACCTTGTCCCCCTCCCCCAATGAGTCAGCGCGAACACCGCGGAGCCCGTAATTTCTTACAAATGTGGTAGGATGCTTGCCAGGCGGGCGGCGGACAGTCTGCAGGAGAAGTAATTGGGCCTGTGGTGTCTGGTAGAAGTCACTGTTAGAGGCAGCAGGGCCCAGGCTTGGCTCCTCGCTAATCAGACTATTCCTTCCCTGAACAGTGGGAGGCAGGCAGCATCAGAGAGAGTGCAGGCGCAAAATTGTATTTTGTCTCTCGCTCAGGGGTCTCCCTCCGGCAACACCAGACAGAGCAGAGGTTTCTGGGAATGGAGTGGGGTGTTTGAGGGTCTGGATCATAATTAATATAGGAATCCAATTTCGCCCACTTCATCTTCGCTGTGGTGCGTTTATTCTGTTACTAATGAACGTCATATGGTGCAGTCTTTGCTGTGTGGGGTATTTACAGTGCCTTATGTGTGCGTCAGTAATATTATGGAGCAACAAGCCAACTCAGTAACCATCAGACATCGGAGCCCAGCAAGTATAAAAAACAGAATTGAACCTATTGCAATCCCAAAACTCCATGAACTGCCTTATCCCTCTTTCTACCTCCAATGTCAGCTCTTGTGACCAAAATGATTTGGATGCATGCATTCAGCTGTTCCTCACATGAAACTGTCTGGCACTAGAAAATATCACAGTCTGAGACAGGGTAAAATTCAATAGCTGCTATAATGACAACATTCAAAGCTCAAATGTTCAATTATGATGTGCGCAATCCTACACATCTGCTGTACTGCACATAGAGGTTTGCTTCGCACAGTACAGACCTGCTCAGTGTTAAAGAGCAGGGATGCTAGATAAGGGCTCCCCAGGCTGTGCGGCAGACGGGCTCTTCCCGTTCGGTCTCCTGAACTTCGTCCTTCACAGTGCAGCTGAAGCAGATGGCTTGCACATCACAGATAATGCATTCAGCCCCAAGTTATTCCATTATGGGAATTTGAAGAGGACCTGGTGTGTGTACACAGAAAAGCCTATTTGTGTGTATGTGTGTGTGTGTGTGTGTGTGTGTGTGTGTGCGTTTGTGTTTGTGAGCGTGTCTTTGTGTGTGTATATTTGGGTGCAAGTGTGTTTATGTGTGTGTGTGTGTGTGTGTGTGTGTGTGTGTGTGTGTGTGTGTGTGTGTGTGTATTTGTGTGCAAGCGTGTGCATGGACATGTGTGTGAGATTTTAAAATGAATTGTCCATCACTGTGTGAATGTGCAGGTAATAGTTTTGTATATACTGCATTAAAGTGCTTTTATTACTTGTTTTTCACATTCCTTTTACTCCATGGACTTTCCTCTCCGCAGTGCTGGACTCATTCCTTAATTACACAAATGATAAAGATGACTGTGATCCACATGACTTGTTTGAAGTTCCAGCTGGCCGTATAATGCTTTCAGCCTGCCAGTTCTTCCCGCAGTAGGAAGTAAGTCCAGTTTTTGAATACAAAATAGGTTTTTGATTTTTTTAAAATGCTGCTTGCTGCAACTTGTGCGGCTTATGAACTACATAATTATAAATTGATTAATCATATTTCAGATGGAAAAATACACGGGGTAAGTATGCTGGCAATAGCAGAGGAGGAAAAGCTTTAGTCCGATCATCAACATGAGACATCTCACTATGAATAATCTATAATCTCTGAACCAATTTAATAACTGAATGAACCAATTAATTGCATATCAGCCACAGCACACTACCTGAGGGTAATGAATCTCCCTTGAGCAATTCCTCAATGAAAGATCAGGAAAAAAAGCTTTGTAATTTAAGACAGACTTCTATTGGTTTGGTACAGGGCTAAAATTATGACCGTACATACCGCTCTTTTTGAGGCAAAGATATAGATAATTTTCTGACAGATGATTATGGCATTCCTAATAGTAATCACCTCCCTGATATTTTATTGCTTTTTCATTTCCAGCATAATCTAGCATAAAAGCTCACATTCTTTTCTCTCTCAGGAGTTTGGACTGTAGCTCTTACCTTCTCCAGTGGTTTCATTAAGCCTGGACTTTTCCAGAATGAAGATAAGTTGATATGCAGCAAGTGTTGCTCATATAATATGCCACAGCGATTGCTACTGGTAGTGTAATGAGATTTTAAGCTTGTATTGGTCTTATAGTCTAGATAACAAAATATGAGTGATGTGTAGAGGATTTTACTGTTATCTTAGTGTTTTTTACTTTTATCATTCCCTCTGTTTGTGGAAGTGAAGATTGGTTGAAACTTGATTTATCAGGATCCTGGAATGAGATATTTTGGACCTGTCATTATGAGTTTTGCCAGCATTGGATGTGAATGTAGATCCCAAACCTTGATAATACATTTCCAAGTTGACAAATAAAAACAACATTTGACCATAGTATTTAAACCAATTTAGTTTAATCCTGTTGTATAAATTTTTTATCTAACTGTAGCTCTGTCGCTCTGTCTCCATGCAAGCTTAGCTAATTTCTTCAGTGTTTTTTTTTAAATAGTGTAATACAATAATAATATATTTTGAAGATGGAATTGAGTCAACAAGTTTGTGGGGCTGCCTGTGTTGCGGTCCAGATAGATGAAACTCTGCCTACAGCTGTGCTCATTGGCCTGAGACTTCATTTGCCGCACCCAGATACTGTATTAATGAACAATTATTTATCACAAATCCACACCATTTGCCGCCCGACAGCCTGCGCCACTATGATCCAAATGTTAATGTATTCATGACATTGTATCATTCCATGTGAATACATTTGAGTTATGAAGGATTCTAATTTCCATTGTGATATACAATAAGAAATGTACATTTTATTCAGTTATCATCGGTCACATTAGAATATGAAACAATTTTGCAGATATATTCGGATTGCTGGATTATTACCGTATTTAGTTTGCACTGTTTTTGAGACTAAGAGTTTGCTGTCATAATGCTTAAAGATTACTTAATCTTTGTCAGAGGGTGTATGGCATTTGCGTTCCCCCATATGAGCATATTTTCCCCTATTTGCCCCACATTTTGGAATGCCCAGTTGCTTTTGTGGGCTTACCTTAATGCAAATCCTCCGTCAGTTTGGTAGAGTGCAGTCTGTAGCACCTTTCCTTTTCACTCTGCGGCCCCTCAGCTGAGCCACACAGTAGATTTAACGTGCAGCTCTGCACAGGTAGATCACAGCGGGGCCCAATTGGCCAGAGGCGGCAATCAAGTGCAGGAAACCTTGCAGAATGAAACCTTCCCTACCATGGCAATTCTACGGCCAATTATGCTTTGTCCTATGGGACTCACATTCACAATTAGCATTGGCACATTTCACCACCTTGGGTTGTGTCACTGCACTAAGGACTAGAGCTTAAGCTTTACGTGCTGCCTGGATGCCCCAATTGGTAGAATCCTTGAATGCTCATGCCCATGCATTACTATGCATCTCATTAGAATAGACATTCAAGTATGAAATTCAGAAGGTAGCTATTTGAAATACCTAGCTTGCTAACTCACAGGATATAAAGCAAAAATCAATGTAGCAAAAGTTATCCATTTTACACCTAGGCATTTACTAAAGCTGTTCAGGTTCTAAGGACCTTCCACAAAGGTACCGCACTGTTGACCCAATTCAGAGCTGAACCTGCAAACTTCTGGTTACAAGTTCCCTAGGGGTGCCCGCATGTGTGCTCGTAAAATGTTTGTAGTAATTTTTTTAATTAAAAAGTGGGCATATCTGTTTTATGTTTTTAGTGTGTTTGGAGTATCCAACTAGACAGACAGCGTTTACATTTATGTCCCATATGTTCAGTTGTTTGTTTTTTGAATCACGTAGCGGTGGAATTAATTCAATTTATTTCAAAGATTCTGTCGCACATAGGACAGAAATGCTTTTCTGAGCCAACATATTTGTTCAAGTAAGACTTTAAATATTATTATCTAAAGTAAATTATGAGACATTTTTGCCAACATTCTGGACGCTTAAATTCAACCTATCACTTGGCTGCTAGCTAAATACCGAATTTTATATATGTCTTGACATATGAATCCTGAAGGTTGAGTTGACCAAAATATCACTCATTTTGCAAATGAAAGCACTTGAGAGAAATTGTCATGTTGAAGTGGGAGTTCTTTCTTTTTTATTCAAGGATATTATATCCCAGCTCTGTCTCAGGCGGCTTGGAAGAGTGCATGTTTGCTTTTTTCTTCAGCATATTGTGGACCACTTCTGTAACCCTGTCCCTCCAAGCTACAGTTTCTCCACCCTATTGAAATGAAACCTCAAATGACTGGTTTGTACCTAATACATTAGTTGTATTTTTTTTTAAATTAATCAACTAACTTTTAAAAAATGATTAATTGATTAATATGGATCGTACTTCGAGATTCCAGTACATATTGATGAATATCAATTGCAATTGAAAATACAGTCTTATCTATAAAATAAGTTAAAAATGTACAATAATAATGAGTTTCAATGCAGTAATTCTTAAGGTAGCAAAACACATTAATTCTTTAAGATTAATTGCTTGGCATTTTCAAGATGATTGTCCACTATCTGCAGTCATTACGGAATATTAGTGAGGCGAATGTGTTTGTTTGTTCAGATGAAGCAGATTGTGATTAGTGATTCTCTTGAAATGTAATTCACCCTGAACAGTCTTTAGCGTGCTCAGTGTTGCGCCACGGACCATTGCCGTCATTGGCTCTTTAAAGGCATACGCGCCTCCATCCTGCCTGTGGGGATCTCGCGTAACACATGTAACGGACAAACAGGTGAAATTTTAACACGTGCTCAGTGTAGCATTGTGGGTTCACTGTATGTACAGTTCCTTCTGGGAAGCTCCGGAGCATTCTATTGATCTCTTCTTTCTTTCTCTTTGCGCTGCCCCAGTTCCTCTGACCGCAGCAGGCCTGTAATGGGAGTTGGGTTTATGATGCACACAGAGACACAATGGCTCTGAGCGGAGACAAGGGAAGCCACCGTACTCTGCGCATGGCCTGGTCTTTTATTTATTCTCATGATGGTTTGGCGGCTCTAACACTTGCATTCGAATAGCGGCTCTGAACGCTTGCGATGAGGCGTCTTTGCAAGTCTGCTCAGTGTGAGAAAAATGTGTCCATGCATAGACGCTCTAAAGGGAGGTGAGCAACAGGTATCTCCTTCGAGCTTCTTGTCATCCTGATGCACTGTAGCAGGACTGCTCATTTGACTCATTCTGTAGACTGGGTACTCATTAGAAAAGTCATTAGCACTGTTGCATAAGCCCTGAATTCAGTTCAACTCATCAAGGGCATGAAGGCATTACTGTTAGAGATGATGTGAATGAGTAATTTTGTGTGTGTGTGTGTGTGTGTGTGTGTGTGTGTGTGTGCTCGTGCGCGCGCATGTGTGTGCATGTGTCTATGTACACTCAAATGTAAGTTTACGTATTCGTGTGTGTGTTCTGTTCGTGCGTGCATTTGTGCACAATTGTGCTTGTGCAGCTGTCTGTGTGTACAAGTCAGTCATTCTGTGGCGCGCAATTGTGTGTGCGCCACAGAATGTCTACTCATTACAGTCCCTCTCGATTTTGGTGAGCTGCTTGCAATTTCCACAAAATGGCTCTCACAACAGGACAGAGGAGGTATTTATATATGCTGGATCCAGCTCTAATAAGCAGAGGAGTTGCTCTGGAGGAGACGCCGCATTGCATCGTCTGCAGTGAAAGACTCATCATGTCTACTGAAAGTGACCATCACACACTGTCCCAGAATGCTGAAGCCCAGTGGTGCTGCAATGAGATGTAATCGAGATGAAGGCCACTGTTCAGTCTAACCAGTACGTATGTTCTCCTCAGTGAGAATACTTCGTCCTTACCATATTCAAACATATTTAAGCGTGCATTTATTTGTTAATTTTTTGTTATTCACACTATCTTTTTTATTCAGATTCCAAACTCGTGTTTTTTAGCAGCTTTTTATTAATTAAAAGCAAAAATCTGCTTAAATATATGAACTCAACACGAAGGACAAAGTTTGTTACGATTTACATCCAGGCAATTGCTCCTAACAAACTGGCTCAATTTTTTTTATGGTCAACAATATCAATATGCTGCAGGGCTAGAATCTGAATATTTACTGAATCTACCTACGACCCTCCACTGAATATCCTGTTTTGCTGCACTGAATCACAAGTTAATGAGCTAAAAGGCGAACCCTTCATAGCTACACACCCTTGCACCCTCAGACGTGTGTGTTCAGCAGATTTGTAGACTCTTTCCACGGGAAGACTGCCATCTCTCATAACCAAGAAGAGGTCTGCACAGAAGTACAGGGGTTGTGGCTTTTAACGGAAGTGTTGCCATACTTGCTCATGTGAGCAAACGCCTCTGGCAGGATTCTTCCCATAGTTATTTTTCTCTGACACATTGTTAGAACTGCTGATGTAGTGAATCAAAAAAGGACTGGCTTCTACTTTCAACCTTGCCTTAATTATTGCATTAAATTCACTAGTGTATTAATTATTATTCGTAATGGCAGGAATGAGTTGCTTGCTTTCACCGTGCTGAGCATGCTTTCAATGCAGGTATGTTGGACAAACCTTTTTTTTGGCTGCACACAAAAAAAAATCTAACCACTGTCCTAAAATTCATACTTTGGTCTCAAATTTCTTCAACTGGCTGATTATATCCGGTATATTGGTCATGCTGTTATGGCCCAGAAATGCGTGTTTTCTGAAGCATGTTTTGACATAATTTCCCAGGAAACACGCTGCAGAATAATGAGACTGCACTGGCGTGGTGCTTCATGGGGTATAGTGGTGTGTTGCAGTAAAATGTTAACGACTCTCCACGGCCACGGCTGTAGCACATGACAAGATGAATGTAATTGGCTCTCTCCGCTTGATCTGTGCATGTTAATGAGCTGGGCTGGCTTTTAAATGTGCGGCGAAGCTCCGGTGATTTCAACAGGCACTGCGGTTAAAGCAACGTAACAAATTCCAGCACAGGCACGCCACGGAGCTGAGCACAGGGGCTTGCAGAGGGGATCAAAAACAATTCCACTTTAATTCCTGCAAATTATTAGCTATAATTACAATGCGGCATCTGCTCAACAGCCAGGTGTTTCATTTAGTGACCTTAAATTGGATGAAGGGAGGGGTGCATGAGAACATTTTTGGGTTTATGCTGAGGTTCGCCTGATGTTCCTGCATGTTCCGACAAGGAAATTATGTTTACACGATAAACCTCCCCCAGCCTTCTCATAAGCCTGTAGTGGTCGAGGGTTTAGTGTCCGCTTACAAAGCACCTGTCCTACTTACCAGCTGGGGTCACATGACCTTAGAGCAGCGCTCTGGAGCAGGGCGGCCGGTGACCAGGCCAAGCACGACCACCCTGGGAGAGAACACACAGCCAGTCTGGCAGCAAATGACAGCTTGAGGAAGACCTCCCAAGAGGGGCAGGGCTAGGGAGGCATGGCAGAAAATAGCAACAATAAAGCCCGGCTCTTAAAACGAGAGACGCCAACCTGCTGTCGGGCTCAAACCCGAGTCTCTTGTCGCACATAAGCAAGTTCTGTTTCAAAAGCATTTATCTCCACACCAGCCTGTGGTATATTAAGGCTGGGGTGTGTGTGCAGCACCAAAACATACTGCATTTCTTTCACAGTTAACAGATTCACAGCTATTTCAAACGGTGATAAACAGAGCACTTGCAGACTGTGGTAGGGGGAGGCACCTCTTGCTCAAGCTGCTGTTTTGCTGTCTGCATGTGAGAAGGATCTAGACATTGGCACTTTTTTTGCAGTGGGCTGTGCATACAGTACACGCATGAACATTCTTTAACCTGCAGACTCGTACATTTACACGCTGCACAATCTGTCCCATCATCTCTCGTAGTTTAACGGAAAAATGGAAATGAGCAGACCGGCTCAAGACACAAGAATGGTACCAAAAGCCCCTCCGCAGGCGAAGTGCAGCAGATTGAGTGTGGGGACACAGAGCACATATTTTAATCACCTGGGCCCCTCTAAAGAGCTCTGCTGTCAGAACTTATCAGCTTGCATCTCTTGCCTTCATGGCCACTGTCAGCAGCTCCTAATAAAAAGAGCCTAATTCCCTTTTAAGTGTATAATTAGAAACTGCAACCTTTGGCACGGGCAAGGTGTGATGTATCTCTACTGAACCTGTAAGTGTCACAGACACAGACAAGGGACGCTGCTCCCAGTGGCTTAGCTTTCAACTGTGTATGCGCTCACTGGGGTGGGCCCCTGGGGATTGTGGGGGGTGGGGGCTGGGGGTGTTTGAATGTAAACGGTAAAGGGAAGGAGAGGAGATGGGACAGATGTTCCCCATTGCTGTGGCTGAAATAAAGTGGGGAATTACAGGACCCCAAGGTGTAGGCTCAGATAGCAATTATGCCAAATCAATGTGCAGCGCAAACTCAGGACACTCCACAGGGCTGAGCGGGAGGCGAGATCAGCATCTGGCTGACACGTCCCGCCGCGTACCAGACCTATCCGCGAAGGACACCGCAAACCTCCTCTACACAACTGCTTTTACCCTCCAGAATCTCCAGCACACACCTACACTTACCCTCCCAAGTCTCCAGCACACATCAAGACTTACCCTCCCGAACCTCTAGCATGACTTACACTTACCCTCCCAAATCTCCAGCATGACTTACACTTACCCTCCCAAGTCTCCAGCATGACTTACACTTACCCTCCCGAATCTCCAGCACGAGCCTGCACTTACGCTCCCGAATCTCCAGCATGAGCCTACACTTACCCTCCCAAATCTCCAGCACAAGCCTACACTTACCCACTCGAGTCTCCAGGCCGCACCTACACTTACCATCCCAACTCTCCAGCACACACCTAGACTTACCCTTCGAGTCTCCATCAACCCTCTACAATTACCCTCCCAAGCCTCCAGCACATACTTATACTTACCCTCCTGATTCTCCAGCACGCACCTAGACTTAACCTCCCGAGTCTCCAGCAAGCATCTACACTTACTCTCCCAAGTCTCCTGCACACACCTATAGTGCAGTAAGTATTTGAACAGTGACACAATTTTATTTTTTTTTGGCTCTGTATTCCAGCACATTGGATTTGAAATGAAACAATTAATATGAGGTTAAAATGCAGACTGTCAGCTTTGACTGGGTATTTACATCCATATCGGGTGAACCATGTAGGACTAGGAAGTACAACCCATTTTATACATAACCCTCCCCTAAATTAGGGGAACCAAAAGTAATTGGATAATTATCTGCTCAGCTGTTTCCTAGCCAGCTGTGAGTTGTGGCATCATGTGGTCTAAAGTTGACTCTAGGTGTGGGTTTTGCATCTGGAGTCTGCTGTTGCTCTTGTCTCTCAACATGACCAAAGAAGTGTAAATGCCAGTAAAGCAGGCCATCATAGGGTGGAAAAATCTGAATAAATCGATCAGTGACATAGTCAAAAAATTGGGTGTGTCAAAATCAACTATTTAGTACATTGTTAAGAAGCAAGAATGCACTGGTGAGCTCAGCAAAAGCAAAAAACCTGGTAGACCGCAGAAGACCACTGATGACCAAAGAATACTTAAAATTGTGAAGAAAAACCCCTTAAGAATTGTCAAAGAGATCAAGAACACTCTCCAGGATATAGACATGCTGTCAAAGATGTGACACACCTACACTTACCCTCCCGAGTCTCCAGTGCACATCTACACTTACCCTCCTGAGTCTCTAGCACATCTACACTTACCCTCCTGAGTCTCCAGTGCACATCTATACTTACCCTCCTGAGTCTCTAGCACATCTACATTTACCCTCCTGAGTCTCCAGTGGACATCTACATTTACCCTCCTGAGTCTCTAGCACATCTACACTTACCCTCCTGAGTTTCCAGTGCACATCTACACTTACCCTCCTGAGTCTCTAGCACATCTACACTTACCCTCCTGAGTCTCCAGTGCACATCTACATTTACCCTCCTGAGTCTCCAGTGCACATCTACACTTACCCTCCTGAGTCTCTAGCACATCTACACTTACCCTCCTGAGTCTCTAGCACATCTACACTTACCCTCCTGAGTCTCCAGTGTGCATCTACACTTACCCTCCTGAGTCTCCAGTGCACATCTATACTTACCCTCCTGAGTCACCAGTGCACATCTATACTTACCCTCCTGAGTCACCAGTGCACATCTATACTTACCCTCCTGAGTCTCCAGTGCACATCTACACTTACCCTCCTGAGTCTCCAGTGTGCATCTACACTTACCCTCCTGAGTCACCAGTGCGCATCTACACTTACCCTCCCGAGTCTCCAGTGCACACCTACACTTACCCTCCTGAGTCACCAGTGCGCATCTACACTTACCCTACTGAGTCACCAGTGCGCATCTACACTTACCCTCCCGAGTCACCAGTGCGCATCTACACTTACCCTCCTGAGTCACCAGTGCGCATCTACACTTACCCTCCTGAGTCACCAGTGCACACCTACACTTACCCTCCTGAGTCACCAGTGCGCATCTACACTTACCCTCCCGAGTCACCAGTGCGCATCTACATTTACCCTCCTGAGTCACCAGTGCGCATCTACATTTACCCTCCTGAGTCACCAGTGCGCATCTACACTTACCCTCCTGAGTCACCAGTGCGCATCTACACTTACCCTCTCGAGTTTCCAGCATGTACTTACCCTTCCCCTCCCGAGTCTCCAGCACGGACCTACCCTTACCCTCCCAGGTCTCCAGTGTGCACCTACACTTACCCTCCCCAATTTCTTGCAGACCCCTGCAGTGCTGTCATTAAGTATTTGGACAATGACACAATTGTTGTTACTTTGGCTCTGTACTCCAGCACATTGGATTTGAAGTGAAACAATGAATATGAGGTTAAAGTGCAGACTGTCAGCTTTAATGTTTGGGTATTTATATCCATAGCAGGTGAACTATGTAGGGTTAGGGTTAGGGTTAGCCTTTTTTTGGGGGACCAAAAGTAATTTGACAATTAGTTGCTGAGCTGTTTCTTAGCCAGCTGTGCATTGTTGCATCATTAGCTCATGCACAAAAAAAGCTAACAAAAGTATGTCAAAATCACCTTTATGTTACATTTCTAAGAAGCAAGAACACACTGGTGAGCTCAGCAATAGCAAACAACTTGGTGGACCACAGAAGACCACTGTAGTGGAGGACTGAATAATACTTTCAATTGTGAAGAAAAACCCCTTTTCAATTGTCAAAAAGACAATTAAAGAATACTCTCCAGGATGTAGGCATATATGTGTCAAAGACTCAAAGAGAAGACTACACCAGCATACTCAGATGGTTTGCTGCACGATGCAAACCACTGTTACGGCTTGGGCCTGTATGGCTGCCACTGGAACTGGTTCATTTGTCTTTATTGATGATGTGACTGCTGACGGCTGCAGGAGGATGAATTCTGAAGCATATAGAAACTTATCCGCTCAGATCCAACCAAATGCCTCATTGGATGGCACTTCACCTTGCAGCAGGACAATGACCCCAAACACATTGCAAAAACAACCACTGTGAGTTTTTCAGGGACAAAAAGTGTAATGTTCTTGACTGGCTAAGTCAACAACCCGACCTGGATCCAGTTGATCATGCATTTCACTTGCTGAAGACAAGACTGAAGGCAAAAATCCCTGTGACAAACAGGCATTAAAGTTGGCTGCAGTACAGGCCTGGCAGAGCATCACCAGGGAAGATACCCAGCGTATGATGATGTCTATGGGTCGCAGACTTCTGGCAGTCATCGAATGCAAAGGATTTCCAACCAAGTGATAAATATGATGAGTTTATTTAAGATTATGTTAATTTGTCCAATTACTTTTGGTCCCCTAAAATGGGGGGACTAATCATAAAATGGGCTGTATTTTCTACATGGGTCACTGGATATGGATGTAAATACCCTTAAATTAAAACTGACAGTCTGCACATAACCACATAACCTCTGCTCAAGTACAGAGCCAAGGCAACAAAAATTGTGTCACTGTCCAAATACTCATGGACTGCACTGTAATCTTAGCCTGCAACTGGTTTGCATTATGCAGGCAAAGAGAATAAGACCAGTCAAGACTCGAGGTGCATTTTTTACGTTCTGTATGTACGCTTTAAATGTCATCTCTATTGTTTGTGCAAGAAATTATTGGTTTATTAAACCATAATGTAAGTATTTCTGTATTTAAAACATCACAAGCACCAGCCTTTGGGCCTTCATGTCTGCTTGGAGCTGTTTTTAACAAGCTCTTTCAACATCTGTTGGGATTTGAAATGATCAATTATTTTTATCTTTCCAACTTCATGCAATCGATTCTCAGCAGGCTGCTCGCTGTTTTGCCAAGAAAACAAAAAATATATAGCAATTGAATAAAGGAAAAATGTCCAATCAATAACAAATAAATAACAAATCCACTGTGTCTTCTCATAGCCCGAGGAATCAGATCTGTTCTGAACCGATGGGAACTCAATATCTGGAACAAACAGCACAAAACGGCTTTGCAGAGCAGACACAAATCCATGAAAGCAGCTCTCACCATAAATATAGAATAAGGTTGCAACATAAGTTGCACGACAGAATCAGGGCCTTATCATGAGGGAGTTTAAGCCTGCACCTGATACACACTGGGTACAGTTTTTCACGCTTGTGTACAGGTACAGCATGAGGCCGATGTAAGACTTTCTTAGCCAGCCAGTGATAGAGGCGAAGACAACATCCACAGTCTTGATTTACCCTCTTGTGATCAGTCCATGCCCATTTAAAACTATGGTATCAGCAGGATCTCTGAATCAGGCCCATTGGTTGGAGCACCAACATCATGTTTATAGTATAGCGTACTGTGTACATCTCACCCTAAACCTCCCCACCCCGGCCCAACATTAATAATGAAACTGCTGCATTAATGAAAGCTTATAGGCTCCCTGCCAAAGCCTCTGCTGTAAAAAAATAACATTTGTACGAAACCACTCAGACACCCCCGCTTCTTTTAACGTTGACTAAAGAACTGGAGGTGCCTGCAGCATATAGCAGCTTTAATTGGACAGAATCCAGTTGACGTGCCTTCGGAATCACCACTGGGGGGTTAATCAGAAACAATTGGCGGGTGGATATTTCCATATACAAGTGTTTGTTTTTGTTGGTTCATTCCCTCAGGGTGTTGAGCTGTGTGGATGCTTTGTTCTGCAGCATTGATGTTTTTGTTTTTATATGCATTTGTACCCCCTCGTTTATGGAATTTTTTTTCCATTTCTGAATCCCTTCAAGTTTATTTTTATCATTCAGTTTACCTCATCTTTAGCACACAGTACAGTGGGGTGCAAAAATGTGGGCACTCCTGGTCAAAATGCCTTTTACGATTAATATCTAAGTGAACAGAAGCTAACTTAACCTCTAAATGGTACAAAGTGAAACATGACACATTTCCTCAAATTTTAAAGCAAGATTACTTTTTATTTAAATTTTTTACAGTTTCAAAATAATAAAAAAGGAAAACAGGCCCTGTGCAAAAAATTTGGGAACCCTTTTGGATCAGTCTTTGTTACTTTTTAAAAAGATGATTACTAAGGCCCAGGAACAGGTGATTTACTTGTTAGGGCTTCAATGGGTCAGGCTGAATTGCTTATTCTGAAGTAACTCCATGCCTTCTAAAGCATTACTGTGATGGCTGTTCTTTCTGGTGTTACCAACCATGGGTACCTCTAAACAGTTGTCCAAGGATGTCAGAATCAAGATAGTTCACTTCCACCAACAAGGAGAAAGCTAAAAAAAAACTCTCTCAACATTTCAAACGACCTATTGCCACTGTCAGAAACATTATCAGAAAATGGAAGATAAATGGAACAGTTGAAATCAAGGCAAGATCTGGAAGACCAAGAACAATTAGAATGGTCCGAGACCCGGTGAGAAATGCTCAGAAGAACCCACACATCACTGCAAAAGAGCTGAAAAAAGAGTAGCAGACACAGGTCTAGTTCTTCACAGGACAACAATACAACGTACTTTAAACAACAAAGACCTACATGGCAGAGTTGCCAGAAAGAAGCTTTAAAGCGTCTGAAGTATGCAAATGAAAACCTTGAGAAGCCTGAAGCATTTTAGAACAATGTGCTTTGGACTGACGAAGCCAAAATGGCCACAACTAAAGAAGGTATGAAAAAAGGGTGAAGCATTTGTAGAGAAGAACACCTTGCCAACTGTTGGATGGAGGTGGATCCATTATGCTTTTGGGTTGTGTAGCAGCGGGGGGCACAGGAAATACTGTGCGGGTGGAAGGAAGAAAGGATTCCACCAAATATCAAAAAATTCTAGAGGCTAATGTTTGAAGGTCAGTCCAGACATTGAAGTTGAAGAGAGGTTGGGTATTCCTGAGACAATGATCCAAAACATAAATCAAAATCAACCAGGAAAGACGGATGAAGGTTTTGTAATGGCCACCACAGTCCACAGACTTGAATATTATTGAAAATCTGTGGAGAGATCTGAAACATGCCATGCATGCAAGAAGGACGAAGAATATATGTGAGGTGTTCTGCCAGGAAGAATGGGGAAAAATTCCAAAAACAAGAATTGAAAGAATTAGCTGGTTACAGGGAGCATTTGCAAGCTGTTGTAGTTGCCCGAGGAGGGTTCCTAAATTTTTGCACAGGGTCGTTTTTCTTTTTTTATTATCTTGAAAACGTAAAAATTTTAATAAAAAGTAATCTTGCTTTAAAATTTGAAGAACTGTGTCATGTTTTACTTTGTACCATTTAGAGGTCAGGTTAGCATCTGTTCACTTAGATATTAATTGTAAAAGGCATTTTGACCAGGGGTGCCCAAATCTTTTCACCCCACTGTATATGTTCGACAAACCTTTACAACTAATAAGTAACCTTTCTGATGCTGTGCCATAGGATTCTGGTATGTACAGTGCATGCATTTATGATGTGAGGTTAAAGTCATCATCAAGACTGGTTTAAAATTCATGCAGGGAAGTGGAACCAACATACTTTTCCTTTCCCTGCAGGAGTGTGACATCACCCACAGGCAGTGATGGGTAACTCCAGGCCTCACCGGCCAGTGTGTATGCAGGTTTTTGCTACCACCAGTTACCAGATATTTAATTAGCCAAATCATTTACATGATCTGATATTTTAGCTACATTCCGTGATATGAACAGCTCATGAATGTTCTTGTGGTTTAATTTATGAGTGAATCGGCGTTGGTGTATATGACTAATTAGCTGATTGAGCCAGGATATCTGGTGGCAGCAAAATCTGTATAGCCTATAGCCTGCGAGGCCTGCCCACAGGTATCACTCCAATGGGGTGGGTGTGTCTCCAGTCCCGTGCTTGTCTTTTCATTGGTCAAATTGACCAATCACCAGGGAGGTTGGCAGCCGGTGAAGTAGGGTGGAAAACTAATTTCATTAGGATGGATCAGGTGGTTTTTGTCAGGAAGGTTCTGTAAGGAGGATCTTACACACAAGACAACACAAGAACAACAACCTCAGGGATCTTCTAATAATGAGCTCTACAGTTGGAAAGCTGTTTAGATAACCAAAAGGCAGAACCGTGTTTAGGGAAATTACCTCTGGTTGCAGATGCTAATAGTGTGGGTTCATACACCCTCCTGAAACATCTCACACCAATCATGCCACAGCCTGAAAAATAATAAGGCATGTATAAAATCTAATTTAAATAAGCCAGAACTTTTTCCCATGACTTATAGCTTCAAAGTGCAAATGCTTTTTCTGCAATACATAAATTCATGAACAGTAAATCATGCAAATGTGGAAAACAACACTTAAAACAAAACAAAACAAAGCAATGCATAAAAGATAATTAGAACATATGTCCCTAATCAACATATTGTTCATTTCGCTTCACATAAATTGTACACAAGTTATGTTGGGGTTTAAAATTTCCTTACCACAGAAATCACTTGAACAAGGGATGTTTGATAAATGGTTAATCATATTTATGGTGTTTATTGAAGTTATTCTCACATTTTTCTTGCCAATTTCTGAATGCATGTAAATTAGAGGGAGGCTTCGCATCACAAAATTTGAGCTCATCTCTGTCATGAACTGACTTAACAAAACTACATTTGTGAATTTGAACCAAGTGCCAGAATAAAAAGACACTACAGTCCAGTGAAAGTGAAAGATATCTTTGAATCAGACGTAAACTACCCATTGTATTGCACCTAATCCCAACACTGGTAAGATATTTAATATTATATGTGTAATACACTTTACCTGTGTCTTAACCTTTATGCACAATCGAACATTTAGAGCAATATAAAGGCTTCTTTTTCTAAGCACTGTAAACTGTGCACAGAAACTGATATGAACAATTGTTGTGTCATATGCGGGTTAGTTGCATCAGTGTGCTGCGAAGTAGTGTTAACCCCAGATGTACGTTTCCATGGAAACAAAGGTAACAGGTTTGATCGTATTCTCTCCTTGACCTCTCCATACCTCCAGGTACTTACTGTACCTTAACCAATCTACTCTACCGAAGCGGTATAGGAAACAAAAAGGACCGGGAAGGACACAACTAGCAACTAGAGGATGTAAACAAATTGAGAAAACGGAGAGAAATAAGGTCCCTGCAGCAGATGGTGGCCTTTGCAGAACATACCAGGTTAAATGTAACTCGGGGTCTCTTTAATATAAATAAAAAACAGACTCAGGAAGTGTGTATGCGTGGTGCTTTGGAATGCTCGCCGTGTTTCGTCTTTCAGCGTCAGGTCTTTTCTCTTTCAGAAGGCATTGTGCCCCACATGCCTGGGGCGGGGTGGGAGGGGACAGAGCACACCAGAGCAGGAACACGGCCGATTCCTCTGGGACTGAGGTATCCTCAGCTCCTGCTCCGAGTGCCATGTTTTCTCACCTCTTCCTTTGAAATCCCTGCCAGAACTCTGCCGCCTTGATCCTCCCTGGCCCTGAGAATGGACAAAATGACGAAAACTTGATAAAAAAAAGAAAAAAATATATATAATCACATTGTCTTGCCTTAACATAATTAAGCCATTATTTTAACCTTGAACTCTAATCATTTTATCTCTGCTGTTACAAAATAAGCACAAAAATTACAACGCAAATACTCTCCTGACCCCTTTGGCTGGAACTACAAAAATGAGCTGTGAAAACAACCTTATTGTGCTAATTCAAACGGGCTGAAAGGATTATGTTATTGATTCAATTACACTCTGCGGGGTTTATTGAAACAGAGGCCTCATGGGAGAACGGTTTGAATGTTTGTAGCTCTGCCAGGTCTTGGCAGGTTTTCTCTGTTCCACCTCAGCTCTCTTATTGTACTACAGTGAACCCTACTCTATTTCTCCATACTGCATTCTCTGCAGATATTAGAACCTACCAGAACTTGTTATCAGCTATTATTATTATTATTTTCTTTATTATTATTATTATTATTATTATTGTTGTTGTTGTTGTTGTTGTTGTTGTTGTTATTATTATTATTATTAGTTTTTTCATTTCCATGTCCTCGGTGACCCCATCTCCCCATTTATGATGTTGCTCTAGGTTTAGTTTGTTTTGGCATTTTGCAGTCATGTATACATACCACTGAAGATGTGCTTTTCTCATCTGGTTGAGGGATTATGATGCAGGACAGGGCATCAAGGAAATTCTGTAAAAAAAATTTTTAAAAAAACTGTATTTCTGGTCAAATGTATGTTTGTCTTTTATCTTTGTAAGATTTGGCTGGATTTTTTTTTTTAGTTACTGAAAATGTAATCAAATGAAATGAAACCTTATCAGATCTTTTAAATCTTTCAAATAGTTTTTAATATCCTTGGTGAATATTTAAACGGGAGAGACTGTATCTTAGGTGCACTGATTTTCAGATTTTATTACTGCTCGACATTTGTCACTTGTCAAATTATTTTATACCGCGTGTCACATTCATTTGTCAAAACACTGCCTTTTTTGAGGCTACCCATTGTTTTCATTCAAAGCAAATCTAATTTGGGTAGATTTACACTTGGACTTCATATTCATGGTAATATTCAACTTCTGCATGGATGTGCAGAGCAACAAATACCTTTCACGTTGCACCCAGCGTTTCTGTCAGGAATGAGTACACGCATTTCTGACCATTTGTCTGGTCCACACGTCTTTCCAAGATTACATCGCAGCAGATATGAATTAAATGGAGGTTTGCGGAAGTAGCCTTTTTCTGTTCGCGATTCATCATGAATCACCCTAATCAGATTGCCACTAATAAGGGCGTAATTATCACTAATTAATAAATTGTTCCATTTGCTGTAATCATTATGTAAAAGGGATATTATATACGACCAGCCTGTGTATCCAATCTGGAGAGTACAGACCAGTTTTAGGAATGGAACCCTTTCAAATGTATATGAGGTAAAAGATGTTCCGAGAAGAGTACATAGCTCAAGTTTTTTAGAGGAACATTCACTCCCAACCATAACGCAAGCTGGAGTTGGCTTGGCTCCAGGCCTTAGGCTACATTGGTTTTTCAGGATGGAGAATTACTGCAGTCCTCCACCAGGTTCCTTACACCTTCATATTTTCTGCAGTGTGGTCTGATCAATGCTGTAGAAAACCATTTCTTATAATTCTTCTGGCTACTTAGAGGCACATCTGAATTACAGGCAACGGATCCAACACACATTCATTCTTCCCCCTGACAGCTTTACGGGGCTCATTATCCGCTTTGTGGCCGTGGCTCTGAATTGGGACCTGTGGGCTTTTATGTGTAGCCAGCAGCTCCTCCACTGACTGCTTTTAATGTGCTTCCAATATGACGAGAGGGTCCAGTGTTGTGTACCCACATTCAGGCCCTGGAAGAAGCAAAATAAAAATACAACAAAAAAAAACAACAACATCAGCTACTGAAGAATATCGGTGCTTTTTGTGTGTTGACCAATCTCAAAATGCTCTCCAGAACCGGGTTTTCTGAGGTGGTCGAGAGGTGGTGGTGGGTGCCCATATCAGGGGTGGTTGCTTGTTAAAACGGCAATAATGAGGAGCAGATGCAGCCTCGAGCCTTGACCTGGTTGTGATGGCCAGGCCTGTAGAGAAGCCACCCCCACCCCCCCGCCAACCCGGCAGGATCGGTATTCTCTCAGAAGCGACAAGGCCCCAGGATTTATGGGGCCCCTTCCAGGGATTCATGACTCCTTTCTCAATGAGATGCGTTTCTCCTTTACCGCTTCCGCGGGCTTCTAAAAATGGACTTTCCTTGTCCTTTTTCTGTGCTTTTGTAAGTATTTCACCAAACGTGGGTAATGAAAGCAAAGAAAATGACTGGGTGTGTATTTTGCGTTGAGAGTTTGGGCAGAGCTGCATGGACCTGCGATAGTGGGAATAATGCCCACTACAGAGAAGAGTGGGAATGGCAACACTTAAAAAATGAAAAAATGGCCTCAGTTGTCTTCTTTTATGGTCAATAAACTATATTTGACCATAAGGAAATATATAAATATATTTTACCTCAAAAATATTTTCAAGCAACACACAAACCTTTGCGTACACTGCAAAGCAACCATTTTGTATATTTGCCCTTCTTTCAAATGTTCTAAAGATTTGTTGATTAAGGCCAAAAACCTCAGCAAGAAATAGGCAGGATAATATAAAATCATTTTTAAAGGGGCTGTAAATTTCACCTGACTTTCAGGGCTCAAGGTGGAAGACACAGCTTAATCATGTGTAGTTAATGACTACTGATAATTTCTGAACATGAATCATTTTTTTAAAGTTAAAAAGTCATTGCCATGGAGTACTTTTATGTACATAGTGTATATTTTAGGTTCTATTGGCTTTTCCCCATACTTGTCCTTCTCAGAAGCTGGAAGAAGTATGTGTGCCTTTAACAGAATATGTCATTATATTAAAAGCACATGCATATTACATGCACACACGCAGTTACAAGTGACCCATTCAGACAGTGAAACACAGCATTGTATTTCACATTATATCCCCCAAGCGCTTGCATAAGTACACATGTAAGCAATATTTTGAAGAGCCGATATTACATAGCAAAGAGTTACTTTTCCAATAAAGGGAATAGTTCCGGTGTTTGAAGCAGTTGAGCGGCACTTACAGCGTCTTTCCCAAGGAATGCACTGAGATGCAGTATAATGCCATTCCAAAGCCAGGGTGCTGTAAAGATGACAATGGGATGTTCCAGCTTTGAGTTTGGTACTATTGTGATCTCCCAGACAGCCTAGTCAGTAATGAGCTTTGTGGGCCCGCCAACGGTGGGCATTAACCAGCTTTATTTACCATGAAGCCTCAAGTGGGAATGTCTCCCGAGGAGAACAATGGGGGAGCTCAGTGCCCCGAGTCTCGAGGCCTCATCTTTTACACTTTTATGAGGGTGGCCTTTCCTTGCTATTGAGGCAAACGTGAGCCATCAAACAAAGCAATTTACGAGCCTGGGTAAATTTGACCTTGGGCCGTCCTAAAATGCCAGACAATTGCTCTCTGAAAACAGAGAAGCCTCAAGATTGAGGGCATTTTGATTTTTGAATAGATGCTTTCCAGTTTACCTCCATTTTGGCAAAGGAAATTTAAACAGTAAATACTCTTAATAACAACAGTTGTGTTCTCTTGCATAAACCACTACAATCATGACTGGATTTTCAAGGGGTTTTTTGACACCTTTGATAGACATCTGTATATAAACAAAAAAAAAATTATATATATATATAATAGTCTATTTGTTTATTTAATTGTTTGTTTGATCTATTTCCATGTTTTTTTCTCAAATTTGGAATGCCCAGTTGTAATGGTTAATGTAGACATCAAGTGCCCGTTCGACCGCAAGAGTCGCAGTGTAGTCTTGTTGACTGAAACCTTATGTTCATCGATGACACTGTGGCCAAGTATATGTCAACCTGCAGGTCTCCTAGCCACAGACCACAAAGTCTGGTCTGTGACTTTGGTGGCCTGTGCTTCTAGTTGGATGTGCTACATGGATATTAAGAGTCTCAATTATAGGTATTTGTTTTTTGTTTATATATATATATATGTGTGTGTGTGTGTGTGTGTGTGTGTGTGTGTGTGTGTGTGTTGTGTCTGTATGCTTTATGTATATATGAGTGTGGGTTGTGTGTGTGTATGCTTTATCTATATATAAGTGTGTGTGTGTGTGTGTGTGTGTGTGTGTGTGTGATTTATGTATATATAAGTCCGTGTGTATGTGTGTGTGTGTGTGTGTGTGTGTTTCTATGTGTTTGGCCACACAAAGAAGCTTTTTGAGATGACAGCGCTACCCTGTGGACAGAGGACAGATCAGCTCTGACTGACACAAATGAGGATTCAAATTACAGACGTAAGCAGGAAGTATTTGATAAAACAAACAACCTTGTGGGACTCATTCTATAAACACTGTTCCAGTGGCGAAATGCGCCCCGCAGTCTCCTTTGGCGCCCTGAAACGGCAGGGATGTGCAGAGACCTTTTGAGCGGCAGGTGGTCAAGTGAGAGAAGGGCACACCAACCTAGATTTTATGACATCTAGTTGATGTAGAATATACTTTACCAAAACGAATGATTAAAATCAACGACAGCAGCAATAATAATACAAATATTAATTATTAAAATCAACTTAAAGGGGACAAGGGCGTAGGAACAGTTTGGCGACTGGGGAGGACACTTCAGTGCTCGGGGGTAGAAAGTTTTCGAAAAAGCAGCGCTTAAATGCTCATTTCTAGTGACTTTTCAAAACAGTATTTATTAATCTGTTGTTAACCAATCTAGCATCACTGCAAAACAAAACAATCTTTTAAAAAAATATCTCATTTGTGCTCTTGCAAAATTTCCCTCCCTCCCTTTCCTTTCTTATGTAGCTGGGTCACATGCTGTATTATTAGATATTATTCTGTTTCTATTTAAATACTTCAGCAACAAACAAAAAAAAACATTATATATTTATGTGTATATAGTGGTTGAGATTAATTTTGCTGCCTGTCTCTTCTGTCACCATTACTCCTACCTGCTGTGGCTCAGTTGAGCTGCAGCAGCCTGCCTCACTGCCCCATCATCTTGAATCTAATGTTAATAATATGAGGTCAAAGACAAGCCTTATTTACATTATTTCATCAGGAGGAAAATATCTCATCATTATCATATCACAATGATATAAATAATGAAAATGTCTACCTGAATCATGTTAAATGCAAGTTTGAGTGGACCGGCTAAAGTTAAAATTCGCTAGCCTATGTGCTAGCCCAGTGGTTCCCAACCTCGGTTCCTGTGTATGCTCACATTTTCATTCCAACCACAGTTGCTATTCCAGAATTTACCTTTAAATCGCAGTGGGTTCAAACACGTTCCAATGGGGCAAGTAGTTTGGCCTTCAAAAACCAATATAAATCTAGTTTTGAAAATTGGAAACGCTTTGTGTATTTTCGTTTTGTCTTTGTTTAATGAAAACATGTTTTGAATAACGGTAATATCACATATTATTTCGAACAACTACTTGCAATTGTGGCAGTACATTCCAAACATTTGTAAACTTCTGCAATAGATTTCCAGTAGCCCCATAGAAGAAAAAGAAGACAAACTCTGTTGTTGGCAGCTAGCTTCTCTTTTATTCCGGCGCAATATAGCCAAGAGAACAGATTTGCGGAATTGCATAATTCATTCAATAAAACCTGATATATAAATCATGGTTCGTGTAGACTTTTCATTCAATTCCATTTTTCAGTAGACCACTAAGATGTTTGAAATCCTACGGCCACATCGGGCACTTGGGGCAAAAGTGCCGATGCATGTTCCTGTGAAGGTGCCAGTGCTGTGGCTGGCAGCCCTGCAGGTTGCGCATGGCCGCCCGCGGTACTGTCTTGGAAGGGAGGGTTTTCTTTGGCAGGATGGTCCACAGGTCATTGGCATCACTTCCGGTTTGATCTGGCGCCTGGCTGGCTCTCTCCTACTGTTCTTGCCAGGCAGCTGCGGGGAATTCTGGCTCCCCGCTCCCCACTGCAGACCTCTTACCTCCTAACCCGGCCTTGTTTTCAACACCCTCCCCCACCCACGTGAGGTGGTTTTCCATCAGCGGGCCTCGGATAGAGACACGGGACCGAAGCCAAGCTCTCGTCGCAGCTCCTGAGGTTTCCTCCCCACCCTGCGTTTCCTATCACACCTCACACCGGGCTCTAGCCCCGCTGACGGGGAGCGAGGCCAAAATTTCGGAACAATTCTCAGCCCCGCCCACTGACAGGTCTTTACTATGAACCAGAGGAGCTCTACGAACCAGTGTGCAGAGGATAGGTTAGGGTTAATGCACAAAAAAGACTTATTCCTAAGACAAAAAAAGTACATATTTCTGAATAACAAACAAATAAACAGTCAAACTGGGATTCTCCGTCTTGCGTGATAATGTTAATTCCTGCTTGCGCCTCCTCATTCATCTCCCCGGGATAGGGTACAGTCCTGTAATCCGTATCCCTTAGTGAGCGAACCCTGTGGAGATGCATTAAAGAGATAAATTGATATCATCCTCAGCCTGACAGACTCCTCATCTGTCTCTGCTTGCCTCGATTGATCACAATTTATTTTATTTGTGTTGTTGCATTATTAGGCGGAAGAAATGCACTACATTAATAAAGCTCCTATTATAAAGTTAAACAGTAACGCTATACATCTTCACAGGGAAACCTGTATTGGCAAGCCATTTGCATGCCGCTGTTCCATGACTGCTAATCACCACCAGTATCTTATTACAGATTTGCCCTTAATCATTTGGAAATAGCTCATTTTTAAGTAATTAAATTCAGCATTAGTATTGTATTTTGTATTATCTGTCCTGATTCATAAACAGAGCCTTTGATTTTGCAACAACGTGGTATGCTGCCAGAGAAAGCGTAATCGGTGGAAAATGGACGGACTGGTTTCACAAACTAACTGTTAAATTATAATCCAGACAATCAGCGTGGAGTGGAGGTCGCTGCTCTGAACCACAATCCAGATGTTTTTCTGTTGCCATCTCACATGGTTCTAAAGTCTTTAAGTCATATAGGATGACAGTGCCAAACAAGTAATAACAATGCATTTAAAAAAAAAAAAAAAGATGTACTAAAAGGATTCAAAGACAGTCTTGGCATTTTCCACACACTATGGTGTGTGCTTTAATAGATTGTGCACAGTAGCTCCCTGGATCAAATCCACAGTAGTTTTGTGGTGCAGTTTATTCATTTAATTAGATGATTATAGAGTTAAGTTAAGAAGAGAATTGGTGTCAGCACATAACTAATACCATCGATAAATAGGCAGTTTAATATGCTTCATAAAAAATACTATCCTGCATAACAGCCACAAAGGGAACATTTTTGTACTGTGCTCTTGCTATTTGTCAGATGAAATTTAAGTAACTACTTAAAACTAAGAGTATTTATAATGCAAGATAGCTAATTGGCCTGTGATTGTTTTCTCCATAAGAGATCAGTGATAACCAAAAACCTATAAGTTCCATGTCTTTGTCTAGCTCAGGCCTGAAAGCTCAAGGTATTTCCACGGTAAGTCCAGCCAAGCACCTCGGCCATGCCATCAAAACAGGAAGCTCCACAGTCCTGTCCAACCCTTATGTTTCCACTGGAGCAATAGTGTGACTCTTCACCATAGGTGGTCTGGAAAATAGCAGTTTGCAGAACTATATATTTACATACTAGTTTTATTATCACAGTCTCCACCCCCCTTCCCCTTCCCTGTCCCCAACCCCTTTGCCTATCTGACTGTAAATCAGCCTGCGATCTGCGAGACGCGACGATCGCAGTACATCATTTTCACAAAAGATCGTCGCCCCGTCCTAATGCTGAAAGGGGCCGCAGTATTAGCCGTCAGTTCTGAATTGTGGCCGCCGCCTCCAGTATATCACACCCTCGGTTCTACTCAGTAACCATGGCTCCGGGCCCTGACACAATTTCAGCCGAGATAAGCTGAAATCTGTAACCCCTATGCACATCTCGGAAGATTTAACAGCCTTTGGAAGCTTTGTGTCCTCAGCTGTGCTGCAAATTAACTGTGCGAGATTTACACTTTGGTGAACTCTCCACAATATTAATTGCGGAGTATTGATTAACATTATTACTTGCATTGTAGACTAGAGCATACATTCTGACACACATAAATACTTGAGTTACACTGGAAGTAGAATTGGACTTTTCCCAAACAAAAAAAGAGGCGACTATTGATTTGTCCCCCCGGAGAGAATTCAATACCATTGTAATGAAGAACAAATGACATCAGTAAATATTTCAATTGTAAATTGATGCTGCAGAGATGTGCATTAGCCTCTGAGTAATAGAGAAGTGGAACACTCATTGTGATCTGTGTTTGTATTTATAACACTTGTTTTCGCACCTCGAGCCCGAGCTGAAGAATGTTGTATTGGTAGTACACATCACTTTCAGCGAGCTCACAATGGCGTTATTATGTGCACTGCCTCAGAGCTGTCATGGAGTAGTTGTCCACTGCCCTTCCCCCATTTTGCACATTGAGTTTGGTTTGCCCAGACACACAGCTAAAGGTGCTGCAAAGTCTGTTCTGGAGGGCTGCAACGGTAGCGCACTTGTCCACCAAATTGGTCGCAGCCAGCTGACTTGCTTGTTTTCCGCTGCTCCAGATAAGGTGCACCAAGGACCTCACAGCTGGGGTGATTTTCCTTCTCACTGGGGAGTTCTTTCTTGCCGCTGTTTGAGTGTTTTCCTTCCCAATGGGGGATCCGATCCAGGCTATGGGACACACCCCGGCGCTCTACATTGGAAGCCCAGCTCTCTCCATTTAATAATGAAGCAAATTCACATATTTACGTGTTCTGTCACCAGTGATAGATAGCACCAGTGATAGATATGGCATCATTCCTATGGATAGCTTTAATCTGTTATATTTGTCATTCATCTTAAATGGGCAGAAGGCTAAACTAATTTGAAAGCCACTCTTTCGGTCGTCAAAAACGCTGGAAAATTACACAAAATTCATAAATATTATATCAATGGAGCAGAACCACTCGGCCAATCATAAGAGAACTGAAACAGTATCATGTGATTGGTCATAAGAATTTATATTTAAATACTGTTGTGTATTTGGCTCTGGAATATATGGTTAAAAATAACTCTTCCCATCCCATATTATTCATGCCAAAGTGTGAGCCATCATATCATTACTGAAATGTATTCTTTCGCCAAACGTTTAAGTCAAGGTGACATTGAGCGCCCCACAATATTGTATGACAATATGCAAAATATGTGATTATGTGGCATTTATTCAACTTGTCATCTTTCACAAGGGTTAAACAAACACAAACTGAATGAAATGTGACTTATTTTCCTTTTTGAAAGGAAACAAAACCCAGAGCAGGCCCTTGTATAATCCCTGATGTCTCCACGGGTCACTAAGAGATGAGACATTATTTAAATATGTGCTTGCTTACTTCACCCGATGACCTCCTGCGAATATTATTTATGACCTAAAACGCATCTTTTAATTCCATATACATACACACGTACACACATAAATGAACACACACACGCGCACGCGCACACACACACACACACACACACACATAGTGTGCCATGTGCCAGCACACTAATGCAGACACAATCCTTTCCCCCATTTTTCAAAGCTACATTGAATATTCAAAAGATGTGCTTTGGAAAAAAAAAGGGAGAGTTAACATTAATTAATATTCCTAGCAGTAAAAAAAAAAGTGGCTGGGGCTAATTTTATAGGACAATTTATCATCAGGCATGTGAATTACACAGGGGAATTTACAAATGATTTTTTTTTAAGGTTCCTGAGTAACAGGAAGAAGATAATCCCCTGGCCATGGGAATCATTGGCGTGCCCCCAGTATCCTCAGCAAGAGCAATTAGAGGGAGCGGCAGAGGTGCGGTAATTGCGTGCCAGGAGAGGGGAGAGGCACAATTTTAATTGCTGTGAACGAAGACCACTTGCTCCAACACCTGATTGTACTCAGGGAGAACGAATCTGCAGGCCGGAGCAAGTCTGTAACCACTGCCAGGTGTAGGGGGTATAAATAACCTCTCCGAGCCGCTCCCCTTTAGCGAGAGATGCACAAGCTATTCCGCCATCTACAGCAGTCTCCTTCCTACCTGCAGCGTCATCATTTGGATGCCCGTGCTCACGGGGAGAAAACTGAGCAAACTCTTGGTGGCCGCATCCCGGTTTCATAGTTGAAAAAGAAATACACGCAAATCATTGGGGTTTATTCACTTCGGGTGATAATTAGTTTGGCTAGCATAATATATGGAGAGGAGGGTGACTGAAAGGGTGTAAATGGCTCAACATATTGAGAACTCTGATTCTGTTTCTCCGGTCGCTGTGATTATGAAATGTAAGCAATTTAGGATTCTCCCATCATTGAGGGGCATGGAAGAGGACCATAAACAAGCTGAATGTGTATTCATCGTAATACACATTTAACAACATTGCGAACACTGGAATTAAATGTGATTTTCACCACGCCAGTACTGAAACCAAATGCGAGTTTCAATGAAAAATATTTACAGGTGGGATTTTGTGGCCAGATTTACAATAGTCTGTCTGGCTGTTGCTGTATTTGATGTGAAACTGAAAATGATCTTGTGGTAATAATAGCTAAGCTTGCATTGGCAGTATTTGTAAATTTCTTTTTAAAACAAAACTGCCCAGTCCAAAGAGTTCAATATTTTTTGTATTAAAGCAACCAATGAAAATATTTTTACATTTACTTATTGAAGTCAATAGATCTAAATCCAGCTGTTTTTGTAATTTTTTTAATTAGCATTTGCTGTTTTAGCTTTTTTATTCTGCTTCTGATTCTTACAAGTTAAATTATTATGTATATTTGAGTTTGAATATATTGCCTCAGTTTTCTGGATGTTTTGCTTTACTGTGTTGTGTGGTATGTGTTCATACCACACAGATAGCAAGGACAAAGTGGTTCAGCTCATTACAAGTAAAGGTCAAATCTGTGCAAAAGCTGACCAGGCATATTTTTGTGGGATCAATCTTTTTTCCAATTCAATTTAAGGCCTTGTACCTTTTAAGCCAGCATGTTGACTCCTAAAAGTAGCTGTATGTAAGTACGCCCTCTGTATGAATGTGTGTTCCGAAAGACTTGACTAAATAACACACACTACTACTGATTTTGCAACCAGATTGGTTGAAAATAATCTTTCAACCAATCTAGTAATTAAATATCAATCATAACTAAGGACAGGGTGTGTCATATACGGTATTGCATCAGTCTATTCTATGCATTGCATTGTGTGAGTATAAAAGAGTTCCGGTTTCATGGGGAAGTGTTCTGCTGATTGCGTTTTGGCACAAAGCAAATGCCTTTAGTGCATCATACGGAGGTGTGAGGCAATTCGCTTCCCCTCGTCAGCTTTGTCTCGTAGACTTTTTACAGCACAGGCAGTGCTCTACCCCTTGTCTCGCACTTCTAAAGATAGTGAGGAGGCCCTCAGACCATGGCCGCTCCAATGGGAGATTAAGCTTTGTTGGGTCTTTCCTGAAAGTCCGTTTATGGGATGCAGGTGTTTGTAGGCAAATGGTGGCTTTGACCGTACCAGCTGAATCGAGGCCTTCCCCTTGCTTTTGTCTTGCTTGCCGCTCAGGCAACCAGCGCAGTGTCATATTTGAGGTAATCCGGAGTTATAACCATAGACACAAATAAAAAAAACTAGATACCACACAAAGGCTCTTAGAGAAAGCAAATAGCAACACTGCTCTTACGGGGTAATTGATTAGCAAATGGCTATAGAGCTCAATTGTTCTTGTATCTGTTTGTGGTTATGGCTGTGAGCACTCCTTTGCATATTGGCTAAACAATGCTTTGTTCTACCTACCAGTTATGATCCCAGAGATTATGGGTAGGGGGAACATGAGAATTGAGATGATGTGCCTGGTTAAATAAGGATAATAATACCAATGCTACTATTAATAAGAATAATAATATTAATAATATTAATAATAATAATACTCATTATCATAATAATAAGAAGAATCTTGTACTTGAGGGTGTTTCTGAGGGGAAAACTTTCCAAATGTACGATTGCTTAAATTCAAAATGGCAAAAAACGTAAATACTGAGCAGCCATTAAAGTACAAACTGGTTGCATTTCTCAAGCCCTCCTCCTGTTTGGTCTTCTATTGTCCGCGCTCTTCAGCGGCTGCTCATTTCTCTTGTCTATTAGTTTAGCAGTGTAATCCAGTCGACCTTCAGCTCGCTCAATACGGATTCCGATGAGGGGTTTGGGATCCGGGGATGCAGATCAAATGAGCGTCTTCACAACCCCCCCCCCCCCCCCCCCCGGTATAAACGAATGACCAGTGAATAAAAAAGGGGACGGCGTGCAGATGAAATGGGCCAGACGTAACCTGATCCGTGCAGCGGCGGCGCACAATGCCGCGGACAGGGCGCAATACATCAGTGTCAGAACCGAGCGACCTGGAGACACGACAATCGAATCAGGGCCCCGGAGAGACTCTTTGTTCTCCCAATCAAGAGACAAACTTCCTCCAGGACCGGCGGCGTTTACCTGCCGACCCACAATGCATTGCCCCCACCCCCATCCCAAATTCTAAATCCTCTGAGGGAATGAAATATAATTGTCTTTAGGGTCTATTAAAAGCCACAAAACCTATTTTTGCTTCATTTGGCGCTTTTGGAGTCGCTGTGTATTTGTCCGTGTTCGCTGAGAGGTGCAGCGGACTGCTCTAAAAATGTTCAAGATGCACAGCATTGATATTCATGGTGTTAGCGAGGCAAACATGGGAATATCCTGGTGAGAGTGTCTTTCAACCAGATCACGATGTGAAGTCATGACAGTATATCATCCTGGCATTCTGCAGATATCATCTGCATAGCTGATGTACATATGAAGTCCTGCTTTGCATTCTTCTGTCTAATGAGAGAGCAGTTCGATTTCCAAGGCATAGCCAGTATATGAAACTCATGGGTTATGACCATAATTCTTGATTCCTTTAATACCACCTGCCAAAGTCATTGATGGTTCTGGTATTCACACTGTAAAATCTGATGACTTGACCAAGGATAAATGACCAATACTTTAATTCATTACTATATAATAGCTTTTTATATGATAATGCTTGTGAGATTTGTTGCATTGTATTATTATAACAACCCATAATGTTTTAAGGTAAGGATGATTTACAGCCTTGACTGTCATAAAACAAATGGCCAGCTACCATCATAAGGAGTGACAGAAGACCATGCTACACCATTACAATTTCTTGTTTTTAGCCAGTTGACTCTTGCATACCAATAGGTTTACAATATTTGTTTTTTTCATTTCATTTGGAAAGCAAACGCACATGAAGAAATCCAACATAATACAATAGGGTAAAATGACAAATTGTATAGGTCACTTAAAATTACTTTTTCAGTGTTCTTACATGAATGAATCTTGTTTGCATATTGTTTGTCTGGGGAAGACGGGGGGGGATGTAATTCCCTTTGCAAATGTCCCTAGATGAGGTGGTATCTTGCCACCCATCAAAGTGGAGAGAGGCTGTGTCCGACATGACTTTGACCTGCCACGTCATCTGAGAGATAAAGAAAAATCACAAGCAAAAATATTTCTGAAATGCAAAGGTATTAGTTACCGCCAAATTTGTGCTTCTCGATTTTTTGTGTAAATGTACATTTATTACAGATGAACTCACCTCTTATACACCTTGAGTGAGCTTTTTTCCCCCCCTTTCCCTGTAGAGAAGTATACCATTTGCAGATGTAGAGAAGGATACCATTTGCAGATGTAGAGAAGGATACCATTTGCAGATGTAGAGAAGTATACCATTTGCAGATGTAGAGAAATATACCATTTGCAGATGTAGAGAAGTATACCATTTGCAGATGTAGAGAAGTATACCATTTGCAGATGTAGAGAAGGATACCATTTGCAGATGTAGAGAAGTATACCATTTGCAGATGTAGAGAAGGATACCATTTGCAGATGTAGAGAAGTATACCATTTGCAGATGTAGAGAAGTATACCATTTGCAGATGTAGAGAAGTATACCATTTGCAGATGTAGGGAAGGATACCATTTGCAGATGTAGAGAAGGATACCATTTGCAAATGTAGAGAAGTATACCATTTGCAGATGTAGAGAAGGATACCATTTGCAGATGTAGAGAAGTATACCATTTGCAGATGTAGAGAAGTATACCATTTGCAGATGTAGGGAAGGATACCATTTGCAGAATGGAAGTATCATCCCAGGCTATTCAGACAAACATTTTACCAAAATAATATTTTAATCTCCGTCCTTGTGATGAAATATCGGCCTGGGTGTTTTGGTAAGTGAGATGAATGAATGAATCTCAGTTTAATTCTCCTGACAGCTAATTAAAGAAATGAAAGGCCCTTTCTCAGACTGCTGCCACTCTTCTTCAGCAGGACACAGTACATGCATACAAGTATGTGTGCACATATTACAAAGGTGTGTGTGTGTGTGTGTATGTGTGAATTCCTTTCCAGCAAAACAAAAAAGGATAACTCATTGATTTGAAGGCAATATATGGACTCAAAAGGCCATCCTGCATGTGCATATTTGCTGACTACATCAACAAACCTGTACATGCGCATAAACAAAGTGCATCATTATAAATGTTAAATGCATATTGCGATTTCATTATTCTTTATTTAAAAGTGGTTGAAGCAGGTTTGCTGGTCTTTCAAACCAGGGTAACCTGCTTGAATTGAAATGCAACTTTAGAATGCTGAATGAAAACAAATTGTAAGCTTAATTCATTATACTTTTCTCATATTTGAAGCATTTGTCTGTTTAATTTTGGTCTCTTTAAAGCTGCCTTTATCTCCAGTTATCCTTATTTCTACATTAAGTTGGACTTTATGAAAGCTTAAATCTGGTCGGGCTATATTCTAAATAGTCTGAAACCTGAATCTGTTCTTTCTCAGATCTGAACTTTGAGGAGCAACTTTAGAACATTCCAATTTGTGACTTTAAGTTTCGGAAGCTGACATGTTTATGTGTTAAGCAATTTAATTGGTCCACGGTAAATCACGAAGTGACTCTATTTGTTTTAATTCTCAGTAATGCTGCAATCCAATTAAATTAGTTGTAGATTTTCTGTTTTATGTGATTGTCCAATTGGCATCACAACCCAGGAGGAGCACTGCATATATTTGAAAGTATAATAAGTCATTAAGGCTTTCTTTTGCATATTTTCCTAATATGCTAATGTGTTTAATTAAACTGTCGCAACCTTTGCATGAACAATAAAGCAAATTGATTTAAAAGTGCGTCTTATCCTCTCAGATATAAATTTTTCCCCAGCTACATTGTAGACATCTTTTATATCAGGGCACACAGTACTACTGAAAAGCGGATGATCTCTTTTCTGGGGATCTGGTGGAAGGTACGTCCTTAGCCCTTTGAAGCCGCATAGTCCACGTTCCCAGACCAGGGATGTTGATCCCGTCCCCAAAAAAATAATTAATTAATTAAATTCCAAAGCAGTCACAGTTGCCATGGCAACACCCTCCTTGTTCTTTGTAAGGTCAGCAGTTGCCAAGTTCTCCCCCCCCACTGAGAGCGGGCATAACTAATGTTGTTCAGTCAGAGGCCTGATGTAAATAGTCTCAGGTGACAGCCAACTGTACAAATACTCAATTACAGTTGCTTATAGGAAATGATTTGATGTAACAGCCAGCGTTCAACCTGCGCAATATTGGTGTTGCCATAGCAATGGCGACCTGATTGTGCGCGCCGGAATGCAGTATCGATCAGGGGAGGGGAGGGGAGGCAGGTGCTGCCCAGTGAATGGTGTTCTGCTGTGGCGATTTACAAGAGGAACCGGCAAGCACTGCCTGCACTCCCAAAAGCCCTCTGGAGCCAATTTACACACAACACTACAATGGAACATCAGTCGCAGTCAATAATGTAAATCTCACACCCTTACTGCCATCGATGTGACCCCTCCTCTCTCTCTCTCTCTCCCGTTAGAGCACCTTGAAAGTTCTGGAGCAGTCAATGGTGCCGCATGGATTTCCAATGGCGCACGAAGATTTTGACTTTCTTCCCTCTCGTGAAGTAATGTCCCCGAGTACAGCCCAGGTTTGACAACAAAGGGTGTGTGTGAGAACAATTTGATCTACCCATGCTGTCACGAATACTTTTGCCACAGAAATAATTGATATACATCCAAAAATACATTTTTACAGTCCCTCACGTACTTTGTTTAAACATTCCAACGTCACAAGTGAAGCAAACTATTTTTGAACGTGAATGCTTCCATTAAATCCGTTATGGGTAGCTCCAAATGTGGCTGTGGGGCAAGACTTCTTACTCCAATGTAGACCACCAGCAAAAGCGGTCTGTTCATCAGAGACGTGAACATGGGTGTCCACTACCTCCCTCTGGTGGTGACTATTTGAACTGCAAAGGCACTAATGCTTTATTGCTTGCGCTGACATGTACCACCAGCATCACCCCTTGGGTCTGCAGATAGATGTGATGTCACTTCCTCTGCCTTTACAGCACCATGCTATCGCTTTCTCCTCGGGGTCCGAGTTCATCTCAGGAAGCTTGTCATGTTACAAAATGGGCAAAAAGTGGAAAATCAATCCCACTCAACGGCAATGCTGGTGACTGTTTAACAATATCCGTGGCCCCAAAGAACAAGGTCCAAGACCCAGACGTAATGGAATGTCCTCTAAATCTCACCAAGCTTCTGAACTCAAACCCCCACACAATGTTTTGTGGTTCGCCAGGAACTGCGAGCTGCGGTGTTACTCCCTCTAGATGTGCAGTGGAGGTTCCGCGGCTCTGGGTCATGCGGTCTGGAGTTGCGCAGGTGCCTCTGACCCCTCTCTTGGGGAGGTTTGCATGAGCTGTGAGCTCATGTCACCCAACACAGGCATTACCGCAAAATTATGACACCATCATCAGCATCACCCGTTACCGCCATGACAGCTTCATAAACTTTGATTTAATCAGACGGTGGAAATTGAACCATAATATGAGATAATCTACAACTCCGAGGTGATTTATGTCTGAGGCGGCAGCACCACCGGCTCTGATGAGGACTCATACCTCTGGATCTGGGTGCCAGGGGTCAAACCTCGTGTCCCGCCTTACACTTAAGGTACACTTAAGGAGACTTAGTGTCCAGCGGTTGTGTGCATGTGTGTATGCGTGTGTATGCATGTGTGTGTGTATGTGAAAGACTGTGAATATATGCGTGAAGGGGAATGTTTGAGAGAAAGAGAGAGAGAGAATATAATTGTGTGTGTGTGTGTGTATGTGTGTGTGTGTGTCACATGTCCTACCCTTCATTTTGTCATGCTTGGTGTCACATCTTTGTTTTTGTCTCATAATGCAATCAATGAACTTCTCCCTCTATCTGCTGAAAGTCAAACCTCACAAATCTGCTGCTGCTTTGAGCCATTCTGTCAAATCTGAGAATCAAGCCCATATTTCTAGGAGTCATGTTGCGTTACTCCTCACTCTGAAATGTGTGTGCTTTCGCACCTAATACACAAAAGATCTTTTGAAATATGTATGAGGTTCATGAAGCCGGCACTAAAAATAAACTCGAACTGGGAGCACATTGACAGCTCTGTTATTGAGCTCTCCTTGAGATTCCTCTGTCACTGCTGCTGTGCAGATCTGGCTACCTCAAGGCATTCAGATCTGTCACACACAAACACACACACACACACAAACACATACATGCATACATACACACACACTCACACATATACAGAGACAATCACACACACACATACATACATTCACGCATACATACTCTCTCTCAGTCACATGATCGTATGGACACACTCATACTCAAACACACACATATACTGTACATGCAGGTACATATGATCATATGCACAAACATTACATATTAATGTATGATATTTTTAAAATGTGGCATTAAATATACAGTGCAGTCAAAAAGTACTGTACGCCAACACATTGGATTTGAAATGGAACAGTGACTATGACGTTAAAGTGCAGACTTTCAGCTTTAATTTCAGGGTGTTTACATCCATATCGGTGTGAACCATGTAGCAATTGTAGCCCTTTTTATACATAGCCCCCCCCCCCCCCCCCCCCCCCCCCCCCCCCCATTTTAGGGGACCAAAAGTAATTGGACAAATTAACATAAACTTAAATAACATCATATTTAATATTTGCTTGCAAATCCTTGAGTCTGGTCTTCAGCAAGTGAAACACATGCTCAATTGGATTGAGGTCTGGTGATTGAGAGCCAGTCAAGAACATTCCACGTTTTGGTCCTAAAAAAACTCCTTGGTTGCTTTGACTGCATGTTTGGGATCCATTTTCCTGCTGCATGGTGAAGCGCAGTCCAATGAGTTTTGATGCATTCACTTGGATCTGAGCAGGTTCTGTATACTTTGACATTCATCATGCTGCTGCAGTCAGTAGTGACATCATCAATGAACACAAGAGGGCCAGTTCCAGTGGCAGCCATACATGCCCAAGCCATAACACCACCTCCACCATGTTTGACAGATGAGGTGGTATGCTTTGGATCATGAGCTGTTCCTTTTTTTCTCCACACTTTCCATCACTCTGGCACAGGTTTCACATAAAGGGAAAGATGCCCATAGAGGAAGAGCAGCCCATAGAGTAAGAGGAGCCTGTAGAGGAAGATATGCCCATAGAGGAAGAGGGGCCTGTTAAGGAAAATGGGCCCACAGAGGAAGAGGAGCCTGTAAAGGAAGATGAGCCCACAGAGTAAGAGGAACCTGTGGAAAAAGAGGAGCATGTGGAGGAAGAGGGGCCCACAGAGTAAGAGGAGCCTGTGTAGGAAGATGAGCCTGTGGAGGAAGAGGGGCCTGTAGAGGACGATGGGCCCACAGAGTAAGAGGAGCCTGTAGAGGACGATGGGCCCACAGAGGAAGAGAAGCCTGTAGAGGAAGATGAGCCTGTGGAGGACGAGGGGCCTGTAGAGGAAGAGGAGCCTGTAGAGGAAGATGGGCCCACAGAGGAAGAGGGGCCTGTAGAGGAAGAGGAGCCTGTAGAGGAAGATGAGCCTGTGGAGGAAGAGGGGCCTGTAGAGGAAGAGGAGCTTGTAGAGGAAGATTGGCCCACAGAAGAAGAGGAGCCAGTATACGAAGATGGGCCCACAGAGGAAGAGGAGCCAGTATATGAAGATGGGCCCACAGAGGAAGAGGAGCCTGTAGAGAAAGAGGAGACTGTAGAGGAAGATGGGCCACAGAAGAAGAGGAGCCAGTATACGAAGATGGGCCCACAGAGGAAGAGGAGCCTGTAGAGAAAGAGGAGACTGTAGAGGAAGATGGGCCACAGAAGAAGAGGAGCCAGTATATGAAGGTGGGCCCACAGATGAAGAGGAGCCTGTGTAGGAAGAGGGGCCTGTAGAGGAAGATGGGCCCACAGAGGAAGAAGAGCCTGTAGATGAAGATGAGCCTGTGGAGGAAGATGGGCCTGTAGAGGAAGAGGAGCTTGTAGAGGAAGATTGGCCCACAGAAGAAGAGGAGCCAGTATACGAAGATGGGCCCACAGAGGAAGAGGAGCCTGTAGAGGAAGAGGAGCTTGTAGAGGAAGATTGGCCCACAGAAGAAGAGGAGCCAGTATACGAAGATGGGCCCACAGAGGAAGAGGAGCCAGTATATGAAGATGGGCCCACAGAGGAAGAGGAGCCTGTAGAGAAAGAGGAGACTGTAGAGGAAGATTGGCCCACAGAGGAAGAGGAGCCTGTGGAGGAAGATGGGCCCATAGATGAAGAGGGGCCCAAATAGGAAGAGGAGTCCATAAAGGAAGAGGATGATAGAGTAGGATATGTGGAAGGAACATTGTTAGTTAAAGAGCCACTGAAAATGAGTGCTCAAATCTCCAGTAAGGTGTTCTTACCCACATTCCCACAATTGGGGAGCAAAACACAGAGCATGTAAGATATTTCTCAATGTGCCATCCCCAAGGAGCCAAGACTGAGCTTTGTTGTTGAAGTTCACTTCCTGGGCTTGTTGAGAGCATTACTTTAAAAAACTATTTGAACAAAATTATGAAATTCATGAAAAGTCCAGACTAGGCTTAATGGGTACCCAGTAGGAGTGTAACGGTATACAAAAATCTTGGTTTGTTACTTTGGTTTGACTACATTTTCAGTAGAGCAGAAAAAAAATAACTGCAAAATATAAAATTTATTTTAATTTATTAAAAATGTAACAGTGGCTACTTGGCCATGACTTAGTGACTTAATTAATTAAATTAGAAAAAATGCCGGAGACAATCCTCCAGGAAACATACCTCCAACTTTGATATACCCTTGGGGTGTGGTAGCATTTTATTTTTTTATTCTGTTTTATTTTATTTTTTTTATTTAGCAATAAGTTCGGGCTGGTTAGCCTTTACCATATGGTGCGGTACACTAATTGTTTAATAGAACTGAAGATAATCAGTCAAACAATAATGTAACAGAAGGAAAAAATAATAATAATAACTAAATAATAATAATAATAGTAATAGTAATAATTAAAAATAATAATAATACAGAAGAGATAGAAAATAAATCAATTCAGTGGCATTTAGGGGAAGGAGCTGCGTGAGTCACTAAGTGGGAACTGAAGTGAAAATAAAATTTAAAAAAGAAAAAGAAAACATGACTTGGAAGCCAGGAAGGGTGAGCCCAAACCCATCCCTTTACACCCAAGGCCCAGGCCTCCCCTCTCCTACATGAGTGAAATATTCCAGACGGACTATCGTCATACCATGAAGAAATGGCCCGAGGAGGAAAAGAAGAAGGAGGAGCCCTAGCCGGAGGCAGAACCCCAACCAACGGCACCAGAGCAAGCACCACCCTACAACCCAGACAAACAGCGGCCATTGGACAAGATCATTTAGGCGGCAGTCTTGTATCCCGCATTGGAAGACATCGGGAGACAAGAGGATCCGTGCCAAAAGCCCAAGACCACGGAAGGAATTGTAAGCATGAGACCAGAGTTGGTGAACGTTAGAGGAACCCTGGAAGTAGAAGGGAGATTGGAAACCATTTTAATAAGACCCCAGACCACAGCAGCACGGCTGGAGGAAGGGAAGCCAGAGGCAGCTCTGAGTGAGAACCGAGGAAGCAAGGTAAACTCCTCAAATAGCGTACCATGTCTGACCCTCTGCATGCCTCATGGCAGTCCAGAGAATCAGGAGAGACTAGGCTGCAAGAAGAAAACAGTAGAACTAATTAGGGGACATAGCGACTCGGAACGATGCAAGAAAAAAGAAAAATGGGAAAGACATGAATAAGAGGAAATAAGAAAAGAATCCTTCACTTCAGAATCTGAAGGAAGCAGCAAGCAAGGATGTGCTACCGGATATCGAATGGCAATGGAAAAAAACCGAGGAAGGGGTTGAGATATTGGAAGGAGAGACAAAACAGAGAAGAGAACCACGGAGAGCTCGGAGAGAGACCTGAAGGGAAGAGAATATGACATCAGAGGAAAAGTGAAACAGGTCAAGTGCCTACCCCAGAGAAGAATCAAGTTCCTCTGATGGTGATGACTCAGACAACAGTATCTCTCTCGTGTGAAGAATGAATGAGAATATAACAAGGGGAATGCTGGAGGAAACCCAAAAGGAGGTGAAAAGAGCAGAATAAGCATTCCTGTGTGAGAAAATGGAATCTGGATACTCGCAGCAACGGGTTCAAGAATTAAAGCAAGTCTACAATATCAGTAGAGACATCCAGAACAGTGCCAGCAAAATCCTCAGGAGAAGCAGCAGAAAGAGAAGAGCACCAGATCGATACCGCCCAGGGGATGGAGAGGAAGAGATCTTTCATATGTTATGCAAAGCATTGCCCGAACCAGTAGGGAAGGCCCTAAACAAGGTTGTGGGACTTCCCCAAGAAAATTGGGAGAAACAAAGAGCTCATATTGTCCACCATGTGAGGTTTTACAGAGACAATGTAAAAAGTACCGAAGGGCAGAACAAATCTAAAAAAAAAAGCTATTACTTCTCCAGATAGCCGAGAAGGCAAAAGAAGAACAAGTAACTCAAGCAGCAGTGATAACCCAGACGCCACTCCAAGCCCCAGGAAGGCAGGGCCCACCAATAGGATGGACAGGTCCAAATAACCAAGGGCTGGTGGCCCCATGGAGCCAGCTGGGGCAGTGGCAGCCAACAGGCCAGAGAGGACCAGGACCAAGAGACGGAGAATGCTGGAAATGCAAGAAGCTGGGACACTGGGTCCGGGACCGTTGGACATGTCAGAGAAGAGGCAGGGGCAACCCCAAAGAGATGGGAGGATTTCAATCGAGGGGCTACATGAACCAAGGAGCAAACCCTGGGGGTTGGCCCCAGAGAATACCCTCACATCAAGAACCCGAGAACCAGATGGCAATGACCCCACAGCATATGGGCATCAGCAGGACGGACGGCAGCCACAACAACAATGGGGAATCGGCCTTACCACAATCAATAGGGATGCCCTGAGAATCCCAACCCCCTAGGAGCAGAGGGGGAGTGTGAGGCAAGGAAAATGCTATCCATAACATCCAGTGGAGCCACAGTTGAACCACGAGTAAGTATAGCCAGAGCAAATTGGAGTAAAGGGAGTGAAAGCATTTCCGCAGAGCGAATTGAGGCAGTCACGAAGGTGCCCAGACTAAGAACGGTGAAGGAGATGCAGAGATTCCAGGAATGACGGGATACTGCAGGCAATGGATTTGTGACTATGTGGAAATGGCACAACCACTAAGAGACCTATGCCTAAATAAAGCAGGAAGACACCAGAATGAATGGCTCCCGGGGACAAAAACCGCTTTCACAGGACTTGAGCGATCATTGCAAGGAGCAACTAACTCTAGGACTCCCAGACAACAAACCGTTCCACCTGTTATGTGCAGAAAGAGAGGGATTTGCCACAGCAGTTCTAACCCAAAAGTAGCAAGAAAGACACAAACTCATTGCCTATTACAGTACGAGACTATATGCAGTAGAAAGAGGACTCCACACATGTGAAAAAGGACTGGCAGCAGCCGCCTTCACAGTAGAGAAAGCAACGTCAATAACGGCAGGGCATGAAGTCACCCTATATGTGTCACATGCAGTAGAAGCACTACTCAGTAGAGGGAAATCATCCCTAACTCACCAGAGAGTATCCGGATATGAGATCTTGCTCACACAACCAGGATTGACCATTGTGAGATGTAAAGCTGTGAACCCGGCGGAATTAATGACGACCCCAGAAGAAGGCCAACCACATGAATGTGAGAGAATGGAAGAAGAAGAAGCAAAAACTAGAGAAGACCTGCACCATGAACCACTGATGGCTCCGAACCACATGTATGGTTCATCATCCATTGAACCCCGCACAGGAAAGAGGAGAGCCAGATATGTGGGAGGGGCGACAAGAAGGGCCATGGACATACCAAACGATCGGAAAATCAGCCCTGAGCCCAGGGACAAGCGCTCAACAAGCAGAACTGGTAGCACTGGCGAGAGCATGTAGAAGGAGTACAGGAGAAACCGTTAATATCTACAGTGACTCAGAGTATGCTTGTGGGGTATGCTGATCTCCCATCCACATAATCACATATACTGACTACAGCACACAAAGAAAAGAACGACACAAAGGGGACATAATAAAGCCCCTACTGACCAAAGGCCCATAGAATGGATGAATCAGACACATAAATAAATTAAGGAAAAGGGCCAAGAAGATAGGAGACGCCTGAGTGAAGTACTAGTAACCTCTCCTCAGGCTATGAGCTCCTAGGAAGAGGAGAAGACATTATCCATACCCACTGTTAATTACTAATTACTAAATTCCTGATCACTAACAAGTTAAAGTATAAATTAATTCATAAAACTAACCTACTGCAAATGTTTTAAAAATCATACTTGACCGGGGGAAAGGGAATGGGACAAAGGAATGTGAGACTAAATGGTCTCAAAGGGGGGGATATGTAGAAGATGTTTTCAGGCTCAAAAGCCACATATGCAAAATCTAAATTAAATATGAGTGCAGGGGGAAAACACTGAGAGTGAGTAGAAAGTGAAAAGAGAGAGAGGTTTTCTGCCTCCCAGGCTGTTTGATAACAAAAGTAAGACCATACACATATAGTCACTTTATCCATATTTTTCTACAGTCCATAGTTGTAACAGAGCATTGTGCCACCACAAGAGAGAGGGCAGATGAGGACTGATATGTCACACTTGTGTAATCGTATGGGACAATGGGCCCTATCTTACACCCGGTGCTAAGCGGCGGTAACCCAAATGTAAGTGTCTTTGCTAGTTTCAGACTGGTGCAAGGGTCCTTTTAACGTCCAGTGCTCACGTTGTTTAAATCGCAAATGAACTTGCGCCCATAGCAAGTGTAGGTTGGTCTTAAGATGAGGTGTGGCCAGGATCATTTTTGGCGTATTGCTATCTTGAGCCAGCAGAAAGTGCTTGCACTAAAACCACCACAAACCAGGTCTAAAGTCATTTAGCAGTTTCAATACTATTTTAACTGCGCAATATTAAGATAGTAATATGCGTCCACATAGGCGTGTACCCAACGCGCATACACCCTCCTGTCTGCACACAGTGGCGTGCACAAACATGCAAAACTATCAAGATTAGCCTGCATTGTGAAATTAATATTAATATTTTTCCCCAAAATAAAACATTTTCTCTCCCGGAATAGATGCACGTTGTCCCTGGAATCACGGTAAAGTGGGCTTCTTTTAAGGCAGTAAGCTATCAGTAAAAACGCGTTGGCGTGTACATAAAACAAGCAGGCTAATTTGGGGTTTTCTAAGGTGAGAAGGAAGCCAAGTTCTGGTAGCGTATTCTCCGATGTTGCAGGTGCTTTTAACTAAATTAAACTGCACATATTTAAAGGATAAGTTAGCTATTTTGGACCTTGGACCCTATTTGCGGTCTGTCTTCCATGAACCTGACACATTGAGTCCATATTTTCGCTGATCGGTCCAGTATTGAGCTAGCTACAGATTTCCTGTAGGCTCTCACTGGGCTACAATAGAAGTGAATGGGGGCAATTAGAAATGGTATGGAAAAACAACGATAAATGTGCTTTTATAGCTCAGTGTGTATTCTTACGGTCTCAGTATGCTCTCCTGTGAAATGTAGGCTATCGAAAACGCAAACCGAACGTTGAAACAACAGTTCCATTTGAAACAGAACTATTTCTCCGACCGCACTACCTCGCACTGACTTCGGATAACATTACCTGTGCAACTTCAGCCTCTCTCTCTTCTCTTGCTCTCTTATCATCCATCTCTTGTAGTTCCGTGTCCGGGTATTCTGGCTCAAATCTGTAGCCAGTAACGTCAAAGGCAAAATCGAATTCTTCGTCTTCGTAATCATTATAGTCATCCATCATCCAAGTTTTTTTGTGGAAATTGTAGCCTACGTTGCTGCAGGTAAACAAACGCAGACTGCTCACATAGATAGTTTCGTAAACGGCCGGCACACCTTCCCGCTCCCCCACCCCCGACACATAGTACTCCGCGGGAGCAGCGAAAACAAGCAACAGAGAAATGCTTACTTCCAAGCCATGCCAAGCACGTAAAAATGTTCGGATTGAGATACATTTCACAGGAGAGCATACTGAGACCGGTAACAATACACCCTGAGCTTCCCGTCTCATTTATTGTACATGAAAGCACATTTATCGTTGTTTTTCCATAACATTTCTAATTGCCCCGTTGACTTCTATTGTAGCCCAGTGAGAGCCTACAGGAAATCTGTAGCTAGCTCAATACTGGACCGATCAGCGAAAATATGGACTCAATGTGTCAGGTTCATGGAAGACAGACCGCAAATAGGGTCCAAGGTCCAAAATAGCGAACTTATCCTTTAATAGGAAATTGTTTGGTCGGGAATTACCTGGAACCCATACCGGTGTTAAACCGTAATGTTTAAGATTATGACTGTGTATATGAAAACACGTCACAATGGTTAGTCTGAATAATATTGATCCGAATATTTATCCATATTTTCTTTCTCGCAGTTTAACCTTGCGCAAGCAGATTTCCCCAGCTGTAAATCGCTCTTTTCGCAGTCTTATTAAATTCGCCATTATATTAGCAATCCGCCAAGCAAAGCAAAGCAAATGCTTTTAAAGGGAATGAGAGTGATAACATTAGCAACATCTCACACATTCCAAGCTAACATCAGCATCAGGAACATCATAATATATTTCACATGCTTTGCAGTAACGTTATCTGTCCAAGAAGAAAGCCAGCTCGGAGATCGGTTTTGATCCCCAACAACAAACATAGCTAGGTCTCTCCATGGCTGCAATGCCCGGCCAATATTCACCCTTGTTTTTGCCCGATTTCGGTCACACTGCCATTTGGCCAAACGGGCTTCAGACGATAAACCTTTTATCTTCACCTTTGGTGGACTCGACCAGTTGTTTGCTAGTAGACTGGTCCATTACATTACATTACAGATAACACTGTGATTGGTTTATTGCTTGTTACGCCCAAGACACACCTATAATTAATGAAGAGGCTAAGTTCAGCCCATTTGAACCTTGCACCTTACTTTGCGCTCAAAATATGCGCCCTCTAACTAGCAAAATGGGAGTTGGACATGTCTTAAATGCACTTGCACCATGCGCTAAGATCGTCAAGATAGAGCCCAATGTTGTATTCCATCATGCTCATCAGGTCAATAAATGGTTTGCAACCCACCCACATGCAGTGTCACAATATCTTCCCCTGTATTATCCCAAGGGCACATGTGACCTGATTAACTGGGAGTCAGTGTACAATATTTTGTTGCAGTTATTGCAAATTCTTTCTGCTTTGGTGTTCTTTAGTAAAATCCCTTTAGGAAACAAGAATACAGCCCATGCTGTTGTAGAATTCTACTTGATTTTACATAAAGTAATATCAAAAAGTGGCTCACGCACTCAGAAAATCATGCATTCATTATGAATACAGCCATAAACATAATCAAATAATAATAATAATAATATCAAGTTAATGAGATACTGATATCCACAAGTTACATGTCTGATGATCAATAAATGTGTTCTTACTGGATTTTCTCCTCCCAAGTAAACTATATTGTGCAGAATATGCTTTGTATCTATCTGTATCTATGTAACTGACAGTAACTCCACAGGTTCAAATCTTATGCAAGGAAAATCCTATGAGCTGTTTAACTGATGTGCCACTGGGGTCAGCCCTCAGAAAACAGAATGGGGACCTGTTCAGCAGCGTCATTCCACAACCGTAGCACTAGGAACAAACAGACTTCATTAAGACTTTCATCCATCTAAAATAACATGTTAAATTCCAACCCAGCACAGACTGGAATCTGAATTTCTGCCAGAGCAAAATCTCCAGTGTATTCTCATCACAGCTGATCAACGCTTGGCCACGATGTTGCAACGGCTTCATTTTCTAGCACATGTAGTTGTATCGCTGATATATATCCAAATTAATGTAAACTTTCTAGTACATAATTTTGTTTGTTATATATTACTAACAAATATTAATTTATTATTGCTAATATATTCTAAATTTTAAGAAATCATTGCTAACGTTCATGATGTCCAGTCCAGATACGGTGTTTACATATATTGAGGAGTAATAATGAGAGATCCACACCTCTCAGTTATCCACAGCTTGAAAGCAAGCTCTCAAATTCACAGCAAGTCCACACAAAGTTTCATGCACTGCTGTTCACAGTAAGGATCGGATACAGTCTTGTGACTGACACTCCCTCTGGAGGCACGTAACCGTAACCGTAACTGTGGCTAAGACTCCCATGGGGAAGTATCACCCGGGAAAGGAAGGCCTCATTCAGCAGAGTATCCCCTGCCTCATTGCTCAATAGCATCCCCTGTGGTCAATTAGGTGCCTGTGACCTGCCTGCACCAGCTATGTTAGCTGCGCCGTCCTGTGGTGCAGCAACTGTGACCGCTCAGCTGGTTGATTGCAGAGTGAAAAGGTGCATCACGGTTGATGTGTGTGTTGGTGTTTGTCCTAGAGAAGAGACGGAGACTACCGCAGTGCTAGGACCAGCCAATGGCTATGCTGGAAATGCCTAACCTGGGAGAAAAAAGGGGAAAATTCCCCCCATAAATACTGAATGACAGTCGCCATCATTCTCCCCCGTCGCTCCAGCTGCTCTTCCCTTTGGCAGTCTCAACACGCAGGCTGCAGTGACCCACGGCAGCGTCCATTTAAGTGCCGGAGCAGGGCCCGCTGCCACGCAAGTACATAGCGTAAAAGCGCTAAACCAACCCGCCAAGCCATTACAGCCATTACCCACATAACCCTTCAGCGGGCGCTGCTTTTACTGTCAATGACAACGCAGAGGTCGGGTTTTTTAATGCCCCGTTCATAAAAAGCGCCATAAAAACGGGGGGGAAACACTTCTCCATATTCATGATGCATTTTTCTGTCGCTTCCGCCGCGAGACGATGAGGAGTAGCCGCTGTCGAGGCGTGGCGTCTGAAGGCGCCGGCGACGCCCACGGCGGTGCCTGGATCCCGTCTCCGCGGACGTCTGCAGGCGTCCCAGCAGAGCCGCGGAGCGGGGCAGTGGGCCAGCGACAAGCCGAAGTAGCGCCTCTGTAATTGGAGCCATTTTGGAGAGGTGCTGTGAATTATGTCCCCCTGCACCTTTAATGAGTTCCTGAGTCTGAGCTGGTCCTGCTCTGTGGCTGTGATCCCCCTGCTGCTGCTCTGAGTTGGCTAACATTTATCACAGGAACACCACCACCTCCCCTGTAAACCAGACAAATGCCTTCCTGTTTAGGAATCTTATTTGGAGCCATCAGATTCATGGCAACAAATCCAGCATTAATAGTTATCTATTGAATCTCTCGCACGCAATAAACACCCACATTTATTTCTCTGCTTTCTCGGGGAAAGGGTAAGTGGATCAATTAGGGAAGACTACAAGTTCAGCATCTTTACATGTAGCGTTGGTTGTTAAGTTCAGCCACACAGGGGCTCATCCACCATCTCTAGTCTGTTTTCCAAACTCAAAGCTGGACTCATTATCACAGTTTCGCTTAAATATGTAACCCTGGTGCACCCCCAGCACCCCTCCAATCCCCTTCCCCATCCCCCCTCCTCATTCGCTAATGGCCATGGATTGATTTTTAATTAGTTACACTTTTGGATTTCTACTAATTACAATGTATCTATACAAATTGCTTATCACTGTGTTTGTTTCAGGAAACTTTCAGCAGAGTGGAGAGGCCCATGTTTATGGTTTCTGACATGCAGGGCTAGATTTTCGCTCTGAGGATGTATTTTATAAATATTAGAATTTTTCTCTTTTTGCCGCCCAATGTGGGGCTGAGCATGTCCAATTACCACTTTAAGGGGCTATATATAACGTTCAGAAAATCCTTCTCATTACTGACACCGATGGCAGTAAGTGAACTGCAGCTAGCAGCCTGCTGCAAGCGCACTTCCTCACATTCGGCAGTGAGCAACATTTGGTGGCTGGATAACGTTCGCTACTGCCTGGCCTGGATCCGGCGTTGTTTGATAACGTTAGCTGGTAAAGTAATTTGTAAACGGCAAGCGAGCTAACTAACGTTACCAGCCAGATCAGCATTGGGAGTCGTGTTTGAATCGATGTAACTTAGCTAACGTTAGCTAACATTAACGTCCACACAGACAGTATTTTGCTAGTGATAACATTAGCAACATCTCACACATTCCAAGCTAACATCAGCATCAGGAACATCATAATATATTTCACATGCTTTGCAGTAACGTTATCTGTCCAAGAAGAAAGCCAGCTCGGAGATCGGTTTTGATCCCCAACAACAAACATAGCTAGGTCTCTCCATGGCTGCAATGCCCGGCCGATATTCACCCTTGTTTTTGTCCGATTTCGGTCACACTGCCGTTTGGCCAAACGGGCTTCAGACGATAAACCTTTTATCTTCACCTTTGGTGGACTCAACCAGTTGTTTGCTAGTAGACTGGTCCATTTCTCAGCAGCTAACTAGCTAGTGTTGTGTTTCGCTAGCCCTTGTGGTGCTGTGGGGCCAGTCAGAGAGAGGGAAGGCACTCGGGAGCACACTTTTCACACCGCAAACTACAGCTAAGCTTGTAAAAAGGGGGTAATCCCAAATGCGCTACAAGCCGGCTATATAAAAAAGGACTATAGGTGCTCAACAAAAGGACCAGCGAACTGAAAGAATACCTAACCCGGACCACTTTGCTAGGACTAACCCGAGATAAGGAAGACTGGAGCACACAGAGCTCAGAGCAAAAAAATATTTAATAAGACTGACGTTTCGACGTCAACGACATCTTCTTCAGAGTCAAATGGAAATACAGACAACGCACCGGGAGGTATATAAATACCCTCCCATCAATTACACATAGTAAGGTGCGCATGTGTGGGACTAATAGATCTCGTAATAGATACCACATACACAATGTTGTAATTTTGGGGTATTGAGAAAGTCACTTTGTCATCCAGAGGCGGAGATATTATTAAGCAATTGCTCCGCAGAGAGGCGTACTGGATACATACACTTAATAGTGTGGAACCTAATGGGTTAAATGAGTCTCTGAATCTTTCATGTTTTTTGTAATTTGTGTATAGGCTATTTGATTTTCATTATATATTGTTTATGCCATGCTCATAATAGGTTATTATTCAGTTTATTTACCCATGACATTTGTCAGTCTTCTCTCTACCCTGTTAAAGAATATAACATTGTGTATGTGGTATCTATTACAAGATCTATTAGTCCCACACATGCGCACCTTACTATGTGTAATTGATGGGAGGGTATTTATATACCTCCCGGTGCGTTGTCTGTATTTCCGTTTGACTCTGAAGAAGACGTCGTTGACGTCGAAACGTCAGTCTTATTAAATATTTTTTTGCTCTGAGCTCTGTGTGCTCCAGTCCTCCTTATCTCGGGTTAGTCCTAGCGAAGTGGTCCGGGTTAGGTATTCTTTCAGTACAGCTAAGCTTGCTTAGAGCGTAGTTGGAGGAAGACTTTTCCTATGTGGCTTTGACATACAGAGAACAATCAACAAGTGTTGCTAGAGAACTGTTGAAACCGACTGAACCTTCCCATACCATGCGAGACACAATCGTTAATTGCGCATTACCCTATGGAGCGACCGACCATAGTTGGCACTGGCATGATCCAGATTTGATCTAAGACTGCAGCCCCCTTTGCGCAGATGGCAAATTTGGTAAATTCACACCTATTTAGGGGGTGCTCTGTTTAAGGCTTTATAACTTTTTTGTTTATTTTCATAATTTAATTCAAAATAAAGTGCCACAAATGCAAAAAACTTTGGAAAAATGCATAAAAATGTTTTTCTTTAGTTTGCAATGAAATACAGAGCTACATATGTGAAACAGGTCAATCTAAACATTTCCTGGATCATAAACTCTGTGTACACAAGTGTGAAAATTTTGAGGATGATAAGCAGAACTACTAAAGATCTATGATGCAAAATATAGGCAGTGTACCCTGTTGTCCCTTAGTGTATCCAACTCAATTCTGCACTGCTCTAAATCATAAAATAATTATAAATTTAACTACAAATCAACTGTTTTGGATCATAAAACTCACTTTTGCATCATTTTCAAGTGGAAATCTTTTCATCAGTATAGTGGGGGTAGATATATATGGGTCCAAAACCCTATCCAATACATAAAATTAATTTTTAAAAATTGTCCATTATAAAACATATACGTTTGCCCCTTCTGATGGTTTAAGATGAAAACATTGATATCACACTGTTACACACACCTAAATATGTAAATCATTCACACCAATAAAACAACAATTTTTCCTATACTCTACAGTATGTAAACTTTTGCCCTGGGATCACATTTTTGTGTAGTTTTTTAAAAAAAAGTTCATATTCTAATGACTCCAAGGAAGATTTTACATTCATCTTGCACATATCAGCGCACCGTAATTGTAATGAGTATTTTCCATGCCTTCAGTGACAAGTATAACCCAGGAAGATATGAAGCCTAAAGCCTATATTATGTATAATAACATTATAATAAAATAATATTCCACCAACAAGAAAATGCTGGCAAAATTTCTAGCTTCAAAGAAAGTCGGTGCATCAAACATAAAACATGACTGATCAACGAAATTTTGGCGCCGGCAGTACGGTCACTAGGCATCTGTGCAAAGGGGTTAACCGAATGAGCCACCAAAGCAACATTCTTTTGTGTCTCTTACATATCAATGATAAACCAAAAAGGCAGAGTGAAGACCTGAACTTTTAAAATGTGGTGGATAATAGTGCATGTGACTTGCACATACAAAATGAGACAACATTTTGCCAGAATAACATGCTGATAGGGCATTCGCCCTTGGCCTTTCCTCACGACGTGACGACGGACTGTGGTGAAGGTGACTGAAGGTCAAGCGATCTTAAACAGGGTGGATTCATAGCTTGCAGAGCAAGTCTGATGCAAAGAAGAGCAGCTCCACAAAGAAGCGGTCCTCGCATGCTCTTTTTCTCTCCACAGGTCCCATGGGAAAGGGAGAGAAGACGGCAGTGTGTGCAGCGTGGCCCCCGCTCTGACACTGAGACACGCTCCAGAGTTTCCGTTTCAGACCGTGCTGCCGGGACATCAGCACCACTCCTTAGCAAAGGACTGGAAGGTTTAAGGGAGTAACACACTTTCTGGAAGGACAGGTCGAAGAGCAGGGGGATGGAAGCAGGTGAGAGAGTGCACACACAATTAGGCTGTGTGACAGGGTGGCTGCGGAAGGAGAGCTACATTTGTCCTGAATAGACGCATACTGCAATAGTCCTGCAATGTCAGGCTGCCTCAACACACCTTGAACAGGCAGCAGTTCTCCAGAGAGACGTGTGCAAATGTGTGTATGCGTAATGTGCTTGTGTCGGAGTGTGTGAGTGCATGTGTGTGCATGTGTTTTTTAATGAATGCATGTCTGTGTATGTATGTGTACATGTATATATCTATGTGAGTCTGTGTGCATTTCTGTATGTGTGAGCATGTGTAGGGGTGTATATATTTGTGAGTGCATATGTTAGTTTTACTGTGTGTTCAAGTGTGTGCATGTGTGTGTGTGTGTGTGTTATATGTGTTTGTTTAATAGGACTCAGGAGAATCACACAGTAAGGCACATGTGCACACGCACACACACACACAATCTGAAGTAATTTATTGTAGTGATCCATCATTATCATGTTTTATTATGGCCACCGCTGGTGATATAATTCACAAATAGGCATGCTCAGAGGAAAGGACACTGAGAGGGAGGGGTGTCCTTTACAATCTTCCTCTGCCAGCCGGCTTCAAGGGAACCACCCCAGCCCTGGAGCCCAGGGACAGGGCGAGAACAGGTGAACAGGGGCTCCTCCAGCTGTACAGTGCAGCTGAGGCTGACGGGGGTCCCGTTAGTGGCCAGTGAGAAAAGCACCACTGCCGCACAGAGGTGACAGTCTGGTCACGTGACCGCCTTTGTATTCGGCAGCAATAACTCACTGCCTGTCTGTCCGGATTGATCCTAGGGCGGACATCCCCAGAGGACCTTTGCGCTCGGCAGACTTTGATCTACAGATTAATGCATCCGGGACCCCCAGCTTTGTCTCCAGCCAAAAGCCTATGGCCCCAAAGTTGTATCCAGCAAAAGGTTGAGTCCCGTGTTTATTTGGCGTAATGAATTGCAGTAATTAATGCGCCAATTGATTCCTCCGGTGTCTTCTACAAAGGCCACTCCGATTTTTAATTTAGAGGGAACCGGAATGGAGGGAAGGAAGGAGGGGGAGGTAAAAAACCCAATAGATGTAAAACAATTGTAATGTGCAGGCAGGAGGGTGGGACGGAGCACAGTGTAATTGTTCTGTGAATCACATTTGAATAAGTCTCATGAATTCAAGGTGTTGGGGCGCCCGTGTCCTGATATTTTTCTCCCTTTGCCTCTAATAAAAATGCAAATGATGAGAGGGCAATAGGGAGGCAATGAGGACATTTTGCTGAGCTGCATCGCGCAGCCCCCATGTCACGCTAATAACTGGGATGCAATTTCCACCGACAAACATCGAGTGAATTAGCATATAATCTCCTGAAATTATGAGTGCACTAATCAGCAATACCATGCCTTTTAATCAGCCCTGCGAGAAATGCACTGAAATTAGAATCTGGAATGGGTTTTCTTTGGGAAAAAAAACGAACCGCAGGAGCAGCGGTCCTCTCCACTGAATCGTAATGCAAGGCAGCGGTGATAATGAAACGGTCATGTAATTGTGACTTATAGAAATAATGATTTCTTGTGCATTCCAACGGGTATCAGCGCCTCTGGAAATAGCATCACATTTTGAGCGGAATGCGAACCAATTTAAAAGCGAGGAGGGGGGGATGAAGCCTTGCTGAATTCCCAATAGGGGTCACCACCCCATAGTCCCTCCCCTCCCCCACAGTTATGTGCTGTATGCGAACACCTGGCTGTGGGCCATGTGACACAGTTTAATACAGAGGAAGACACACACACCTCTACACACAGACCAGACCATTCATTACTATCAGTGGGCTCCTACTTTAAAAATTGCTTTTCTGTCCATTGGGAGTAATTAAAAGTAAATGAGCTTTTAACCCTGAGTGAATATTGGAAAATCTGTGCTTATTGATTTATTCAATTTAGAATTTGTAGATAACCAGATTACCAAGTGCATTAGTTTTATCTGAATTACAGCATTCTCCTGATTTGTCTTCTGTTCTTGCAACAAAAAGAAGTGTGGGACAAGGACTGAGTTAAAACAGAAACCCTGGATCATATTTCAAAGTCTGCTCATATTATATTTATGTAGGGTAATGTGAAAACTGGGATTCTTTCAGAGCCCTCTCAAAGTAAGAAGTCTAACGCATGTTTAAATTTACATTCTTTTTGGCATTTATTGCTGAAAGAACAATACTGCTTGTCATATTTTTTCATCAGAAAAATAAAAAAAACATATTAAATAACCAGTCATTTTAGTCAGCATGCTTGCCAGGCCCCTGCACCAATTTGTATCCCTCATTTCCCAATTTTCTCAAAGTTTGGAATTCCTAACTGTATTTGTAGGCAATCTTCACATGTAGCTGGTAGAGAGGGGCCCAAGTGGCCAGAGTAGATGCAAGTGCTTGGCAAGATGAGGACAATCCCACAGACAGATACCTACCTCCTTGGGCAATGTCAATGCACACAATGGGCTCACAAAACATGTTAATTAGTTCATTAACACATTATAAACTCACTACCTTACTTTCTTTATTGTATTTGGAATTTTTATTTTTATTGGATCTTAAGCATTTCTTCTTGACATTTTAAGAAGTTGCCATATGTTAGTATTGTGCAGGTTTACTGTATATGTCAGGCAATGTAGCTACTGTGGCTAGCTATGTAAACAGAATTCATAAATCAATAAACTTTGAAACTGAAGATCCAAATATTAAATTACATGTTATTGTTGCAAGAAAGTTGTGTCAGCTGAAACAAGAAATTAGATAAGTTATTCATTTTATTATTTCTCATAATATCTTGCTGATTCAATTCCATTAAAGTGAGCCCTGATAGTTCACAGCCTTTCATGTGTTAGAGTTATCTGTAAATATTTATTTACCTTGATTTTACTTCAAATTCAAATACCCCATTTTAGTTTGAGGCCTTTCCATCACTGTGACATCCTCCACCAAGTTTTACACAGCTTTTCACACTAGAATCTTCAAGCTGATGAGTTGAACTACTGCAGTACAGAAAACCAACCAGAGGGGGCACTAATGAGACAGGTGATTGGCTCTATGCCAAGGGGCCAGCTTTTAGCTCTCAGTCTTAGCACCAGATATAATGTCACCCTCAGCTGATATCTATGATTTGCCATTTGATATTTTTTTCTTACCACACAAAGAAAGATATTAATTTTCTATTATTATTTATTGTTATTTATTCTGGCCTTCGTGCTATAGTTGATAACCAATTACATACTCTCTTACATACTGGCCTTCTCACATCACTGGGTGGACTCGTTTTGCGAGTGGGAGGCCTCCCAACCATGACGCTAGAAACATAAGGTGATAGTCGGCAAAACACTTTTGAATGACTCGCCAACGAGTGCTTCCAAATGAGCCATGCTGGTTTTTGGATCTTTAGATTTTCTTATGAAGCACACTGATAAGAATGCCTGTTTAGACTCGATTCCAACAGCAAGCTCCTCCCTCATCCACCATGTGATAGCCTGACATGGTCAAAACTAATCCACACACTGGCTGTGTGTCAAATGGCAAAAATGCTGCCTTCGAAGGCATCGAGGCTTGTCTCATCCGAATGTTTACATAAAATGCTGCCTTCTAAGGTGGCTTAGAAGGCAGCATTTGGAGGCAACATCTCGGCTGCGTCCCACTATTCTTCACTCCCCACCTCCTTTCCTCAACTCCCCCACTACCACTCCTCTCCTACCCAGAAGTATGCAAAACTGCCTTTCGTTTCTAGTACAATTATTTGCATAATACAGTATACAACGTACCTGGCATTGTGGTTTGCGTTGAAATCATTAATACGTACTTAAGATGATATCAGCAACATTAGATTAAAACACAACGATCCGTTTCCGGGGCACAGAGTAAAGGAGGAGGTAGTGGAGGAAGGGAGGGTGCATTTTTCGACTATTGGGCCCATTATGTATCTTTCTCGGGTATGATATCCCACATGTCTTTGCGATTACCTCAGGCTTTCACTTTCAAATTTCAAAATTATTTTAAAAAAATTTCAAATTCCCATAAAGATCCATTCAAATGCAGAGACATTACAGTATCGCTTGTAAAAGTACAAGAAAATAGGATATCAAGAGTCTTTTGATGTTGTTTGGTCACAGACATCAGGAAGTCATGGCATGCAAAGGATATGCGACCAGATATAAAAAATTTAAAGGCATAGTCAACTTAGTGTATGTAAACTTCTGACCCACTGGAATTGTGATATAGTGAATTAAAAGTGAAATAATCAGTCTGTAAACAATTGTTGGAAAAATTACTTGTGTCATGCACAAAGTAGATGTCATAATGGTTCTCTGACGTCACGTGGTGCTGTAATGGCAACATGTAGTCCAGCTTTCTCTCGTGTTCTGTTTGTTAATTTGAATGTATTTTGTTGTGTCTGGCTTTTGTCTATTGTTTTTTTCATGCGCTGTGTGTCTGTTGTGGGACGGGGAAGCGGGCTGGAGATTGTTCAGGGCACTCATGCTGCTTGTTTTGATAATATTAATGAATTGTATATTCGGGATAATTATGTTTGTGGTCATCACCATGGAGACGCATTCACAACATGCTCGGGAATGTCCGTTGGATCTGCAGCTACAAATTTTAGCATCGTTCTTAACCGGAGTGTGAGGGTTGTGTTAAGGTTCAGAGAACCAGATGCGACCGATAAGGATTCTAAAAGCGTATCTAGAAAGATAAGCAAACGTGCAATTAGCCGCACCAGAGGAGAGGAAAACAAAAGAACGGGAGCAAAACGTCCCTAGCACAAGCCAAATTAAAGCAACCTCAAAAGGAGGCGAGTCTCGAAAAAAAAACAGCGAGAATGAATAACAAAAGAACCTCACGCACTAAATAATTAGGCATAACAGGAGGTAGAGAAACAAAGCAAAACTCGATGAAACGAGTGAAGTAAATGAACAGAAAAAAAACCCTGTTATCCAGAGCTCTTGTGGCGAGAGAGCTGACACAAAAGGTAACAAGAATAAAGGATAAAGATAAAGATTGGAATAAAAGAGAAAACCAATCTAATCCTAATTCTCTAACCGGACTTGTTGCGTTTCTTATTCATACGAACCAGAAATGCAGCGACCGAATTTCCTATACCCAAAACAGGTGCAAGGAATAATTGCCGGGCGAGATACAAACACCGGGACGGAGGTGGAAAAAATCTGATAGAGCATCCCGACGATGCCAAAAGGAAAACCAAACGGCGAAACAGCAAAGGCTGCTAATAACCGTGACACGGAATTGGAGATGTCAGGACTCGGGACTGATCTAGGACTGCATGCATCTCTTCAAAAGGCCAACAGGGAAGGGGAAGGAGAAGATAATGCGAGGGAGGAGTGAGGTGACGACTGGGAAGGCTGACGCAGTTCGGTGCTCCGTTTAGCTACAGAGACAGTGTAGCTACAGAGACCGCAACATTGCGTGTATGGAGGAAGGTCGTGGATGTGGAGTTTGTGTGTTGGACTAACTGATAACACTGGACATCTCGGGACAGCGGGGGCTATTTTTAATCCTGATGTTTGGCTATAGGCTATTACACTTTAATTCACTTAATTAGTTTGTAATGCACTGATTATATTGAATGTCTTTGTTTGATATGTTTGTGTGTTGTGGGTCTGCCCCACAGTCTGTCTTTTTTGTTGTTGCTGGGGCTACAACTGAAGTTCCCTAGCGGGAAATAAAAGGTATTCTATTCTATTCTATTCTAACTGACTTGCCAACACTATAGTTTGCTAACATGAAATCTGTGGAGTGGTTAAAAATTTGTTTTAATGACTTCAACCTAAGTGTATGTAAACTTCCGACTTCAACTGTATCTACGGTGCCCCCATAGTGATGAGTCTTCAAGGTCCCAATTGTAGTATTCACATTTCTCTGAAATGATACATTAAAACTAAGAAAACCCCAAAATTCCAATGCAGGATTGTTAGCCAACGTTTATTAAAATTTGCACTACAAAAGGGAAAGCAATGTGGGCACTAGCTAGCACTGCCTACTAACGTTAAAGCTTTTACTGTAGTGGGTGATGTAAGGTTCGGAGAACCAGACACGACCGATAAGGAATCTAAAAGTGTAACTAGAGAGATACGCCACAAAAGTGGAGATAACTGCACCAGGGAAGGAATAAACAAAGGAATGGGAGAAAAACTTCCCGGCACACGCCAAACGAAAACAACCTCAACAGGAGGCGAAACTCGAAAATAGCGAGTATAAACAACGAAAGAACCTCATGCTCTAAATCAGAGAGCGAAGACGAGAGGTTGGGAAAAACAAAAGAAAAGCCCGAGCAAACAGGTCAAGGAATGAAACAGAAATTTAAACCTGTTACCTAAGGTCTTGTAGCAAAAGAGCTGAACCCAAAAGGTAACAGGTCGAGAGACTAAAGGACAAAGAGAAAGATTGGACAGAACCGGACTTGCTGCATTTCTTATTTGAAACAACCAGAAATGCAGTGACTGAATTCCTATACCTTACCGACTTTGATGTCAAATAGCAAAGACAATACCAAAGTGCGGAAGTCCTGAGCTATATATAGCCAACAGGAAACCGAAAACAGGTGAGAGGAATAATGACCGGGCGAGATCCAAACACTGGGACGGAGGCGGAAAAAATCCGATAGAGCATCCCGACGATGCCAAATCGAATAACGACCGCAGAAACAACAGAGGCTGCCAATAACCATGACATTTACTGATGTGTCAATGTTATGGAATGCCTATCAGCCAAAAATAAATTTATAGATGTTTATTCTTTTGATCAAACTACAGTGAGCACCATAATTCATTGGACAGTGACACATTTTTTGTTATTTTGGTTCTGTACTCTAGTACTTTGAGTTTGAAAGGATACAATGACAATGATGTTGACTGCAGACTGTCAGCTTTAATTTGAGGGTACTTTCATCCTTGTCGGCGACTCACCTTGCTAGCAGGTGGAATGTTCAAAACTCCACTCTAGCGGCAGTTGGTCATTTCAATTTCAAACCCATTTTCTAACTTGTGATGACGACTACAGTTTTTAAGGTACACAGACAAAATATGTATCAAAATATTCATGTGGTTCCCAGGATTCCTGCGGTGTAAATATCTAAGCTGTGACATTTTTAGTTTGTAAAATATTCAGTGTTGTTTGAAAACCATGCTCCCCATTCACACAAATGGTGGAATGTTCAAAACTCCACTCTAGCGGCAGCTGGTAATTTCAATTTCGAACCCATTTTCTAACGTGACCACGACTACAGTTTTTAAGCTACACAAGACATATTAAATACATATGTGCATCTGGTTCCCAGGATTCCTACGGTGTGAATATCTAAGCTGTGACATGTATATTTTTTGAGATAGAGCTGTCTGAAGCTGGGCATGCTTTTCTCAAGCTACTATTGTATTGCCGGGCATGTGACGCATAGGCGACTCCTGATTGGTTTAAATCTCATGCTACGAATGGACGGACGGATGGACACACGTCACGTATAGAAGCGGCTGCACCGCTTAAAAAAATATACCAAAAATAGGTTACTATAACTTACTAGAATATTTTTAAAAAGCTAAACCGTAAGCTAGCTATATATATCGCTCGCTTTCTCTTTCTCCCTCTCTCTCTCTCCAATCTCCGTCCAAGCAGATCAACCACCAAACTATATAGAAAAAGTTGAGATGAACCGCTGAGATTTGCTTTTATAGCTGGGGCGTAGCCCGCCCTCGCTCCAAAACTTCAGGGTAGTTGTACAGGTTTCAATTTTGTCACCAGGAGGAATACGTCAGCTGGATAAAATTTCTGGCCAATGACAGACAGGATGTACAGTTCCTAACGTTTTACCACAAGAGACACTTTTGAGCCAGATCCTTTGGGTGTATGCTGTTTTGTGCTGACTGCAGTAAAATGTCAAGATTTGGACCAGGATCAATCAGTAACAGAAAAAACCAAATGTATCAGTTCTCATCTAAAATAAGAGGCTTTAGTGCCTTTAACCTCTTGCTGCCAAACGCTCCCTAGCGGTAACGCAGGCGTTACGTAAATTATTAAATTATACATTTCATTAATTTAATAATATATAATAAACTGTTCACCTCAATATTTTGATTAAATATCCTTAAGATATATCCATTCCTTCTGGGAAAGTGGTTTTTAAGCGCAAAATGTCAAGTTAAAACTTTGTAAATTACATTTGAAACTCTGATCTAATTACCAAACATGTATTGCAGCTTGATGTCATAAACAATGTGCTGCTTAATTGTATTTCACAAAACTGTGGTTTGAAAAATCGTTATACCTTTAGACTTCAAGAAAAAATTTTTAAACCTTTCATACGGCTGTACGTGATTTTTTATTTATTTTAAACCGACTTGTGCTTTTCTGCACTTCATCACGAGTAGTTCAGCTGTGTTCAGTTTGGCGTTGTGAAACTCAGCCAGTTTCTGGAGTAACAATCCCGTGGCTTAGTATATTTTATCCAAAGGGGTTTTGTACCTTATTGCAGAGTTGTATGCAAAATCGTTGTCAATTGGGTGTATTTATTTGACTAATAGCACAATAGGCCTATCTGAAGTGGGAAAAACTGCATCAACCCACCTCCACTGCGAGTATTATTTGCTTTCCATTGGCTTTTTAAACTGTCTGTCAAATATTTCAGCCAATAGCGAAGACTCTTATCTTTCTGACAAGCCCTCATTCAACACAATGGCCTCGGAAGTCAGGTAGATGGAGCCACACGTAAGAGGAGGAGGCGTCCAAGCGTAATGTTCGTACCAAGATGGTGCAGTGTGTTTTTAGCTTGGAGCAGTTAGCTACATTCCGTTTAGCAAAGTATAATTCATTAGGCTGTTCATCATTTTACTTTACAGTCTCTTTCATACAGTTTTTGGTTAGTTATGTCTAGGTTATTCAGGCGTTTCTCCATGCAGCAAGTCCTAGCGATCTTGTCTCAGTGACGCTTGAGTGATGTAAGGCAACATGTTTTTTTGCCGGTATACCAGTGCGAATTCACTGTTGTGTATAAAACTAATCCCTCTGAATTAAATCAATATAGCTAACATTACTATATTGTCACAATGGCAAGCTAGCCAGCAAAATTACACATAGCAGCTGGCTATCTATTTGTGTCTGAGACGAGCTGTTCCGAGTTTCTTTTGAATGAAATGGCGTCTGAAGTGTTTGTTTAGTAGTTATTGTTCCACATGAGTAAATTGTTCTGTTTGCAGTACAGCAGGCTGTGCAGGTAAACGAATGAGCAATTTATGCATGACGTAACATGAGGGAGAGATAACATGAGGATGAGTTTGTTGTTGATTATTATGCAGGGGTTTATTTTATCTAGGAAACTGGTGGATATCCCATTTGCATATACCTGGACTCATTTCTGGCTAATGGGGCTCTGGTGGAATACATGATTCACTATGCTGCTACATGGGTTTGGAGAGCTTTTTGGGGACCATGGGTAGGCTACTTAGTTGTGTAATATGAAACACACCAAAACACATCTAAAAATGACCTTTTATTGCCAATTATCAAATTTTATTGTAAAACAAAAAAAAAAATCATATTAAGACTTTTCTGGAACCTTGCGATTTTGCACAATTTGTGCCAACTTTGGTAACCAAAATGGTTCACCTGAAAAAAAGCTCTGTAGAATTTTTTTAGCAGAGATAGGCAGCATATTGAGGAATCACAAAGAGGAGTTATTTCCTCCACAGCTCTTGTAGCTCATCAGGTAAAGAATCTGAAATTTGAATGTAGGTACCCGTTTTTTAGTTTTTTCACAATTTCTGTACATAAATTGTTGTAATTAAGTAGCAAAAAGTATATGTATATGAATTATGACTGCTTAGTCATAATAGTGCAGTTCTCTGTTTTAATGAAAGCTATGAACCATATTTGTAGCCTTTACAGTTTTTGAGATAAACAGCTTTGTTGGTCACTAGTAAAAACAGGTGAGAATTGGTATATTTTGCTCTTGGTATTAAGAGGTTAAACCATCACTCTGCTGCCAGATATGCAGTAGATATGGATGGATAACTTGAAGGGTTTCTTCTCCTGTCTTATTTTTCAATAGGAAAATTTGTCAAGAGAAACAACCCTTAAAGTTGTTAAGCAATGGAGCTTTTTTACAGTGTGAATATGCAGTAAACACCATAATTTGTTGTAGTTCTAAAAATGCATTCCAATTATTTAATACACTGGAATAGTGTATCTATCTATATATGTTTTTTAAGCCTCTGTGAGCTTTCCAGTAACTAGCCAGCTAACTTTCTAGAAAGCTGACGTAGCGTAATGAACAAACGTAAACACTGATCTCACCTGACATGAATCCTGCCTTTGAAGTGTGTCCCAAATTTGTTGCCTTTTGAGGTACCTTCAGATGGAGCAAGGCAGCGAGGTAGCTGCCTTCCGTTTGAGATACAGCCAATGCTTCCCAGTGTTTGACCCAGCACAGCATGCCCATTTCCTGTTTATGCGGAAGAGCATATTTACACACAGGAGAGATGACATCACAGGCATCACAAAAGACTACAGAAGCGGACGAGTCTGTGACGCCAGAAGTTGGTACCAGGAAGTATCTCTCCCCTGGTAATTTTCTCAATTACAATAACAAGAGATCATTGAAACTTCTATCATACCTTGGGGGGCATTTCACAAAGCTGGCTATGAAAATCCAGGCTTACTAAAATAAGCCTGGCTTCAATTAGCCAGGTTAGACAACGTGGATAAATTCCGTTTCACAAGGCTAGATTGCAGCTGAAGAGTTAATTCAAGCCTGATGAAAGCCAGGTTTGGGGAATGAATTTACGTGCGCGTTCATGGACTATTTAAACAGCCAGAGTAAGTGAATGTCAATTTAAAACATTTGCTGAAAGTAAATTGTCAAAATAATGTACAGTGTGTCAGGGGGGTCGGGTAGGAGGATCAGACGCGACTGGAAAAGGATTTGAAAAATGATCCACAAAAAGTGAATAACCACTAGATAAGAAAAATAAAGAAAAGCGGGACAAAAAACTCCTGTACAAACAAACGAAATGAAACGATACTCGTAAACTCGAGTAGAGAGATTAACTGAGAGGGATAATAATCCCGTATAGTACCGAAAACAGAAAACAACCCCAATAGCTCTGGGCGCAACTCGAATAATGAGCAGATGTGAAAACAAAGGGAGATAGTCCCGGCGTAAGCCAAAATAATAACAACCCACTAAATGGGCGAACTCGCAGAAATAAGCAGCGCGAGAAAAATAACCAGGTAGCAAGCCTTTAGCTCTGACATAAGTCAGAGACAAACCAAAGAGGCAAAATAACTAGAGAACGAAAAGAAAAGAAACAGAAACTAGAGTAAGAAGGAATCTAACCTAAACTCTAGGAAATTCCTGAATGATTGTCAAAGACAATAATTCAGTCTCCCGGCTATACCTTTACCTGGCTTGGTGAACGTGGCAACAAAGATACACAAGCACCGGAAGGCGGAAACAGCGTGCCTAAAAAGCCTACGGGAAACGAGGAACAGGTCCACCAGGTCGTCACCGGGAGGTGGGAAAACACGGGGCGGACGGCAGAAAAGTGAAGCCGGAACGCCTGCCTACGGCTCCGAAGAATAACGTCCACAGAGATGGAACAAAGGACTGCCAAACCGTGACACAGTGTCGTTTACAGCTGGAGAACAGGAACTCATTATGCAGTTTTATGAAGAAGTCTATAATTACAAAAAAGGCAATGCCACAGTAATTAATAAAGCGATTACCGAGCACATAAATTGATACTATAGTGCAAACAGTGCTATGTGCTTTGCATCTCCTCAATTTAAAAAAGTATTTTAATAGTATTTTAATAGTAATGTTATGAAGACATTTAGGAGTGCCATTTGCCAAAAAGGTGTCACTTGCCATGGACTGACTGCAATGCATCGGCCTCTAGAAAATTGCAAATCAAGATTATTCCCTCCCTGGAAAATCTGTAGCATTCATAACTGCCTGCAGATCCAATCTCGGCAAACCCACCCCACTCAAAATGCTCTCCTTACTATCTGAGCCCCCTCATGTACAGGGTTGTCAATGAACGGACATGCCATCATATAGAACCAGTCGAGACACATTTGTTTTTATACACTACATAATCGGTTCCAAAATTTCCATTAACGACCATCTATGTTGCGAATGTCGACCCAGCTAACAAAGTCACGTGCTAGGGACGTTCCCTGTATGTTATTAAGGTTGCTCTAAACGTTCCCTGGTTGATGCAATGTTGAGTTGTTTTCAGGTTCTAAGAACTTTCACACAACGTTTCTGAGGAACGTCTCTTTAACATTCCAGAAACATTCTAGGAGCATTCCTCTTAGGTTCTAGGCACATTCTATGTAACACGAGGGTATCGTTCTGGGAACCTTCCTCTTGCTCTCCACAAACAGTTTATACAACATCAGGGGAACATCCTAGGAGCATTCCATGTAACATCAGAGGGGAACATTCTCTAGGCATTCCATAAAACATCAGGTCAACATTCTATGTAACATGAGGGTATCGTTCTGGGAACCTTCCTCTTGAGCTCTACAAACAGCTTATATAACATCAGAGGAACATTCTAGGAGCATTCCATGAAACATCAGGGGAACATTTTATGTAATATGAGGGTAACGTTCTAGGAACCTTCCTCTGGCATTCTAAGAGTATTCTATATAATATGAGGGGAACATTCTCTGAGCATTCCATAAAAAATCAGGGCAACGTTCTACGTAACATGAGGGTAACGTTATGGGAACCTTCCTCTTGCGCTCTACAAATATTGTGTATAACATCAGTGCAACATTCTAGGTGCATTCCATTAAACGTAGGGGGAATGTTCTGGGAACATTCAATATGACGTTCCAGGAACGTGCCAGGAACATTCTATATAACATGAGGGGGACCCTCATTTAAAAGGTTTAAAGGCAGTGCCTAACAGGACTCACCATCAGCAATTGCATTTTGGCTTTATTAGACAGTATTTAGTGATGCCTGATAGGAAAGCATGGTTGGGAATCATTGAGAATCATAGCAGAGGAGATATTGGCTGAATGTAAGTCCACAGCTTTCAGGTTATGGTACACAGTGCAATGCAATGAGGGTTTAAGGACATTCCAGGGGGAGTTCTACAACAATTTCCATACAACATTTACACTTACTCAATTTAGATCCTGCGGATGTCGGGACTCAAACTTGTGATCCTTTTTTCAAGAGCTTGCGCCTCTGCCCAATACACCACGGTCTTGTGATGATAGAGCTCCACTCTGAAAACATACTACCAACCTATAACGTAGGACTTTGGTTGTACCAGACCTGTGCCAAAGAATACTTGTATTTTCAATTGTATTCATAAATATTACATTACCAAATAGGAGAACTAATGAGGAATTAAATCTCAAACGTTTGTGACTATGTCATTTACGGTAGCTAGTGGGTTACCTTAATACATTTTATAGGGTAGAAAATGTTCAAATCATAATGACATCTATCTGTGCAAAAGAAATATTGAAAGCATCTTATAAGTGACTTTTTAAAGGATGTTGTAGCTGTCCCTTTTAGAGGAAATTTCAAAATTAGGTTTTTTTTATCTTGAGAATCTTTTGCTTTCACTTGAATTTGGTTTAATTGTGTTCAATTAGCTAAAACTATATTTCTGGCCCTTAACTAAAACCACATGTCTTCAATGCAACATTTTTTAAATTTGTTAAAGCAACATTACAAATTAAAGTAAACGAGGTAAATGAGGAATGCATAGTATGTTATACATAGGGTTAAATATGGAATACCATCCAAGCTCTCATTTGGCCCTTTTTAGACTGGCTATAATCTACAATATAAATGTGCGCATTTTACGTTATAATTTTCATATGTGATTCAGTTGTAAATTCAAAGACAAACAATATGGATTAATGTGGATGCATTTCTCAAAATGGCATTGCTCTGGCAAGCGAAATCCGGCCTACACGTAGATGCAATTTCACCGCATGTGTATCACTTAAAATGTCAAAACAATGTTTAGCCAATTTGTTGACATAAGAAACTTGGGCAAACAACATGGCACAAGTTTCTATCCTAGGCAGACAGAGTTTTTACCCAAAAATAATGTTGCATGAATTTCTGCTATGCACATGTGTGTGGACGTGTACATGAGAGTCAACAACTTGCCTGTCCATGCTCGTTTGTGATATCATTCATTAAACACTACAACACACAGGCAAACATGTGGCCTCGATGGCTCAGTGGAAAAGCACTAGTCTTCAGATTTTGAGTTCAATTCCTGCTTGCTGTGGTGTTTTTTTTACATGAAAAATCTGGTTGAAATGTGGTCTAAACAAGAAAGAGGTCTACAAATAGATGTAGAAAAAAATTCACTTTGGAATCATTTTAAGAGGTCTTTTCACTGACTGAAATAGACATTTGTTTTATGGCTTTTAGCCTGAAAATTGCTCGCTGGGAGGGACAAGGTGCTCTAGTAGCTCAACCAGGTAAGTTGCATGTCATCAGCGATTCCAGTTTTCCAAAACATGGGTTCAAATCCGGCTCAAGATAAACCTCAAAGGCCATTCTATCTTTCCCTCTGATTTTCTAGTCTCTCTTGATTACTGTCCAATAAAGCCAAAATGCCACAAAATTATAATTAAATGGGACTACATATCACCATCTACTCGGCAGCTGAAAAACAGGCCTAAGATCTAATAATAGTTCCACAATCAAGTTGTAGGAATGTACTGAGGACTCAACATTATGACATCCAAGTAGCACATTGCAAGGTTTGTGACTTTTATGGGATGTTCCTGTATGTATGGGGAATGTTACCAATGTACTCCGGTCTCACAGCAAGGGAACGTTAAATCCAAGCATTAGATAAACCCAAAGGGAATGTTTCTGCTAACATTACGAGAACATTCCCTTAATGTTACTTAGAATGTTCCTGTAATGTGAAGGGGAAGTTCCACAAACAAGTTGAAGGAATGTTCTGAGGACTTGAGAGGAACACAACATTATGACATCCAGGGAACGCATTGCAACATTTGTGACATTTATGGGATGTTCCTGGAATGTTCTTTTGTTATCTTGGAGTAACATTCCCCTATACACCCCAGAATGTTCCCAATGTAATGTTCTGCAATGACATTACAGGGCTGTATAGGGAACATTCTTTAAAGATCCCAAACATCCCATACCCTTGTTACCTGGGTATGTCGTCGACTGGTAGGTACACGGACCCCTATGCCTAGTTTACGCCTCTAAAATATTACAGAATGGCTTTGAGATATCCTATCCTAAAAAACAGTCAAAAACATTATTTTTTAATATTTTAAATTGTTAATTACATAAAGGGAATTTTATAGCATAACCTGCAAATAAAAACAAAGACTTTGTAAATTGTAAATGTTTTAATATGACAACATAAAAAGGAATTACTTGACAAAAAAGGGTCTAAAACATGTTGCTTCTGAGCCAGTGGTCCGTCCGAGTCTGTGTCACTGTAACACCACCTGCAAATAAGTCAAGCTTGAACCACGTTAACCTGCTCCCGACCAGGCTAGCCCCAATGCATATGTTGCCTTAGCGTCATAAGCGCCATTAAGTCATGCTTGCTTCGTGAAACAGTTATCCGAGAACCTATTCAGACTTACTGAAATAAGCCAAGTTTACAGCTTAATCGTGCTTCATGAAATACCTCCAAATATTATCCTTATATTAAGTAATAGCTACAGAGAGAGCAAAACCAACCTCCAAGGTACAAGCGTGTAGTAGAATTCTTCTCATTAACAAACTAGCCTACACGTTGCTTCAGTAGAGTAGATTTAGGGAATTTACAGTTGCCACTGTCATTAATGCTACCCTGTCAAGCTTTCGAACTTATCAAGAGCCAAAATATCAATAATATAAAACAATAGTTGACAAACACTTTTTGTAGGCTATATAAATATAGTTCAACATACTTTATTCTATATAGCGGACAGTTACAAAAAGGAAATGATGTGAGGTTATCAAGCACGGTATCTCTTCAGGCTATATGGAAAGTAAAGACGTTTAATTAGTTCAAAATCTAAAAAATCTACCAAATGACTGACATGAGTCTATTATAAATTACTTGCTTGTGTAAGGTTCAGAGAACCAAACGTGACCGATAAGGATTTCTAAAAGCGTATCTAGAGAGATACGCCACAAACGCGGAAGTAGCCGCACCAGGACGGCGATAAAACAGGATCGGAAGCAAAACTTCCCTAGCACAAGGCAAAACAAAGCAACCACCAAAAACTGAGGCGATCTCGATAAACAGCGAGAATAACTAACAAAGGAACCTCACGCACTAAATATTTAGGCGTAACAAGAGGTGGTGAAACAAAACAAAACTCGATAAAACGAGTGAAGGAAAAGAACATAAAATAAAACCTGTTATCCAGACCCCTTGTGCAGAAAGAGCTGAACACAAGAGATAACAGATTCCAAGAATAAAGGATAAAGAGAAAGATAGGAATAAACGAGAAAACCAATCTAATCCTTAATACTCTAACCGGACTTGTTGCATTTCCCATTCATACAAACCAGAAATGCAGCGACCGAATTTCCTATACCTTACCGACTTCGTTGTCAACACAGCAAAGACAATATTGAAGTGAGGAAATGCGGAAGTACCAAGGCATTTATAGCCGGCAGGAATGCAACACAGGTGCAGGAAATAATTGCCGGGCGAGATACAAAGACCAAAACAGAGGCGGAAAAAATCAGAAAAAGCATCAGACGAGGCCAAAAAGGAAAACCAAACGCAGAAACAGCAGAGGCTGCCAATAACCATGACAGAACCCCCCTTCTAAGGGACGGCTCCAGGCGATCCCTCAGCCTTGCTTCTATGGAAGTCCCTAATAAGTGCAGGGTCCAAGATGTTCCTGGAGGGGACCCAGCAGCGCTCCTCAAGACCATAACCCTCCCAGTCCACCAAAAACTGGTAGCCTCTGCCCACACGCCTCTCAGCTAAAATGCGCCGAACGGTATACACCGTGCCTCTCTCCAAGAACCGGGGAGAAGGCGTCAGCTTGTCAGCTGGGGCGAGAGCGCTAACCAGCACCGATTTCAAGCGAGAGACATGGAAGGTGGGATGGATGCACATGGATGATGACAACTGAAGGCGCACAGTGACCGACCGGGGTTGAGTTTCCGGATGATTTTAAAAGGGCCTACAAACCAAGGCGCGAGTTTACGAGACTGAACTGGCAGAGGTAGGTCACATGTAGAAAGCCACACCCATTGCCCCACTCGGTAAGAAGGGGCAGGCCGACGATGTCTGTCGGCCACAGCCTTTTGTTTAGCCGAAGCACGTAAAAGAAAGGAGCATACGTGCTTCCAGGCTGTTCAACATCTGCGAACGAAAGAAGCGGCGCAAGGAACCTCCGCATCTGTCTCCAGCTCAGGGAACAAAGGGGGTAAATATCCTACCTGAGCCTCAAAAGGAGACAGGCCAGTGGAAGCGTTACGCAACGTATGGTGCAAACATTCCGGATAAACCTACGATAAAAATTGGCGAAGCCCAAGAAGCATTGTACTTGCTTCACCGAATTGGGCGTAGGCCAGTTCATCACCGCTGAAATTTTCTCTGGGTCCATAAGTACCTTACCGTTTGCCACAATGAACCCCAAAAAAGAGACAGAGCTGGTGTGGAAAGCACACTTCTCGGCCTTAACAAATAGCTGGCCTTAAGAAGTGCCTCCAGAACCTGCCTAACGTGGATGATGTGGGATGAGAGATCCAGAGAAAAAATGTAAATATCGTCTAAGTAGACGAAAACAGATTTCTCCAGCATTTCTCTCAAAACATCATTCACTAGCGACTGGAAGACAGAGGGGGCGCTAGTGATGCCAAAAGACATGACCCGGTACTCGTAGTGCCCGTGGTGCGTGTTAAACGCTGTCTTCCACTCATCACCCTCACGCATACGCACAAGGTTATAGGCGCTGCGAAGGTCGAGTATGGAAAAGACCGATGCCCCTTGTAAGCGCTCAAATGAGGAGTTCATGAGTGGGAGAGGATACCGATTTTTTATGGTGATGTCACTGAGCCCTCAGTAATCTATACAAGGTCTCAGCCCCCTGTCTTTCTTTTTCACAAAGAAAAAACCAGCGCCGGCTGGTGACGTAGATGGTGTGATAAAACCATTGGCCAAAGATTCCTCAATATACTGCTTCATAGCAGCACTCTCAGGGACCAATATGGAATACAGTGAACCCCTGGGAGGAACAGTACCCGGGTACAGCTCAATGGCGCAATCATATAGTCTATGGGGCGGCAATCTGGTGGCACATTGTTTACTAAAAACCTCGGCGAGGTCTGAGTACTCCGCTGGAACGCCCGCGGGTAGAGCAAACTCGAGCGCCCCTACCACCTCCGGTGCACCGGAAGAAGTGTCAGACAACCTTGTCCCACTCAAAATCAGAGGTGGAAAAATCCCCCTCCTCAATGGAACCCCCTTCTGCAAAGGGGTCCCAGGAAAGACTTTCCTCTCTACTCTCAGCGAGGGAAAGAGAGTTCTCCGAGTCGTAGTGAGACTCCGCTTCCTCTGAATCACTGTCAAAGCCGAACTCGGAGAGATCACGGGCGTGGCCCGACGAAGAGAAGGCAACTGAATGACAATGCGACTGGCACTGAGGTTTCCTATCTGTACCCCAACAGATATGAGGGTTATGTAACCCTAGCCACGTCCCAATACCAGTGGGTAAGACGGAGAGTCAATTAAAAAGAATTCTATTCTCTCCGAGTGCCCCTGGAGAGAGATGCGCATCTCTGCTGGATTTGTCCTCCAGAACTCCAGAACCCAAAGGGCGACCATCAAGGGCAGTAACCTGACAGGAGCTAATGAGTAGATTGGTGGGGATTTTAAATTTCCTAGCCCATTTGGCGTCAATAAAAGACTCCACGGCCCCGGAATCAATAAAACCGTTAACGCTTACAGAGCGTCCCTCCCAAAACAGTTGAACGGGTAACAGGGTCCGAGAAGGAGTACTATTTTGTCTCACTGGGGACCTCGGTTTCCCCCGTGAGACCCCCTCGTTTCCCGTCAACTTAGTACATCGATCCTTAGTATGGCCCCTACGCTTGCAGTATTAGCACCAGTATCCCTGCGGTTTCGCTCTTCTAGATTGGTGGAGAGATGACCCATCCACCTGCATGGGCTCCTCCTGATCAGCGGAGGGATAGGTGGGGGAACTGGGCGGAATACCTACTGGCAAGGCGGATTTAAAACGAGTGATTGCTATGCTCACGTTCATGCTCTCTGATCCAGTTATCAAGGCATATAGCCGTGATGACCAGCTCATTGAACGTAGCGGGTGGCTGAAGCATAGCTAACACGTCCTTAATAGGGTTGGACAACGCTTTTAAAAATAAGGATTTTAGCGGGCTGTCAGGCCAACCTGTCTCCCCGGCCAATGCTCGAAATGCTATGGCAAAGGCAGCTACTGTATCAGTTCCCTGGCGCAAACTGGTCAATTTTCTGGCTGCCTCTTCACCTGAGACATTGTGATCAAAAACCAGCTGCATCTCATTCATGAGCTGGATTGAACAACAAATAACAGGGGCGTTGGCCCGAATTAGAGGGTCAGCCCAAGCGAGAGCCTGATCAGATAGAAGTGACAAAATAAATGCTACATAGGATTCTGGTGTAGTGAAGCGGGAGGGTTGTGCTTGAAAAAAAATAATACATTGTGTCACAAATGGTCTGCATTTCCCCGGTTCCCCACCATAATGAGGTGGTAGTTGGAGTTTAGGCTCTTTAAGAGTACGGGGCATGGGAATGGGAGGGGTTTGTGCTTGTGTAACTGAGGGGGGATTCACTGTCACAGAAAGTCTATGCAAACTTACAGTAACTTTCTGTAGGCATTCTCCCTGGTTGTGCAGTTGTTCTATAAACTGGCCTTGTTGAATTTGCAGGGAGAAAATAGCCTCCTTAACAGTATCCCCTGTAGCGCCCTGGCTAGGCAGCGTTTTGTAAAATTTGGTAGAAGTCGCTGGTTCTTCCATACTGACTTCGATATTCTGTAAGGGGGAGTGTAAGGTTCGGAGAACCAAACGCGACCGATAAGGATTTCTAAAAGCGTATCTAGAGAGATACGCCAGAAACGTGGAAGTAGCCGCACCAGGACGGAGATAACACAGGATCGGGAGCAAAACTTCCCTAGCACAAGGCAAAACAAGGCAACCTCCAAAAACTGAGGCGATCTCGATAAACAGCGAGAATAACTAACAAAGGAACCTCACGCACTAAATAATTAGGCGTAACAAGAGATGGTGAAACAAAACAAAACTCGATAAAACGAGTGAAGGAAAAGAACAGAAAATAAAACCTGTTATCCAGAGCTTTCGTGCCGAAAGAGCTGAACACAAAAGATAACAGGTTCCAAGAATAAAGGATAAAGAGAAAGATTGGAATAAACACCAATCTAACCAATCTAATCCTTAATACTCTAACCGGACTTGCTGCTTTTCCTATTCATACGAACCAGAAACGCAGCGACCGAATTCCCTATACCTTACCGACTTTGTTGTCAACATAGCAAAGACAATATTAAAGTGAGGAAATGCGGAAGTACTGAGGCATTTATAGCAGGCAGGAATGCAACACAGGTGCAGGGAATAATTGCCGGGCGAGATACAAAGACCGAAATGGAGGCGGGAAAAATCCGATAGAGCGTCAGACGACGCCAAAAAGGAAAACCGAACGCAGAAACAGCAGAGGCTGCCAATAACCATGACAGCTTGTTTTCCATTATGGTGGTCTCACAGGTGTATTATGTATTCTGTGGTCTATTCGCTCGCTGTGCACAAATGTGCCAAAAAGCAAACTTAGGGCTTCAAGTTTTGTGTCCTCTTATCTATGCAATTATGAATGTGAATTCTATTACATAAAACATACAATGTTATTAATTACGTTATGTGTTTGAATCTTTGTAGCCAATGAGTATTTTTGTTTCTCTCAAAAAGTGTCTGGTAAAAACAAGGCTACAATTTAACCCCTTAACTAGCACCGACCCGAAAGATGTATTTTACTTGCATTCATTGCATTTTTTTCTGTTGAAATTTTCAATCAATTTCCTAACACAATATAGCCTACCATTTGAAGGTGATAAAACTCATGATTCTATCCCTATAAACTATTTTATGATTCCAGTGTTAGAGCAACAATGGTTCCTTATTTTATAACATGACACAAAACAGGCTGTATGAAAATGAAGAATCTGTAGCCTTCTGTGTATCATTCTGTGTATTCTGGAAATCCCCAGACAACACAAATAATGGTTGGATAAAGTCCGGTATCGGTATCCGAAAAAATACATATATTTTAGGCAAGAAAAAACTTACACTTTCACTGTGTTTGAGCTTCTGTTACTTTGTTTCAGTAATACTTCCAAGTAGTTGGAAAACAAACTCCTAACCTTGCAGAAGAAACATGGATTATGTGTATAGTCAAAGAGGTTCAAGAACAGTAGCCTAACCTTTTTATTCAAGCTTGTGTTCAAAACAGGTGGCACTAGAGAAGTGGATAAATGAGATATCTCTTAGCGCTCATTATCGCTTCATGAAGTAACTTGAGAAGCCACACCAGTTGAGAGTAGGAATGTAGCAAGTGTTTAATTCTGTGTTCAAAATTCAGTTGAACTTTTGTTACAGTATATTGTGTCGAAGTGTATTGTGTTCTGCCATGTTTCAGTATAGCCTACTATTAGGCCAAAAGGTCAAGATGAAGTTTTCTCTGTCTGATGTTGACAGAGGTTTTATATAGCGGTGGCTGGCTAGCGGAGCTATAGTCACTGAGGGACTAGCTAAGTATTGGTGTGTATAAAATGTGTGTATTTTGTTAACAGTAGGGTAGCTAGCTAGTCACAAGAAGGCTAGCTAGGTCATATAACATGTTTACTGTGTCACTTTACAATATCACGCCCAGTGCATAAAAGGGCTTGCAGTCTGTGCTTCTGGGTCAGTCTGATTCTCCTTGCCTTGATAAATTCACCTTGCAAATAAACACAATGGGCCTCATTCATGAAGTGTTCCTAAATATGCACGTACGTTTATGTACGAAACGAGTTTGTACGAAGAATGTACACCAGATTCATCAAACCATGTGGGAAAGGCAGATTTATTCGTATTCACGTAAGTATGTTCATACAAGCGCATCCAAGTTATTTTGTGATTAACATAAATCCACGCCCATGAATGTTCAATCAAGGGAAAAAAATAGTTTCGTATTGTCCGTTCCGGTGTCATAAAGTAAATATTAAAGTAGCCTAGCCTACATGGTAAAGTAAAGAGGCGACCTGGCAGGATAGATGCAGAATCTCACACAAGCTGTTAAAGTTCAAGCTTATCTGCATAGGACTCCTCCATCTGCCAAGCACTAGGCTGCAGTCTTTCTCGCAGCCTGGAAATAAATAAAATCATTAATTTATTAATTTTGTAATTTTGTTGGTGTTCTGTGTGTGCCAGAGGTGGCTTGAAATCCCAGGTCCCTGATGGAAAGAGATAGTTAGGAATCTATACTCTGACACAGTAAACAACAATTTGACAGCTACACCAATAAGTCTCTCACTGCAGCGTTCTGCAAACGAGTGCCATCTGAAGCTGTTATGGGTCCCACCCATCTATGGTCCCACCAGGCAACTGGGCCAGGATGTTGAGCAATACATTTCGCATGACATATGAGCTGCACAGATGTGACAGCCCTTTCAGGTTGGCAATTTCATGAAAAACCCGCTTTACCTCCAACTGGCTTTGCACCTTGTAGGGGAACTGGATGTAGGCTCCACTGGCATTAGCTGGATTATGCTGTTGACCACAATTGCAACGCTGGCTACAGACCTGTAAGCCACTTTAATTGCGTTACAATAAAGAGTGGTATCATTTCATTTTTTTATGTTTGGCTACTGTGTAAGTTATTGCAGGGGTGCCATCACATGATTAAAAGTGGTGGTGCCTAAGTGCGGTGTGGTGTCGACGTGGCACACAATATAGGGCTCAAAGCAGCTACCGCAACCACAGCAAAATACAAAAAAAACAGCCAACAACCTTTTTACGAAAACATTTGTATTGCCCATTTATACTTACACCAGTTGTGAAAGATTATGCATCATTAGCTCATTGTAAAACCTTACTTCAGGAGTAATCCTGTACTGGCAGTGGAGGTTTAGGAGGCATTGGCTGCTTGGATTAATTAATATATTAATTTTTTTTTCAGAGAAATTTTAACCATTTTTGGATAACCAACAAAATTTTCATTCTCAAATAGCTGACTAGGACATCACTTTTACACAACAGGACACAATTGCTGGGTGTGGTAGACTAAATCATGTTAAATTAATTAACTGCACATGAGATGAATATTCATGTATAAGTGTAAACTACATTACTGTACCTTTTCCCCTTAAAATCAAGACTCCAACCACCTCTGTGAAGTACCAGTGCCACAATCTTGTTGCTCCTGTCTCACACTCCCTAACTTGCCCTCCTCCACCTGATCTTGAAGACTGCCACCTTCTCTCTCTGCCTTGTCCTGCCTAGAATTATGAAAATAACTTATTGCTTTAATTGGATTTTAGCAGTGGTTGAACAATGCACACACACACACACACACACACACACACACACATCACTATAGTTTTATTACTAATTCGACTTAAATAACAGTTACCCAATATTTATTTTTAGTACATAAGCCCACACATAACGATTAAGAAATATATAATTGTTTCGATATTTAAATATGATTTTCTTAGCGTGTATAAACGGTGCATTTTATAGTCTGTTGCTGTGGCAAGACGAGAGTCCTAAGCCCGGATTTGAGTTGCAGCAGTGGTTGAACAATGCATACACACATCTCTTGTCTTATTAATTCAACTTTAAATAACAGTTACCAAATATTTATTTTAATTACACAAGATTTCTTCACCTGTAAAGCTTACCTGCCTAAAATTATGAGGACATTTCAAAATGTTGCAAATCTTGCGCCTAAATAGAACAATAACGTTAGCTAAGCTACCCTATCCTGAATGTGACACCCTGGTGCTGTTCAAGTTCAAACACATAACGTTAGCTACATTGCTCAACTGTTACAGTATGATAGAAACTGACCCAAAACGTGTCTAGCTAACTAAGTTAGTAACGGTAACGATAGCTACGATGTTAGCTAGCTAGCTGACATGACCAAATACTAGTGAGCTGGGGACATGCTCCCTCCCTAGCTACCTAGCTAATTGAAATGGCTCATAGCTAGGCTGACCAGATTTTCAAAATCCCAAACCGGGACACATTGTTCTCGCACGTGTTCATGCACGCGCACATGCACGCGTTTGCACATACCCACTTTGTTTCCATTGCCAGACTGTAGGCTACATTGATACTGTAGTCTACATTTAAGCAAAAAAGATTTTTAACTAGGCTATCCAAAAAAATTGATGAGAGTATTCTTAATTTAACACATCATCTGAGCAGATTTCTGTTTCTCAGAAGGTCTTTGTGGAATTCTGCACAGGTGTGATCAAAGTTAACTCTTGTGGTGAGAAGTGCTTTAAAGAGTTGCCAGTCCCATGCAGTTTCTTTCCTCCATCCAGGTATTGTTCATTATAGAGAACATCTGTTACACGTTGGCGTTCATGCAGACTCATGGCAAACTGACAGATCGACCGATGTTTTGGAACTGAATTCCATTTTGCAGGTTCCTCCTGTACAACATCAGGAGGATTCGACCATACCTGACCACCTACTCGACCCAGCTTCTCGTCCAGACCATGGTTATCTCATGCCTGGATTACTCCCCCCAAAGTTTTCACACATCACCCCCCTGCTGAGGTCAGTCTACTGGCTGCCGATCGCCGCCAGGATCAGGTTCAAAGTTCTGACCCTGGCCTACGCTGCAGCCAAAAGGACAAGCCCTTCCTACCTGCAAGACATAATACAACACTAAACTCCAGCTCGGCCACTTCCCTCTGCTCATCCGGACTGCGGAGCTTCTCCACCCTAGCTCCCCAGTGGTGGAACAAACTCTTCACTCCTCTACGTTTTGATCAAACACTGCCTGCACACCTCTTCAGAAACTCACCTTGACTGTTTTTCGCTTGTTTCCTGTTCCTTAATTCTTTGTTGATTTTATAGTTTATAATGTCTTGTTGTCTTAGCCATAGCTTACTGTGTACTATACTCAATGTGGATATTATACTATGGATAGCTGCTATGTTATGATAAGAAATGAGCTCTATCTGAACTGATGTCATTGACCTTCGGTATGGACTTATTGTGCGTCGCTTTGGATAAAAGCATCTGCCAAATTAATAATGTAAATAAAGTTTATTATTATTATTATTATTATTATTTTATGCAAACTTATGCACTTTTTGCCTTGTGAGTCGCTCTGTATAAGCGCATCTGCCAAATGAATAAATGTCTGTATTGATACACTTCTGTAATGTGATGGACCCTTTCTAGATTAAATAAGATAAATGTCCAGCTAATAAAAGCTTGAAGACGCTGAAGTTCAATACGTCTCTGAGTGAATTAATACTAAATTTATTTTACAGTGCATTGTGTACGCTATATATTGATGTATTGTAAATGATCCCTTCTCTTTCAAAACCTGATGGCCAATATACAGCATATAGTAATAATGTTTATCATTTTAGTCATATAAAGGTTTGAAATTGTATATACCACAACATCTGATATTGATTACAATGAAAACACCAATTTAAAATGGGCAGAAAATTATTTTTATATAATTACGAAATTATAAAATCCCAGATCATGGGATAGACTACATTAAAAAAATAAATTATATATTTTTTTTACATACAGCTGACACCCTTGTAATTTTTATGTATTTAAAGGGAATGCTTTCATTACTACAAAGCTTTCACACTCGGCTACTACATGCTGTTCACTACTGTCTGCTTATTAATTATCAACCTGCTGGATTTGGAAAGCATTATAAATGTCTAGAAGTAGCTAAGATAATTATCTAAGTATTAAAAGTTGGGTTCATGTGAGTAGCGTGATCCCATTCACAATAAACGGAGGGCATCTTCGTGTGTGTTTACGGTTGTATCAAGCGGAACTACATTTCGGCGCCATTTTATTGCTTCGCGCTAAGGAAAGTCTTGCTGGGAATTGTAGTTTTCTGTGCAAATGTATTTCCTATATACGTAATTATCTAGGAATTGCTAATGTATTATCTAGCTAGCAAGCCAGTTATGCTAGCTATGCTAGATACTGTAATTTTCTGGCATGTTGACCACCCTGACATGGATTAATTAGAATATAAATATACCCAAATTGTAAACTATGAAATTAAATACAAGAGCTATGGAAGGGTCAAAGGTCACAACAGTAGGATTAGGGTTATGGGTTCCTTAAAATCTAGAGGCTTGAAATTCGGAACTATTAATATATCCATGGCCTACATTGCATAAGCAAAAGAACAGACCCCTAGCACACATAGACGCTCTATAGCACCACCTACAAATCTCAATTTTTTAAAAACTTTGACTCCTCCTACCTGAAGCACAAAGGCAGCCAAGCATCCCAAATTTAGTATACAAGGACAACTCAGCACCCCCTGTGACATATATATTTGCATGTAAGCATAAATTAAACTTGTCCTAATTAATTTGACTAATGATGAAAAATAGGTCTATGAAGGCTGTTAGAATGTTCATAGGTCATTTTGGGTTACTGCTGAACACTGCACTCAGCTTCCCAAAATCGTAGAAGCATGACATTTTGCTAACTGAGTCTCATCAGGGCCTCTAGCATGTACACCAAAAATTAGACCCCTAGCATGAACACAGACTCTGTAGCGCCCCCTTGAAAATGTGATTTTTGAACATTTTGGGCACTCGCCATTTGTACACCGAATGATGTATCATGCTGAAATGTCGGAATCTAGACCACCTCTAGACATACTACAAATAATATCAGAACCAGATCTCTAGCTACAAAAAAAAAGTGCAGTATATGCTTTCAACAGGGGGCGCCACTTAAATTTCAGAATTAATGTACAACACATTCCGAGGTGATTCTTAGGATCAAGCCGAGTCAGAAAACATCAGTCATAAGAACATTTCAGTAAAAAAGACAATATAGGACTGCCATCTACTTTTGACTATTAATATTAATATTAAGCTATTAATATTGAAAATGTATATCCTGTCTACCAGCAGCTAAAACAGGCGTAGCTAGCTAGGTACCTAGATCTGGTTGAACGTAGCTAGCATAACTGGCTTGCTAGGTAGATAATACATTAGCAATTCCTAGATAATTACGTATACAGGGAATATATTTGTTAAAAAAAACTACAATTCCCAGTAATACTTTCCTTAGCGCAAAGCAATAAAATGGCGCCGAAATGTAGTTTGATACAACCGTAAACACACACGAAGATGCCCTCCGTTTATTGCGAATGGGATCACGCTACTCACATGAACCCAACTTTTAATACTTAGATAATTATCTTAGCTACTTCTAGACATTTATAATGCTTTCCAAATCCAGCAGGTTGATAATTAATAAGCAGACAGTAGTGAACAGCATGCAGTAGCCTAGTGTGAAAGCTTTGTATGAATGAAAGCATTCCCTTTAAATACATAAAAATGACAAGGGTGTCAGCTGTATGTAAAAAAAATATATATTTAAAAAAGAAAATTGTTAATGTAGTCTATCCTATGATCTGAGATTTTATTGGTAATTATATAAAAATAATTTTCTACCCATTTTAAATTGGTGTTTTCATTGTAATCAATATCAGATGTTGTGGTATATACAATTTCTAACTTTTATATGACTAAAATGATAAACATTATTATTACTATATGCTGTATATTGGCCATCAGGTTTTGAAAGAGAAGAGATAATTTACAATACATCAATATATGGTGTACACAATGCACTGTCAAATAAATTTTGTATTAATTCACTCAGAGACGTATTGAACTTCAGCGTCTTCAAGCTTTTATTAGCTGGACATTTATCTTATTTAATCTAGAAAGGGTCCATCACATTACAGAAGTGTATCAATACAGACATTTATTCATTTGGCAGATGCGCTTATACAGAGCGACTCACAAGGCAAAAAGTGCATAAGTTTGCATAAAATAATAATAATAATAATAAACTTTATTTACATTATTAATTTGGCAGATGCTTTTATCCAAAGCGACGCACAATAAGTCCATACCGAAGGTCAATGACATCAGTTCAGATAGAGCTCATTTCTTATCATAACATAGCAGCTATCCATAGTATAATATCCACATTGAGTATAGTACACAGTAAGCTATGGCTAAGATAAGAAGACATTATAAACTATAAAATCAACAAAGAATTAAGGAACAGGAAACAAGCGAAAAACAGTCAAGGTGAGTTTCTGAAGAGGTGTGCAGGCAGTGTTTGATCAAAACGTAGAGGAGTGAAGAGTTTGTTCCACCACTGGGGAGCTAGGGTGGAGAAGCTCCGCAGTCCGGATGAGCAGAGCGAAGTGGCCGAGCTGGAGTTTAGTGTTGTATTATGTCTTGCAGGTAGGAAGGGCTTGTCCTTTTGGCTGCAGCGTAGGCCAGGGTCAGAACTTTGAACCTGATCCTGGCGGCGATCGGCAGCCAGTAGACTGACCTCAGCAGGGGGGTGATGTGTGAAAACTTTGGGGGGAGTAATCCAGGCATGAAATAACCATGGTCTGGACGAGAAGCTGGGTCGAGTAGGTGGTCAGGTATGGTCGAATCCTCCTGATGTTGTACAGGAGGAACCTGCAGGACCGTGCTGTTGCCCTGATGTGCTCCATGAAGTCCAGCTGGTCATCCAGGACCATCCCCAGGTTCCTTGCAGAGCGGGAGGCAGCCACCACAATACCGTCGACGGTGATGGAGAGGGCTTGCAGTGGGGAGGTCCTGTGAGGTATGAAGCGCAGTTCCGTATTGTGAAGGTTGAGCTTCAGGTGATGAGTAGCCATCCACATAGAAATGTCAGCCAGGCAGGCTGATATCCTCTCCTTGACCTGTTATGTAGAGGGGGGGAATGAGAAATACTGCTATATAAGAGAAATGTCCAATAAAAAAACAATGGTATACTGAAAAAAAAAACAGTACAAGTCTAAATAATACATTAACTAAAATGTCAGTAACATGGCAAGTGTTGATGTATAAATCACTGTTAACATGCCCCTAAAATGCTATTACAAAAAGCAAGACTTGCATGCTAACAATTAATTCAGGAAGCAAAGATGCAATCTAAACAGGCGAGTCTTGAGTCTATGCCAGAAGATGGTCAGAAGGGCAGAAGGGCCAAGACCAGGGGCCTCATTTATAAAAAGTACTTTTGATCAAATTTGATCTTACGTGTGGCGTATGTAAAAAATCACGACAAAGTAGTGATTTATAAAATTTCAACGTGACTCCATTTGACCGTGGAAATGGTCGTAGCTCCACGTCAGGTCTTCACTTGACATACGCACATTACCTGCTGGTATGTATTGTAGGCTTGAGAGCCGCGCATGAACACTTATTTGGCATGGAAAATTATCATTGTGGTTATCAGCCTACAAAATTTGTTTAATTCTAAATTGAAAAGGAAACTGATAGTCTAATTACTGAATTTTAAGTCTTCCTTACATTATATACCATTATTATTGCATTGCTTCTCAAGCTTCTGGATTTGAGAATATTTTTCATGTTCATTTTAGTCTTTTGTTTTATTTATCCATTGTTTTTATATATTTTACTTTAACTGTGTAATAGGATTTTGCTGTAAAAAAAAAGCTTTAAATAAAATTGCATTATTATTATTATTATTATTATTATTATTATTATAAATAACAACAGTGCGTATTTTGTACATTCTATATCTGCTGTGTACCATGCTTGAGAGATTGTGTTGGCTTAAACTACCAACAACAAAAAAAAGTCTGCCAGTCTGCAAATATCAGGATTCCTAAATGCTTACGAAGGTAATCCCATATGCAAAAGGTCTGTAAAAATCACATATGATCATACTTGCAAAGTTTTTATAAAAAAGCATGTTGATTAGTAGCCTATTATATTATATATTTCTATACAATTCTTATACAATCTCTCAATGTTTTTTTTATAAGGAGTACCATGTATTAGGGAACTATTTAATTTTAGCAAGAAATGTATATGCTAGCTCTCTACTACATATTTATTTTATTTAAGTTTTGTATATGGCATATGTGATTTTTAAAAGATTTTTATAGACCTTTTGCATATGGGATTTGCATATAGCATTTAGGAATCCTGTTATTTGCAGACTGGCAGACTTTTTTTTTTGTTGGTTTTATGAATGAAAGTTCAACCATCGAGATAAAAAAAAAACTGGAGGCAGCTTCCGCTTACCAGTTCCATGGATTCCCATGGGAGCTGCTCATTGGGGCATGAAGCCAATTCAGTGGTCAACCCGTCACGTCCAGTCTATGGTCACGTCTCTGCAGTCTATGGGCAATACACACAGACAGCGCACAGAATCATGGGAATCGCAGTTCATTACAGAAGTTAACGGGGAGACGCGGTTGTTTCCATTACAGATATGCTCGGTTTTCTCATGTTATACGTCTCAAAAGAACCGAAAACGACACGCTCTGATGGCTAGTTCACAAGCTAAATCCATTAATAATCATATTGCAGCCTATGCAGTATGTACTGATCTGAACAGACCTAGCTAACTTCAGCTAGTTTAATACAAGCAATAGCCTACAAGACTAGCCTATAAATAGCAACCCACACAAATAAAGCAGAGACGAAGAAGCTCGAGAATTATACATCATATTGCATTAAAATGCAATTACAAAATAAGAAAGGTATTCTATGAATGTACTATAACTATAAGTATAAACTATAAGTACAATACCGGCAGCTTACCCATTCGCTTTATTTGACCGTGAAATAAAAATGGTGGATCTCCGTTTTGTCTCGTAATTCATCGGAGAAAATCGTAAAGTCACGTGGTGTGTAATCGCTAATTCGTAAAATAAGTACGAATTTTCGGGACTGGAATTTCGTAGAATAGATACGAATGGGCTGTGAGACCAGGTTGTCTCAACTCATCACACCCGTGTGACCGTACGCTTAAAAAGGTTAATAAAACAGTCAAAAGCCACATGAATATCAGAGAATGACTGCTGCACGACTAAAAATGAACTCTTCACTTTACCCGTGTTTATTCAGAAATACGGTCACAAAGATAAAATGTTTTGAGACAGGCTACTAGGCTGGTTTCAATGTTTCGGAGGTGGGAACAAAATTAACCGTTTTTTTTATTTTGTTGCAACCGGTTCAGGAATGTTATGTTGCAGGAGGAACCAAAGAACAGAAACGTTACAATTCAGATTCTGCTCGGAACTGTAGTGTCGTTAGGTACATTAAGAATTTGGCAGTGAAGACAGATAGTTAAAACGTTTTAACAGTCATCACATGGAGGCACCAATGAATGTGCAGAATATATATATTTATATATGGCTTCACACTAGGTGCAAAAGTATAATTAATCAGTCTCATAAAATTAATTACCGGTATTAAATCATGATTATGAATTTCAATGTTAAATATTAAAATAATAATCAATAACTTAATCTGAAGGCGTAAGTTCTTTTGGAGGATAGGCTCAAATGTTTATCCAAACAACAATCAGACCGACGACCAGGTTTGATAAAATACAATTTATTAAACAACAAACACATCTAAACTAACATCCTAAAAACAGTGAATGATATGGAAAGCGAAAATGAAGTGTGAGGCATATACGTAGAATTCACAGTTCTATTTCTGTATGTGCGCCAGACACGTGGTGTTCAGACATCACAAGACCGTACCTTGAGGGGGAAATACAAGCATGGAGCTAACGTGGCCTGAAACCTGGCGTGTATTGAGGCTATAGAAATTTAGCTACATCTAGCTAAATCCCAGGCCCCTATCTGTTTCTAATGGGTTAGGTGTTAGTAGAAAGATTGCATGCACCAATCTCGATTTAAAATGGAGGCGGATTGTAAATTAGTTTTAGAGTAAGTTAGAGTAGGCTCTGTAACTTTAGCTTATGCGAGGCTAATTGGCTGTCGATAGTCTGCAAGAGTTATACGTTAACGTTACTCTAAATACACACAATGGATACAATAAAATATGTAATTACATTGACAATAAACATTACACAAATGTCAAACATTATACAAACGCCGTATGACGGTAGCTCAGTGTAGCTAGCTGTTTTAGTGGCTTTCGCGAACAAGCTAACTGCGAGCTGGGTGACAGAGCAGTCATTGTGGCCGCATAACCCGAGGGAGGGAGCAGTTCTCCCCGCGTGTTCCTTGCCTGGGTCGTCCCTTCCCAGCCAGGAAGATGGACAGGAGACAATTGTTCCGACAAGTGAAAATGGTAAGAAAGAAGTGAAAGTGGGCTCAAAGTTTTATAGAACCGGGGACTCAGTCCTGATTGGTCAAGGATCACATGACTGCCTGGGATCACATGACTGTCGCATGCCGGTATATGTAGCCTTTTGGAAATGCAGTCCAGGGTCACATAAATGCAGTTTGATTCCCAATGGACGTGCATTACAGAACTAACAAACAAAAAAAATGTTTTCAACCCCTAAATGTGATATTAAAACTTGTTTTATTTTGTTCCTCCAACCATTAGAGTCGTCAACTTACAAATATACCTTCTTGTTACTGGATGCATCAAGACTCTTACCAACCATTTGTCATGGCCATGACCTCCGTGTGATGACATAACTTCCTAAATTGAGACACAGCAATGCGGAAGTTCTCTTCTTCTTGTTGCCAATGCAAAGGAGACGTAAAAACTTGTTTATATAATTGTGCTAATCCCCCGTGCCTTGTGACTACGGTCGGAGCTACGGATCACCGTCCTCCAAAGGTTGTGATAAGACGCACATGCGGTAAACCGCTGGTAGCATTGCTGCAAAGATACTTGGTATTGTTGTTTCGTTGTTATTGCTAATGCTAAACTTTGCTCATTGTTTGGGAATTCGCTCTCCTGGCTGATGCTTGCACAGTCACAAACGTTGCTTGATTCGGGGATGGACACCTTGATCAGCATCTCTTCAGGCATTTGCGTTCATGACACGTGAGCTTGGTCATGTGATGTCTTTGCTCATGATGACCCGACATCAGGTGTAGTTGGTTCAGTCCCCTCTCCCTGACGCCACGAAGAGAACCATTCGAGACCTGCCAGTTATCCCCTGCCAAATCTTTACGGAGGCAGCCAGACAGACACTTGAGCGCTCTGTGGAGGCATTGGGAGCAGCAGATGCCCCCCTTCAACACACTACTGTTCATTGGACCCAACCTATGGCTCATGGTCACGCACAGCCCTCGTCTAAGAACCAGGGAGCCCCTTGTCATCCGGCCGCCTGTGCAGCAGCGTCTGATTCATGACACAACTCCATGGGTCCACCTGGCTGTCCAGCTAGGGGACAGCAGAAGGCTTACCACCTCCAGTTCACCGTCGGCCCCCAACATTTTCCAGGGTCAGGTATACACGTGTCCTGGACCCCATCCAGTCAGGGATGCTGAGTCAGGAAATTACAGGCCTCCTGGAGAAGGCCGCTGTGTCAGCGGTGCCTCCCACCAAACGGCTCAGTGGCTTTTATTCAATCTGGTTGAGACAGCGAAAGCACGTTCTTTATTCTTTGGGGGAGGTAGGTCTCCCCCAACAGAAGCGTCAAACAACTCCAATCACTCTGGCTCCTTCCGCCTCGATCCGCTCCGCAATTTGTTGCCAACAGTGGATCTCGCCAAGTAATACCGTCTCGGTCTTTTGTTTGTTTCCCGCAGCAACTGCAGTCTCCGGAACCCTGCCCCACAGGTAAGTGGTTTCGGCGTCACACACAACACAATACATTCACATCCATACAAAGCAAAATAACCAAATGAGAAATAAAAGAAACAAAACAAACTTGCCGTGTACCGGGGAGCTGAGAGGACTCAACCTCCTACTCTCGTCTCCCGAGAGCTTCAGGTGCGCCTAGCCTATATCACCCCCGCCCCCCCCACCCCCCCCGTGATCCAGCCCCAATCGCATTCCCCCAGCTGTGGCGTATTAACTTCCCAATCCCGTAATCAGTACCTAATCATCCGTCAATCATTCAATTATCCTTTGTAATTATCCTATTCACCAATACAGGGATCATCTCGCATTTCAAACCACAGAGGGGAGACCACAGAATACGTGACATTACCAGCTGCACTCAGGACATCTCAAAGTTATAAACACCGCTTGGCAGATGACTAGCTATTTTGGCTAATGTACCTATTGAGGATTTAGAAATATCACTGAATATTTATCAGTTTTATCGTTGGCCATACATGTTTCAAGTAAATTGAGCTTGCAAGGGTCCTAGCTGCACTTGTAGTGTTATTCATCACTAGATTAGACCAGCGTGCATGGTCTCAAGCTGTAAATAAACCTAAACAGATTGACAGATATCAAATGTTAACTTTCGGAAGGTAGCTAATGTTAACGTTAGATAGTTAGCTATCAAGCATTCTTTCTAATTTAATTAGGTTGAAGAATAAAATCCAAAATGCCTCTACTATATTACTGGGGCATTCTCAAATCAGAATTGCAGTTAGAATTTTAATTAAAGGAAATCATATTTAATTTAAATGTATGCCTCCTATCTTCTAAATTACTGTAGGTATAGCCTATATATCTGAATGTGGTTTGTCATGGATATCAATCAAGTTGTGATACATAGGCTACATGAAATATTGAAATGTTGAGTCACAATAAACTTATGTAATTGTCTTAACATTTGATTGTATATAACTGTTTGAGTGTGGCTCTAGAATACAAAACACAATATTAATCACTGAAAATATAAAGTAATGGTCTAATCTAACTGGGTTGTTTGCAGAGACAATATAACTGGTTGACAATATAACTGGTTATTCTAAGCACTAAGGTATAGATATCCAATGCATAGAGGTTATAGTATTGCTTGTAAGAGTACTTGAAAATAAAATATCAAGTCTTTTGATGTAGTTTGGTCACAGACATGAGGAAGTCATGGCACGCAATGGATATAACCAAATTTTAAACGTGGTGACTTTATTTAAGGTTATGTTAATTTGTCCAATTACTTTTTGGTCAAATTAAATGCATGCACTTCAAACCTCATAGTCACAGATCCATGTCAAATCCAATGTGCTGGAGTACATACAGTTGAAGTCGGAATTTACATACACTTAGATTGAAGTCATTACAACTCATTTTTAACCACTCCACAGATTTCATGTTAGCGAACTATAGTGTTGGCAAGTCAGTTAGGACATCTTCTTTGTGCATGACACGAGTAATTTTTCCAACAATTGTTTACAGACAGATTATTTCACTTTTAATTCACTATATCACAATTCCAGTGGGTCAGAAGTTTACATACACTAAGTTGACTGTGCCTTTAAACAGCTTGGAAAATTCCAGAAAATGATGTCATGGCTTTAGAAACTTCTGATAGGCTAATTGACATTATTTGAGTCAATTGAAGGTATACCTGTGGATGTATTTTAAGGCCTACCTTCAAACTCAGTGCCTCTTTGCTTGACATCATGGGAAAATCAAAATAAATCAGCCAAGACCTCAGAAAGAAAATTGTGGACCTCCACAAGTCTGGTTCATCCTTGGGAGCAATTTCCAAAAGCCTGAAGGTACCAAGTTCATCTGTACAAACAATAGTACACAAGTATAAACACCATGGGACCACACAACCGTCAGACCGCTCAGGAAGGAGACGCGTTCTGTCTCCTAGAGATGAACGTGCTTTGGTGCGAAAAGTGCAAATCAATCCCAGAACAACAGAAAAGGACCGTGTGAAGATGCTGGAGGGAACAGGTATAAAAGTATCTATATCCACAGTAAATATTGACATAACCTGAAAGGCTGCTCAGCAAGGAAGAAGCCACTACTCCAAAACCACCATAAAAAAGCCAGACTACAGTTTGCAACTGCACATGGGGACAAAGATCCTACTTTTTGTCCTCTGGTCTGATGAAAAAAAATTTTAACTGTTTGGCCAAACATAACAAATTTGTTATGTTTGGAGGAAAAAGGGTGAGGCTTGAAAGCCGAAGAACACCATCCCAACCGTGAAGCACGGGGGTGGCAGCATCATATTGTGGGGGTGCTTTGCTGCAGGAGGGACTGGTGCACTTCATAAAATAGATAGCATCATGAGGAAGGGAAATTATGTGGATATATTGTGGCAACATCTCAAGACATCAGCAAGGAAGTTAAAGCTTGGCTCGCAAATGGCTCTTCCAAACGGACAATGACCCAAAGCGTACTTCCAAAGTACTTCCATCACAAAGTCCTGACCTCAATCCAATCGAAGATTTGTGGGCAGAACTGAAAAAGCATGTGCGAGCAAGGAGGCCTACAAACCTGACTCAGTTACACCAGTTCTGTCAGGAGGAATGGGCCAAAATTCCAGCAATTTATTGTGAGAAGCTTGTGAAAGGCTACCCGAAACGTTGACCCTTTAAATTGTTAAGTTAAACAATTTAAAGGTAATGCTACCAAATACTAACAGAGTGTATATAAACTTGTGACCCACTGGGAATGTGATGAAAGAAATAAAAGCTGAAATAAATAATTCTCTCTACTATTATTCTGGCATTTTACATTCTTAAAATAAAGTTGTGATCCTAACTAAGACAGGGAAAGTTTACTAGGATTAAATGTCAGGAATTGTGGAAAAACTGAGTTTAAATGGATTTGGCTGAGGTGTATGTAAACTTTCGACTTCAACTGTACATACGTAAGTGTAAAAGTGCACAATCATGCATTGTATCCAAGAAGGGGTCAATACATCACAATGCTGATGGAACCGGAAATAGGGGGGAGCCGACCATGCAGATGGAGCAGACTGTGGCAGCCAGAATTCGAAGCTGGGAAAGGTGCCTTAGAATGATGATTCTGAAGGCAGCATCGGATGTATCCTTCTCCGGGTAGGATATCGCATTGGTCTTTGTGATGACCTCCAGCGGCAGTTGCGATGGCAGCAGAGGAGCTTTCTTACAGTGAACTCCATAATTTGTTGTAGTTATATCTAAAAAAATACACTTTAATTATTTAATACACTGGAATAAAGTATGTAATGTCTTAAGCCTCTGTGAGCTTTCCATTAACTATCCAGGGGTGGCTTTCCCGATTTCCCAATTCACGACACATTTCACAATCTCTTTGAGTTATGAGCTTAGAGTATATATAATGGGTTACGAGCACTTTCGGGAAAGCGTCGTGAACGGCAAGTATATCTTCACGACACGTTTCACGACATACTTTTCGCTACGACATGCTTTGGGAAAGCCACCCCAGCTTACTTGTTAGTAATCACATTACTTTCCAATAGAACAAGCTAAAGTAGCGTAATGACCAACAGTAAACACTAATCTCAAGTGACGTCATCCTGCCTTCAAAGTGTGTCCCAAATTCGTTGCCTTTCACAGCACTGTGTTGGGCACCAAATTATTAAAAAGCAAAAAATTGTTGCCTTTTGAGGTTCCTTTTCCGTTTGGACGCTACCTTCGGAGGGAGCTCACTTCTAAGGATGCAGACAGCAAGGCAGATGCCTTCCGTTTGATGCCTTCCGTTGAGTCTATGCAGTTACGCCGGAAGTAGTGTCGTCTGAGATTTTACCGGAAATACGTAGTATAGACATGGTACGAGCCAATTGAGGCCCTCCCTCCCCGAGGGCTCTGACTTGGCCTGGATTTAACCTAGGCCAGAGGACAAATCCTCGCTATGTGCAAGGGCCTTAGTGGGATGCTCCTCTTGAGACATAATGATTCAATTATTTAAAGGAAAACACATGATGAGTTTCAAGACATCTATTAATTTCTATAAAACCTTGTTGTCAGTCCAATATGGCCTGTGAGTGTGCACAATCCAATATTAAGGCTTCTTACTGCTTCAAAAGATAACTATGAATATCAGTTATTATTTCTCCAGAAATCCTCTCAGGAAACCAAGGGACACCTTATCAACGAAATGCTGATGAATAAAACTAATTAAGCACACAAAATCACACTGACAGAATTTTGTTACACTGCCACAATGAAGACAAAACATGAAAAATGACTTCTCTCTGATTGCAATTAATCAGTTACATTACGCTTAATTTTGTTTGACGTCAGTAGGAAAAATGCCCTTTGAATGCACCTGTCCTTTGACCGTTTGCAGTTTCTTGATTCTCCCGTCATTAAAAGCAGGGATGTTCCCAAAATGGATGTGTGTGAATTAATACAGGCCTCAGCCTAGGATTGGTATCCGCTTGTGAAAGAGAGCAGAACCTGATTGCGAAGCCCACACAGCCCAGAGAGGAACCTGATTAACCTTTCAGTGACCCCCCTACCCTACCCCCCCACCCCCCAGCACCATGTGACGGCTTCCCAGTCTCTTGGCTAGCCGTGGAAGGAGGTGCTCAACCTCACCTCTGGCGCAGTGATAAATTGACAATAAAAAATTCAATGGCCCAGTAATTACCAAACACTTCGGACACAGGCGAAATTATTCAGCTCTGTCACAACACATCGGCTCGGCCGGCTTTCACCTGGAATCCTTCGGCTCCCAGCTCCTCTCTAACTTTGTTTTCCTGATGCAGATTAGATCTGCCACCCCATTACAGATTCATTTTCCTAATTTTTCATGTCTGCGCTGTGCCCCATCTGCGCAGGGGCTGATAATTGTGGGGCCCAGCCCTGGTGATTAACATCAGCTGAATTAATTACGCCTGCCATTAGGGCTCCAGGTTGCACATGGTGATCAAGAAAAATTAACTTTCTCCCCGGCCTCTAAATCATCTCACCTTCAGGAGGAGTGATATCGCCCAGACAGCGGGAGCGGCGGCCCCCCCGCTCCCCACCTTCGTCGCTAACCGGGCCACGCGCCTCGCACGTCTGCCTTTTCTTGGGAGACGATCCCACTCCGGTGTCTGACTCGGGTCTGTCCCGCTGTCCTGAGGGCTGGCGTGAGGGTGCGCTGGACCGGAGCTGCTGACAAATCACCTTGGGTTTGATCAGTTAAGTTCACCCAACAGGTTAAACAGAGGGACCTCACGCCTCGGGCATGAGGGACTGCCACGCCCTGCTGCAGGCCCGTTCAGTAGACATGCGGTCGCATCCAGTCAGTGTCCAGCCATCAGTCATTATTTTCACAGCCAATCACTACACCACTACTATAGTACATGCTGATGTGCATATATTAAGTTTAACATGCACAACATTGAGAGCTGACATTTAGTAGTCCAGACTTCAAGGCAGGGCAGGGCAGATCCTGAAGGCAGTTAAAACAGAAAACTGTACTATTGCTCAAAGTGTGTGTGTGGTTGGGTGTTGAACATGGTTCTCCATGTGTGGTAGCTGTTCGCAGGAAGCATTAAGACCCTCAGAGAGAACTATATGGTTTGCATGAATTTTTCCCACGGAATTTAAAAAAAAAATCTTAATTTTGTATGGAAGTTCATTCGATGCAAGGTTTTTGAAGGAGGCACTGGGGAAAAGTGGGTGGACTTTGGAGAAATATTTTTATTTTGGGGGTTAAAATCAAATGTCTCTGGCAATGCTGAAGAATGGTGTGTTTATAAGCTATGCTGATGGAGGCAGGCCCCATGCCCCCACAGCAACGTGAACAGTGTTAATGTCAGGAGGAGATAAGCAAATTGCGCCTGGATCATATTGACTTGTCAAGGTTAAGCAGTGAGAGGGGAGAGAGAAACAGGAGGGGAAGCCTTAGCGCTCTCGCTCCGTGGAGGATTCTGGCTAAGGGAGGGACATTAAGAGACCGCTCAGCGCTCATTCTAAACGACAAACACAGCTTTTTTATGAGTTCATTCTTACCCTTTCTCTGCCGTTTCCCTTTTGTCTTCCTCCGTTCTTTCATTTCAATTAATTTAATTCAGTTTTACAAAATCCAATTAGCTCCTCGCCCAGACCTCCTTGGAGTTTTCCCCCAACATATTGTGTGTGTCAGTCTTTGAAAAATGGCCCTGAGCTATTAAACAGCTTTGTGGTGGATGAGGGGTTTATAGTGGCACATCACAACGAACAATAATGATCATCATCTGAGAAACGGTACTATGTGATCGGTAATAAAAGCTCTGTAATCAAGAGTGCTTACATTTAAAGATGTGAGGAGAGGCCGCGGCAAGGCGAACGGCATTATTAATATTTCCATTATGTGTTGGCTCCTGAAGAAGGTGGCGGTAATAGCACAGCTAAACATGGGCCCCCCCGTCTGCTGCATCGCGCCGCAAAAATAAAATGGCGCAAATGATTTTTTACCAGCATGTGGTAAACAGTAAATGAAATCTAATTATATGGAAAATGAAAGCAATCACGGAACTAAACATGAAATCATTAATGTGAAATCGTCCATAATCACCATTTGGAATTAGCAAAGGTAATAGCATTCCAATCCGATTTTGCTTCTGATAGGAGTTATATAAGTACGGTTTCATCTGGAAGGAATGAGGTTGTAGAAAATGTGCTGATTACACATTTGATTACTGTGTATGTATGTTGGATTGAATATGCAAATGAATTTGGATGGGTTGTGTTATTGTGGCTCGTGGGAAAACGATCTTTGTGTCTTCCCTTTTCTTGACTCAAAAAAGACAAGGGGGGGATGTATTATCAGAGCCATCTTCACACCGCAGCTTCAGCATAATGATTTAAAAGGTTAAAAGACTAGTCAGCAATTACCCTCCCTGCATCTGAGGTACGCTGTAAAACACAATCACATTACAACTGCGGACAAATGCCAGACACATCTACAGAGGAAGCGGCTGCCTTTTTTACACTTTCTGGAAGTGAGCACCTTTCTGAGAGGAGAAATCGATAGCTGATGAAATGCGTTCTTGGACAGCGCGGGTCGCGGATTGTCTGGCATGGGGGTGTTTACGCTCTTGCTCATCTGGGCACACAAAAAAAAAAGGGGAGCGGGAAGGGATTGGGGGGGGTGCCTCTGATATCCGAGACACTTCGATCTGAAACGTTCCAGGGGGCGTCAGTAAAAGAAATTTATTGCGTTTTATTGCAGGAACACAGGTAAGCAGAACACACAATCAACAAAGTAATCCCCTTTGACTTCGGCACTTAACAAATCAGCCCTAAAGGGCCAGTTGAGAAAGGGGGCCCCGGCAACAAGCTCTTTAAGAGATCCCGACTGTCGGAGGAATGCGCGAGCCAGATGCCGTCTGGGAGAGAATAAAGAAACTAGAGAGACATCTGGGGATTGTCCGGAGGGCCACTGGAGGTGTCCGGCGCGTAGATGTCCACTTCAAACTGACCATGCCCTCGCCTAATGAGAGCTGAAGGAACAAAGGCCCGCAGCAGCACGTCCGACAGCTTGCGCCAGCTGCTGCCCAGGGCACCGAGGTGCGGTCGGAGAGGTTCCACTTCAGACAGAAATAAGCCCATCGCCCTTCGAGCCATTAAGTAAAAACTTCCGGTATTGCCGGGGGGCAATTAGGGCGGGCTGATTTAGGGCCATGACGTGAAGGCAGGGGGAGGACGTGAACTGTAAACCCGGCTCGTTAAAGTGGTGACCTCATCACTCCGCGCTGCCGCGCGTCGGACAGGCTCTCGTCCTCCGTCTACCGCGGCAACTTTTAAATCTGTCATCACGTCCCCGGCCTGGGTCCCTCTCTCTTTCCCACTGCCCTGCATCAGGACGAGAGGAGCGGGTGCACATGCGGGAGCGTTTAGCCCCCCCCCCCCCCCCCCCCCCCCCCTCCGGCCAGCATGAGCCGGCAGGCTCCGCGCACATGGGCCGAGGTGTAAGCCGTCGGCTCATTATCAGCCCGATGCCGTACACTGAGCAGATAAGCGGTACAGAGACAAGATAAGAGCTTCGGCAACAGATAGGTGCTGCCGGAGCAGCGCTGACTTCACAGAAGCACGGAACATCCTTTCCACCTCAACATTCTTTACATCTTTCACATGGCACCACCACTCCAGGACCTGGATTTTAAAAATGCCTTTGTGTTTACTGATAGGTATAGAAAAGGGCTGAATACGCCGTCAGTCAGAGAGAGCACACCATATTGGCTCAAGTCCCACCAACGGTAATGCTGAAATGCTCTTCACAGTACGAGTCGATTAAAGTGTTTCCTGTATAGGGGCAAAGGCATAAAAACCCAGCTGGGTTTTAGTTCATTTAAATGTTTCCAAATAGCCTCTCTTAACTGAACTTTGGATGGATGTCCGATTACAAATAAATTCCATGATCACTTCTGCTTGATGAATTGCTGTAGATTTGCACTGTTATCACGAAGCTAATATTTCTGCAATATCAATCATTTGTTTACAAAAATGCTGCCACAATGTAATGGGAAATTAAGTTAGGGAAAATTACTATGTGCTTTCCTGGTTATGTGCACGACATTCCACATCAGCCTCATTACATTCCTATAAGATTTAGATATTTCAAAATGTTTGTAGTCAATCTGTACGGGGAATGAAAAAACATGGCTCGTATAATAACAAATCAGGCCACGTGTGCTGTGTGCTATGTGTTTGAATTAGAGGAAATCAATTCTGATGCTAATGAGAAAGGCACTAATTTATTAGCTGCTGAGGAATGCATGTTACATTAATTTTAACTGTAAACAATTATTTCACAGTAAGATTTATTGCTTTGTTGTCTACCAGACCACACAACCCCCAGTGCTACATTTCAGACCTGAATTTCAACACGTCTTCAACCACGTGTGTGTGTGTGTTACCCATAAAACATCTGCAAGGCTGATTTCATAACAACATTTAGTATTTATTTATTAAGGCCATAAATTGACCTTTTCTAAGGAAATATCCTTAACTTTTTTTCTGGGATAAAAGGTTTTTTTAGGGATATATTATTGTTCCTGGCAATACCCACTGTTCCACTTTATTTATAGAGGCCTGATATTGTTTTGGTACAAATCTGTGCCAGTCTGACTGTCCAAGTAATACTTCATTTATTTATTTATTTATTTGCAGTTGTGTGCTCATCCAGTATATATTAGTAGATACACATTGAAGTGCATTGGTTAAACCATGTATATCATAATCACATCTGCCTATGGCTGTGTATAAATATGTTTAAATTATTAGGACTAGGAGAGTAGGCTTTGGTTTTGAGTCTTAGATAAGTCTCAAAAATATGAAAACGACATCAGTGATTACATTGTACCATCAATTTGTGAAATGTTTCTCAAATATCTGTTCTCTTCTGTAGCACGCAGAAAAGGTGGAACTGGTGATTCTTATTCTGTTCGGGGCACAACACATGTCTCTTAGCATTCTGTGCCAAAGGATTGAGCGTTGAAGAATAAAATAAGAGTTTGTTTTTTGAGGAAAGATTTGCTGCTGGGCCGTCAAAAGGGCTCCCTCTTTGGATATTTTTGAAGAATTGCAATTTTGATAAAAATGTCAACATCCAAAATGATGACGTTCAGCACATTCTTTGAGTGCTCTGCCAAGCTCAGCATTTTAAATTACTGGGATATCTTTGATTGATGGAAATACAAAGGGATTTACACATGTTGCATCATATATATTCAACCCCACATGTAAATTATAGTCCTGTTGAATACCTTAAATTACTAGTAAATGTTTGATTGACTGATTTTTGAATGCACTTAATTTATTACATTACTTTTAAGCATTGGTTAATGGTAAAGAAAAGAAAATGGTTGTCATCTTTTTATTTTGTATCATCTTTTAATCCTAATGTATCTATAATAATAATAATAATAATAGTCTTTTTGTATAGCTTTACTCTTGCATAGCACACAAAATATTTTACTCCCTAAAAGTATACATGAAATGTATACAGTATGCAGCTTAGTATTGCCAAAGAGAGTATCAAGCAAGTGTTTTTAAAAATAAAAGTAATTCATTTTTATTGTTTCATATCTAAAACTTTACATAAAAAACTAATATTACTTATATTATTGAGGATCCAATCCAAGTTTTTCCAATAACTTGTTTCTGAAGCCTGGGAAATAATACAATATGTATGAAACTCTATGACCATTAAACCAACCATACACTGGATGTATGTATGCAGTCTGTGCCAAGATGTGCACGTAATTAATTACATTACATTAATTACATAGTTTAAAATGATAAATACTGACAACTGGGACTGAAACATTGCCAGCCAACAGATGTATCTCAATGAGAATTAGTGAAACCAGTCTGAGTTTATTCATGTTATCAAACCAACTTTGGATGCCAGCAGAAAGACGATGGACGTAGGCAGCTGCGCTAACATGCCTGCAATGTGTCCGCTGATAGGGCGCATGACAGTGTTCGGGGGCACATGCAGTTATGGTGAGCCTTTAAAAATCTCTGCCGATAAGACACCTCATCTCAGATCAAACCGCTACCCGATTTGCATGTGTATTGGAGTAGTGCGCGCTGCCTATTTTCCATCTGTTGCCATAGTTTTGATCCTCCTTAATTGAAGAAGCAGTTGCCATCCTCAGGGAGTGATCAATACAAATTCACTTTTCAGCTTTCTCTCTCTCTCCAAGGCCAGCGCTCTGTCATACCCATAACAGGTGAATACTGACACATTTATTGTACTTTTGGGGAAACTATTGTGCATTTTCCCCTCTCGTTCATTTAGTTTGAAAAAGACTGCAATAACTTAATTCCATTATTGTTTTTCGCAATAATTGTTGTGCTTTTTCATGGCTGATGGAAGATGCTAGGTAAAGTCTTTTACACTGAAGTTCACAAATGGCCTGTGGCTTTAAACGCCTTCTCTATATCCAAATGCCACTAGGTGTGTACCAGATGTCTCACAACTTGTGTGTGCTTTTCGGAACATCTAATGAACTATTATATATTATTATTAATACATTATATATATATTAATATATTATAAGAATGTCAGTGTTAAAACAGCATGAGCATCCATATTCAGTGTGTGGGTCTAGCCAGTGTGTGGGTCTAGCCATACACTGACACAGTGTCAAACCTGAACTGAACGAGAATATAATCCCACTCACACACCGCTGGCTATTTGTTTTTCTACCTGTGAAATCCCTCTCCGTCCGAGATGGATGCGTGTTATTGTTCGCGCGATGACAGCGGGTCTCAATCAGGTCCTCCGCGCTCCAATCCCAGGTAGAGGTTATGAAGTGCTGAGTCAGTTCCAGCCCCTTCGATTCATCACTCGGCGGCAGCCGGCAGGTGTAGTTCCCCCGCTCCCGAGGGAGACAGGAAACACCTGCCCCCTACTCCTTTTATTATCCCTCCTTCCCTTTGTCTGAGGCTGCCGGGAGCTCTGTGCCGGCACGCACAAACTGTGAAAACAGCACTTTTGCAGTCATTTGTTGCCTGTACACAGAAATTAAGGAAGGGGGCTTGCCAACCCCCCCCCTCCCCCCTTCCCCACATCCCCCCACACCTCTTCTCCCAGAGGGAATGAGAGAAACGATGCATTGACTGGGCCCCACACAACTGCCTTGGGTCCTGACTGGATCCGGGTAGGCCACTTACCCGCGTATCAACCTTTGCAAAGCACCGTGCTCCAAATGTCTCTGCAGGAAAAAAAATGTGCCTTTTGCTCTGGGGTGTGGACATAAGCGGCTGTGTAAACACCACTATTTTGTATGATGATTATAATTTCACCACGGATTTATTGATGAATTATGCAAGGAGCGGAGCCCCATGAACCATGGTTATAATTACATTTGAGCACAGCAGGCCAGAGAGGGGGCGAGAGCCTCTGCCTCCACTACAGCAGGCCGTCAATTAGCGAGAGGAGGGGAAAAAACAGCATCTATCTTTTGTTGCTTACCACCGAGGTGCTGTAAATAAGGCTTTTATTACAGCTCGCTATCTGTTTCTCCTCGCAAAGATCAATACCCCAATCCACTTGAATGTTTCCTAATGTAATCACTTTTTGGCCTTCTATTTTTCATTAGGGATAGGGTTAAAAGTCATGGTCATCTGCTTAAAAACCAAGTTGCATCCTTGGGTATGATGTAAAAATGAACAATTTTTTTTACCCTGTGCAGATCTTCATTTTTATAATGAACACGTGTCTGGGTTGTTTGCCTGCTTTTCTTGGCAGAGTTATTATGTGAGTCGTGGACAAACTGAAGAGCCTGCACCACTTCATTATTCCAAGAGAGCACTTAAAGAGGCCTGCTTTTAACTGTCTGTATTTATATAAAGAATGGAACTGTGCATGTCCAGCGATGACCTGGAGTTCATCAAAAAGGGCTTGGCGTGATCTGGAATTAAATCAAATTGCTCTATCAATGGAAAGGTGAATCAGTTATATCACACATCAATCAATTACAGAACCCATATTTGAGTACGAAGAAACCTGGATTTGAATGTTATTGTATTATCCCTGTGTGTATGTATGTATGCACGTGTATATATATATGATGCATGCATATACATATATTTATGTTTGTGTGTGTGTATATATGTATATATATATATATATATATATATATATATATATATATTGTTAAGACACAGAAGCCATATTAAAGAATTTACTTTTTACAGTAAGTAGTGTAGTTTCTGAGCGCTACACTATAACATTGTTCTCTCAGGCAGTCAGAGTAAAAGAGACCCAGCATAAACTGCCCCCTTGATGGTTCCATAGACTTGTCTTATAAGATGTTGTAGGGTTCATTGAGCTGAACAAGCCACTGGCAGGATATAATGTAATTTAAATAAATATCAACACCTCACATTGGGCCGAGGTTCATTTACAGTCACCATGAAAGGAAAGCAATTCTAGCAGGGAACTGCATTCTGACACATGCCAAGGGCTAATGCTTTCTTCAGACATGGTAGGTAAGGAGGAAATACTGCCATGTAAAAAAAATATATTTTACAGAATGCAGTCATTGGGAGTGAAGGTAGTTCTCTGCATGGCAGGAGACCTGCTGATCAGCCAAAGAATCATTCCCTGAGGTTGGATACTATATGCGAGGCAATAAACCTGAAGTGTTCTGGGGAGTTCAGTGGCTCTGGAATAATAATTGATATGAGCATATCTCTTCCACATTTGGCCTTGGCATGGGGGATCATGCTGAGCTGTTTACGAGACACTTCAGAAAATAATATAGGCTACCATGATTTTATTAAATGCCCCATGCCAATATTGTTCAATCAGATTTAATTTTTTTAACATTAAAAACATCTAACAATTTGACATGCATGCAGATATGTTTAGTGCCAATGTCTTATGAGTATTTCCCAGCAGCAGCACTGTAATTTTAGAATGATCGTGTATTAGTTTAAGTTTTATTAATATTACCATCTTTTCTATGGCTATATCGTTGTACGGTAGCCTACATTTGCCTGAAGGAAAAATGGCTCTCAGTGCAACATTAATAATTGATTGTTTAGAATTCATAAGCCATATTAAATTTGGTGTTTAGTGAACTGTGTGTGTGTGTGTGTGTGTGTGTGTGTGTGTGTGTGTGTGTGTGTGTGTGTGTGTGTGTGTGTTTCTACACGCTTTTCTTGCGTTGTAGGCCTACTTTCAGAACTAAACAAATGACGTATATTTCCATTAGTTTTATGTTGGCCTATCTTATTTTCTCGCATTCTTTCAATCACTGTTTGTCTTATGGTTTATGCGTAGGTGTGAAAACAAAAGCACAATAACTGGGGCGAACTCCGTGGCCTACCCAACTCAATTGGTTTTCAGTTACAGCGCTGATTCTATTTTTATTTGGTGTGATTTACAGCCAATATCCGCCACGCGATAAAGCAGGAAACAGATGCTGGGAATTGTGCTCTTCCTGAATTCCTGGGAGGGAGACCCTGGCTAGCCCTTTTGTGCGGGCTCGGCTTTGTACTCGCATGCGAAAGGGTGGTAAACGGCGACTAAATTGGTTTTCTGATTTCCCGGCTCCCATTCTCCATTTCCTAACAGTTTCCACTTGCGTACGTCCGTCCGCGCGAGGTTAAGTTGGCCCATGCTTTATGGCGGTCTTCCTCTCGCTTTCCCAGGACAAGGTCAACACACACCTTCTGCTGCCGCTGGTGTCATTCTCACAGGTGATGTAAGAGGGTGTCACACACACACACACCGCCCGGGCGATGACAAACTCCATTGGACATCGTTGCGCATGGGCTCGAGCCAGGAGTGTGAAAAACATTTAGGCTAGTGGTCATCGCCCATGTCCCGTGATTGACAATTGTAAGAAAACAATTATTTCATTTGCCCTCTCCCCCCAGATAATGACGGGGGTAGCCTAATGCTCGCTTTAAAATAGTTGATTTCATACTAATGTTAATATATAATTGCTAAAATGTAATTTTATTGGACTCATCAAGAGATAACTGGTTTGTTTTTCTTGCCAAACGTTAATATAATAACACCAGAGATTATTTAGACACCATCCACTGTAGATACTTTAATGGTTCAATTAAAAGATATGCAGTTTATAAGTTCACTGTTGTTCATTATTCTTCATTACGCATTGTTCAACACTTAAACGCAATAAGAAAAAATAGACCGTTTTATTGACGATTATCTAATCAATCAGCCGGCTCATAACAATTAAAATGACACAGATAAATTATTGTGAAGTCCTCGGGTAACCTCAGCTTTGAAAATACATGGGCTACCCAACCGCTGTGCTGTAAAATAACAATTAGCCATATATAATGTTTTATATGAGCCTTTCCTGACAAATGCCCGAAGTAACTATCAGGGAAACCTGCTAGATATGAGCAAATAAGGCAACACCCAGCGGGGCTGTCATGACAGTTTAGGAAGTGTTTGTAGCAGTTTGTAACCCAAAAACATAATTGGTCCAAGATTAACAGGAAATATATAACCGTTCCGTGGATAATACCGCCATCTAGTGGATAATATAATATATGATGGTTGTGTCACAAATATTTTCAATTTATTTTTTAAGTTGTGGAACATTTTAAAACATAAATTGCGATATTACAGAACAAAATGTTCTACATTTTTATAGTGTTTTAGAATTTGTAGATTCCACCATGTCCAGTAAAGTTGTGATGAATACAACCAGTATTGCAATTGTTGTAACTCATAGACATCATTGATAATTGTCCCAAAAGAATAATGTTTCAGTACACACAAACACACCCCTCTCCTTAACCCAATGTCACAATGGTTCCAAAAAAATAAAACACACTATATACGTACAGTTGAAGTCGGAAGTTTACATACACTTAGGTTGAAGTCATTTTTAACCACTCCACAGATTTTATGTTAGCAAACTATAGTGTTGGCAAGTCACTTAGGACATCTACTTTGTGCATGACACAAGTAATTTTTCCAACAATTGTTTACAGACAAATTATTTCACTTTTAATTCACTATATCACAATTCCAGTGGGTCAGTTTACACTAAGTTGACTGTGCCTTTAAATTTTTTATATTTGGTCACATATGCTTTGCATGCCATGATGTCTGTGACCCAACAACATCAAAAGACTCTTGAATCTTATTTTCTGGTACTCTTACAAGCGATACTATAACGTCTCTGCATTTGAATGGATCTCTATGGGAATTGGGGGGTGGGACTAGATTTAGCTGTAACACTGGAACAGTATGGAAACACATGGTTGGCTAAATGGCTCTAAGTCATCAAGGGTCTGAGGTATCAAACAAGCCTTAAACCATCACTCTGCTGCCAGAAATACAGTAGATATGGATGGATAACTTGAAGGGTTTCTTTTCCTGACTAATTTTTCCATAGAGTTCAATAGGAACATTTGTCAGGAGAAACAACCCTTAAAGTGATCCATCCATATCTACTGCATATCTGGCAGCAGAGTGATGTTTGAGGCTTGTTTGATGCCTCAGACCCTTGATGGCTTACAGCCATTTTACTAATCATGTATTCCATACTGTTCCAGTGTAATTTACAGCTAAATCTAGTCCCACCCCCCCAATTCCCATAGAGATCCATTCAAATGCAGAGACGTTATAGTATCGCTTGTAAGAGTACCAGAAAATAAGATATCAAGAGTCTTTTGATGCTGTTGGGTCGCAGACATCAGGAAGTCATGGCATGCAAAGGATATGTGACCAAATATAAAAAATTTAATGGCACGGTCAACTTAGTGTATGTAAACTTTTGACCCACTAATGAAGTGAAATAATCTATCTGTAAACAATTGTTGGAAAAATTACTTGTGTCATGCACAAAGTCGATGTCCTAACTGACTTGCCAACACTATAGTTTGCTAACATGAAATCTGTGGAGCATGAAGGTATTAGGTACATTAGCATTAGCAAGTCCTTCAGATATTGAAGCATATTAACCCTGTTAGACGATAAAAGAGAAGTTTGTTTATTTATACAAACTTCACACTTAATTGAAATGAGAAAAAATTCCATTGTTATACAGGAAACACCTCATTCTGAAAATACATCTGTTGCTGTAGGTTTGACAATATTTTATTACAGAAATCATAAAATTTTTAAAATACAGCAGAAAAGCCTGCAGCATTTAAAATGCAATTACAGGAAAATGGGCGTATTTGTTCTTTTAGAGATTTTGTGATTACAATTATTTACATTGTGCCATATTTTGAAAGACAAGGGCACCTTAAAGTAATGTTAATTATCTATTTTAATTTTCATCCTGTTAAAGGGATCTAGAAGATTTCTAATGGGCAATGTCTCCCCTGTCATCTAAGAAATAGCACTTATAGACTGCTTCAATTGTATTTGAAAAATAGTAAAAATGATTTGTCATTCTCTACATGGGGAAGTGTTGTTGAAGTCACGTGAGCACTGATAATTCGTCATCTTCACTAGAGAAAGGGTGGGGACCTACTTGCAAATGGATACACGGCGCCATCTACTGGTGTTGCAGCCATACAGTCTTTTTTATCTCATTTTCACATTGGGAAAATAATTCCTGTTCATGGGAGGGCTTTCCACAAATAAACACTGATCTTTTTCAATAGCTTATATAGCTTCAAGGCGCCGTATATTATTCTTAATAGAATTGGAAATCTCCAGGCTTATTATTATTATTTTTCTTTTGCTTCACACACTCTCTTTATGTCACAGTGGCCACTGGTTCATGAAAATGAGAGTCATTATACAGACATCATCTAAGAAGTGGAGATCCCAGTGAATGCAGCGAGCTGTGTGCAGGCACGTCTCCCTCAATGAGACTGTCTGCACACAGGAGCTCCTCCTTCAGATTTATACAGCAGAGTTTGTGCTGACAGGGGCTGCTGTCACAGATAAATGGTAAAACATAATTTGAGTTTTGGAAAGGGTGTAAAACTCACATTAATTTCTGTCTTAAGTGCTGGCTTTAAAACCAAGAGGATGTCATCCGCCGCTATTTCGGGAAATGGTTACCTCATACATTTGTCTGCCAAAAAAAAACCGTAATGAACGATAAGATTTGTTGGACAAAGCAATCTTGCATTAAATCAAAACAAGGCTGTCATTAATGTCACGGGGAATGGTGTTTATTTAGCAGAAGCCATTTGGCGAGTCCACTTGCAGTAATTATGTGTGTTAGCACGTGTAAAAAAGGGAAAAATCTATGTTGTTGTATTACAAATGTTCTTAATGGTCAAAAATGTTGAAATTACTTCACAGTGTCAAAATATCATAACTTATATTGTGGGTAATATCCCCAAAAACACCTCCCATTTTCCAAACAAGGAAACAGGAACCAGCTATGAGTTGAGACATACAAATGGTCCCGTGGTTTGTCTGACCACAGATTGTGAAAGAGAATGGGCTATCGTGAAATTAACACGTGGGCAGGCTGTGATGTATTTCCATGTCAGGGGACTGTTGTCTCCAAGTCCAAAGAGTAAGGGGGTGTGATCAACAGATGAAACAAACAAGCCGTCCATGGGTTGACACGAAGGAGAGTACACGGAACATCGATCAAACCCCATCTGCTAGGGTCAGATACCACAATGCAGACACCTGAGCTGTCCCCTCATCCTATTCTGACTTCTGCCCTATAGGAGAAAAACCCCAGCTGTGGATATCAAACCCATCTCAATCAGTTGGGTTTTGCTGGATGTTCATCTATGGTTTTCACAGGTATAGACAAAGGTGGCATCACAGCTGGTTGTCGGTCCCCCACCCAAAAGACAATATGTCCTATCATGCGAAATAGCTGGAGCAGTTAGGCGTAGACGTTTCATAAGGACCCCATCCTGGGTGCTGACCACCGAGTGCTTCAACAAGAGACAGCCAGGCAACATGGCTGTCCATGCTTCTTATTTTTGTGCCTACACCAACAGGCCCACGGGCTCTGGGGAGTGTATTTTGGTAGTGGCTCAGAGAGCACTCTCTCCCCACATGTGGTCTTTCCCCACAGCACCGGGTAGTCTTTGCTTTACAGGGGATACTGAGACACAAGCTTTACTGATGGAGGATCCCTTGCCTGATCCGGTGGAGTGTTTCGGCTTTTATTCTCGTCCGTTTTCTCTCACTCCCTTACTGCCACACGAAGGGCTGTGGCCCTACACTCAAGTACACTTTAATCAATGCTCAAGCCAGTCAGGCAGATAGCTTTCAGGCTACACCGCACAGAGGCAGTGAATGCTATCTGATTGAAACAAAACATTAAATTTGTGTTACCTGGATTCAGTGTTGGTTGTATTCTTGTGAGAGAATACCCATAAAAAAGTACCATTTAACATTTCAGGGTCTCAATAAAATATCCGTTGCCATGGTTCTCAGCCAGACTGTTTTCTTCTCTGAACAAAGAGAAATGAGGCTCCGGTTGTGATGCCACCACAGTATCTTAATTAAGAGAGCACCATGAAGCGGAAATAATATTACCAGGCCTCAGTCTCATTATCAGTTTAATTTAGAAATAAATGTACTGGAACACAGTAGGTGGTACACAAGATATCTGGTTATCTCCTGAGTCTGAGTTATAACATGTGATGAAATAGGAGCTATATTTCAGAATTAGAAATCGACTTTTCTCCATGGGATTAAGCTGTATATAATGAGCACTGTGTGAGTGTTTGGTTCCGAAAAGTGGCTTGGTCTAATCCTGTGATGAATTTAAGATGACATGTTTCATGACGTAAGACACCGACGTATAATAGGTGAGCTTTTTAAAGCAAAAAAAGGACATTTATTCTCTTTTGTTATCTGCCTTCAATTATTTCCCTTGCTTTTGTAAAGGATCCTTATGAGCTTTTTCACATTTTTAAAAAGCTCACCAATACGACCCCACTGTCCTCTTCTTTATGTTTAACCCATGCTGTGGAAATTTCAAAAAGATACGGGTACCTTTCAGACTATAAATTGACAATAAATAAAAGTCACCTTTAATGATATTGAAATATTGTTATTTTTTATTATGGCAGTATTTTTTCTGGCTCACTGTAATGGTAATAACAGACATTATTCCACCCCATAAAAAAGTCATAAATTCAGAGGCACTTTTGTTATCATTCCATTATTATTCTCAAAGGGAGCCGAGGTCTGTACCTCTAGTGTTGCAGGAACAAACTATCAACATGCCATCACATATACCACCGAACAAATCCCAAAATGGGCTTTCTGAGAACATTCCCACTTTTTGTCTATGTCAGCTGGTCTCTCCCAAGTACGAGGAACACCCAGAACAATTCCTTAGCAGTTTATATGGAAATGAAATTGCTCCATTTGTCTACACATGAAATAAGACAATTTCCCATGTAAAGATATCAAACATTCGCAGGCTTAAATTTAGATTCAGGGCTTTCTCAGACAACTCACAGTATATACTGAATTACTTTATTAGGTAGAAAATGTAAAATAACGATTTATTAGGTGATTGCACAGTTGTAGCCTACAATTTCTTAAAATTGTGGCAGCAGATAAATAAATAAGATACAACATTTTACGGTTTATTCGGAATGTGACCAGCAGATGGCAGTCTAATAACCCTTTTACGTGATGTTTCGGTTGTGCACAGCGAGTACAATACAATCGTAGCCTACTTATTTTTAGAACTGTGCATTTGTGTAGAGCACAGAGATTAATACCTTTTCTTATAAATAAAGCAACAGGACCTCCGTCACCTTTCAGCCTTAGTCAATGCAATGATATGGGGAAAAGGCTAATACTGTAGACCTGGCATGATAAATTAGACACGACGAAAGCAAGTGTTTTCAACAAACAATTTGAAAAACTGCTCACACAATTTGAAATAATAAAAGGGAAATTACAGTATTCTGCTGTAAGAAAAAGTGAAAATTTGGAATCATGCTATATGGATAGATCATGGTTGGGGTCTATCCTGCATTGACTACAGAATTATTGATAAATTCTAATTATATTATTGAATTTTAATTTTAATTGATATTGGTTGTGGGATACAGAATTTGAATGAAATGAAATGGAATGTTTACATTTATATCAATGACATACAGTCAGGTCCAGAATTATTAATGAGCTGTAGTTTATCAAACATACAGGGAAACTATATTTTTATTTGAATACAAATATTCATTTTTTAAAACTTATTTTATTACTAAATTCAAACAAAGTTAAAACTGCAATAACGTTTTTAAAAATACATTAATTGTTAAACATACCACTAAACACCTTTAGGGAAATAATAATTTTAAAAATTCAAACACCTGGCACAGTTGCACACTTACCAGCACATAGGACATAGGTGCATGTTATCCCCACACACAGTGAGTAAGATGGTGAGGGAGGCAAAGAAAAACCCAAAGATCACAGTTGTTGCATCTTGGGGTCACCAAGTCTCAATTAAAATTCTACCTGCACACCAACAGGTTCTTTAGTAGGGTTGCATGAAGAAAGGCCTTACTCAGAGCAACCAAGAAATTCAAGCTTCTTAAACATCATGATTGGAACCGGGTATTACGATCAGATGGGACCAAAATTGTACTTTCGGGCCATGTACACTATTGGCATGTCTGGCATCAAAAGAGGGATAGATACAAGGAAAAGCACCTCATACTGTCAATAATAATGGTTGTGGATCATTGATGCTTTGAGGCCGTTTTGCTGCCAGTGGTCCAGGAGTACTTGTTAAGATTAATGGCATAATTAATTACACAAATTACCAGGTCATTTTAGTGAAAAACCTGGTTGTCTCTGCCAGGAGGCTGAAACTTTGACATATATGGACCCTCCAGCAAGAGAAAGACTCCTTCACAATCAACATCCCTCAAAATCAAAAAAGAAATGGTTCTGTGGAAACAAATTCAGTGTTTTGCAATGGCTGGTCTCCAGACTTAAACCATATTGAAAACCTGTGGATTTGATTTGAGTCCATAAATGCAGATTGAACAATATCAAGGATTTTGAAAGATTCTGCTTGGCGGAATGGTTCAAAAGCCCATGTGTTCTCCAATCTTTTCAGAAATTACAGGATAAGGCTCATTGCTGCCATCCTCTCCAGCTGATGCTGCACCAAGTACTAATCACAGGGTTGCCAATAATTGTGAAACCTATTTTTTGGAATTAAAATCATAATTTATAAAGTGTATTATTTTGATTGGTTCCATTGAATCATTAACAAAGTACCATATTTTCCACGTGTTTTTCTCCAGTCTTTTCTGGGCATCTTTATCAAGGGTGCCAATCATTCTATACCTGACTGTATTTTTGCAAGGATTATATATACATTTAACACAGCTATTTATATAAACATTTTTCATAATGCTTACAGATTGTATGCAGTTTGTATGAAAGTTTGTATGCAGTATATGATAATTCATTTTAATTTTGATACATATTTGAAAAAAGAATTTCCCAGAATTCATTACTCAAATTATGAATAAAGAAAAACAATTGGAAAATATTTTCATAATATGATAATGGCATCTGAAAACGAAAGTAGTATTTTAAATTGTGTTAGTAATAGATTGATAAGTGACTGATGTTTTTGGAAGCTGGTGGTGGTGTATTTGTCCATATGAATGAGGATTTGATGATTTTTACCACTTCCTATAATTCAAATTCAAATGTAAATTCTGCACCTGGGAGGTATTTTTACATTCAAATTCATTCATGAATTGGAATCAATTACAAAATTTTTAATAGAGCCCACCCTGAAATCGACCCACTCGGATTGTTCTTCAATGATATTTATAATATGGTTTCATCATAATATAGTTTTTTGTACTTTAAATTTAAATGAGTAAAACCTGGTACTGAATTTCCATCAAAACATATCCAGAGGTTCATGGTGATGATGATGATGATGATGATGATGATGATGGTGGTGGTGGTGGTGGTTGCTGCTGCCGCTGTTAGTAGCTGAATGCATTTTGTTTTGAAGAGCCTACTGTGATTTGTGGATGATGGTAAGAATATAAGACCTCTGTTTAAATATATAGAACATTTCTGACAAATATTTCAAGTTATCCAAGCCACAAATAGCCTATCTATCATGCCAAACAATAATTCTGGAAATATATTGAAATGTCACCGAGAGGTATTAATCATTTGCCTTCTTATCTTTGCAGTTTGTTACATTGTTAATCCATCTATACTATGATTTTGGATCACAACAATCTTTCATTATCATCACTCAATTTTTAAAACTGGGATTGGGAATATAGGGCCAGTGTAATACTATTTAAGAGGTGGAATCATCTCTAAAATGTTTTTTTTTTTTTTTACTCATAAACAGAAACATAAACCCAGATTATTACATTCTTTACTTCATTGTTTGATTTGTGTGGTGTAAAATCCAGGGGTCAGAAAGTAAAGGTCCTGCCATTTCTTTCTTCCACCTCTGAACTCAGCCAGCTGATTTCACTAATTAGTTCTACCTCCTGGCTGAAGAATTGTGCTAATGAGCAAATCCAGATGATTGGAACAAAATACTGGGGAGGATTTTTACTTTCTGAACCTGGATTTTACACCTATGGTTACAGATATTAATTATTACTTTTTCTGAAGTTGGTTTGATGAAATTTTACAGAGATAAACGTTGAAAAACTAAGTAACACGATGTTAAAGGTCAGAGTTGCTGTATAGTGAGCCTTGAGTCCATCAGTAACCAGCTGGCTAGTTAGCCTACTAGCTAAAAAAAAAAAAATGCAGCTGACCACGTGGGAGGTTGCGCTTCCTCCTTCCGTTTGCAGCAGAGAAGAAAATAGTACGCCGCAAAATGGAGGTGATGATATTATTAGAGTATTTTCAGTATCAGTAGCGTATGCATGCATTTTTATAGCTTAAACTAGTGTGATCGTGAACTTATTGTTGCGTAAAATCTAAAGATAAAATATTGAAACGGTAACATAAATAATAGAGCACACAAGACATCATTCAGCCGGTCAGCCTCAGTTGTATACGCTGTGTCTCTGGTCGCAACCGATACCTGTAACGTTAGCGCCGTAAAGAAATATATCATTGACAGGCTAAGTTAGCTAGCCATTTCATCCGATAGCTAAGTTAGCTACAAGGCCATTTGTCAAAGACAAGTTTTGGGCTGTACATTTTTAGTATTTCTCTTTCCCTCTTTAGAAAAACGGATCACTACCGTGTATAGACACTACTCTTAGCTGGCTACGATATGGACATTTGGAATATGACTGAAATTCCATCAATTCCTCTCTGCGCTTTAGCATAGGTTAGCCTAACGTTACAATATGGAGGGCTGATAGGAAAGCTAGCTCGCTAGTCTACCTAAAATGGCGTACGTTACACTATAGAGGGCTCCTTTCCATAGAATTTTCTAGGCGCTTCGGGTGTCGTGATCTTGTCGTTTCATGGATAATTAGCCCAATTTGTCTAAAGACGAACATATATAACGTCTATCTTGAGCGCCTCTAATTTCACTTTGATGTTTTGCCTTTTTGGAGAAAATAACTTGCACTTGTGTTGATATTATCGGAAACAGCTGGAGTCTGTCACCAACCCTGTCGCGCTGTTGCAGGTGGCATTGTCTCAAGGGGAAAGCAGTCTTCTTTCAGCCTAACGCATATGGATTGTATAACGGTGTAACTCCATATGCTTTTTGTAGTTTATTACGGACTGCTTAACGGGTAGTGTTCGCCTTTTAATCCCCAATAACAAAAAGGCTGGACCTAGCTAATGGACCTAAAATTATGATTGTGTAACGTTAACCCACTCTTTACAAGTCTTGCAGCTACTTTACGGTCACGGACCCCATTTCTTATTCTTTAATAATGTCAACAGGGCCATGACACTAAGGAGCCTGAGCAGCTCCGGAAACTATTCATCGGGGGCCTGAGCTTTGAAACGACAGACGAGAGTCTGAGGAGCCACTTTGAACAATGGGGAAAACTGACCGATTGTGTGGTGTGTATGCCATCTAATGCTATGATAGTAAATTGATTGCGTTTTGAATGAAATGCAATGCGTTGAAGTTAAGATAAATATATGGACGGTTTCAGATTAGCTACTTGGAAACGGCCTAACGTTACATAAAACAATTTGCCAGCCTCATAGAACCTGGTAACACAATTGTAATTGCAGTTTGTAGATAGCTATGTGATTTCTCATTTGGTAACTCGTTCACACACAGGCATTTTTGGACAAGCTTTACTTGTTTTCTGCTTAACTGTTCACTGTGTTGTGAAGGTCATGCGGGACCCAGCGAATAAACGTTCACGAGGGTTTGGTTTCGTGACGTACTCGTGTGTGGAGGAGGTGGATGCCGCCATGTTGGCTCGCCCTCATAAGGTGGACGGGCGTGTCGTGGAGCCCAAAAGAGCAGTTTCGAGAGAGGTGAGCCCCTTCAGTACTTCCTCTGTTCCAACCATGGTTTCAACAGTTATTGCGAAAAGGTTTATTGGTTTTTTTGTTTTGTTTTGTTTTATCTCGGAAATGTATGGAACAATCACGGAAAATTATTAAATATCTCACTTCCCGAATAAACAATAGAACAATAAACAATACAAGAAAACGTTAATTCTCTTACAGCCACAAAAAAACGTGCAGATATTGCTTAGCATTGCCAATTAACATCACTGCCATGTATGTAAAGCCCTCTAACAAAATTGGTGACTGTTATTTGCTGCTGGAAGCATTCACATAAACAATACTGTAGTTTGAACATAATATCCCCCAAACTCAAAATAACCCAACAATTTCATGGGTATTGCGTATCTGCTGGTTTTCACCCGCCGTAATTGCAACTCCATAATTGCTCTTTCAAAGTTCCAACTTGCCAAACCTACATTGTGTTAAAATATATAAGGAAAAGGTTTTAAGAATTTACGGCTGTGTTTTCTGTAACCTCAGTTGAATGAGATACTGGCTGGAGAAAAAAAACAAAACATTTACTGGGGAGCTGAAAGCTTGGCAAGGACCAAGTTAATGAAGCCCTGTTTTAGACTGACAAGCATTGGCAAGCATTATTCCGATTTCATTGTAAATGCTGTATCCGATTGTCCAGGTTTGGTTCAGCGCTTGTATTTCTGTCTTTAGGATTCCTCTAAACCAGGAGCCCACTTGACGGTGAAAAAGATCTTTGTGGGAGGGATCAAGGAAGACACAGAGGAGTACCACCTGAGAGAGTATTTTGAGACCTACGGGAAGATTGAAAGCATCGAAGTGATGGAGGAGCGCCAAACTGGGAAGAAGAGGGGCTTTTGTTTCGTCACCTTTGATGATCATGACACGGTGGACAAAATCGTCGGTTGGTGTTTTCACACACCCTGACACACCTTTCTGATGTATGCGAAATACTGGCGTAGCACATGTCCCTGCAATGTGGGGGGGGGGGGGGGGGGGGTCAAAGGCACACAGGGCCCGCCCTAGTGTGATAAAAAAAATTATTAGGCTTTTTTTAAATTATCATTTGACTGAACAAGGTGAGATTCGGCTGTAGTGTTGATAGACAAGCAGGGAGCCCCTGTTGGCTACAATCCAGTTGCCAGATTTTACAGTAAAACATTTTTTTTTAAATAACTAGTCTAAAACAAAATGTGGAGCTGAATATAACTAAGCTACCGAAGATATGATCAGTCTGGTCACTGCTAAATCAAGTCGGACAGTGAGTTTATGGTTTTATTTCTCAAGTTGTCATAAAAAAGTGTCCCAGTGGTGCCTGAAAACATCTGAACGAGCTAATGCTAAAATACCAAAGATAACGTCATTGTTCCGACCAGTAAGAACCAGCGAAGCTTCCACATCGACTGACGAACCGCAGTTGCAGGTAGCTACTCTAGTACCTCCACTGCAGCAACTTGCAGCCTCCGGACAGATTCAGGCTGTCCAGAGTTTCCGATACAGTCAATTTCTTTCCGTAACACACTGCGGCTGGAATTTAAGGGGAATATGACAAATACCCATTTGTGTAGGTAGCCAGACAAAAACCTACTTTCTCCAATAAAGACCAAGAGTGACTTGAATTTATCGTATAGCCTACTTTTTCCCCCTCATTGTTAGTGATGCACCGATCACTGTCAATGCTGCTGAAATAACAACATGACATGGGGGCACTATGCTGGGGGTTCCCAGAGAGACTGCACTATGCCAGTGACTCAAAAACTGGACTGTTGGCTTTTTTTGCTTGGCTGTTTCAGAAGAAATGTGTAAAGCGCAACTGAACTTTGGTAGAACTTTGGGTTGTGTAGTTTCCTGGCCATGATATGAGTCTAGATGGTGGCGAAATATGTTCGTTAGTTGCTCTGTGTTCCTCTAGGGTTGTAATCCAGAATTGGGTATTTGTCGCTCTCCGTGCACTTCTATAGGGCAGCTAAAACAGTCTCAAAACTACATTTCTAGCGCGTATACGAACGCAAACGAAGCGGATTCTGTCAATACAAAGAATAACCAGTCGTACCTATTTTTTTTTTATTTTTTTTTTTATTAAATGGCCCTTTCCTGGCTTTTTCAAATTTTTATTTGGAGCATAGATCCGGTAGGAAATTTTTGTGCCAGAAATGCCATTAATGCGTCAGATGTGTCAGAAACCACTCATTGCTCCAAATTTCCACAGAAGCAAGCGTTCCTGGTAGTATATCTATGGTAAAAAACTGACCTGCTGACATTTTGCTAGTCTTTTCTGGTAGCTTGCTAACAACATTGAAGAAAATAGTACTTTTAGAAGTAATTTTAATTGCAGAAAAAAAAATACATACGAGGACTGGTTATTGTTTGTATTGACAGAATCCGCTTCGTTCGCGTTTGTATACATGCGAGAAGTGTCATTTTGAGACCGTTTTAGCTGCCCTATAGAAGTGAATGGCGAGCGACAAATACCCTATTCTGGATTATCACCCCAGGGGAGCGCAGAGCAACTAAGGAACATATTTCATCACCACCATTTGGACTCGTATCACGGCCAGGTAACTACACAACCCAAAGTTCTACCAAAGTTCAGTTCAATGTGCCTTTCCCTCACTTTTCTTTATTTGGTTTTAAAATGTTTTTTTTCTCTTGTTGCTACAGCTCAGAAATACCACACGATAAACTCTCATAACTGCGAGGTCAGGAAAGCACTGTCAAAACAGGAAATGCAGGCAGCATCCAATCAGAGGAGTAAGTATAATGCAGTCTTTTGCTTGATTCATTTTCTGGTTTAAAAAAAACAACAAAAAAAACAGGATTGTTCAGTTTCTTGGGTTTGGTTTCGGAATGTTGTCTAGTGTACACGAAACCAGTGTAGGTTAGGTCTTGTAAAATCCACATAGTGGTCATAATAATGATAATTAATCGTGTGTAGCATCCATATGGGTGTTGCAGGGCACCTATTTTTCACAAGAACACACAGCAAATCCGATTCTGAGGAGAGGTGGGATTTATTTAGCTAGTTAAATTTGGGGGGATCAGATGGCCAGATTGAGGACGCGTGATTAGGAATGCAGCCAGGAACCTGGGAAAACCTACTCTTAGCAACATCATGCATTCTGTACTATGCAATAATATGAGGAAGGAGTCAAAATATTACCTCCGAATATCTGTGAAATGGAAATGACTGCAAGACCATATATACTGCATTATTGGCAAAAAGTATTTGTTTTCCCAAAAGAGCCAAATTGTATTTGTATATTTTCCCCTTCAGCATGCGACAGCACATGATGTGGGTGAGTTGCAAGGGCATAAACGTTGGTGTTTTTTCACAGATAGGGGCGGAGGTTCGGGAAACTTCATGGGCAGAGGCGGCAATTTCGGTGGCGGAAACTTTGGCCGTGGAGGCAACTTTTCTGGTAGGAGTCTTCTTTTTTTTTGTGTGTGTGTGTAAGGCTGCCACTGACATATAAAAATATAAAAATTGCTTTACCCAAACATTTGCTTGCAGGTGGCTATGGAGGAGGCAGGGGAGGTTATGGTGATGGTGGTGGTGGTGGTGGTGGTGGCTACAATGGATTTGGTGGAGATGGTATGTCTCTGCTTACTTTATCTACTTTTTTTTGTTTGCGTTCATGACGGGAGTTTCAAAACGGGAAAGCTTACATTAGGTTTATTAGGTTGTTGCGACCCAACCCCTTCAACACCAAAATGTGTAAAACTGCATCGCTATGGCTAGAGATCTGAACAGTGGCATGCTACATTAGCAATGTAAATTAGCAAAGGGGTAAAGAGGAAAATAAGCAAAGTAGTCTTACCACCAATGACAGGGAATAAAGTCAACTCGCTCTGTTTGACGGAAACTGCCATCATAGAAATAGTTTGTTTACTTCATGGACTAGGGATGTAAAACAAGTGCAGATTCATAACTAACACTGACATATAGAAGTCAGGCACAAGTGTTGCTGTCAGAAGTGTTGCCCAAACTAAAGCTGATATATAAAAAAAAAAAAAAAAAAGAAGTTATTTCTCCAACTGAGTATCCCTAAGCAAAAAGTGTCCTTCAACCTTCTGACTTCAGTACACAGTTTCATATCAACAGAGATCCAGTTTCTACAAACAGGTGTTCATCAACACACTGACAAAGAAGGATAACATTAAATGAGCTCGTCCCACAGCTGGGCTCAACAACATTACATGCCCAGGGCAATTAAAACCAGGTGTCTTATAAGTAAAACTGCTCAGCCGCTTGCTGATCGGGCGTGTGATGATTCAGATCTAATTGACAGTAGTTTGTTCAAATCTCTGTCTGGCGCCACTGAGCTAGCGCAGAAGCCATGTTTTGGGTGTGTGAGAAGAACGGGTCATGTCGGTTACTGAGACCACTGAGAATAGAATATAGAGAATAGAATCAGAACGTTGGTGTAGTAAGCTCTTGACCACGGCTCACTTTTAATTCATATGGGATCTCATCCTGACCGCATCACTCTTTAACCGGTATACCACGCAGATAGTGTTAATACTTTTCATTGCACTTATTTTTCATGCAAGTTAATTCACATTCTTCATTGTCTTTATTGCCTCCCTCCGTTAACTGAGCTAATGTTAGCATATCATTATAAGGCCACTGTCCAGTTATTTTCAGTGGTCTTTTTGATCACAAAATGTATATTGTCTATTGCTAACTTGTCCTTTTAGGAAACTACGGTGGGGGACCCGGCTACGGAGGAGGCCGTGGTGGGTATGGAGGAGGTGGCGGCCCTGGGTATGGAAACCAGGGCGGGGGGTTTGGAGGATACGATAACTACAATGATGGAGGCAGCTTCGGAGGTACCCTTCAACTCTTATTCCATCCTGCTCGCTGGTATAAGACCTCACAGCTACTGAAAATGTCTATGAACGCCTATGAGCTCTTGAGCCATGTTCCTTTTTAACTTTTGTTTTTGACTGATTTGAAGGAAACTTTGGTGGCGGCGGCGGCGGCGGTGGTGGTGGTGGTGGAGCAGGAGGTGGAGGAAACTACAACGACTTCGGGAACTATGGTGGACAGCAGTCCAACTACGGCCCCATGAAGGGAAATAGCTTTGGTGGGAGGAGCTCGGGTGGACCCTATGGTGGTAAATACTTTCCCAGAGCTGGGCACATTTGAACTGACTGACTGGAGGCGTATTCACTGCGTCATCATTATATGAACCAATCACAATCTTTTGTTTCTCAGGTGGTGGCTATGGCTCTAGTGGTGGAAGCGGGGGAGGCTACGGTTCCCGGCGATATTAATTTCTTTCTTTTGTTGATTTGGTAAGTGGCCTTCAGTGTTTCTTTATTGTACACAATAAGAGTTTGTGAACGTAGAATAATAATTTGTTTTATCCTGTATCCATTCAACAGGCTACAGTTCTTAGCAGGAGAGGATGTGAGCAGAGGAGTGGTCAGGAAAGCTGCAGTTTACTTTTTGAGGCAGTCGTCTGAGGGCATTAGAGGAACACTCAAGGAGCCAGAAGCCCTAGTCAGAAAAAAGTTACCGCAGCTTAAACAGGAGACCGGATAAGGACTGTATCCACTAGCTACAGAGTGAAGTGTAGCTACTGAGTAAAGAAACAGTGTCTGTTAGATGTACATTCCTGAGGTCTTAATTGTTTGTAGATCCCCCTCCCTTTTAATTTTTTTTACATCAAAAAAAGAATTGCCCATGTATATTGTGTTAGTGGTATCAGGAATAAAAACAAGGAACTCTTTTTAACTGAACATGTGTAGTTGAATTGAGTCTTAACGGTGTTTTTTTGTTGTTGTTGTTGTTGTTTTGGAGATTGTTGTTAGTTTTGCATGACTATGCATCTTTATGTTTCTTAAAATTTAAATTGAGTTCCATAAAGACACATGAGAAAAAAGGCCAGATGCGCTGTAAGATGTCCCATCTATTATTTTTAAATAACAAGGTATTTCGTAAATTATTGTGTTTTTCCAATATCAAGTGAAACCTAATTTGTATTTTAAGTGTTATGTGTGATCCTTTTGATTAGTGTAACACTTGACCAAACCTGAGTCAAAGGAGTCTAGATGGTATTTGGCTTCATATAAGGGCATGTATTCCACACATGTATAAATAGAATTCTAGATTGTTAAATATTTTGACAAGTGAAATCCAGATTTAATAAAGTTGTCTAGTAAATTCTCGACTGAAGTATAGTGCGTCATTGGGTCAGAAGGAAGTGGAAGTTATTTTGTTATTATTCTGTTGTGCCTGTTGCAATTATCAAATATAGTGACCACATGTGACCGGAAATATTTTTGTGTGTGTTTTTCCGGTTAATTTTATTTCCTTAAAATTTTTTTCCCCTTTGATTCCTGAATCAATGGCAAGAGAGCTTCTGTTAGGCCTAGTGTGGAATTCTAAAATCTGCCAGAACCAGTCTTACACATGCAGGATTATTAACTCCACATGACACTGCAGTTGGGCCTCAGTAGGCCAGTGTGGGATGAACCCAGATGACTAAGACAGAGCTTCATACCCGGGCCCCAGCCCAGTGGACCAGTCCAGTCAGCATGTTGTTACAGAACAGAGGAGGCAGCGTGGAGAGCCGAAACCTGGGAGGAAGGCATGCGGTTTTCTGTGCCGGTAGCGGGCTTCTCAAGGCTAGCCGTACCCTTCCAAGAACAGCTGACGCTAGCGAAGAAAGACTAGCGAGATTTCCGGACATTTTTGGAGTCCCATTGAGTAGTAGCTACTGCAGTTGGGCAGAAAATTGCACGCTAGGTCATCAGGTTTCAGACCTAAAAGAGGAAGGGGAGTGAGTACAAGGATTTTACATTTTTCCAACAGTAACGTACAGTTACATGAAATAAGAAGATGGAGAAGTAACTTAGAGCCAGGTAAGAGTAATCACTTTGCTTGATTTACAGATTGGAAAAGAAGCTGTCTTCTTTATGGCTGAAAATCTATTATGACACGTAAACATCGAAAGTTCTGGATGGGTAAGGCTCCCCCCTCCCCCACTGTGTATACAAGTACAGAAGCACTCATAAGAACATTAAACTTTTTCACATATTTCTACTTAATTGGATGCTCTAAATATACTAGTAAAGTAATTGATGCTCACACGGTGTAGTCTTGGCCAATCCATGCTTTATTAAAGGTGTTTGATAGACACTTGCACTAAAACCATCATATCCACAGTTATTTTGGAGAATTACAACCTATCTTCTATTGCATACAGTATCCTGGCTTCAAATCCATCCCTTGACTTTGATAATAAGTTTTTATTTAAGTCATTTTTTTCTGAAGTGCCAAAGAACTATATGTATACTGTAGTTTTTAGTTTTTCTTTTCAATGTATGCCTATTTGAAAGAGGATGTGAGTGTTTTCCCATGACTTCTAGAGCTGCTGCTATGCTGGAACAATTTCAGGTAAGGCAGTAAGTTGCACAACAAAGTTTTTTTTTTTTTGTTTGTTTGGTTTTGGGTTTTTTTAAGTAGGGGATATTACATAAATGGTTGCATGTCATTACAACTGCATTCACAACTTCCCTGACAGACAATTATATATAAATAACATGTTTTGTGCATTGTACAAATAATAATATTAGTGAACCTCTGTATGTCACAGTCCATTCAATAATGTCTGCTAATTATAAATAAGCTTTGTATTGCCCTGTCAAGGGTATCATTGCACGAATGATAATAGGTTATCTTGGGGTGCAAGTGGTATTTCTCTCTTGTGTGAGATTTTTGTGACCCCTGACTCTAAGGTAGGCGTTCTACATAAATTCAGTATCCTATCATGGGTGAACATATTGATAATTGTCATAAAGGCAGCTACGGACTCATAAGAAGAATCATGGTCTCCCATACATGCAGTTTTATTAGTGTCGCCATTTGTAAATACTATATATATATATATATATAAATATATAAAATGTAGCACCCTTTTGTAGAGTCCTCTAAACCGGTGCTGTCAATGTGTATTTTTTGTACTGCACTGTGTAAATAATTATAAATCGAATCTAATATTGTATGGAGGTCTTATTCTGCCTTATTTGTAATCTGGTTTTACACTTATGAAGTCTAAGTTTTGTTGGTATGGAATAAAATACTTTTTTTTTTTTTAAACGGTGTACCTGTTTTGTGCAGCCCAGTTTTCTGTACACATTGGAGGGATTGCATTGTCAGGCGTGTGATTTATTGTATACATCTTGCATTCCTAAACTGTTCTTTTCTGACCCAAGTGGATGCTTCAAAAGCGTGCTGCTCTACAAAGGTTGTGCAGAATTTCTCGGGTCTCAGGGTTCTCTCAGTGAGTTACAGGAAAGGATTGCCTTTGAGACATGCTTATGAGCAGTCAAGTGACTATTAAAGTGTAGTTCTAGTAGGAAATTAAAATGAATACAGCAAACTAGAATATTTGTCCAACGGAACTTTTATTTGAACAATTATTGAAAGGAACTGCCTTTTTTATTGTTTTGGGGCTTTTTGGAGTACACAGTATTCCCTTTAAAGGAGATTTCAAGTGGAAGACTTAAACCAAGATAAGCAATTCAGCGTACGCCTGCCTAGTTTTGCAGAGCGAAGTTCATGCTATCTGGAGGCTGGGTTCTTTGAAAAGGCTCTGGGGCAAAAGGATTGAATGGGCTTGGCGTTCAAAGGTAATGTTTGCCACTGGAAAGAGCCTTGAATTGTAAACACTACCTTGCCTTGCTTCTACAAAGCGCTGAAATGGAGCTTGAAAAGCTGTCACGCACAAACCATGTGGTATTCAGCTTGACAGAGGAGGTAGATATTGTGTAATAAAATCAGAAGTGCTGCATCTACTTCTAATTCTGAAATGGTAAACTTCTTCCCTTCTCCCCAAGGGCACTCAATTAGTTTTATATAAACACATTGGTCATTGTGTTTGGATAAACAACAGATTTCAAATTGTTAAAAAAACAAAAAAACTTTTAAAGCTTCAATTCCCAATTTTCAAGGCATACCACTGGACAATACACCCACAAAGTGTTCCCTGTACATTTGTTTTGTCATATAAAAAAAATGTAGCCTTTCCAATTCTATTCATGGACAGAATGAGGACATCACTCTACCAATTGTTGACGGAGGTAACAAGCAGAGTTTTTCATGGGAAAACCTGTGGTAAAAGTTCTGGTAAAAACAGGATTGGTGATCATAATGTAATGATGCCACAACAGTAATGATTTCCCAGAGTACTGTAATATCTGAAATGCAAACAGTGATTTCTATTAATGTTTTTTTATTTATTTTTTTATTTATTTTTTTTTTATATATACAGTGTGATGCTGTAGGAACACAACTGTCTTAAAATGGCTGTCAAAAATGGAACCAGTAAGACAAAAAAAGATTAGGGCTACATGAACACTTTATTTTTATATAAAGCACAAGAAAGAAATCAAAATGGAAACTGACCATTAAATCATAACAAATCAATTATAAAACAGACTTTAGAAATAACAGTGATTTGCAACAAAAACTATTAGCACACTAAAAATGTGGTATATACAGTAAATCTTCATATTTCAATAGCAAATAAGGTAGAAATGTATTTACAAACCATATCCGGAAAGGAATATTGGGAAAAATATATAGCAGTACAAAAGAACACGGTCTAAAATATTAAAAATATTAAGACATTGGAATACTAAAGTAGAGTTTGCAAAAACTATATGATAGTTCTGCTGTTAGACTAATGCTGAAGCAATCTTCCTGCTACAAAGGATTTTTTTTTGTTTTGTTTTGTTTGCATAGAACATTTTTTTAATGGTAACACAGTACAAAATAAAGTTAAGCGAAGAAGTGCTAGTTGCCCTTGCTCTTGATCAGTGTCTTTTTAACGCGAGGCACAAGGAAGACGCTGCCGTCGGAGGTCTGCTGGAGGGAGTACTCGCTGGGGGAGTAGGGCTTGCCGTCCTCGTCCCGCAGAAGGCCGAACACCTCCAGGTACAGGCTGTTGAGCTGCTGCTTCATCTCCCGCAGGCTGCTCCCAGTCTCTGTCCGCTCCTTCAGCAGGCGCTCCCTCTCTTCCTTCAGCGAGTCCAGCTCATACTCCAGGCCCACGATGTTCTCCATCTTGCGCTTGCGGCAGTTCTGGGCGGCCACCTTGTTCTTGCCACGTCGTCGTATGTCGCGCACCAGGGCCAGCTGGGCCTCGTTCAGCTGCTGCTTGGACATCATCTCATTGAAGTCATCCACGGGGAGGTTGATGATCATGTCAACAGTGAAGGGGATCTGGAGGGCCTTGGCCCGCTGCTCGTCTCGCGACAGGCGGGTCTCGGCGCGCCTCTTGTGCTTGTCCTTGGTGAAGGGGGGCTTGTCATGGCCACCGCCCTCCGCCGGCTCCGTTTTCGGGTGTCTGACCTTCGCTTCCTGCGACTGGCTGCCAACAGAGGAGGGCGCTTGATAGCCGTCGCCGAGGAAGGACGGCGAGAACATGTCAGTGAAGTCGGACTCTGCGTCTACACTGCCGGGGTTGCTGTCCATCTCCTCCATGTCAGAGTCGCTGTACCCGAAGGAGCCGTCTCCTGAAATGGACTTTTCAGGAGAGCTGGCGTTGGGGCTCGCGTCCAACGACAGGCCTGAATCCGAATCCGGAAACTCGCCATTAACCTCAGGCTTCCTGCTCTCAAACCCCTCCCCCAGGGCAAACTTGGGAATGTCCATTGGCTTCAACGGGGATGTGTTCTGCAGCTCGGCCAACGGGAGATCTGTGATGCCACTGTTGGCTGGCGGGGCGTTGCCATCCACTTTGTTCATGAGTCCTGGGTAAAACATGTCACAGAAGCTGTCGGCGTTAAAGTTGGTGTTTAGGTCCAAGGCTTTCAGAGTCATCTGATTGAGGTTGTCCGGGGGGATGGTGTTGGAGAGGGTCCCTTCGAAGGTGCCGAGATAGCCCGAGGGACACACTGTGTCTGCAGTGGTGGCCTCCATGTCAGTGAGGGCTGGCATGTAAAAGTTGTAGTTTGGATCTTGCAGCTCGGGGCGAGCACTTACAGCACTAAAGCTGGGCTCCAGCACATCCGCCGCCATCTGCACATTCAGGCACTGCTGGGAACAGGAACAAAGAGAGTAAATACCACAGACTTACTAACGCCCTTTAGCAGCTTTACAATAATAATATGCTAAATAAAAATTGTTACCTTCCGACAGTGTTACCTGATCCTCCTTGCATACATTAATACAGAAACCAAAAAAATGCAAGTAATAAGAACTATTTGAACTCTTGAAAATAATAACCAAAAATGAACGTTTGCTTAATTTCCCATCTCAATTTTACAGACAAAAAAAAAAAAAAGGACAAAATGGCCTCCCAGTCTGAAGTATTTCAAAGCCTCTTTGCTTCTAACAAACAGGGAAGGGAGCAAAGTCATATCACTATCTGGAGACTAATCAGAAACAACAGGAAGATATAATTTCATATATGATCCTCTTGAGTCTCAAAATGTATGTGAGATTGTTCAGGAAGGGCATTTTAAGACCATGCACAAGTAGTATCTACAGTGCCCTCCACTATTATTGGCACCCCTGGTAAAGATGAGTAAAAAGGGTTATAAAAAATTAACCGTTTGGTGAATTAGCTTAATCTCACACTGAAAAAATGAGAAAAATCCAACCTTCAATTGAAGTAAAGAAACGATTATTTTTAACAAAACCACGTGTGTCAATTATTGGCATCCCTGCAATTATATATAGAATAAAGTAATCATTTTTTATATTTAATCCTTTGCATGCCATGACTTCCTGATGTCTGTGACCCAACAACATCAAAAGACTCTTGATATCTTATTTTTTGGTACTCTTACAAGCGATACTATAACGTCTCTGCATTTGAATGGATTTCTATGGGAATTGGGGGGTGGGACTAGATTTAGCTGTAAATTCCATACTTACAGTATGGAACACATTGTTGGCTAAATGGCTCCAAGTCATCAAGGGTCTGACGTATCAAACTAGCCTTAAATCATCACTCTGCTGCCAGAAATACAGTAGATATGGATGGATAACTTGAAGGGTTTCAATCTGAAAATTTGTCAGGAAAAACAACCCTTAAAGTGATCCATCCATATCTACTGCATATCTGGCAGCAGAGTGATGGTTTGAGGCTCATTTGATACCTCAGAACCATGATGTCTGCCATTTTACCAACCATGTATTCCATACTGTTCCAGCATAATTTACAGCTAAATCTAGTCCCACCCCCCAATTCCCATAGAGATCCATTCAAATGCAGAGATGTTAGAGTATCTGAAAATAAGATAGTCTTTTGATGTTGTTGGGTCACAGACATCAGGAAGTCATGGCATGCAAAGAATATGCGACCAAATATTTAAAATTATTACTTCTATATATAAATGCAGGGGTGCCAATAATTGTGGCACACGTGGTTTCGTTAAAAATGATTATTTCTTGATGAGGAATTTTTTTTCTCATAATAGATTTACTTCAATTAAAGGTTGGATTTTTCTCATTTTTTCAGTGTGAGATTAAGCTAATTCTCCAAACGGTGAATTTTTTAATATGCCTTTTTACTCCTCTTTACCAGGGATGCCAAATGACCATCAGATGAAACATCCTAGGTTTTAAGGAACGGGTCACATGTGTAGTGTAAAGAATCCCTTGAGCCAGTCAGTTATTTTCTGGCTTGGATGCTTAATTGCGCACTCTCATTCTGCTCTGTAAAATAATTCTGGGAGATGGGTGATTCACCCCTCGCAGGTATCTCTTCCAGTGTTTTAAAACTGCAGACTGCAGAAACCTGATCGGGGCAAATTAGCAGAACGCATCTGCTGCCAAGGTGTCCCGTTAAAACATCTTGAACAAAGGTGCATTTGTGCGCCTGCTCTGGCAGCTGCCGGCCACGCATTCTTGGGGTGGTTGTTACTCGCACACTGCGGTCCGATTGCGGCCGGATGAATTTGCCTATTGTGCGTACCTGCAGCTCGGGAATGGAGAGGAGCTCCATCCAGGCCTGCTCCAGATCCTGTGAGGTCTTCTCCACGGCGACAGGGAGCGGTGGCTGATGGGCGGCCATCAAGGCCGGGACGCTGCTGGCGGGAGGTGAGACGGAGGGTTCTACAGGAGGAGGCGTGGCCTGTGAGAGGAAGAGAGAGAGAAAAAAAAGTTGGTTGTGATTTGGAGTGGAGCGCAATTTGAGGATGAGCAAATCTATGGATGCAAATCCCTGCGAAAGGTTTGCAAATGCAACATTCGAAAGCAGTGGCCTTTGTCCTCTCACCTCGATCGCCTCTACAAGTGGGAAGGTTTCTGCCAGCAGTTGCATGCATTCGTCAAAGGAGAGGGCGTTCCCGTCTTCTTCTGTGAAGAGGCCATTCTGTGGACACGCGAGTGCTCCAATTAACCTAAACGCATTTGTGCGCACTTCCAACCGAAATGTGCTTTGTGTATCGTGAAAACAAAACCACTTGTCTATTGAAATTGACAAGTGCTATGGGGATCAGTGCTTTAAACGAAGGAAGTCAAAGACAAGTACGGAACTGCTCAGCCACCTGCGGCTCATAATTATGCCAGCAGGTGCGGTTACTGTAACTTGGTTACTGTGCATGCGGAGAGATTCTCCCTGACACCGGCGATGGATGCGTACCTGTGTGACTTCGGGGGGCGTGGTGGAGGTTTGTGGCTCTGCGCCCGACGCCGGGCGGGGAACAAACTCCCCGGTCTCCTCGTCAAGCTGCAGCTGAGCCAGCAGAGCCTTCTCTTGCTCCCTTAGCAACTGTTGCCTCTTCTCCTCCTCCAGCTCACGCTGCCGCTGCAGCTCGTTCTCCTTCTGCCGGTGGCTGTAGTCGAAGACCTCCCTCTCCGCGCCCAGGTCTATGTCCTGCCTCCACAGGATGTCAATCAGATCCATATCCTGTCCGCAAGACACCAGGAAAAAGGGGTTAGTGAGCTGGGGCGGGATTTCCCAAAACAGACCTGCATTTCTCTGAGAGAGAGAGAGAGATGAAGGAGAGAGAAAGGGGAGATGTGCTACTGTGAAGCTGCGGAGCTTTGCAACCCCCGACAGTGTCATCGCTACTGAAACGTGGGAGGAGTCGCGTGAATAATAGATGCGCTTCTCTCCTTTCTCGGCACCGGGAGATGTAATCGGAGGGAAAACGCCCTTTCCTGTAGCCTTTAAGCTCCGAATGGCCAAAAGACGCAACGGAGCGCTCTGGATGGTGACGAGCATCAGCGACTTTCCAATTCTGAGCCACCTACAGCGCGGGACCTGTAAACGCGGGCATCCAGAGGCCGGACCACACCCATTTGAAGCACCGAACTTACAATCATTTCCTTACTAAAGAACACTGCTAAAAGAGCTCTACCCAGTACTTACAAAGGCAGCATTCTGCAGTAAGCCTCCCTCGGCGTTGTGTTACAGGCGCGGCGGCGGCAGCAACGGCCGTTCTCTGGGTGAAGAGAAGCTGACAGTCACTTGAACGATAAGCCTCTGCCTTAGAGCCTGGGTCTCCCTGAGGTAGATGGTAATTAATCGCGAGGCTCAAATTTCAATCCAATCAGAGGAGAGCAGGGGCCTGGCCAGCAGCAGGGAGCTCTCAGGTAGCAAGACAAACAGTCTCTGTTTGATCTAGCCCTGTCCTATCGTAGCAGTGCCACAAAGCACGCACTGAAAATTTAATTACAGGAGACCGCTGCTTTTCAAGGCTCTCTTTCATTGTTCTTTTCATTGCTCCTGGTCGAAGTTAATGTTGAGACAGCAATGGGTCCAACCAGGGAAACGGTCTGCAAGGGGGAAATGCGCTCCCTGGCTGGCTACCCGAGTGCTCGGCAGGGGTCGTGGAGCACATTGGCGCTGTAGCTCAGCTGCCATCAGAACGGCGTCAATGTTTGCCGACATTTTAACGCTGGGCTGTCAGGAGGGCAGCCACCCCGCATATCGGGACCATGAAGGAATAACTGAGCTTTGGATGGATTTTAACTAAACCAAATTAGAGTAAAAGCCCTATTATGAAAATGCACACACACATTAATGTCATCTCTCAACATTCTACCCTATCCTTCTGGAGAGCAGTTCTTAGTAACATTATCCATTAATCCAATTATTATTTATCTTTTTTAACAAAAAGGTCTACTTCTCTATCAGCTAAGCTTCAATGTTTCAGTACAGCTGTTGTTTTCGGTGAGATGTGAACACCTCACCTCACTAGTTCAAATCAGGTAACAGTGGATCAGTGTACCTTACATTGACCCAACTGTAGTACATACACAAAATAAACACTGAATTATGATGGGCCTGCACACTGCAAGGTGCGATCATTTTAGAGCAATACAATTTAATAGTATTGTGGAATTGTTCAACTCACTACATTCAGATTAAAAAGACTTTGCATTATAGCATTGTTTAAAGAAGACTTATGGTGTTCAATTTACTAACCCCAATTCCAAAAAAGTTTGGACAGTATATAAAATGCACATAAAAGCAGAAAGCAGTGATTTGTAAATTCTCTTTTACATACATTCAATTGAAAACGGTACAATTTAGTTTAATGTTTTACCTTATCAACTTTATTGATTTTTGTAAATATATGCTAATTCCGAATTTGATGCCTGCAACACGTTCCAAAAAAGTTGGGACAAGCAAAAAATAAAAAATAATAATTAAAAAAATACATAAAATAAAATAAAAAAGCTGGGAAGTTCAAAAAACACCTGTTTGGAACATTCCACAGGTAAACAGGTGATGCTATCATGACTGGTTATAAAAGGATATCTAAAGACTATCTTCTTTTCAGGTACTCTTACAAGCGATACTATAACCTCTCTGCATTTTAATTTATATGGGAATTGGGGGGGGGTGGGACTAGATTAAGCTGTAAATTACACAGGAATAGTATGGAACCCATGGTTTGCTAAATGGCTGTAAGTCATCAAGGATCTCAGGTATCAAACGAGCCTCAAACCATCACTCTGCTGCCAGATATGCAGTAGATATGGATGGATCATTTTAAGGGTTGTTTCTCCTGACTCATTTTCCTATTGAACGAGAGAAACAACCGTGGAATTGGGGTTTGTACAACCTTTTCAAGGAGTTACCCTCACGTAAAAAAATAAATTAAAAAAAACTGAAGCTGAACTACATATGAATTAGTTTAATTCATTTTGAGGAGTCTTCTGGTGCAGACAAGTCATTCAATAAGCCCAATAAATGGAAAATCTAGCTAGGCAGCACAAGTGGGTATGTCTGCTTGGAGTTTTTAACCTATAGCCATAGCTTTCTACACAACACTGTGAGAGCATGCTGAGCTGAAGTCCCCAGGTTTGGTGAAGTTGCTCTCTTATTCAGGATGTGGTCAAGTACACTTCTGAACTCTGTTACAGTACATCAAAGCATTGAAGCAATGCATAATCATACAACATATCTTAAAGGGGTTTGGCTTTTCTGGTGTAGATTCGTATGTGACTCCATACACCTCTTAGGCCTTGGCTTCTTCGCTAATCACTTTTGAGGGAAGATGGTGGAGGTCTGTCCTCGTGTGGTGCATGTGGGACTTCAATGCTCTTCCCCCACTAAGTCATTGTACCGTTCCAAGCCTAACATTTTCAACCGCACACTTCCCAAAGGTTTTATGTACAGATTTGTATGTCGTTGTATAGACGCCTTTGAAAGCAAGTATGCACCATTTCAACTTGCCAGCCTAAACAAAACTGTCCCTCACATGCTGAGAGAGACCACCATTGCCTGAGAACCCAAGATGTTTGGAATCGCTATTCCTGCAAAGTGTGGCTATCAAATCCGGGTGCTTGTTCCAGGAATGAAGATTGTGTAATGGTTGGTAAAGATTATTCAAGATATGGTCTTCTTCCAGGTGGATGGGAGATTGGGGGGGAGGGGGGGGGCAGAGCAAGTATGTTAAGCACATTGGAATGAGTGGTAGTGATTCAGTAGCTGCTACTGATGTGGAACAGCGACTACATTGTTTTGGGTCCCATGATACCAGTAAAGGCGATCAAGACCTTGACCTCAGTGAGCTTATGACCTTTGAGTTGGTCACACTCAAACCCTTATCACTACTCAAATTTTATTTTATTACAACACAAACCAGCTGTCGTGAATGCCTGGAATTTATGATCCGTCAAATTTTTGTTTAAATTGGATGCTTTCACTTGTGGTTGCGTGGTGCTTATTAGCAGTTTGTATCTATTTTATGAGGGGACGACTGTGACTTGTCTTGGTTTGTCCTGCCACAGAGTCCACTAATGCCGATAGCTGGTAAGCCAGTAAAATCAGGAATGTCCAGAGATAAATGGAGAGGCTTTGAACCCCATGGTTTTTTTTTACACCCAACCCACACTGGGAAGTATTTCATAAGAACCTTGAGAGATTGCACAGAACCTGTCGATCGAGTCACAAGGAAACCATTCAGCATGTGACTACATTTTGTTATTTGTGTGGGGAAAGTAAGCCGCATTATGCTTCCCTCTATTGAGGGGAATTTTTTTTATTTGCAAAGCAGAAGCAATAACCACCTTGAGGAAGTGCGCCATTTTATGGGTTCTCAAAAGCAACCAAGACTGTAAACACCAGGCGCTTACATAGCCTAATGGCAAATGAGATTAGAGTAAAGTCTGAAGCTGGTAGCAAATTAGCTTAGAAAAATTGATTCATTCAGATATAGATTCATGCATTTCCAGGTCCTGTTTAAAACAAATGTTTCTATATGCAATATCAGTTGAAAAACCAGACACTGCAACAAAGATGAAAGTTCTAGTCCCAGACTGTCTGCTTAAGTGGAGTTTCTGTTCTGAAGTGTGACTACAATGTTCTTTAGAATAGTGCTATCCGTCATCCCTCAAAGAGGAACAAGCAAGGGAAGGCTAAGGTTCTGCTCCAAGTTGGCCAGAAACTACAAACAACATGTGAGCTGTGCCAATTCTAATATGTTTATTTTTCTAAATACAGTCATTTCAAAGGTAGGCTATTTATTAGAAAGGATCAGTCTTTAGCACATCTTTGTTTTAATTATTTAATCAGATCTGTCGATTCAGGGGGAAAAAGCAAACCTATATAAAATCCTAAATAACCTAGTTAAAATGGCTGCACGATTATGGCAAAAATTATTTTAGTCAATATTGAGATCACGATTATTCGTTGGTTTTCGGAAAATAATACTTTTATTGCACTTTAACATTTTGAATGAATAGTATAATGCCTACATTTTCACATTTTATAACCCTGATATTTTGATTTTGAGTGTGAAACTAGAATCGCAAAATATTGTCCAAATGGTAATATAAAGTAAGCAGTTATAAAGCTAAGAGTTTTTCCTCTGCTGTGATACTTTCGGTTTGTGCAGCTAATTAATATGCATAAAATGTTTTTGAAAAATTTTGAAGGCCCAGATATGTTGACATGGATAAAAAAATATAGCTTGTCTAAAAAATATAGCTTGGACTAAAAATAGCTTGTCGAGTCTCTACGTCATCAGGATCATACCGGAATCGTCCATTTTTTAGCGAGAATAGGGGGGAGAGTTTTAACAATACCGCTTCCGATTCCAGTATGATCCTGATGACGTAAGGACTCGCCAATCTATTTTTAGTACTGGGAAAATCCATGTCAACATATCTGCCCCTTTGAAATTTTTCAAAAACATTTATGCATATTAATTAGCTGGACTTAGTCATTTTTGCACATCCTTTTGTTTTCCCGTATAAGAATTTTGATTAAATCACCATTTTTGAGGACCACTAATGAAAAATTAAATGTAGTTATAACTCACATTTTTTCTGTTCACTAATGTTTGTGGCATTAACTATAAGAAAAGTAACATTCCAACACATACCAATTCTTTATTCATCAACATTTTTATATTTAAAAAGTGAAAAAATGCATATTTTCACCTTTTCACCAAAAATGGCTGAAAACGCAATATAAAACAGATACCAACAAGAACCAAATGTCGCTTTTCAAAAATTCTTTCTGTTTTGTGTTCCTTACATCAAGCTGCTTAATTCATTTAGTAGTACTGATACACCTTCTAAAAATGGTGTGACCTGCCTAATATTAAATTAATAATTGTGCAGCCCTAATCCACATCATTCAATGGTTAGACCAATATGTTCATAGCTATTGTATCACAATATTATGACTCCTGCATATTCTATAGCAGCGGTACACAAACTGTGGGACGCGACCCAAGATATCTATTGGGTCGCAGAATCGTGTAGGCTACAGCAACATTCCAATGCAATTAGGCCTATGAACAAAGTATTCATTAATGTAATTCTGCGTTTGTACAATTAAATAGAAAAAAAACTACTTAAAACACATCTTTACTGTTTACATTTTACTGTGTTTCATATGATCACGTAAATGCCTACTTTTTTAAATCTTGACCTTGGCGTGTCATTAGGCTGCTACTCACTGCACTCCACGAGATAGCGCCGATTCGCCAAAATGCTGATAACAGTTTCCCTTGATGCTCTTCGTTACTAGCTAGCTATAGCTAATTACTTGTTTATTACAACATAAGATAGTTACCGTCTTAAGCTAATCATCGCGATCCAGTCTTTTTGTGCTTTTGACATAAAAAAATATGTAGGCTATTGAAATATTGGCAAATTTGTTTAAGTTTCCTACTGGGAAAAGGATAAGTGAATACGCTAGATCCCAGCAAAAAGAGACGCAGTGACGATGAGTGTAACATTTTAATATGTGTAGCCTAATATTTTATCCTACGGTTGTCTGTCTAGCAGCTTTGAGCACTCTACCCGTACTATGCTCCATTGATAAAGCCTAATGCCCTATTCGCACTGGACTAGTATTACCTGGGGCCCTCGTGTGATTTGTAGGCTAATAATTGCAGAGGTCATCTGCGATCTTAATCCCTGTGCGAATCTGCCAAGTCCGTAATTTGTAAAGTAAAAATTAGACTACCATATTTCGCAAAACACAAGAGTTCATCTGATAGTATTAGTCCCGTGTGAATCTGAATCTCAGTAATTTGGGGTGATATTTTTTCTCCCGCGGCTTTTTCTGCATCTTTCCAGGTTGAGAATTATGGATGCTGTGGTGGAAATTATTAATAAGAATTTTGGGTGCAGTTCTTATGCCAAAAGTTTTTAAATGTAAGCCTCCTCCCAAATTTACTGAATTGAAAGTGAATTGTATCCAACCCTGTAGCCACCGGCAAAGCACCAATCTGCATACCCTGCCTTAAATGTGCAGAAATAACTCATAACTCAAACTTGTGAACTGACAATGTGGAAGTACTGTTATGTTTCAATTATATCCGGTGAAAATCCTTGGGATTTGATTAGTAGGCTACATTCGGGTGAAATACAGACATTGTTTATCCCATGCGAACGCTGTGCACAAAACACAGCCGCATGTGTTCCTAAATCACAAATGACCGGTCCCCAGGTAATACTCGTCCAGTGCGAATAGGGCATAAAATTGTTAGTTTCACTATGCTTTTTGTGATTAATTGCCTGTTGGTTTCAGTAACTTTGTCCCATCATTTAGCTTTTATGTATTACATACATGGCTATTGTCAGCAGTTTAACAATGAATTGTTAATTAATGAAAATTACATAAGTATGGGTCGCGAAAAGTATGGATTGACATGCCCACTGGGTGAAAAACACAAGAAGAGAGGACGTCCTCCACATAGGGAAACATTCACATGTGGTTACAAATAGCAACTGCACATTGTGTGCCTCCTAGAAGCTCAAAACAAGCGTTGTGAATAATGAGTATGACCATAACACCACTGGCCTACAAGTTCTTTCTTGCTCAAAAAGAGCATGAATTATCTCCTGACACCATTGAGTTTACCTCAGGTATCCATTTTAGATGGTGTGACTTCAACAGGGCTGTGGTAAAAAAAAAAGTCAACACAAGCTGTTGACGAAAATATTTCCGAGACTCTAAATAAAATGCAGAAATGCTTCAATAATGTGCAGCAATAATGTGAAAGCAGTTGCTAGATTTGATTGATTCTAAAGGAGCTACATTTAAGTTGACAAGTGTGTGAATATTAAACATCTGTATCGTGTGCCAGGACTTAAAGGGATAGTTCGGAATTTTGGACATAATGTCTCAATTACGACTTACCCATGATGTAGTTCATTGATGGAAACCATTTTCAGCTAATTCCATGCTGTCCCTTCTTTTGGACATACACACGTTGCTAATTCTAGCGCAACTCTATGGCAACTGGTAGCATCCACTACCAAACGCACTTACACTCTACAGTGCACCCAAAGCAAATAAAATACGACGACAGTATATCGGGGTTATTTTGATAGTTTATACCATCATTTTTGAAGTCAAACTATCGTTGAATCCTTTACTTTGACCTAATATTCTCTGTGGAAGTACGGCGGCGGAGCGAACGTGGCCATTGCAACTTGCTACTCTTCTTTGTTTTTGTAGTCGACCAGTGCCGGCACTACATTCGTAGGTAACATAAAGTAATAAGTATCGCTCCCCCAATAGACTGTCGTCGTATTTTATTTGCTTTGGGTGCACTGTGGAGTGTTTAAGTGCGTTTGGTAGTGGATGCTACCGGTTGCCATAGAGTTGCGCTAGCATTAGCAACGTGTGTATGTCCAAAAGAAGGGACAGCATGGAATTAGCTGAAAATGGTTTCCATCAATCAACTACATCATGGGTAAGTCGTAATTGAGACATTATGTCCAAAATCCCGAACTATCCCTTTAAGCCGAAATTACTTTCCATAGGCAATATCAGTTGAAAAACCAGGTTGTCTGCTTAATGGGATAGTTCACCCATTTTTTTAAATTTGATGTTGTTTTAGGCTACTTACACCCAAAACAGTATGTAATGCTGTCCTGGTCTCAGCGTTGTAGCTAAAATTGGCTAAACCTGAATTGGAACAATGCTAACAATTAGCATCTTGCCATTGGATTTAACTGCCCCCTGGCTAACTTTTGTTTAAATAACCGCTTAAGTCCACTCAAATAAGGTTTAACAACAGCTTTACAAGTGTCGTTGTTGGAAACGAAAATGCACATATGATTACCGCATGCACAAGGACAATATTTTCGCTCAAATTACTGTATATGATTATGTCGTTTCAGCCTGTTTAGATTTAAGTTATGAACATCCGGTAAGATACTTTTAGTATCACTCCGCGGGAGAACGTCGTGGCAAGCTGCTTCTTGTTTTCTACTTATACGGTAAGCTTGTTGTGTTTATGAAGTGAAATGCCCCCCTCCCCCCTCCCACACACCTCTCGTACGAGCCACCTAGGAACGGCACACTGCTGCACAAAGTAGGTCTACTGACTGGGACAGCATCACTACAGCCTTAAATACTATTTTGGGGGTAAGTAGAACAACATAATTTTTTTCTAAATGGGTGAACTATCCTTTTAAGCAGAGTTTCTGAACATGGCTTCTTCCAGCCACAAGCTCTGTATGTCACATCATGTCAGATCCTACATTAGTCTAGGGCTGTTGGTGTCACCACTGTGGGTCAACATGGGCATTTGGGTACATGTGAGTCAGACCCATCTCTAGCCACAGATCTGGGATACAGGCCAGAGGCTGGAATACCCCAAAACAGCTGGAGAGGGCAGGTCAAAGGGCAATCTGGTTTGATACATTTTAATATGCTATACAGCTTCCCTTGGATTTAGCATCACAAGCATGTGACACTATAGTAAATACTGGGAATGCTTAATTTTTATAGCTGGGTTAGAACTTTAACAGGATCTCCCTGAAATGTTATCTAATTTTGCTCCCTTCAAAAGTTTTATCTGGTGCTGCTGGCACCTGCTGCCTGCAGGTAACTTTTTTATTAATTAAAAGTTATGGTCAGTTTATACTGAAAGGTTAATTATTTTGTAATAAGTATAGGTTTTTTTCCCCCCGGTAAAAAAATTTTTCTTATGCACTGAGAAACATGCTTAGAAATGTGGGTTTCCACATTTTGACACATACCGAGAGTGTGTGTGCAAATAATTTAATTTCTATTGAATGATAACTAAGTTGCTGGAGTGGTAAAACTACAGTTGCAGGCACATTTTCACTATGATTAGTTTGTGTGGTTAATTAAGAAACACTTTGTGAACAAACATACACTATTATGAACAACAAAAAGTATGAATTTGTTGCCAAGAAATGTAATACAGGAACTTAATTAAAACATTTTTAATTAAACAAATTAAAATAATTTTATTTGTGTTTTTCATTATATAGGCATACATTTTTAAACCAGCTTATATGTGAACTCCAATAAATCTCTGATCCATGGAGCCTCCCTAAAGTCACCCCATCTTGCACTTACATTACAGCAGAGGATGATGTAAGAGGGTATAAACTCTAAATGTAAACTTGCTTGTTTTTAGTACCCCTCTTTTTTCATTGTGAGCAATTGTGGAATGCACAGACTTGACTTCATAAGTAAATTTCCTGATTTCTTTCCAAATCAAGGTCAATTACTGTCACCCAAAAATTAATGTGCTACATCAAAATTTCTCTCCCTGTGGTTCAAATGCAAATTAATGTTTGTTTGCCAAACACATTCTTGATCTCTCATTCATGCTACAGACATCTATTTTGCTGTTTCCATTTACTAGATTTTCATCTTAAACCCGCTTGGAACTTTACAATTACTGGCAGCTATACAAGGCATGTAAGGATTTCCTGGCTTGCCTTATAATGTTTAGAACACACAATACTAACCAACTGTACAGCAATTGTTTTCTCTGTCAAGGGCGGTAAATGCTAAAGGTAGTTTTTGATAAAATCTGTGACATACAGGTTAACTGAAGACAACCCTTTGTGTAGAAAAGTGAATTGTTGCAATAGATGAAGGTCATGGTGTGGTTGCCAACTCCCCCCCCCCCCCCCTCTTCTAAACACAGCAACATTTCCCTGAATACATGCCGATGTACATTTTATCTCTGAACGCAGGCCCAGCCTTGTAGACAAGGAAAAGAGCTGATGAAAAATAATAACTCCTCATGTCTTCCTGCTGGCTAAAACACAGACACTTCCTTTTTACATTCCAAACAGAACAGCCATTGTTCTGTTTTCTACTCGCAGTCAGACCAATAAAACACCTTTGGTAAAATCACAAATTATATCTACCATTTCAAAACATTCAACCATTTTGGTAGCAGAAAAGAGAATACAAAGTGAATCATGTAATATTGTATAATTCAAAGGCAATGAGAAGGTAACTGAGAAAACTGCTTCTCGTATGCGGTAGGGTTTTATATGGTAACAGACACCCATGGTGGTAGGCCTTTTTTCCTTATATGTGACGTATGATAGGTTAAATTACTTCCAACATGGCTATTTCAAAACAAGTCTTTTTTGTACACCTTACTTTTCTGAACGGTTCCTCTTTCACATAGCAACCCATACAAACCTGTCAATCTCATCTTACAAAAAAGGGATGTAGACAGATAAACACCCCTTAACCTGTGTAGGCCTACACAAATCGAGCTGGAAACCAATGCACTGTGTAAAAGGCCAACTTCTAAAATCAAATGACCCAGAGTCCATTTCAGCCTCCTTTCGTGTTCCTTTGCCGTCAAGCGGTTTTTTTTTTTTTACCATCAGAACCAACTTTCATTATTTCTTAAACAGGACTGCTCCCTCAAAAGTAGGCCTTAATATGGCCTATTCCTTCTTTTTAAACCTTGACCTGAATGGATTCTTCACCTAACAGATAAATGAAGCTACTGGTTATAAACGTGAACCTAAATATTAACATGTTCAACTTCAGTGCTCAACCCCATTTCAAATAGTAATTTCAGCTGGGGCCTAATCGCTTTATTCTATGGATAACTTATTTGCGTCAATATATAATGGGAAAGCAAACAAAATTCCTGAGTGAGGCCGCCTACTCCAGTTGTGCAAGCAGCTGAACGGAGCAAAGGTAACGTTAGCCTCGCCGATGCCATCTTTACAGACATCACACGCTATGGGGGACCCAGACGGCGCAAGGGGGGCTCCCGACGGCCGGCAACCGACATCGCCAGCATTAAAAGGAAGGAACAAAGTTTTCATTTATCATATTTTAATCTTTCACATTCCTTCTTATATTCAAAAAATAACATCTGGATTTTAGTTTTATGTCGTCGAATTTAAAATGTAACCCGTAACAGCAGTGGGCTCTGACCCACGAGGCAGACTTCAATGACTTTGCAGATTTTTGTGTGAAAGCGTGAGTGGCGCAGAATGGGAAATTGTGTTCGGAACGCCTGCTATACTAGCTCTGCTATATACAGATGTTTTAAACTGTATTTCAGGAGTATCACAATGTATACAAATGAGTGGATACTATAGTCTCACTATTCTTGTATGCATACATTAGCCATAAGTTACATTACTCAAATCACCGTTTAAATATGACAACGTAGTATTTAAAGTCACTTAAAGTCAAGTGATCATGTCATACAGCCATTTGGTGTTTGCTAACTAGCTAGTGCTAGCAAGCTAACTTAGTTGGTTAGCGTCAATACCGTTGATAGTAACGTTAACGTACGTAGTTTGTTACATCACAAGTAGCTAAATTGACAGGTCGCTAACATTAGCTAGCAAGTCAGCTGATGTAGGCTAGCCCTACAAAGACATCTGAAACACCATAGATTATTGCCAATGTAACGTTATATATAAGTTATCTAACGTTAGCGTTATTTATCCGTAACGTTGACTGGAACTGTTAATGTATTATGAATAACGTCTACTATGTGGCTAATAACTGAAGTTAGCCACTGGCTGAAGTTAGCCTGTGCAGTCGATTTCCAGTCAATATCACATAAACATAACTTAGGCTACGTTAACGTTATAACTACGTTAGTTGTACGGTATGTTGACAGACAAAACATGCTCTGGGTTAGATATTTACCTGTTGACTCTGGTGCATTTTTGGAAACTCGATCTCCATCATTGTGATGAGTTAGAATCAGTCCCTTGGTGATGAAACACCAATTATCCACAATATCGGCTATATCCCCTTACTATGAAATGGCTGTCCGACAACGGGCACTGCAATCCGATGAGGAAGTATCTCAGTCGTGAGCAAATACTGCCTGTAGTCTTATGAAAATTTACGGAAAACCCCAGCAGCTCTGTGGCCCCGCCCACTAACTGCGGCAGCCAGTCAAGGGCGTTCAGACGACTGCGGAGGGATCGTCCCCCTTTTGTGTTCTCCCCTCCCTCCCGCTGATAGCCCCGCCCTACCCTAATACTCTACAGTAACACACAACTGTAGGCTACTGTATAACAGGAACAGTTACGGCCTACGTATTGACCATATAGACTGTATAAAATGTATTGACCAAATAAGCGCCGCTGCGGTGCGTAGCTTATCAAATTCGTCACATTTTCGCACAACTTTTTGGGTGTGAACTTTACAACATCGAGTCGAGATCATTTCCCATATTTGATCGAATAAATATTGTACAATGCAGAAGGTGTTGTGCACAAGACTTTAGTTAACGTTAAAGTATTTTGCATATTTGCGATTTAGAATGAAAAGCCCACTAAAGCTCCAAGGAAAAAGCGATCATTTTATTTCACCGTATGGCGCTTAACGTTTCGACGAGCAGAAAGACCTATAGATCTCACGGCGTTAACTGCCACGTGGTAAAATAAAATGATCACTTTTTTATTTTTATAAAAATGATCACTTTTATTATCTCTTCGGATTATAAGTAGGTTAGGCGAAGTTTATTGGGTGTTTATTGGGTGTTTCCTAATAGGCTATGACACATGGCTCTGCACTTTATGCCATGCACATGTTTATTGTGTGCGAGGCAGAGCTAATGTCATTACCTCTCTTAAGGGGTTCACCTTGACTAAAAAAAAAAATTTTGCTAGCATTTTTCCTTGTAATTTGCCTTTTATTTCACTGGGCAAATACAAAATACACACACAATACAAAAAAAAGGTGATACGAGCATTCAAACTAGGCAGCTCAGACTAGTACATTGCAAGTTAAAGCATTCAAAATGTGTACTGAAATGCAAACAATATTAATATCAACTCATCAGTTGCTATCAAGTTGCCTATACACTGAGTCAACTAAGCATGCATAGGCTCAGGCTAAATCACACTGGCGAACAGCAGCCAGAGTCCTCAGGTGCCATGCAACTATTGCAAGGTCACATAAGCAGCACTGCTGGCAAGGATAGTCTGTCAACAGTTGGAAGCATCTCAATATTGGTCTTGCAGGGGAAACCTAAGATACTCCCTAAACAAGCCATCCTTAAGTAGCCTAAATGTGGAAAAGGAGACCAGAGACCAGCTGCTGAAACAGCTTGTTCCAACACTTTTAATTCAGAATTGGGAATGGGCACTGCTTCTCTGGTTTCAGATGGAGAGGGTGCTCAAGAGGTAGCAAGCAGACCAGGAAAATGTATATAGGGGTGCAACTGAAAGCTAGCAGGGAAGCTGTGTAAGTGAAGGTAGGAGTAATAATAATAACTAATGACAATGCTTTTTGTACAAACAAAAAGAAACTAATGGGAAATATGAAGTGCATTTTTGCTATTCTGACATAATGTTCTACGGTCCAGGCCGCTTTAGCCCATTTACCAGAGTATGTGTGTTTGGTTAGTCCTATAGAGATTTATTTAAGTTCAGGTGATTCAAGCTATGGGAGACCCAGAGATGGTGACACGGTGTCCACAGATGACAACAGTGGCTGACAGATGATGATGTCACAGCTTTATGGTCACTTTGGGTAACAGTGTGTCCGATGAGGGAAGCTTTAGTAAAATGGCACTGCATCAGCTCTTGATCCGCACAAACAGTCCAACAGCAAAGCACTCAGACTCACGCCCGGATGGCAATAATGGCAAAGGGAGAAGGACCATGAAGTAATTTTTTGGTATATTTCTTTCAAACTTCTGCCACAGGGTACCAGGGATGTGTACTTTCTCCTAGTAACAGTCACCAGAGATCTGTTCTGATTCCACTAAGAGAGAATGAAGAACATGGGTCCCATAGGAAGTGAACACCTCTCTCGCTGGGATCATTCCCACTGGCTGTTCCTGTAAGATCCTGTATCTTGCCTGTTCACCTGCCTGTACACAGATGAGCGACAGCATGACTGCCGAGACCCAAAGGCACATAATGTAGCTTTTCTGACACTAAAAGATTTATCACTGATGAGCTGGATTATAGCAACACTTCAATACACAGATAAGAATCAAGCAAGTAGGTGTGCAGTGGTACAGCATGTATTAAAACACACTGTAGGTAATTGGTGTTGTCATAAAACACTTACACGTAAAAAAAAAAATTGTCTCCTGTATTACCAGTTAATTTAGATAGCATGCAGTGTTTGCTTTAAAGGTGTATATTCTCCCATACATCTGAAACATTCATATGAATACAGATGTAAACAACAGGTTAATATGGCAGTAAACCTCAGAGGTGTGTTTCTGCCAGTTACCTAGCGACCCTTAGCGTCTGACAGAACGCTTAACAATCACTACACAGTATCTTACTTTCTAACCATTCAACTCATTTACACTATTAAATTACTTGTTTATATATTTAAAATCAGCTGTGGTGATATGTGAATAGCTAAACGGTTACTGATGTTTCACTATCTGATAATAATTGCAAGACACTATGAGGGCTTGTTAATCAGATCATTTGAGATTGTCAAGAAATCTAAGTGAATGTATTGTAGTAAATATGTTTGCCAAAACTCATGGGCAAATCTAGGCTACTTTTTCAATTCTGTTGAGACAGCGCCAGGCAAATAGTAATTGATTAATTCACATTTTAATTTACATTCCACATGAATTAGCACATTTATTTAAATATATATATATTAAAATATGTATTGGATATGGCGTGCAGTTAATATTTTCTGTCAGTCTCATTGTTATGATATTTAATATTATTTTAATAAAAATTGTGTGCAGTAGCATTAACAAAAACTTTACCATTTTATTTCAGTGTAAAAAGCAACATTTTATTCAACTTACAAATCTGCATGAACTACGGAGAGATTTTGGCCATACCAGACCGGTATCCTAAACATTCTGACACCTGAGTACTTGTGAAAAGCTGGAACACTGCTGCAATTAGGCAGCGTTTGCAATGTGCCTCCTTAATGAGGTGAGCCTTTTACCATGCGTCCTGACACGTACCTGTTAAGAACTGCACTCTACCTCTACATGTAGCCTACCTACAGTGCAGCCCACTGTCTGAAATTACACTAAAACGGGGTTTTTTTGCAAAGCGCGTACACGGGTCCGCGTTCACGATTGGCAGCTCCACGTCGACATTCTTCCAGCTGCAGACTGTTGTGCACGGAGCACAGAGAAGCGAAGGGACAGCGGCGTAAAAGCACCTCACTAACATATCGCGGAATGTCCAAAGAAGGTCGATGTCTGTACAATTAACAGATAAAATGCACGTCGTGTCCTTAGCAGTTCAATTGTAATCTGTTCAGAACGCATTTTTGTCGTTGCATTTTTATGGTCTCTTTCCTCTCGTGTTGGACTGCAGCTGGCCACTTTAACTGCTGTCTCACTTCGACCAGGTATGTATAGCAAGATTATTTATTAATGGTAAGTGTTTCTATTGGTTAACAATTGAATAATATGAGATTTCACACATACACGCTCAATACATTTTGTAGCCTATATACAGTACGTCCAATATTAGTTAAGTGTAGGCTACCATATGGAAACTGGAATTATATCAGCTTCAAAGATCAAGTTATATTCCACCACATGAGGAAAATGTGTTTTGTAATAATGCATTAAAACTGTTGTAATGTGTTTCGTCTTTATATGCTACTTTTGGACGCTACCTTTGAAATGTAGTTAGGCTTCATGAAAAAGTTAGATCAGTGCTTAGTTTGACATACAGAGTGAAAAGTTGCGTAACTAATGAAACTTATTTTGTTCACGCTTACTTGGCTGAAATGTTTTTTTACAAATGATAGTTTTGAGGCTAACTTGAATGGGTGACTCTAAATTTGGAAAATGTAGACACGTCAGCTGTTCTACATATCGACTCTCCAACAGTTAACTTAACAACCTTGAAGACAGGCAAGGTTGAATTGTAATATTGACACTGAAAGAAGGAAGGAATGTGTCTATATGTCTTCATTTTTTTGTTTCCTTTGGTTTAATTTGATTTATGTTTCTTCCAAATTTTACTTTCCAGCTGTCCAAATCTTAACAGCCTTTAGTCAAAAACTGCCATTTTGTTACAGGCCCCAGTGTTGGGACATGCCAATGATAAACGGTGTTAATATTTTATGCAAAAAAAACTACTTTGGTGGGTCTTATGAATTTTTAACATGTTTATTTACTTTCCCATGTTAATGTCTCATGTTAATCCATATGTACTTTAACACCGTCTGCAATTTGGGCTGAGAGATAGCAGTTTGATTGCATGCGCCACCCTAACCCTCATTTGAAAACCACATTTAAAAAAAAAAAAGAATTTAAAAAAAAGTCTTTGATGTTCAGTGCACTTACACATTTTGTGTTTTCTCTCTAAGGTCAGTCACTGTTAAGATGGCAAGAAGGTTCACCGTGGAAGGACACATGGTCGTTGTCGTGGCTTTCCAAGTAAAGTTCTGTAATACACTTAGACTCTAATTGTTTGCAGTCAGTGCATTACAGAACTTTGTTTTGGGAGTTAATGCTCTTGGTTGATGGAAACTTACAGCGCCTAAGGAGGGAAGGGTGGCAGTGCCAATATGTGCCACCACCAGGTTTCACTCCTGTCATGGTTTTTCATTCACTTCTCCTTGTACTAAAATGACTGCATTGCAATAAACTTGTTAAAAACATTGTATTTGGTATCTTTATAATTTGTCTCATTGTTTGCTGTATCAAACAATGGAATTAGTATTAAATATAACCTGGTCAACAGCAGTTACCTGTGGTAAGATGTACACATTCAGGATATAGTTGTTTCAGGCTATATTCTGCATGAAATGTCCATTGTACTTGAATGAAACATTTGGTTCAGCTTTGTAGGGCAACACAGTGTATACAGTGGTGGAGGGTTACAGCATTTCCCAGCAGCAGGTACAGTAACACATGGAAACCCGTGAATGGCTCCCCGTGCCTCGCCTATATCTTTGTCACGTGATGCAGGAGAGGTGGGGCAGAGGTAAACCAGAACAGCTGGTCTTGACTTGGGATATTCAGGCCTGTCAATTTCTGTTTACTGAAGAATTTATATAGGCCACCTCTTCCTCTCCATTAATTATGAAGCCAAGTTATCACACATTGAGGCACAATATCACAGACATTTAGCAGATTCTCTTATCCAAAGCAACTTTCACAGCTTTTGCTGTTTTTTAAATAGTATTAATTTATACAGCTGGATATACTGAACTTTGCTCAAGGGTACAATGGCAGTGTCCTACCTGGGAATTAAACCTGCAGCCTCGAAGTTACAAGGTTATTTTACCATTATACTACACTCACACTCACTGGAGTACCTAACCCATGACCTAACCATCCAAAATGGCATGCTGGATAAATATGTGAATGATTTCATGATTTCAGGTGTTTGTCATTAGGACTGAAACAATCACAGCAGCATTTCTTTCTTTGCTTTATTCTTAATGGTTGGGTACTGGGTATTCATAATAAGGGTATGAAGGAAAAATAGAGGGATGCAAATGTGTTGAAAAATTAAAATGCCATTATTCTTTTACAAAATACTAAGGAAGCATTCACAGAAGTTATTTGTTTTGGAAGCCGTAAAAATGTGTGCATCGTCTGTTCATGCAACATTAAATCAAATGAAACGTTATGTATATTTTTTGGTAAGGCCTCATTTGAAACTTGTTAAAATGCAGTCTATTGTTAAAATACATAATTAACATTTGCGGCATCAAGTGTCTCGCTAGTATTTAATGGATTGATGTGATGACAGTGATGTGAATAGAACCAAATGCTAATATTTGGAGTTTCAAAAAAATCAAAATCTTTCTCGCTTCAGTTAGTTTATGGCCTGACCATAAAGGTAGTGTGGTAGTGATTTAAGTCATAAACATACATGATAACTAACAGAGATGATGTCAAAGAAAGGTGAACACTATTGTAATATAGTTATCTACCTATTTTGGCATTAAATGAAAAAACCTCAAGGCAGTTGGTTTGAACAATATAATTGTTACTTTGAGCAATATAAGTTGGTTAGCACACCTATACCTCACCAGAGGATGGTTTTTATTCTCTTACCACTAAATCAGTAAGGGTTATATTGACTGAACTTTTGCTACATCAGCCTTATCCAAAGTCAAAGCTATTGTCGTGAACACACACTGAGGATACACAGCCCAAGACCAGTGCCTCATAACCATTGTCGCATAAAAACATTGACTAAACCTTTATATGTCCATAAGAAAATCATAGCAGACACTGCCTTCTTATCAGTTGCTGAGGCCATATATAGTGGTTTGCACACTATATACATAATAATAATAATAATAGAGGGAAGATGATTCCTTTAGGCAAGGTATTATCAATGAGATTTTTATTAATTGATTCTGTGGTGAAGTATGGGAATTTAATCTAAGATTTTAAGGATTCATCCTTTGTTAAAATTCAAATATTGTGTCCAAGTAACCCTGATAGGTTGCACTGTTGACACGTGGAATAGTGCTTCCTCTTCCAGGTCTGTTGTGAGCTTGAGGCTTGATGTCACAGTCAGACTTGCTGCGGTAGGCAAGCATTATTTAATGCATGCTGAAATTATTCAGAACCTGTAAGTATTTGCAACAAAAGTTTATCAAGTGGCCAGATATCATTAGAAACCAAGTGGGTATTTAAAACTTGCTTTATTTTTTTCCCATGTTAAATAATGGTTCCTACCATTTTTACAGAAAAATGATTATCCTGGCACCACAAAAAAAAGGACCCTCACCACAAAAACGTTTTTTCCAGTGCATTTAACACCATCATCCAACATCCACAAATTGGCTGCGACTCAGTAGCTAATTGGTACACTAGCACATGGAAACATGTCTAAATTGTGATGTCTCCAGTGACGAATAAGCAGGGTTTGTCACATCACTAGCTGTCTTAATGGGAGTGAAGATGCTTTGTTTTTGTTTCTTTTTTGTAATAGTCCATGCACACACACGCACATTTTGTTAGGTCTTAACGCTTTTGTATCTATGGCCTTTTGTGCATGCATTTATTTGTTTTTGTTTTTTTTGTAGGAGGCTTCACACATATTACAGATACAATAAAAAGCTATTTAGTAAAGTATAAATATTGTACAATACAATTACAATGATCACAATATTGCGACAGACATGTAAACCACAATGCCTATTTTATGTTCAATGTTAAGTCAAATACTTTTTGCATTTTGTTGAAGACCACCTGGAACTCTTTCAGACATCTGGGGTCCCCAGACCATAGTCTGAGAGCTCCCGACTTAGCAGACACATTTGTATAAAATCATTCATGGCATCCGTCTTGAACTGTTTACATGTATTAAGCTTTTGACTGAAAAGTGATTAATTACGGTGGATACACTAATGTAATATAGCGAGAACACATGATAAAGAAGATAAGCTAATGACAACAACCCAGGCCCTCCTCTGCAGTCTGATACAGATCAGCAACAATGTTACCAATATAATGTTGGGGAGTAGTTTAACTGCATGTATTTTATTATATTTTGCAGCACAACTACATTTAGGTGTAGTTAGGGGCGGTACGGTGGATAGCACTGTCGCCTCACAACAAGAATGTACCGAGTTCGAATCCTGGCCGAGGGCCTTTCTGTGTGTGTTATCCCCGTGTCCGCGTGGGTTTCCTCCGGGTACTCCAGTTTCCTCCCACAGTCCAAAGACATGCAGATTAGGCTAATTGGAGACTCTAAATTGCCCATAGTTATGAGTGAATGGTGTGTGCCCTTTGATGGATTGGCAGCCTGTCCAGGGTGTATTCCTGCCTCTTGCCCAATGCCCTGGGATAGGCTCCAGGACCCCCGCAACCCTGACCAGGAATAAGCAGGTTAGATAATGGATGGATGTGTAGTTAACTACAGGAACAACCAACTGCTTTTGACCCAAAATATTTTCGTAGAATATTTATTTTCCCAGACCCAAAAACCTCTTCCTCGCACTCTTTTCCCCCTAATCCTGATTGATGAGAACCACTCCGCTCCATTATAGTTGCCAACGGTCAATTGCCACACATTGCTGGTTCTCCCCACTGAGCTGTACAGTGGTTCTCCCCATGTGTAAAAGAAGCCATTGCTCACATGCGCATTAATGTCTGGGGAACAACCCCAGATTTAAACAAATAGGCCTACTTCATACTAACTCAACAGAAAAAAAAAATTATTTTCATGTGTGAGCTTTGCAAGCCAAAAATGCAAACCATCTCCACTGCAAAAACAAGAAACACTAATCTAATAACCCATACAGAGTACCCCAATGAAGGCATGTGTTGCAGGGTACCCTGAGGCACATGTTGCCGAGATGCGTTGGTGCGCTTTTCTATTATACGCGATTGCCATGCATTACAACATATTATGTCACAATCTGACACAAATTAACGTTCCATTCGTTCAAAACAAAAACAACCGTCGCTTCTGCTTAGTCACAATATCACAATAATGATTCACTTTCGTTTCTAGCTAAAACCAGCTTTCCAGGTGAGACGCCTTTAATGTCCCTGTATGTTTGGTACAATGCATGCTGGGAGCTTTAGGGCTACCTCATATCCTACCATCAGCGCGCAGCCTGACCTCTGACAGCTCAGCCTTCCCCTGCGAAATACGGAAGCAGCATGGCGTCCAACTGTAACAGCTCCGAGTCCGAGAGGCAGCGAATTGCACAGCAAAGATTGAAAATCATCGCCGGCCATTTACAGAAAGAAGAAGACGGAGAACTACCACGGATCTTTGCAAATGACTGCAAAGCCGAAGCAACTGACAGACGTTCTTCCAGCGCAAGTACCATGCCCAAAAGGAGGTGGGTGGCTGTGAGGGACGGGAAAGCGTAGCTATGTTAGTTCGCTAACTGTTATAATGGTATTGCTAGCTATGCTGTGAATCCAGTGGCTTAACGTTAGTGTCAGTCGGCAAGTGCACTTTCATATTTGTAAACAATACGTTTTTTAAAAAGATTTATATAGCCCACTGTAAACGAGGCTTTTAAGATACATTTTCTATGAAATGTTTCGTTTAGGCAGCGATCCGCTGGAAAATTCGGACAGTGTTCGAACAATGAATGTGTTCATTCATTTCCGAAGTGGGTGCGGTGGGGGACTTCTGTACAGTTGCTCGCCAGATTCCTTATTGCCGATGGAGCTGCCGGCATATTGAAAATGTGACACAACATGCCAAATGACATTAAATTCGCGACTTTTGATCCAGAGAGCTCATGCGACAAATATTGAACTTAAGTCGATTTGGGAGCCTAGCTGCTATATAGGATATTGGTATTAAGCTATTGGAAGTTGTTGAAGTTTTCCTTTCACATTCCTATGGACAGATCATGGAGGTTAGCTAGGTGTTGAACGTATATCTCATCATTAATCTACTTTTACTTGCGCTAATATAGCATTTTGGTATGCTTTTGCGCAGATATGTTATGAACATTTATAGCTACAATTTGACCTACTTTCTGCACAATTTGGCCCAGTGGTCATCTTCAGGTCATTACTGGAATGTTATAGCCTACACTAAAACTATTTGAATACCTAATAGTTCACTAAATAATCAACTAGTTGATTTAGACCGCTACTGTCAGGGAGGATGCAGCATTTGGAAATAAATGAATGATGTAATTGGTATTCTAAATGTAGGCTATAGGTTATTTAGTAGGCCTAATAATAATCTGTAATACAACCCATTACAACGAACTGAAATTGTGAAGAGGGAAAAAATATATTAAAGAATGAACAGCTTGTAGGCTGTCAGAACTTTCTCAGTGACTCAAGGAAATGGCAGAAATATGTTGTGTTTTGCAATCGTTGAAATGCATGCCTGTGGTGAAAAATGAATACCGGCCATTGGCACATAGCCTTCTGCTTTTTAAATAGTTCGTGCTGACCGAATATGTGACGTGCCCCAATATTGTTTATTGTTTTGTAATCACATTAGATTGTTAATAATTTGAGTTATGCGGAAAAAGTTTAATTAAAAGCTGAGATCTGATTGGTTAAGACGTTCGGTGGCCTGATTGTTGATTCCTTATGTGGAAATCTAGGCTTGTGCGTTGTGTTGTACTGGCACCTTGCGTCAGACGTGTGTAACAGCCCCTCCAAGGTTCTCAACTGTCCTCGTCTATAATAGATCACGATCTATTATGAAAATAAGTCTTCCAGAGTATTACAGGTACAGTGTGGGTGTACTGAAATTCAAAGATTAGCAGGGTAGCGTCTATAAAGCTCTCGTAAACCAAACGCACTGGTTGACAGCTATGTGCCTTTGTCTTATCTGAATAGTTTCATTACACTCAAGTGATAGGCTATTTCAGGTGTAGCCACAATGTTGGGCTTCTCTGTTTTTGTTTCACTCAATTTAATATTACACCTTTGAGTCTTTAAAGCCCTTTAAAGTGTTTATGGAATGTCAAGATCTGGAGTTATAATTAAGTGGCTAAAATGCAAATATTTTATGCAAAATGGATTAAACTGACAACAGTGCTGTTGCGGCAATAAATTGCAGTGTGTTCTCTTTCAACATGTAGTGTGGGAACCTTGTTAGATCTGGCAAGCTGCAACTGATAGCCACTTCTGTGTCTGTGTGCTTTCTAGGTGGAGAAACCCAACACTAAACTGCATTGACCCCTCAGGTGTACAGAGCCATGCAGTTTGCTAAAATAAATGAACACATACTTCTGCTTGCATAGTACAGAACACAGAGATATTGCCAAGAATGGGCTTTTAAAATGATTTGCCTTTGTGTGGCTGCTGTTATGCATACCTAAATGTAATTTTTATTAATTTATTTTAATATTCATTATAAAATTATTTTATGTGTTTATTTATACATTTTTAGTATGAAATTATTGATGAGCTCATTAGTCTTTCATGGAAGCACTCTTAGGAAAGCTCTGAAGCAGATGAAGATAATTTGGTGCATGGATTAGGCCTATATTTCTCATGCCAATAGGTAATTTCAGCTTTATAACCTCACCTTTGTAGTGACTTGTGGGGGTTACATTAGAGTTGATTCCATAGCTTTAATAGTCAGCCTACAGCAATGTACCCTCTGACCGCTGGGCACGGGGAGCTGAACTTTATATAATTCAGGGTGGTCAAGTTGCCAATGGACATGCTCCTTTTGATGTTGCCTTCTGTAATTCATCTGCCAGAGTTCAATATTTGCTTTCAGATGCTTTTATCAACATCTTCCCTTCCTAATTTAAAAAAAGTTTTATTGGTGTCGTGGATAATGATGTGCTTCTTTACACAACTTCTTTTCTCCCCCAATTCGGAATGCTCATCCCATCCCTTCCAATTTGGGAGGAGGCACGCTATCATAATCATTTGCCCAAAATGGCTAAATCTAGCCACCACTTCTTCTTCACTCTACAGTCCACAGGCTGAGCTGTGCAGTTACTGTGTCAGAGGTTCATGGTTCTCACGTATTTCAGGCCGCTGCCTGATTGGCCAGAGCAGGCATCACTGAGGGATGAGGCAGGACATTTCCTGGCAACTGAAACCCTCCCACCTTAGGCACAATTGCGCATTATGTTTTACCACTATGTACTATCAAGGTAATTTCCCAAGTAATACTATTGGGTAGATGCCTCAGTTTATATGTAGATGTCATATCTAGGTGTTGGATGATGGTCAGTGTCAGATAATTTTCAAGAGCGCTGAAAGTCTATTTATTGGAAGTTCAAAATAAATGGTGCAATTCGGAACAGTACGGCTAAATGGAGAGTTTTGAAATGAAACGAACCTTGCGGCACGTTTACCCTGTCTGGGGCATTGTTCCGTTTTTGGTTAATGGTGTCCCTTGTTCAGGCTGGAGCTCCTGTGTTTAATTTTACTGTTTGAAGAAACATTTCAGGACACTTGGAATGCGAGTGTTGTATGTATGGGCTGGAGCTTCCTTGGGAAAAATTTGAAGGTCAAACCTCAAAAAAAAAAAATTCCCTTGACGACAAGCCAGTTTGATTTAGTGTTGTTAATCGCCAGCCGTGCTCTGTGGGAGGGATCTGACTTTTTAAAGAGCTGAGTGGGTCTGGCAGTGGGTGGGTGAGATTGGCTCGGATTGGAACCACTGTAAATTGTGCTGCTTCAGGTATGATGTGTAGGTTCACTTCACCTAAAGATTTGAGACAAGATTGATAGGTTACTCAAAGCGTGTGTGTGTGTGTGTGTGTGTGTGTATTTGTTTGTGTGTGTGTGGGTGAGGCTCAGATACTCCTTCACTGACTGTCCTGAAGAAAACAATAGGGATGCTTTTCTCTCCCATCCAGGCCTTGTTCACTGACAGACACTAGGAAGAAGACAGGGCCATTGTGTGCTGGAGAGTTGTGTGCCACTGCGCACAATAGGTTATATCCCAATGCAAAAGAGCTGATTACCACACCCCCTGCTACTTGACCTCACCATCCCACCCATGACTGGCTCGCCATCTGAAGGCCTCCAAAGATTATAATTCCCCATAGGAATTTACCGACTGCACGTGTGCACAGAACAGTTCTGTCGAATGTTGTGTCCAGGGCCATTCCGTTAACGTCTCGTGCACAGGATCTATTTCATTTCAGTGTGCTGAGACTGCATGCTGTATATAAGTGGCAGTCCTTGTAGCCTTTCTCTACCTTCTTGAATGAGTATGTACAAACTCAGTATTCAGTGAGCATTTCATGTTTTGTGCTCAAATGAAGAGCTAGTATTATAAAGTGGTCTATTCCATTTGAATGATTTGAATAGCAATAAAAATCAACTGGCAATTTGAAGGATGACTGCCAGCTCCTATAAAATGAATGTTAAGATGTAGAGCATCCAATGGCTTGTGTTCATTTAAGTAAATGTATTAAAGACTACAATCAAGTCACCATTTTATAATATTTATATTATACATAAATAACCAAAGGAACAAATGCTGTAATATCAAGCCTATTTTATTCAGTTGATAATTATATTCTGAAAATTCTTATACTGCCCACAGTATAAGTATGATTTGATATTTGTCATTTAGAGTATTTATTGAAGAACTATCATGGTATTTTATGTTTTAACAATCCGTGATATAACTGTATAGTGCAGTGGTTCTCAAACTCAGTCCTGGGGACCTCTGTGTATATTGGTTTTCATTACAACCACAATTGCAATCCCAGAATTTTAACAAGGTGTTCATTTTTCTGAATTAGACACTTTTCATGGTTTTAGTGATTATTTACCTCTCAAGCCAAATTATCCTATATCAGAAATAGCTATGCATGCCATGAAGAATAAAAGTCCCATATTCACGTTGTGCTTATTTTGCGATATTGAAAACTTTTTATATAAAGAGGTAAAACATTTAACTGATCAAATTAAAGACCGTCATAAGTCAATAGGCAACTAACCATTAACCACTAACCGTTGGCTAGAATTCAAAGAAAAAGCAAATGATAACAAGCCAAACCAGCAGTGTGTCAATAAGTTTGAAAGAACGTAAACACGTGCGTTCCACAACCTTATTTGCACAAGAGATTGGCTGAAACAAACCCCAGCATGCACAGGGGTCACCATGTCTGAGTTTGAGAACCACTGGTTTAATGGTTTGCCAGTCAGAAATTAACTTGAAGTGAATATCCGCACACAATCGACATGCCATGTGAGACCTCAACCTTTAGTGTCCATACAGTACATATTTCACATGAAAAGGAAATGTAATTGTTTATACATTTGAAAACTGTAAGTATGCATCTTAACCTCTTGCCTTAGTGAATACTTTAAATCAGTGAACCCCAACCCTGTTCCTGGAGATCTACCATCCTGTAGGTTTTCATTTCAAACCTAATTTGGCACACCTGCATCTACTAATTGGCAGCTCAACGAGATCTCTCACTGTTGAATGAGGTGTGTTTGTTAGGGTTGGAATGAAAAAAAGAAAAGAAAAAAGTGATTCACAGAGTCCTAAACCTCATGATAGCCATGCAGGAGGACTGTTTATGTTTGACGCTGTTTCGGTGCGCAGCAACAAAGACTACTGTATCTCGGTCTTCCTCCCGGGTGTTTTTTTTATTTATTTTTTATTCCCGGGGTAATTAACGCTTTATTTTTGGAAGGTGTTCATCACTGTCTCGCGCTGCTGTTTCAGCGTCCCCTCCCGTGTACAGCTTGAATTATGGTGAGGCATCGGGGTTCGAAATCTCGTCCGCTCAGGATGAGAAAGATGGAGAGTTATGTAGCCCTATAACTTATTCCCATTGCCGAGCAGGAGTGTTCAAGGGCAGCTGGTGTGATTTAACATGGTAATAGTGAACAGAGTTCGAACCGCTGCATTAATCTCCATTTAATAATTCATAAAGAGAACATCAAGCCACATTAACATGTACATGCAAATGCTGAAACACTCAGTATTTAAAGCACCCAGCTCTATTTGAGCAAAGTGTTCTGTCATAGATGATATCGCATAGTACCTTATGGATTTCCATTAATGTTCCTATTCTTCTATTTTAAAGGCTATTGGAAACCATATTCTATTGTATTTGCTTTAATTTATTCTGTTATTCTATAAAATATCCACATTTGTGCTCCAAAGAAAGTGTTTCTTGTTTATGGCCTTTTATGGCTGTGTTGAATCCATGATTGGCTGTGAAATGCATCTCTGGCGGATATCCCTGTGTGACCGTCTCACAAATTGCTCCCTTTAATGGTGCCATTTGCCTTTGATGGCTCCAGAATGCCGCTTTTCAGCTTCAGAGCAATTGTCTGTAGCGGCGGTTTTAAGGCTGCCCATGTGTGCGCTTCATCGGGGCAGTCTCGGTCACATCGCAGGGGCTGCTGCTGCAATGAAAGGTTTTACCATTGACCGATGCCACAGGTTGTATTCTAGCTACGTCCAAGAAGAGTCCCTCAGCGGATCCAGACATATTGTAGCGCACAGGATAATTAAGTTGAGGACAGTTTTTCAGCGGTTGGGTTTTGCATCTATTTTGGTACAACGGACATTTCCGGGAAGTCACTATTGCTGCTATAGAAACACTGCCACAGTTGAACACTGCTACTGCTCCTACAGAAATATGATATAGTGTAATATACATGTGTATATCAGAACCATTTGTTCAGAAAATGATGTTACAAACTTCCTGCGTATTTTACTATCTCTTATTTACTGAACAATGTAGTCTGCTCTTTTAAAAACTTTGTTGTGATAAGAAAATAAATTGGACAGGTCACTTTGAAGAGGTCTCGCTTTCTGCTTCACAACCATACTCATCATTTTCTGAACGCTGTATTAAAAAACGAAAAGCAACTTTAAATGGCCTTTGCTTTCTTTTTCCCTGTTCCCTGTGCTGTTCACTGTATATCCCAGGGTAAATGAGAAGTCGGCTGGCTCACAAATTTCTTTGCGCAAATTTATTAACTTCAATTATGTTAACATACGTGGAAAGGCAGCCTGATGAACTGTTTGTTATTACGAGCAATTTCCAGTCGGAACCTCCTGCCTACTTATCTAATCAAGGGAGAACCAACTCAAGGTCACCCAACAGAAATGACAAATAATCTCAATCAATCACATTTTTTTGTAAATCATGTTTACCCAGGTAGTCCCCTGGGCTTTGATTCCTCACCGTTTCAATGTTGAATAAAGACCTTACAAGTGCATTATACTTGGTATTAAATGCTTGATATAAGATGCTATTAAACAGTGCTATTCATTTGAATTAAAGTCTTTGTGTTTTCTTTACCTTAATACTATTTCATGTTTTAAATGGAAAACTCTTCAATTAGGGCATCGCTTGTGCAAGTTAAAATTGTGGTATTTTCTGTATATTCAATTTATTTAGCGATAATGTTTTTTGCATTTGCAGGCAGGAGATTATGAAATGGAATGGCTGGGGCTACAGTGATTCCAGGTTTCTCTTCAATAAGAAAGGCCAGGCGGAATTCACTGGAAAAAGGTAACGTTTGCCTCGGCATGCGTACTGGCATTTAGCCGCGCCACGCCCATCCTTCTAGCATGCATTAACTACTGAGTTTCCTCATATGCAGCATCCATCTGGTCTCAAATTAATTGTACTCGATCATATGAGCATGTATGTGAAACATTGCATTTACTTTAGTTTAAGCTGGGTTAAACTTTATTTCTGGAACCAAAAACATTCCCAAGTGCCTTTTATTACCTTGTTAATGTGACCCTGTGGTTATAATAGAGGTGCAGTCTCCAACATGGTTATAATATCCACTGCAATCATTGTAACTTCCTATGGAATTACTTTTTTTCTTTCTTATATGCCCTCTTTTTTTCTCCTAATTTGCAATCTCGCCACTGCAGTCTCCTCTGACAATTCAGGAGAACACAGACAGGCACCCGTGTCCTATGTAAGACACGTAGGCAGACATATTGTCACCCTGCAGTCCTCCTTCTGACCTGTTGCGTCGGATGAAGCGCTAGCATCGCTTGTGCAGCCAGGTCGCAGATACCCGGTTTACGCAGTGAGGAGGGTGATACCCTACCGAGCTGAACGCGCCCTCCCTGGGTGGAGCTATGTATGTCAGTCATAATACGGAGCAGTCCGAACCATTCCACAGGTTTGGAAAACAAGAAGATACAACATTCACTCAGTACACTAAGCTGCTTCCAGTAACACTTGGACTGGATCAAACAGCCTTGCGTTGGGAGTGCGAGTTCCATGCCCCATCGTCCCTTCTCCCAGTCATAATGCCTGTCTGTACTGGCCCCTCAATGGTGGAACGTTCCCCACCCCCTACCACTAATACCTTTCGTACTAGTTTGGGTTGTGTTATTTTTTATGGTTTACTTTTTTACTTCTTAGAGCTTGTGATGGATGTAATCTGTATGTATTCAGGATTTTAGTTCATACAGTTAATTATCTTATTAGTGCTGTAGTGTCGTTATACTTGCTGCTGGTCTGGGAATGTTGTGGCTCAGATCTGGAACTATTGCTCATATAAACCAGGTGAATGCAGGTTTGTTCTCCTACATTGTAAATCACTCTGGATTTGTGTCTGCTAAATGAATGTAATGTAAAAGGCCAGTAGGGGGAAGAGTGTGCACTTAATTGTTGTATTTAGTAGAGAACAAAGCTCTGAACAGGCTTTATTCAGATGCATATATAGAAAAGCTCCCAGACCGTTGAATAACATTATCAAAAGTAGAAATCTCAGCAATGTCTCACTGTGCTCCGGATATCTGATTTTGCCACCCATCTTAGGTTCAGTCATGCTCTGTGTGGCACTATTGCCATCTAGTGGCAGGTATTTGTATTTAACCTGGAACGGAGGCTGAGTGCCTCCAGAAAATCTAAGGTGGTCACTGAATTGAAAAAAAAATTAAAAAAAGGTGAATAAAGTGATTTGTTAAAATGTAAATTATATATATATATATATATAATTGCAGGTTTAATAAGTGGGAATAATATGAGAATGTTTGGCTGGTGATTCAACCTCAGCGGCTTTTAGATCTTCAAAATGCTTGTGCTTAATTTCTTCCACGTGTGGAGCTGTGCTGCCAGTTTTTCTGCACTCTGTAGTGGTGGAACGTGGCGAGAGTCCGTGCTGGCACAGGAATGGCTCACTCTTTGTCTGGCAGCCCACTGTATTCTGTTCTACACCTTATCTTTGTCTCAAATGATAGAAGCCAGGTGCAGCAGACTTCTGCCATAAGATATACCCAGGATTCTGTTTTTATTTCTATTTTTAAGAACTATGTGTTGCGTAGGGACACGTCCCTTACCTGGAAAGTACCTACACAGAAGGGCCATGTGCATCTGTAAGGCTACAGATCTTCTGGGACGATCGTTTTCTTTTTGCCAAACACAGCGTCAATTTTATTTAAATGTTCACGTTCCATAAATTGAACTTTCTGTGAGGAAACGAGCCACCATTTCAAAATAAAAGGATGAATAAAGGCGAATGAGAATTATTTCTCCCTTCTATACCGCGGGGTAGCCTGTGAAAGAGGGCTTTGATTAAGAAGTGCGTTTCACGGCCTGCCGAAGGCACCCCCGCACTCTGAGCGCTCTCCCGATGGACTCATTCACTCCTCGGGCGGACCGAGGGCTGGGACCAGCTGGGGACCTGGCGCAGACAGAACCCCACCGCGCAACTCCAGAAAGCCGTCTCTTAATCTGCTCACATCTCTCCCCGAGCGATCCACGTTCACACCAAGCAGACCTCCTATACAGCGGAGGCCATCAGCGGATGCTTCTGTACAGTCATGGAAAAGTGTCCCTGATAAATCGCCAAAAGTCCAAGTCTGTTTTTCCGAGGTGTTATGCAGCTATTAAAAGTCCGTGTCACCTCGGGTGGTTCTGTTAAAATAACACCCTGGGTCGTTTGGTTGGACGTGACGAGCACTTATAGGGGCCATGAAATGATCTCCAACATGGTTGTATGTTATTTTAATGGTGCAAATGGGAAGGAAGGCCTGCTATTCAAGTCAAAGGTATTCAAGTTCTCTTTGAGAGGTAGATCTTTTAGCTATTTTTCTTCCCTGTGTGCTGCCATGTTTTCATGCTGCGACCTCACACAGTAGTTTGCGCCTGGCCAGGCAAAGAGACCCTGTCTGAGGTCAGCAGGATCAAGTGCGGCCTGCTGAGGTGGCTCAGCTCTGCCTTTTACCAGAAATTGATGGAAGGAAAGACCAGAGTAGGGAAATAAATAGTGCGCTGCATTGCTCCTGGCTGTGAAAATGGAAAAGGAACGCTCGCGCTGGAAAATTTTAAGTGCGCACAGGTGGCTGGAGACTGACTGCCATTTATTTAAACAGACCTAATTCATGTGAAAAGCCAAAAGACACAGCTGATATTGTGCTGCGGCGTCAGCTTCGTATGGGCCATTGATTCCGTCAGCTCTTCATTTTCTAAGTTGCTTCCTCTTAACACAGATTCAGAAATGTGACACATAGTTTTTGAAGCCCCCTTTATGGGCTTTTGTGTCCACGTTGCCGTGGAGATCATAGAGGATCGGTGGTGTCATCACGTGAATTTTTTCCTATATTCCAGGTATCGCTTGAGTGGCATGATCATGCCCAGTTTGAAGGACTGGTTTGAGGGTACCTTCGGGGCCAACCTTCAGCACAAGACGCCGGCTGTGGTAAGTCTGGCAACATTGACCCCCGCACCGCCCTCCGTTGCAGCTCCCCTGACTTGATTGGGCACGGCCTCACTCCCCTGCTCTGTCCTGTGTTCCAGCCGTCACTCAACAGCAGCGATGTCCAGCCGCCCTCCCTGAACGAAGCCTTTGTCCAGGACCTGAAGGCCAGCAGCATTCCCTGCTCCAACGAAGCAGAGGACCGGGTGTTCCGTGCCCACGGTGAGGCCCGGGTGGGCGGGGTCTCATGTGTTGGGCGGGGTCTGATAAGTAAAGGCCGGAGTGAATGGGGGTGGGGTCCCGAGTGTGGCGGTAGAGTCTAATAACTTGAAGAAACCTGATTGGGTGGGGTCCTGTGTGGTGCAGGGGCCGATAACTAAAAGTTACAATAGTATCGGAAAAAATTCAGTATGATTGCTAAGCCAGCTATTAGTAACCATATGCATACATACACATGTTAATATTCAGTCTATATTTTGTCATTTTTGTCTCATGCAAATTATGGAAGATTTTCAGTGACTTCATTAAATGCAATCGCTATAGCGACTCATAGTGAAATGTAATGCTTATCTGCGTTTTCTTTTACATAACGCAGCGCATTTATCATGCCATAATTAAAAACAAAACGCATATTGCATTGTATTTCATTGTGTGTTTTGTCATGCATCGCACTCATGAAATGCGATGCATGATGTATTGTTTTTCAACGCCAGTGCTTGGTTTTCATGCCATAATTAAATGTAAATGTGCCCATTGCTCTGTGAGCAAAGGGTGTTGCTCTGAACATGACAAAATGCTAAGCATTGTTATCGTATTTATTGGACTGCAGCGTGGCATGTCATTGCACGGTTTCCATGCCACAATTAAATGCAACACACACAATGTAATTGACGTGCCCATTGCATTTCAGTGTGTGACCTCTGGATGCCACAAGGAACGTGATGCAATCCTCGGCATTGTATTTATTGAACTACGGAGCGGTCTGTCATTGCTTTTATCAAAGTACTTTCAGTTCCAAAATGAAATGGAATCAACTGACGAAACCAAGCGAATAAGTCAGTCTGCCTCCGTTTGAGTGTGTGAACCATCTTGCAAGTGTACGAACGATTAGGTTAGCTAGTTGCCTTGCGATTCATGCTCTACATGAGTTTCTGATGTAGGCCTAGCAGAGAACCAGCACAATTGTAACAAAGACATTTTCTCACAGAACAGAAGCACGGATACGGAAATGCGTTCATATATGCTGTCATTTACTAACTGACCTCCAAGTTTGAGCTCTCTCCATTAGGGTGTGGTTGGCCGTAAGATGATGATAGCAGGATGTCGCCTAGGCTACACCCTGCACTGGTAATCATCTCATAGTCAAAATGTGGCAGTGCTGCTTTGCCTCAATACACTGACCTCATTAGATTAATAATCGCTGGTCAATGGCGTGTCAGCCTCTATTGCAGCGACAGCTACTTTTAACCCTATCCACTGTGGCCCCCTAGTGGTGGGACATTGGCATCACTATTTTTTATAGTGTTCATATTTCTCAGAAATTATAAATTAAAACTTTAAGAAAACCCCAAAATTCAGACGGAGAATTGTTAAAAAGTGCCACCACTTGCAAAAACATGAGTTTATATCCTTATCAGCCTCTCAGTTACACTGCAGGGCAATAAAACAGCAGTCTGTTTACAACCTTCACCTTGCCACAGTCACAGACAATGAAATTCATATCACAAAAACTGTTGGTACAAAAGCTTGTTTCTACACGCTAAAATAAATCATGATCCGATATAGGAACAATAATATATTATTCAAAAGTTCTATAAATAAACATTCAGGCCCGGATTTACTAGGATTGCGACTGCAAAAGCAGTCACTTAAAAGTTGCAACATCTACATCGGATTTACTAAACGGTCGCATTGGGTAAAAATCGCTATTAGGATGTAAAATCATTACTAGACTAATTCAGCAAATATCTACTGAAAAAACCCATTTCCTATCCATTTAAAACATGTCAAACATGTCATATTCAAGCGGCTGGAGCGAAGCTACATTAATGCGTAAGGAGAGCCCATAGGGCAATGCCGGTGTGTGCATTTAGCCACATGACTGCGCATTCAACATCAGATTGTGTCCATGAAACTACCTACGCAGTTTTACTGAGCTTGTCCTGGAAGAGATGGGCTGGATTGCTGCACAAGTATGTTTTTAGCCGATCGAGAAAATGTGTAGCGTATAGGTTAGCTGCAAATACATCAGTATCAGGCTGCACGTAGGCTACGTCAACATCAGGCTACCTCTTCTGTTAAGCATGCACTTTTGTTGTGTGGTGGAATTGCGGTGGTCATATTTCTTTGCTGCTGCAGAATCTATTAGTTTCAAAAACATGGCAAGCAATGGTGGAAAGAAGTTGCTCACAGTTGCTCAGGTCTTGTGGTGTTGGACCGGAGTGATTCTGGTGAGGAAGGCAAAATGTTATTTTATTTTTTATTATTTAAATAATACATTTGTTAAAAAACTTTACCCTTCACCGACCCTCCCCCACCCCCCAGTACCTCCTGATAGCCAGCAGCACAGCCAGACGATTATAGGTTTGCCAAACAAAGTGACGTATTGTTCACTACTTGTGCTGTAAAAGTCACATTGAAGGCTTCTTATAGATAAACCTGTTATTATGCTTGGTAACAGGGCTTTGGTAAACCTAATTTTGAAGTATAGCGCCATTTTAAATGTAAGGCAGATTGGTTAGAAAGCGTTAGGGTAAGTAATCCTTTTCGGAGAGGTATTTGGACACTTTGTGCACACTTTGTAACAACATACTTGCATACACATACACTGCAGTCCGTAAGTACTTAGACAGTAACTACATTTTTTCATATTTAATATTTGGTATGTGCTAGATGAATGTAAAATTTTCCTTGGAGTGAGTATGAATGTGTATATGCTTTATAATGGACACAAAATATTTAATTCATTTTATGACAGATTTTGGATAGGTGTTTAGACCCATATATATGTATCCCCCTATACTGATGAAAAGATGGCAATCCCCACTTGAAAATGATGCAAAAGTGAGTTTTATTAGCCAAAACAGTTGATTTGTACTTAAATATATAATTATTTTATGATTTACAGTGCACAATTTAGCCATTTTTGATACATTTGGAGACGCTAAGGGACAGCAGGGTACACTGCCTATATTTTGCATCATAGATCTGTAGGAGTTCTGCATATCACCATCACATTTTGCACACTTGTGGACACAGAGTTTATGATCCAGGACATATGTTTCACATATTTAGTTTATGATCCAGGAAATACCTAGTTTTACCTATTTCACAAGCTCTCAGTATTTCATTGCAAACTAAAGATTTCTTTGCATTTGTGGCACTTTATTTTGACCAAAATTATGAAAATAAACAACTAAGTTAGTATTATAAATGATACAACTTTCTTGTTTCATTTAAGCCATTTACCAAGTTTCTGTGATGCTCACACCTGGAGTTATAAAGTCTTAAATAGAGCACCCCCTAAATAGGTGAGAATTGACCAAATTTGCGGTTAAATTAGTCGCTCGACCCTCGATTTGGATTGAGGGAACAAGTCCACAAGACTGCAGACTTTAGGTCTGACTTTAGGACTGCAGGGAAAATTACCCAGAATGCTTTCCTGTAACCCTAAACTTCCTTTTCAGAAGTTTAACCCCTTTATGTATCTCCCGGGAAAAAATCTAAAAATAGAATAAGCGGCATACAAGTATAAGAGATTTTTTGAAGGTTTTTTTTATTGCATGACTGAAATGTTGAATAAATTAGGAATGAACATTGATTTAGTGGTTTGATAAAATTGCCTTAAAACATCTCCAGCGAATAGTTTCATATTATAGCCTACTAGGATGCAGTTTTAGAATGATTATTTCAGACTATTTAACAATAACTAGCTGCATAATCAGCTCGTTGCAGTTCAGCGAGTATCCAGCAAATGAACCAGTGCAAACTTAAAACCATGGGCAATATTACAAATACATTTTGCTTGGATTTCATATTTAATACAGGTCATGGTCACCTCTTTTATGTTTTGTACTTCTGTGCCATCTGCAAAGCAATCTATGCATCCCCGTTTTGATTGTAGTTTATTAATATATTTGATTGGGAGGCATTTTGTAACATACAAGTGTATTATTCCCCATTCCTGCTTATGATGTAAGTTAAGGTGCTGTCTATCAATAAATTGATCGTCAATAATTTTGTAGTTTGCTCTTTTGCCAGAATAAACATTGAGATATTGGTTGGATGTTGCTGTATGCAATTTATTGGGAAGTTTTGCACAAACTCATTTGTCAATGGTCTACTGGTGTCGGTAGCTGAAAGCCAACAACAGTGTCACTTCTTTTTAAAAGCTTTTTATTATCAAACATTACATATACATGACCCCTCGGGATAAAAATTACATATACATGACCATGCTCATTTGGGAGAGCAACGCCCTTTTTTGGATGCCTCCAGGGTCCAATCACCGGATTAAAATGATTTTAAAATAGCTTATGTGACTATTGAACCGCTCAGGCACAGAATGTTTACATTATAGCTACTGTTTGACATGGTCAAAAATACTACCAAAAATGCATTTGTAATCGTGATCAACTGATGAGAAAGTTGTTTTGGTTTGCATGGCCATATTTTACAATTTGCAGCAACCCAGTTCATAACTTTAACAAAATCAAAAATGGTGAATTATGAAAAATCAATGGTGTGGCAAGTGAGTTTATGACTTGGGAGACAACTTGGCAAGCAGGATAAGGTGCTGGCAGGTGCTGAGGCTGACCCAGCGGCTACCCAGCCTGTGGGGTTAAACCAAACTACCCAAATACCATTGAAATGACCCAGAAAAATTACCCAGCAGGTCTAACCATGCATTTGGTTTGAAAAAACAACCCAGTATTTTTTAGTGTGCAGGCATTTCTAACGATAGCCATGAATGTCTACCCAGAGCCATTTAAATCGAGTGGCATAAATAAAACAAGTGCTCAATAGTTTCGATCTGGTCGGGGGAAAAAAGTTCAGTTTCAAATTGAAATCTCTTCTGTAAAAAGTCTGAAACAGGGTAAATCCCTTTAATTATCTTCAAATTAGTCTTTTACTTTTGGGAGTACCATACAGGATAAATAAAATGAGTACCTTTTTTTATTAGATTAGTATGAGTAATCATCCTGTAAACAGGACCAGACTTTGCATTTAAAAACAAATATTCTATTTTTAGCCAGAATACGTATCAATTTATTATTGAACTTCTTATCAAATGTTAAAACTCTTCAAATAAGCTGATTTATCAAGGAAACAAAACACAGTACATGTTGGAAACACAACTGTTTGTAGTTTGTACTTTATCAAGTACGCAAGTATGCAGCAAAAACCCCGGAAGTAAGTATATCATCCGGGGGTTTTTAAGTATACTACATTTAGGCTGTGTCCGAATCAGAGCCCTATCTACTGCATCCTGTCTCCTGTGTGCTGTGTACTCGCAGCTGTGTACTGTTTACTGTACTGTTTATTATGCGACGTGCAGTATGCTAAAAAATATCCTCCATATTATTTTCCAACCGTACTGTAGAAGTGTCGTAAGACATCCCACCCTTGTGCGACCATGTCATGTGTTGTTATTCTTGTTATTGAAGGAAAACGTCAGTGAAGCTGTGCCTCATGTTTAAAACGAAGCTGCGTGTCATATTTATGCAACCAAAATGTTTGTGTACTTCTTGAAAAAGTATGCTCTGTTTACTCAACACGCATACTTAGTAGTATGGAAGGGTGTTTATTCGGGCACAGCCTTCGAGAAAATTTTGCCTACTTACTGTCACTACTGGATTTTTTTTTTCTGAGCCCCACAGAAGAAGATATAAGTTTTTCCATTCAAATTTGGTCTGCATGTTTTTACATCATAGTGCAAATACCTGGTTACACGGGCATACGGGTACACCAGAATAGCTTAATATATTTAATTTGCTCTTAAATAAATTTTGAGATGATGCTATGGTGCTTATTAAGGTGATGTGGTGGTGATGATGAACATGTCAATTACAAAGATGACGACTGTATAGCATAACCGTAAAAATTTGCCTGTGTGCTATGATAGGCCAAACATCATATCAGTGGCTAAAGGAGTTTATATAGAATCGCGCGATTGCATTGAAGTTTTGTGCTAGTTTGTTTTGGTTCATTTCAGGTAGTGGCTGTGCTGTTGAGTGCAGCTTTTAATTGCAGGCTACCCACCATTTTTCAAAGGATACAAATGTTCATTTTTTCAGTGAGTTTGCAATCTCTGAGCATGTATTGGGGAAAAAACAAACTGGCATGAAGCATAATCGACTGGGACAGATTTTAAGGGATCTTCAATGACGTCTGCTTTGATAATTTCCACTATGTACTGCTTAGATTATGTTGTCAGAGTTCATGAATCAGGATAATAGCAACATTACAGTACAGCACATTGCATACAAAGGTTGTCTTTGTCCATATTGAGTATCTTTGTCTGTATGGTAAAAGAATTATAATAATTTGACCACGGAAAAATTCAAAGCAATTTTTAAAGAAATTTTAATGCAGAGAGTTAACTTTTTTTTTTTTTCTCAAAAATGAATGGAGCCCAATGGGGCTTTTTGACCGCAAATTATAGATATCAGCAGAGGCTGATATCCGACATTATATCTGTTGCTGAGGTTGAGAGCCGAGGTTGGTTTCATCCCCACGCCCCGACATTCCCGGGTGGCTCCCCCGACTATGATTGGACAGTTGATTCCATTTAATTTTGCCACTGAAAAGCCGGAATACTTCGATAAAAGCAATGACAGACCGCTCTGTAGTTCAATAAATTCAATACCGTGGATTGCTTTGAATTGTGTCATGTTCAATGTGGCACCCAGTGGTCACACAGCAAAATGCAATGGGCACGTCAATTACATTCACAAGTGTGTATTACATTTAATTGTGGCACGGAAACCGCGCATTGACGTTGAAAAGCAATGACAGGCCACTCTGCAGTCCAAAAAATGCAGTAACGACGATTGCTTAGCATTTTGGCACGTTCAGAGCAACAACCTATGCTCACAGAGCTAAATGCAATGGCACATTTACCTTTATTGTGGCACGGAAACCGCACACTGGCGTTGGAAAAAACAATACAACCCGTGTTGCATTTCAGTATGAGTGTTTTTTGATAGAACGAACAATGAAATGCAATGCAATATGCATTTTGGTTTTAATTGTGGCATCATAAATGTGCTTTGTTATGTAAAAGAAAACACAGATATGCATGACATTTCACTATGTGTCGCTATAGTGAATGCATTTAATAAAATCGCTGAAAATGGATGGTCCAGTGCGGTTTGAATAAATGAGAATAACCGTCGGGCTCTCTGAACTTTTCTGGCTTCCTTTGGTTGAATTAGCTCCTCCCAGTGTTACTGCCGGCTTCCACAGGCTACAAGTTGTTTGCCACAACTGCTCTGCGCAGTAATGTGTGCTTTTCTAAAGTACTAGCTTGTAGTACTATTCTGCCTGTAGTGTGTAAAATGGTTGCTGGTTCACAGCCAGGTGAGTGTATCAGAGGAGAGCATGCTTCAGCTGCAGAACTTCTTGCATTGGTGCAGGTGGCACAGCGCGGACTTGAGGAGCACAGGTTGTTCAAAATAGAGTAGAAAAAAGGGGAAAAACAAACATTAGAATCTAATAATAAAAATAATCATTATGTTTATGAGCTTATTTAATGAATGTATTTAATTGTATAGTAGTGGTTTTTCACATTTATTAGATCTTATTCCATTTACCCATTGACTGTGTGGTTGAAGAGGTGCCAAGCAGAGCCGCACTCTCACTGACTGAGATGCTGCCCTGTGCATTTGGAATACTTTGATCACCAGCAGTTTAGAGGTTAACTTCATTCACGCAATAGTGGCCATCAGAGCCCTCGCCACATTCTACCATTGAGAACACTGTTCATTATGGCAGAAGCAACCACAGACAAAACACTTCAGATGCATCTTTTTAAAAGGCAGGGGAGGTGCGGATTTTATTTAAAAAAATATTTTTTCAGTTTTGGTTTTAATTTTTGCGTTTGTACCTTACAACAAATTTCGGTTTGGTAAAGCATTTTGAAAAATGAACACTTCAATTTTTGCATTTTGTTTAATAAAAATAGTATTGTTCCGGTGACTGATGAATCATTTCTTGTCTCCCCCCCCCCCCCCCCCCCCCCCCCCCCCATTCTTTCTATATAATTTCCCACAGGTCACTGCTTGCACGAGATCTTCGCTCTGCGAGAAGGGAGGTTCGGCCGCGTCCCAGACATGGTGGTTTGGCCGAGTGAGTCGCGCATCACTGGGGCCGTCTCCCTTCCGTTTGTTTACTTCCCTTTCCCGCTGTAGTGATTTAAAGGGTTAATCTCGGCGGAGGCAGCGCGCGGGCCGCGGGGTATAAATATGTATGAGCGGCAGGCTTAATAAGACACGTCAGGGAGAACGCGTTTGACATCCAATACCCGCCGCTCCGGCACTGGCGCAGGAGAGCTTTGAATTATGTCCCTGAGATTGGTTCGCTGCATTGGCCGCCCTTATTTTGTCATGCAAATGAGTGTTGACTGATGGCTGAAACTTTATTAGCAGAGTCCCCCAACGGGCAGCAAATCACAGCGCTTCTATTACAACATTCAAATTGGAAAACCCTTTTTTTTTTTTTTTTTTTTTTTAACCTTCAAAAACCTTAGCGCCCCCATGCAAAATATCTCCTCGTCTCGACCCTTTCTCTAATAAGGTAATGTTGATGATCGTATAAATTCACTTCTAATCGTTGGGAAAAAAAAGTATTAAATCTGGTATAATGCTGCTTTAATTTAATTTTAATTTAAGTGTTCATTTCCTGAGCAGAAATACTCATACAAAATCCCTTGGATTTATTGGATGTAAGAACGCCTCGGGCTGGAAGCCTGTCTCTGTGGGTGAAGTCTTGCCTGAAGCCATTAGAGCAGATTCTTCTAGGTGTTCATTAGTGCACGTGGCACATTTATTCTTCCTTTCAAACCAGTCTGGATTTACTGGGATGATCCTATTGGTCAGTCTGCCCCTCATGTACTGTCCTTACAGAGCCTGCCCTAGAACTGGGCTCCATGCTCTCTTACTCCACCTACAGGCCGCCTAAGGCAATAGCTGCTCCCCTCCCATGAAAACTGGCGATCTTGCAACAGAAGCCTTCAGGCTCTCTCTCCCTCAGGTCAGACTGAGTGTATTACAGTGATTTCATATGTGGTTGTAACTCAGGCGCAAATTTTAACCGGTTTGCCTCAGCCTTAGTTTTATGCCTGGACATGGATTTTGGCATTGACACACATTAATGATTAGGATCTAATTTAAGCTGAAGTGAGAAAAGTGACGCATTTGTTTAGCATTTGTTTGTCACCTGAAAGGGTTGTACATTTGTGAACCGTCTTTTTCTTTATCGCCTCTCTTTGCTCATTGTTTTTATGTCTAGTAATTATAGCAGTTGTCCTTGATTAAATGCTCCAAGCCTCTTTTTCCTGTGGTCCCACCCTATAATGAAAGCAGTAATTTAAGCTAAATGACAATCTGCCTCGTTTTTATGAGCAATTGAAATATGACGGCAGTGCTCTTGTCTCCTGCAGATTCTCACGATGACGTGGTGAAAATTGTGGAGCTGGCCAGCAAACACAACGTTTGTTTGATACCATATGGAGGTTAGTGTTTGACCCAGGAAGTAAAACAAATCTTGCTTGCAGATGGGGTCGGGGTGGAGGTGATTGTGAAAACTATCACTGACTATCTATGTGCCATCCTTAAAGGTGCACTATGCAGGGTTTTTACCTAGAAAATATAATAAAATAACCATACACAGTCATATCTATGGTGCACTGGCAATCTTTGTCAACAAAAAAAATTGCCAAACCCTTGCTCCTCTATCTGTTGTTTATTATAAGGTTTATTATTTTTAATTATCAGGGATCAGGTTTCAGCTGCAAATTTGTAGCCAGCTGGCTACTGCAATGGCAGAGGTGAAGAAGCGTAATTCAAGAACACAGGAAGCACAATCGCCTGACGTACAGCAAAACTAAATAACAAGCCTAGAGTTTGCATTCAAGAAGCAGAGTCGACCTCGGATTTGCTTTTTCTCAATGGGAACAGTTGAAGTTTTGCAAGGGTTTTTTTAAAGTGATGTGGCGTGTTTTCTGTTTGACCTATTAGTAACTTACCTCTAGCTATCAAGCTAGGTACCTAAATGGCCAAAGCTGGGTACGTTTTGTATCAAATTAATAACTGTAATATTACGTTGTATTTGAGAAAAGAAATAATATTTGTATTTACTTTACAAGGGTAATAGCTACCTATGATAGACAAGATATAGTCTGCTAATGTTACTTATTCCATACACAATTCTGTCTTTACATCCCTGTTCTAAATTAATGTTCAGAATAACGCTAGCTAAATACTGAACAAGCGCAGCCAGACATTTGGGGCACTGGGCCGGCTGAATTTCTCACTGCCACGGTTTAAAGCGGGAAGATCACAAGATCTTAGATCACAAGCTTGCAAAATAGTTCTTTAAAACTTTTCTAAAAAAAACGATTTTCTCAACCTGGTTTCATTTGTGTCCGCATGAATGATTACAGGCTACAGCTTTAGCGGAGTGATTTGTAATCGCAGGAGCTTGATGTTTTATGTCATTCACTCTCGCACCTGGAAAACTGTACACGTTAAAATCCATAAAACCACTGGCAACATTTAGGTTGCAACGATAGAATCCCCAATTACTACCGCATTAGTCGGAGACCGCAGTAGGAAGACGATGAGGCAGAAGCAGGGGTCGGTGTGGGAGGGGAGCTGAGAACTTAAAAACAAGTTCAAAAGTGTTTATTTCATGGCTATAACGCTCCCTAGTTACTGTTACCATCCATATAGAACAATGCATGTTGCTAAAAATGTTATTTTCATTTTATCTTCCCTTGAATTCTAGTTTCTTGCCCTCAACTGAAGTGAGTGGGCGGGGTTTAGGACAGAAGAGGGGACTCATTTTATTGTAAATACATGATCACGAAAGGGCTGCATGGTGCACCTTTAAAAAATTTAAAAAAAAAATACATTTTTAAACTGAGCCAAGGGCGTGATGATTAACATTGCAAGAAAAAAAGAAAATGGCAAGTTGCTGCAAGAGCAAGTCAGTCGTTGCTCACGTTCTGCTTACCTGGTGCTAATGGAATAGTCGACATCATGAAAGTTTCGTCAAGTACATCATGCAGTGAGCGCAGATACACGTTAAACTAGAACAGCAGATTCACGCCATAAATCAGTTTGACGCAATCACTGATCTGTGTACAGCGCTCCTATCTTCTCTAATGCAATTAAACAAAGTCAGCATCTCAGAAAAGCCAATTAACAAGTTGACACACGCAATATGTTTGTAGACTCTTAATACGTGGATTTTTATTGTGGGGACGGAAGTCTGTAATTCTGTTCCACCCAATAATTCCAGAAATGAGTTTCGGCTCCTGGTTCTGAGTGAAAATGGTTGATGCAGCGCTCGTTTAGTATTCATTCCGTCCTCAAACTCGGGAGCAGTGCTGCAGGGTGGATCCTTTCGGCTGTGTTTGTTCTACCTCAGGATGGCTATGACACAGTGATTCATGGCAGGTTTACATTACACTGGATTCAGGTGCATGTACGGCTGAGGAATTCTTGGGCCACACCTGGGTCACTTTCCCAAATGACAATTGTGTGACAATTGACATTTACAAAGGTGGGGTTTTGCCCATGGTCCAGCGTCAAATCCTGTCCTTGCCAGAGCCAGCTGTGCATTGCATTTAGCAGTTGCCAATTGCATTGAATTGATATGCCCCCAACAAACTGATAATCTTATTAACTAGCTAGATTTTCATGGGCAGAAAGGTTGAACAAATTAGTTATTTTATGGACTGCTATACTGAGAGCAGGAGTGTTGCAATCTCATGTCATCAGAGAAATCTCATTTATGGAAGCCTTGAGGTAGCTAATTACAGAACATGACACCTGTGGTTTCATCAAACAAGCTTACTGAAACATTTTCAATTAACATAGTATTGTCAAACTGCCAATTCGGCTTACTAGACTTAACTGGAGCTGTAATTGGTCAAAGACTAAACCAACCAGCAGTCGACACAAAATGGTGAAGAGCAGGGGGATGCCAATCTATTTCTGCTCTTGATTAATTGGCTGCATTAACAGCTGGTGTGTAAGGGGCAAGGGTGTGGAGCAGGAAATGGCTTGAAGAGGCCTGGTGTCTGTAAAACCTGTGGAAATTTAGAGAAAACACCAGTTAACGGCTCCAAGCTGGCACAGCACCTGCCGAGCATGCCTGGTTGTCACCGACGAGAAAGCGGCATTAGGTCACCGTACTGATGCGACAGTGAGGTTTTCTTCTTAAAGTTATATTTTTAGGGCTTTTCAGCTCCAATGGACAGCACAGTGTAGAGACACAGGAAAAATGGGAGCGAGAGTGATCTATGCGATCAAGGTTGCGCGGCCGGATTAAAACCGCCGATGTCACGGCTCGCAATGAGCATGTGGACTACGCAGGCTACGCCTCCGAGACACCCCTGAGAGTGACTTTTTCTGAACCGTATGCGGCCGTATGCAGTCAATCACTATGTTTATTAGTCTGCTAAATGTCTAACTGTAACTGTAATACAAACCAATCCTGAGATTTTGCTCTCCCAAGCAAAGCCCTGTTATTGGTTCAAACGGGCGAGTCACTCCTTGTTCCTGAGCCCATTCTTGGGTGTATAGGGCGTCACTCTTCCATAAGAAGTGGCCCCGGTGCGTCTCGGCAGCGCGGGTTAACTGCTGCTTCATACGCACGCCGGTGCTCGCCTTCAGGGTCAGTGGGTGGTGGCTGGCTGTAATGCGTTCTCTCTTTTCCTGCAGGAGGAACCAGCGTGTCAAGTGCTCTGGAGTGCCCTCCGGAGGAGGTCCGCTCCATTGTCTCGTTGGACACCTCACAAATGGTGGGTAATAAAAGTGCAGGAACTGGCCAGTGAAGGCAGTGGAGACGTTAAACTATGAACCCCAGCAGCGCTCTGTCTTCCTCTGAGCAGGCCGGCTCAGGGACTGCTTTCTTCAGCACTTTTATGTTTTCCTTTTTTCCTTTTCTCTTTCCATTTTCAAAGACCTCACACTGTTTTATATGCTTTTTTTATTACTTGCTTAGAAATTAAATCTGCAATGCCGAAATCTAAAACTTATGAGTGAGTCGAAATTGAGTTGTAAAATATTAATCTGTCTAATATCGTCAGTTTTCCTTGATCGCCAGCGGCATTCCGAGGAGAAATTTCATGCGGTAATGTGCTTAAAGTGTGTTTGTGGAAACTGGGGTTTAGCCGGAAACAGGCTGTGTTCTTGTATGACGTGGTGTATTGGCCACGCCTCCTTAGTGTGGCTTTCTGAGCATGTGTAAGCAGGTCAGGAGTGGTCACACCATGGAACATTGCATAACATCTTACCTATTGAACTTACCACTGGAGATGCTGCTGAGGGGCAGGGCTTGATACCTGATTGACAGGAGATCGCCCCGGGCTGGCCACTGATTGCGCAGAGGCTCCTCCCACCACACATAAAGGTTCCCGCCTCTGCTGAAGCAAGTGAAGCGTTTTAAAGCCAAATCTAAAATGGAGAAGCGGATTGACCGGCAAAGAAAAAGTGCCTTTTATCCACAGAGTACAGTGCGGAGGTGTGGGAGAGCTCTCTCTGGGGGTGATGAATGTGAGCCGCGGACTTCCACTCCCCGCGGCTTTAATCTCTCTCTCGCTGAGTCTCGATGACATAAACGCAGAGGCTGTGACCCCTATAGCGCCACAGACGGGTCAGGCTGAGCACGGGTGCGAGCCCGGCACATGAAAGGCGGTGCGTGACAGGGGCTGGCAGTTTATTACCCCCGGCGAATGATTGATGTGGGCGGCGGGAGCGGCTCAAGCTGTGAGGCTCTGCGACTCCAACGGCACTCAAAGGACAGGGAGGTTTTTTCGGGATTGAATGTTAAAAGGAAGGTTAACCTTTGGAGTCTGCCGTACCCCAAGACTCCTTTCCCCCCCATCTTCCCCTTGGCCCTGGCATGCACCGCCGTGTTTTTTGGGAGGGGGAAGCTATCTCACGCCCAGTCGACTGCTCCGCGCGCATGCTGATTTATACCCTCGCTCAACTTTTTTTCTTTTACATGCGTTCATTACGGAGTCCCTGTTTTCTACACCTCTGTTATGAGACGTAATATACTGGCCCTTTGCTGGCTCTAAATGTTAGACCTCAGCAACTGGAATGAATTTGCGGGACATAATTCAGTGGGAGTGGGCCGCTGGAGCACGCGGGCGAGGACAGCTTCAGGTGCACGCTGTCAGCACTCCTGCATTTTAATTAAAATTCACTCGCTCTAACCCACGTCAGATGCCTGGGACGCGGAGAGGGGCCTGCTTTTAATTTTTTTCTGAAAACGCAAAGAGCGTCGGGGAAAGATTTTCCTTTTTATGTCTGATACGGCAGCATAAGTTATAGGGCCAATGAAATTTTACGACTCTGAGAGCTCGCTTTGTGTTTCCTCCAGAATCGAATATTGTGGATCGACGAGAAAAATTTAACGGCGCACGTCGAAGCCGGCATCATCGGGCAGGACTTGGAGAGAGCGGTAAGTGGCGCGCCCTTTATGTGTTCGGATGGCCGCTTCATCTAAAACAGAGAAAATCTCTTGTGTACGTCCCTACAAAAAAGGGCACATTTTAACTAGTCATTTATGTCCTTTTTAATAGTTGTTTGCGGCAGAGGCATGTATACTGGAACAGTGTTGATGTGCTTCCCTGTACGTCCATGCAGTGATCGCATCCCACACAGATCTGTATGGAAGTGGGGAAGCCTGGCTTTAGAACAGTGAAGGGCAGTTATTGAAACTCAGGCACTGAGCAGATGGCTCCATCAAACTAATTCAGAAAAATGGAAAAGGAGCTGGTATTTGATGCAGAAGGCCGTGTGCACTGCATCTCAAGCAGACGGTGCTTTTTGCATATAGAAAGGCCAATTTGGCTGAGCAGATGGCTCTACATTAAAAGCGCCCTTCCTGGGGAGATTTCTATTACAGCGGGGGTGGTGTTTTTGTGTTCCGATCACCTGGAAGAGTAAAGCTCCTCCTCTCTTGGGCACCCTTTGCTGTTCCAAGACTGCAGTGCGTCATGGAGGGCATCGGAGAATCCTTCACACCCTCATTCATATTCCTCATGTTATTGCTTACTTTTAGGCTTTTCTTGATGCAAATGGTGCTTAACTCACTCTGCTGCAGCAGTGAAATAAGCTCACAATATGAAAATGACGCAAAGAGCCCATTAAACAGAGCCGGTGTATGTACTCTGTACATGTAGTCTGTGTGTACATGTACGCATGTGTGACTGTTCAGACCTGAATCTGTGTGTCTTCACTCAGCTGAATGAGAGTGGCTACTGCACGGGCCATGAGCCTGACTCCATGGAGTTCAGCTCTCTGGGTGGCTGGGTGGCCACCAGGGCATCTGGCATGAAGAAGAACATCTACGGCAACATTGAAGACCTGGTACGTACCATTAGTGGCCAGAAAATCAGGCCTCATGAATTATTAATCCATCAGTTCTGCACTGACACGACTACTCTGCCCTTTTAAAAATAAAAATAATAAAATCAAAGTGGTTTGGCTGCTGGGTGGCTCATCCTGTTTAGGCACTATTATGCATGAATGTCCCCGTGATCTGCTGATGAATTTGGTCTGTGCCAGTGCCAACTATGTCAGTCATGCTAGGAAGGGAGGGACTCATTACGCACTAGTGACCTCTGCTGGTCGATTGGGAGCACACACAAGTCCACCTGTTAAAGGGATAGTTCACCCATTTAAAACAAATTTATATCGTTTTACTCACCCCCAAAATGCACGTATGATTACCGAGTGCACAAGGACGATATTTTCACTCAAATTACAGTATATGATATGGTTTCAGATTTCAGATGTCGGTGTTTAGATTTAAATAAGAACATCCGGTAAGAGAGTCAGTATCATTCCGCGCGAGAACAGTGCCCAGACTGGAATTTAGTGCTAGCGTTTACTCTGCCTGTTAACAAAGGAGAAGCAGCTAGCGTGTTTTCTTAGCGAAATGTCTGATTATGAAGAAGAAGACGGGGTGGAATTTGTAGTTGCACCATACTTCGAGCCGGAATATATTGATCTGGAGTTAGAATTACTGTCATCGCACGGAGTGATACTAAAAAGTTACTGGATAAAAGTTACTCTTACCGGATGTTCTTATTAAATGTAAACGATGACGTCCAAAATCTTAAACTGCATCAGTAATACAGTAAGCGAAAATATCATCCTTGTGCACTCGATAATCATATGTGCATTTTTGTTTTCAACAAAAGGAGAGCACATGCTCGTCTGTGGTCTCCCAAATCGATAGCGGAGGTTGTGCAATGAGCACTGAAAAATATGATTGGGCAATTCTAATTATTTTTTTAAAAAAAAGTATTTTAAACCACTCGGTCATTGGCAGAATTTGTTTCCAGTGGTTTGGCAAGCCCTGCTTCACCAATGAGAAGCGTCCATGCTCACACCAGTGCTCCAACCCGCATCTGCTCTGCTTCCTGATGATTCGCTCGGGGGAATGACATCCGAATGACGGGAATGACCATGCTCTCATTCTCTCAGGTTATCCACTTAAAGATGGTGACCCCTCGAGGAGTGATCGAGAAGAGCTGCCAGGGGCCACGCATGTCCACGGGGCCTGATATCCACCACTTCATCCTGGGTTCGGAAGGTAGGCCTCTGTATTATCCCTCCCACCTGAGGAAGGGGTTGGCACTCTATGGCTGCCTATGCCACATGCGCTCTCTCACTCTTCTCCGCAACGTCCTTGTTTTTTTTAAGCCTCTGAGAAGGAGAACATTAGCACGTTAGCCAGTTTGTCATAGTATCGCTAAACCTGTCATTAGGTTTCATGTTCATCGAGCCCTGCAGTGACTGAAGAGAAGTGCACAAGGTTTTTGTTTGTGTTCATTTTCTCTGTAACAATGAACACAATCTTTCATTGCACCTCCATGGATATAATCATCCAACTACAAATCCCCCCCCACCATAAACACAGAAAAACTTTTTAACTGAGTTGTCTTGTAAAACATGGGAGTAAGCATGAATTGAGTATCTAACCAAAATGTGTCGGTATGTCAAGTTAAATTGAATCGACACACGTTGCTAGCTTACCTTGATCATTCCGACTGTTAAGTCAGGACTAGCTACCCTTATGGAAATGTAATATACTGCAGTATATTTTAAATATATTGTGAAGATAATTTTGATATATTTACATTATACTGCAGCATATTCTTTTTCCATACGGGTATATAGCGAGTCATATTGGATTTTAGCAAGTTTGTAAACACTGTGTGGAGCAAATGCAGCTGATTTAGGGTCGCTGTCTTTTTATAAACTGCAGTATTTTACTTAAGTGTTGTGGCCGTCATAGCTACAGGAAATACTGTTGCACTTGCTGTACTTTCCGTGTCCACAAAGGCGGTCAGTGCCTCAAGCGCCTGAGAAATGTTAAAGCCTCTAGCATCCCATTTTGCCATGGTAACCCTGGCTTAAGCGTGACCGTGGCCTATGGCTGCAGCCCTACAGGTGCTCAGGGAGGCAGACTGCAGCCATCCGTACGTGTGCAGGGGGAAGAAAAAAAACTGGATGAGAAGTGGTTGCCTGCAGTCTGAGCGCACACTCTGCGCACGCCGCTCATGCGCATAATCCAGACTTTGCCTCTGTCCAGTACTTGGTAATTAACCCACATCAGCTTTCACTCTGCTGGCAATACTCAACCTCAGTCCAGCTTGCCTCCATCCACAGAATGCAATGGTCTTTTTTCTAATGCTGTTTTTGTTGCTTTCACTGAAATGCTGCTCCGGAGAAATGCCGTTTGCTCCGTTTCCTAATCATCATCTTGTACTCACAAAACCCGTATATTAACAGTGAGGTCAGTAGTCCTTAAGCTTAATTTTGTCCATTAACATGTTTTAACTTTTTTTCTTTTCCATCACAGCCACAGTTTGGCAAGTTTCAATAAACAGAAATTGTGTTTGCCCTGGAGGAAGCACTTAAGCACTTATCCGGGCCTGAGTGCCTTATTTTAAGTGGACTGAGAGGTCAACGAGTTCAGCAATGGGGCTTCACTGGTATTTACTCTTGTAGTGGTGCTCAGGAGCACGGGTGACCACATGAACTTTGGTCAGGCGGGAGATGTAATGCCCACCAGGCTGAAATAAAGAGCGCGGCCGTTATGGAACCCTGACCGGGCCAGCGGCAGCTGTGGCCGGCACGGCGTCAGGGTCCCGCGGTGTCACCCGGAGTGTCAGCTCTGGAGGGAGGGTTTCAGTAGGCCGCCCGTACCTGTCTCACTGCACAAAAAGTGGCTGTTCTGGTCTCTTGGGTGCCTGCAGCCTCCCGCGCTGGCAGCATGTGAAATGCTGCAGAGGTTGTCCATCTGTGCAGCTCAACCAATGAACGGCAGAGTGAAAAGAAAATGGCTGCTGGCAGCTGGCAGGCAGAATGCCCTTCAGAGGAGATTAATGCTAATCTGAGCTTTCCAAAAATACTGGGGGACTTTGTACCCGTGGGACAGGCCTCTGATTATTATTGAGCACTCCAAATCAGGGAAAGTAAAAACAATGGATTAACAACAGTTTAAAAAAAATTAAATTAAATGAATTCCTTCTCTTGACTACTGAGACCTTCTCTTTAGCTCATCTAGCCAGCTGTATGTTTTGTTACAATGTGCGGATTTGGAGTGCTGTAGTTTGAAACCTGCAGGGGTCGTACCCCAGTTACTTATTTTGACACATGGCTATATAGGCTATATTGTCATCCAATAACACTGTTAGCATTCAATTATGGCTCGAAGTGCATTGCATTGGGAAATGTGCAGAACCTGCTTTGCTTTTGTTTGAGCCCCTCTGGAGCCTTTGTGGCTATGAAATGCCCCCAGCTGCTGCCCCAGTACACAGGCACTGTATGTAGCCTGTGATGACACGTTGAACAATCCCATTTCTTACAGAGGGCCTTTTGGTAGGAATTTCCAGTGTTTAAATACAGTGCTGAAATATCTCCCTGTGAAATCTGGTTTCTTAATTTAATGCATCTTCAGTAGCACAGTTCAAAACACTCTTAACCTGATTCCGGAGCTAGGAGCGGTTCCCTGTAGTGATGTGGTTAAGCGCAAGGAGGTGTCTCGGGTTGATGTTGCTCACTATTGGGCCACTAGAGGGCAGCGTGGAGTGTGACATTAAAGAGCTCGTTAAGAGGCATCTTTGGCATTCCGGATAATGGAACAGGTCTTGTTGTTGTTTGTCACAAAGAAGGGGCAATGTTTTTAATTGGTGGTAAGCTTTGAGTTTCAGTGTCTGTGCTACCGTGACGAGCAAGGGAATGGGCCTGAGTAGTTCAGTGAGCGTGTAACAAAAGCGTCTTCCCCACTAAAATTTCAACAACATTTAATGTTGTTCACTGGACTGGAGGCTGGTGTAGTGAACTAGTGGTAAGTCATAAACTTCCATGGTAAAATCAGTACTGTCAGAATGAAATTGGTGTTCACAAATGCTGTGGTGGAATAGTAACCCAGTAGCTGTTTATATTAGGGAGAATATGACATTTTATACATCTCGCTGTATTAGATGAAAACAGCCCGAGAGAGAAACGGGGTGTTTTTTTTATTATTATGTTTTTTTTTTTTTTAAAGAATTTTATATGGTTATTCTATGGCTGTCGTGTAATTGATAAAGATCTGTACTGCTCACAGCCATAATAATACATAAAACCATCAGATGTTCGCAAGATCGTTACAGAGACATCTGTGGTTTTAATGGCGGGAGAAGGCGGAGATTGAGAAGAGAGCTTATATTTAGGTCTGTTTTCTCAGAATTATGACCCAATGGCAGTTTTTATGGTGGGGGGTCAGGACTGTTTACTGGACTGGTTTATGTGGTCTCTAGAAGGTGAGGGCATCATCAAAGTTCTTTCCCCAGTTCAGCTTTTATTGAGCCAGTTTTCCCATGCAGATTGTGAGTTGTAGAGCAGTAAACCATGTTCTTATTAGCATTTTTATCCAGGGAGGGGTTGAATATTGGATAGAAATGGATCTTTAGAACCCTTGCCAGTGGCTTTGGGCCTACACCTTATCGTTAAACGCACACATGTCGCAAACAGATGTCTTATTTATGCATCTTCATATGTGAGGGACAGTACAAACTTTTATGCATTTCTTTAAAGGAAATTAAACTGTAAGTATTGCCAGGCATCTATACATGGACACAGATAAGTGGAGAGATAGATAGGGAGGTGGTAGATCAATAGACAGATGGGATATCTGTGGTGTGGGATTGTCTTAAAAACATAACACCTTCATAACTTGCAGGCAAAGATCATTACGGCTTCGAGTAGACCACAGGGATATGGCGCTTTTGGGACCTTCCCCCTAACAGCAATGCTGGATGTTTATCCGGTCCAGACCTCTGAGGATAAATGTCCTTATCTGGAAGGAAACCTGGCCTCTGTTTTTCACTAATTAGTGGGGCTTTGATTTGATGGGTGATGAGGAGAATTTTAAATATCTTTTGACACCTCCCCCTTCACACCTAACGTTGTTTTCTACTGAAAATACCGCTGTTAACCTGAGTTTAGTTACTTCAAGTGTCATTGACAGTACAGTAGAAGTTCAGTGTCAGAAAAGTACAGTAGTTACTAAAGGTGACGTTGACCCTGCTGAGATTATGGAAAGTTTGTCGCCACACAGCCTGCTTTGATCTGGTATATGCTTTACATTAATTTACAAAGAGTATTTTGCATAGAGTGTTTTTCTCCTCCTCTCAACTGGAAAGGACTGTGTTCCCAGGCAGTTGAATGTGGAACAAGAAACTCAAAGGATGCTGTCCATAATTTTGGGGGTCAGGAATCACGCTGGGGGTGCCTATATACGTCCAGTTTTTGCAAGCCACTTCCTTTGATATGGGCCTATCTCATTTCTTTGTCCTGTCCGTCAGTAAATCTCCCTCCATCCCCTGTGCGCAGGAAGAAACCAGATCCCAGTGGTAAAAAGGCTGATGCAACAGAAGGCACAGATTACAATGTATTAAAGTATAACTTCTGTGCCCCTAAAGGACCTGTTCAATGTGTGCACTTTTTTTTTTCTTTTTTTTCCTTCTTTTCTTCCTCCATTTTGTATTCACTGAACCTGACTTCACGGACACTCCTCTGTGTTTCTGTGCAGGAACCTTGGGCGTCGTCACAGAAGTGACGATGAAGATCCGTCCCATCCCGGAATACCAGAAGTACGGATCGGTGGTCTTCCCCAATTTCGAACAGGGAGTGGCGTGCTTGAGAGAAGTTGCTAAACAGGTTTGACTTAATGGATACATTTTACCACGCACGCACGGCATCGGGCATCATTCTCATTAGCTGCACAAATGTGTGTTTGCACTAGCTTTCGTTGTTAAGTACCCTCCGCCAACATCAAATGCATTTTTACTTTATTGTCTCCAATGCTCGCTTCTAATGAAATTATATCAAAGAGATTTGCTTTTGCATTAAAATGATTAGAACTGAGAGATTGGAGATTATCATCATATGGGAAATGGGTTTTTATCATTGAAATTATTTCTTTTAGATGTCAAAATGATTTTGTGCAAATTACATAAAAGCAGAATTACCCTCATTCAATTCAGTGCAGTCGAACATTACATACACATAACGTGTAGATACCATGCCACACATAAATGTGAATGTTCTGTCTTCTCTGCTTGTAGGCCATTGGCTACCACTCATTAAGGAATAGTGTGACTGCTGCTGTTGCTTTCTCATCACACAGCACTTAGCTAACACGGTTATTTCAGGCTTGTAATTGTAACAGATTAACAAATTGATGTTGGTAAGCAAGAAATTATGTGTAATGGGCCCTGTTTTAATATACCATGGTTTTACTGACCTACAGAAAGCATTATCCAATTGAGTCTGATTGATTCTGTCATCGTTATGCAAAAGATAGTGATCAGATTGGCTGGTGGTCCTCTTGGAGTGAGACTGGTCTGTAAGATTGCTTAGTGGGACCTCAGCTGTGTTCTGCCGTAATCACGTTGGTCAGTTTGTGCAAATGACCTCTGTAAGGCAGCTGATCTGTGTACTGTGTGTGCAACGTTGCCAGCTTGTGCCTGCTGTTACTTTGGGTGGATCGCTTACAGCACTGCCATTGGATGGAGTTTTTTAAGGGGGCGGGCGCTAAAGAGAAAGTTCCAACAGCACTGCCTGATATAAAAAAATTAATAAATAATGAAAGTGCTGATGAAATGGTTATTGACCTTTGTGCTATGGACATTTATACTGTCGTGCTCATTAGTGCTGTAGAGATTAATTCAGTCCCATCCAGGCTGGTTCCTGCCAGTGGACAATTAAAGTATTGATTGAGTCTCTGTGCTTTATTAAGACAACTGCCCCACCGAGGAATCATCCCAAACTCGTTCAAGACCCTTGGGGTGACTTAATTTTTTGGTTGTTGGCCTCTACCGTCATTTATCTTCAGCGCATATAGGTCTCCTGCCCTGCATCTTTGATCTCAGGAGACTTATTTAGCCACAATTTGGAACTGCTAGATCTCCATGGGAATAATATGTACTTTTAATCTGTAAGCGGACAGCCTAAGGTTTGCTGGCGAGCAGGTTATTTGTTGTTGCGCGCTCTAGCACGGCGTACGGCAGGAAAACCATTTTTCACAGTAACTGGAGAGTGCTGAGCCGGACCTGCGTATGCCAGTGAAGGAAATCTCCCTTTACATTGCATTAATTTGGCTGTCACTTTTAACGAAAGCGACGTACAATAAGTGCATACCGAAGGTCATCGATTCAACCACAAACAGGTCAGATAAAGTACAGTTCTATCATAATGTAACCGCTATCCATAGCCATGAACATCAAGTCTATGTTTGGGTTTCACTAGATACCCACCCGGCTTTGCTTCTGCTGTAGGCCAAGGTTTCAGAGCGTCATAACCCATAAAGGCAAACGCAAACTGTGACAAAAGGGAAAGTGACTGTGTGCTTTTCCTTTCACAGAGATGTGCTCCTGCTTCCATCAGGCTGATGGACAATGCACAGTTTCAGTTTGGTAAGTCAAATTCAAATTCAAAATGCTTTATTGGCATGAAATACACTTGTAAATATTGCCAAAGCGTACATGCAGAAATGCAGAAATACACTAAACATGGATGGAAATAAATCAGAATAATTGCTCTAACTGTAACCAAACACTATATCAGAGTAATAAGATTATTACATAATTATTAATAACAACAAGAACAATAATAGTGCCGGGAAAAGTCATTAATAATAAATTAATAAATTAATAAAATGAATATATTTTTGGTTAAGTCCCCTTCTCAGCTCTGTTTGAAAACTCGATAGAGACATATGGATGTTTAGTCCTCAGTCAACGTCCAGTGAGTTTATTGATGTAAGATGCAAAGTAAGGCATGGAACCTACAGGTCACTCGAGGCACATGCAGAGGTCTTTCTTTTGACGAAGGTGATTCAGTTTACTTAAATATGAATTATACAGGAACAGAAGCAGCTAATGCCAACAGGAATTTTACGTGAATTTCGGCAACCCTAAACTTTTGACAACTGTCTTTTTCAGATTGGAAAAGGATACATTATAAAGAGCTCATCTCTATTGGGATTATTTTTTTTGTTATCCCTGACCAAAAAAGAAAGGTTTTGTCTGTCCACAGAGGAAAATCTGAAAATTGAGAGGCTCCTCTGTCAGTCCAAGTCTTTATTTTGAATTATTTAGAGCCGTATCCGTGACTCCAGTTGTTAATGTTACACGCGAGTTTTCACCCAGAGCTTATGCTTTTCATCAGCCTTCCTCCAGCCGCACTTTAAAACATCACAGCTCTTTACCAAGCTCATTCTTTCCATTTCTCCCGTGTGTCACTGCAGTGTAACCTCTCCATTGCTCCTATACAGGAAGTATGGAGTCATACATTTCAGGAAAGCTCCCCTCACACAGGCAGTTATTCATGTCCAGGATTCAGGCGTTAAAGGCAGGACCGAAAAGATAAATAGGACGGTAGAGGGATGAAAGCGAGCGATGGGGGGGCTTGGGTGGAGGAGAGGAGGAGGGAAGGCAGAGGAGTCGCCGGCAGGGCCTGGGGATGGCGGCCCGGCAGGAGAAGTGCCATTTGTGGGAGTGTTCCTGTGCTGTGCTTCAGAAACACATCTGCGTGCAAGATGTGCTATGAGAGGAGACAAAAGCTCATAAGTTGCATCCCTGTGATTGAAGTTTAGAGTGCTGTGGTGATGCTGAACAGACGGGCACAGAGTTCTGAGCCGGCAGAGTCATGTGACTGCACGCTGGTCTGCACAGGCTGGGGAATGGGGTCACAGTGTCTAGTGTCGTGTGCCATTACTGTGATGATCGAGAAATTGCATCCCGGTGTGCTGTGCCGTGACCTTATACGGTGCAGTCCGTAAGTATTTGGACAGTGACAGTTTTTGTTGTTTTGGCTCTGTACTCCAGCACATTGGAGTTGAAATTAAACAATGAACATGAGGTTAAAGTGCAGGCTGTCAGCCGTTTACTGCCAATGACATTTATTTGGTCCTCATGTTGAGAGACAACAGCAACAGACTCCAAATACAAATGCCACACCTAGAATCAACTCTAGACCTTTTGTTAGCTTTCTTATGCATGAATTAATGATGCAACAACACACAGTTGGCCAATAAGCAGCTGAGCAGCCAATTGGCCAATTACTTTTGGTCCCATAAAATGGGGGGCGGGGTATGTATAAATGGGGCTGCAGTTCTTATTTGGTTCATGGATGTAAATACACTCAAATTAAAGCTGACAGTCTGCACTTTAACCTCATGTTCATTGTTTCATTTCAAATCCAATGTGCTGTAGTACAGAACCAAAACAACAAAAATTGTGTCTCTGTCCAAATATTTATGAGAAGTGTATATGAGAAGTATATTTATGTATATGTAGTGGCTGTGTATAAACAGATATAGTTTGCAGATGTGCGAGTGTAGGTTGACTTAATTTGTGTGACATGTATATGTGTGTGTGCATGAGGGTGAGTGTGTGTGCTTGCGTGTGCGCGCGTTTGTGTGTGTCTGTGTGTGTATATGTGTAATCCCCTCAGTGTAGCCAGAGTTAGCCCACATGTAGCACTGTGTGGTCACAGTAAAGGCCGGGTGAAAGACTAACTGGAGGAGTCTTCAGGGTGTTACTCTGTGAGGTGAGACTCCTGCAGTCGGGCTTCTTGTGGAGGTGATGACAGGAGGGGTTAACATCCCTGTCAGAGTGCCTGTTGTGTCCTCAGACATGAGCCCCATCACCCCCCCTACAGCAGCCAGTGACCGATTTCATTTCAGTCGTGGAGCCTTTGATCTCTGACACGGGAGAAGGGTGAGGGACTGTTTAATACCACAGGAGACGGTGCCTGCCGCAGAATAAACCTCCGCCATCCCTGCTCTGTTTTTCTACATTGGGGCGGGGGAGGTCTTGTTTGTCTAAAATAACAGCAGCTAGTGCTGTAAAATGGATGCCGTGTTAATAGCAGGTTATGAGGGATAGTATTTACTGTACACCTTCTGTTCCTGAAGTTAAAGCAGACTCTATTATAGTTTCATCCGTCTCTCGCGGCACATTCATCATCTGCGACGGAGCCGGGGAATGCTGCTGCACCACACACACCCCCTACAAACAAACACACACACACACACAGTATTAATATGGACACCATAGAGCATACAAGGCATGCTGGCTGCATGCTTTCGCTCCCCAGAGTGGCGATATTAGTTTTGATGCAATCTGTCGTTTAAGATCAGTCACCGTGGTTCATATAACTGAACACAATCCTGAACAAGGTCACGGCATTAGATGTGGCTCCCCCCCCCCATCTGCCAGTGAGTGGCATCTTCAGGGCAGGTTGCAACAGGTTGGCACAGATACTCAGGCTCATATTTTATCAGGAGACAACTTATCTTTAACTTTGACTTTAAAATGTGCAAGTACACAATTTTTTTTCAATGCGCCCATTTTTAATTTGTAATTCTGAAACGGCCAAACTGTGCCTGCGGCCAATGACTCTTAAGGGCAAGTGGGTTTCAGTCATTACTGGCATGTAGTGGGACCTGGTGTTCTTTCTGAGCATGTGGGTTAACTTCCATTCACTTTATTTCTAGTGAACCAGTTTGATTTGTAGCCTTATTCAGTTGCCAGTGGTGTTTTTTTCCGATTACCGCTTCCTTTGTTCTCTTTGCTTTAGACAGGCTACCGTTTAATAACCGCGTTGAACTCGAAGCCTTTTCATTGTGGTAGATTTAACTACCATCCCTCCTTCCCAGCTCCCTTGCATAAAGATGAATCGATCATTATTTCTGCGGCCAAACAATGGACTAGAATAGGCCTACAGCAAAAAATGACTGGCAGCAGTGAAGTATTTTTCTTTTACTGCGGCTTTGTGATTTTTGTTTTTGCATTGAACGAATGGCCTACGCGGACTCTAGAAAGTGCCGCGGTCTCACGGGACCTCATTAGCTCCCATATATTTCCAGATATTTTACAGAGTTCGCACTTCGTAGCATTAAGCAGGCCAGATGAGGCGACTCAGGGTTTTTCGACTAACAAGTGAAAATCGGAGCTCGGATATTAACTTCTTGTGTGGATCTTATTGATGGATTACCTTCAGCCTTTAATCACCGCACATCCCTGATGGATAGATCCGAGGTGTCAACTCTAACCGTTTTTTAATGGGACAAAGTGTAAAATCATGTGCAGCGTACTGACACGCGTGTAGTGCGAACATCAGGGCAGCCCTGGCTGGCGCTCGCCTCTTAATAAACAGGGAAAAACTAACGCGGAGAGGCGTGCTTAATTGGGGAGAGGGGGATTTGTCTGTGCACAGATCGACTCCACGGTCTATCGAACACGCTTTCGATAAAAGTTCCCGACCTCCGGATTTCAGGCTCGCCTTTAATTTCCCGTTGCGAGCGTCATAAATAGAATGGAGCGGCTTTTTGGACTGTGTTTTTTTTCAGTCAGAATGTGTAATTACCTGTTACTCTGTAGTGACACGCTGAGCTGAGAATCGCAGTCTGTGGGTGCTCGTTTGCATTTTCAATAGCATGGCTTGAAGAATACAAAGCCGATTTTACGATTAATTTTTAATTTTGGCCCATTCTTCGTAGCCTTAGACGCCTGAATGGAGTGATAGATGGTCACCAAAAAACAAGCAAAAAGGTGACAAGTCACATATCCATCTTATTATAGGCACGGACCTTTGAGCCGTTACAATGACAAACAAAAAATAATGTTTTTTCTATAAATGTATAAGCCTATTTATAGATTTAAGGCAAATTGGCTGGGACAGGACCTTAAAAACCACTTCACTTTAAGATAATGACATTTTTTATTTCCATCCAGATCAATTAGTGGTGCTCAGTATTTGATTACCCTAATGTGTCTGCAAGCTGCCAGATCCTTATTTATTTATTATTTTTCTTTTAAATGCATGTTTAGGAAACAAAGCAGCAAAGTGATTGTTAGAGACGCGCAGGAATAAACTAATAAACTATAGTTCTATAAACATTCCAAGCATTTTCTTCCTCTTTCCGCTGAAGCGGGTAAATTTTACGTGTCTGTTCCCGTCATTTCGGTTGTTGCAGGAGCTTTTATCGTCCTATCGGGAATAAATCAAAATGCGCAAGTGAGGGAGACGGATATCGCTGTGTCGAGCTAACTTCCCGCCATTGATTTATTGGCGTTTTCCTTGGCAGCGACTTGCCATCTGTAGTTATTTGAATGTTACGTTTTATTTTCCTCCCTTTGTTTAACACCCAAATAAATCTGACATCCTAGCACGTTTTATAAATATCTAGAGGAAACAAGCCTGGGGGCTGATTCAAATTTCAGACGGAAAGGAATAGTGTGCTCATGAAATGTTACACTGAATGGACCCGCCCTCATCCGAGAGCGTTCGCTTCTTTGTTTATGTCTTGGCAGGTCACGCACTGAAGCCTCAGGTTTCATCGATATTCACGTCCTTTCTGGATGGTCTAAAGAAATTCTACATCACAAAGGTACAGTTACTGTTCTTCTGAAATCTATACCTATCCCAGCTTCTTTTGAGCTTTCCTGAGTGTGCAAAGGCCCAAGTTGAAACTAAACTGTCCTTCCTCCATGCTCTCGCCCCCAGTTCAAAGGTTTTGACCCCCACTGCCTGTGTGTGGCCACCCTACTGTTTGAGGGCGATCGGGAGAGAGTCCTGCAGCATGAGAAACGAGTCTACGATATTGCAGCTAAATTTGGGTGAGAAGTTACTCTCTGTCAGGCTCACCTTAACGCAGGACTTTCCAATGCAAAACTGTTGTGCTCCAATTGAACCCAAGCTATTGCATCTTTATACGCACAGACAAGACGCCCTCAGTCATTACAGCCAGAGAGAGAGAGACGCCCTCAGTCATTACAGCCAGAGAGAGAGAGAGAGACGCCCTCGTCATTACAGCCAGAGAGAGAGAGAGACGCCCTCAGTCATTACAGCCAGAGAGAGAGATGCCCTCAGTCATTACAGCCAGAGAGAGAGATGCCCTCAGTCATTACAGCCAGAGAGAGAGAGAGACGCCCTCAGTCATTACAGCCAGAGAGAGAGAGACGCCCTCAGTCATTACAGCCAGAGAGAGAGAGACGCCCTCAGTCATTACAGCCAGAGAGAGAGAGACGCCCTCAGTCATTACAGCCAGAGAGAGAGAGAGACGCCCTCAGTCATTACAGCCAGAGAGAGACACCCTCAGTCATTACAGCCAGAGAGAGAGACGCCCTCAGTCATTACAGCCAGAGAGAGAGACGCCCTCAGTCATTACAGCCAGAGAGAGAGACGCCCTCAGTCATTACAGCCAGAGAGAGAGACGCCCTCAGTCATTACAGCCAGAGAGAGAGAGACGCCCTCAGTCATTACAGCCAGAGAGAGAGAGACGCCCTCAGTCATTACAGCCAGAGAGAGAGAGACGCCCTCAGTCATTACAGCCAGAGAGAGAGAGAGACGCCCTCAGTCATTACAGCCAGAGAGAGAGACGCCCTCAGTCATTACAGCCAGAGAGACGCCCTCAGTCATTACAGCCAGAGAGAGAGAGACGCCCTCAGTCATTACAGCCAGAGAGAGAGAGACGCCCTCAGTCATTACAGCCAGAGAGAGAGAGACGCCCTCAGTCATTACAGCCAGAGAGAGAGAGACGCCCTCAGTCATTACAGCCAGAGAGAGAGACGCCCTCAGTCATTACAGCCAGAGAGAGAGAGACGCCCTCAGTCATTACAGCCAGAGAGAGAGACGCCCTCAGTCATTACAGCCAAAGAGAGAGACGCCCTCAGTCATTACAGCCATTTACATTTACATTTTAGACATTTGGCAGACGCTCTTATCCAGAGCGACGTACATTAGTGCATTTTCCAACCTGAAACAAGTGCGTTAAAAACAACCCTAAAAGGTAAATACGAATTCAAACACCGGGCGCAGTCAGTATGATTATATATATATTTTTTTTAATTATTATTATTTATTTATTTTTTTTGGGGGGGTGGTGGGGGACCACACGATATCAATCATTGGCGTGCACAACAGTAAGCCAATAAGTAACCTTACAAGTATTAAACTAGAAGCTTCAACCACTTAAACAAGGGAGAGAGAGAGACGCCCTCAGTCATTACAGCCAGAGAGAGAGATGCCCTCAGTCATTACAGCCAGAGAGAGAGATGCCCTCAGTCATTACAGCCAGAGAGAGGGATGCCCTCAGTCATTACAGCCAGAGAGAGAGAGAGACGCCCTCAGTCATTACAGCCAGAGAGAGAGACGCCCTCAGTCATTACAACCAGAGAGAGAGACGCCCTCAGTCATTACAGCCAGAGCGAGATTCCCTCAGTCATTACAGCCAGGGAGAGAGATGCCCACAGTCATCACAGCCAGGGAGAGACATTTACAGACCTTTGCAGAGATCTTAAATCCTTCACTGACCCGAGAGAGAGACGTGCACGCTTGACACTGCACAGGTGTGTCGGATCAAAGGGGGGGTTCAGGGACAATTCGTGTGTGAGGAAGGGGAGCCTCAGGGCTTTGGAAGAGTGTTGAGATCAAGACGTGCTGTGGGACGGGCACCTGCGTTTGCTCGCTCCCTGCTTCCACCCCCACCCACCACCGTAGGCGATTGCTTCTTTTTTTTTTAAGTCTGGGAAAATATGATTTAGTTCTAGCGTGTTATGATTAGAGCCCGACCAATATATCAAACCACCGATAAAACGGGCCAATATGTGCATTTTTGGACCATATCTGTTTTTTGGTAATCAAGGACGACGTGTGGCTGGTGTAGAGGACCGATGTACACTATATTTTTTTTTTTTTAAACAATGACATGTGCATGCTCCTTGGACTCCATCGCTACATCAACAGTAAATATATTTCTAAACATAGAAACCGATACAAATCGTTACTTTTGTGGAAAGAATTTTTATTTGCATACATTGTCATTATAGACTAATCACAGCAGATAAATCGTAGTAGTTTTTCACCTCTGCTGGTCCGATCCTGACTCCGCCACCCTGCTCTGTCCCCACCCCCAACCCCCTCTCATCAAATGCAGCCAACGACGACACAACTCGAAAACAAAACTGACCCGCCTTGATAGCCCACGGAAGGCCTGACATATGGGCTGCTTGCAAGTCTGGATTTTGAGGATACTATTGTGTTTTTCCTCCGGGGATCGAACAATGTGAGTTTGAAGCATGGTTTGACTGCTGAGGGAGGGAAACGTCACGTCTGTGTGGGTTTGTTTCGTGCAGAACCCGTATCACCAAAGGTGGCGATTAACAGGATATCCAGCTACTCCTGACGGTGCAGTGCGGCAAATAAATTTTTTTTCAAACTTAAAACGGCTCTTAAACGTTTCCTGTGCAATCAAGTAGCTGGCTGAGTTTATGGGAGACCGCTACATAGCCAGCAGTTGACTCAATTTGAGAACTCGATGGCAAGCAAAGAGCAATGAGTCGCATGCGGTCGACTGGAAGCAAAGTTAGCGGGCCAATGGCAGAAACAGCCAGCGATTCACAGGCATTTTTGCTCATCGGGTTTCCAGCAGCCCACTGGCGGATTCCGAGCATTTCGGACAGATTCCCGCTTATTTGCTGCTTGTTTATCACAGATTATAGTCGGCAGGCTACTGTTGGACCTCTGCTCATTTTCGCTCATTTATAGCCTAAGCTATATATATTTCTAAACATAGAAACCGATACAAAGCGAATAATTTTTTAGCACAATGGGGAACATCCATGAGGTCAAGAGGCGTTCCCTGGCAGGTGCAAATGCAGAGAGGCGATGCTTCTTGTTTTATAATATGTCACTAATTGATTGCAGTGTTTCCCCTAGATTTTTTTTCAGGCTGGGCGGTGAAAGTGCGCCATTTTGCGTAGAGGCGGAGAACTATAATTACACCCTCATAATAGCGCTGCCATTGAAAATTTTAATTAGGCCTAACGGGAAACCGAAGCTGTTTTGGCAAGGGTTTTTCCCGATGCTATTTTGATCATTCCCGCATTCTGCGGTAAGGGAAATATTGCCGCTACATTTTAAAAAAATAATAATATTTAAAAAAAAATTTTTCATTCAAATTATTTATTTTCCCTCTTGTTCAAGCCGGGCGGCACGTGAGTTTGGCCGGGCGGGCCGCCCGGCCAAGATAACGGTAGGGGAAACACTGGATTGGCATTATTGATGGTCAGTAATTGGTTGGTGTTCAACACATTGATGTTTACTTAGGTCACAATGTTAATAACAAAATATTCTTTAATAAGTTACTTCTTTAACAAAGCAGTCTTCTGAGTGCCTTTGCATAAGTCATGTCAGTGCACAACCCACGCAGAAAAAGGTCTATTTCCGTTCCAGCTCAATTCACTGTATCGTCTGCCATATCAGTAATTGGTAAATTTTCCCATCTAAAATCAGTATTTGTATTGGACAAAAAAATCCCATATCGGTCGGGCTCTAATTATATGACTTCTGTTTTTTAAATCTGTTGGTATTACTGATTTTCAGTCTCAGTTATCACTGCTCCCTGGCCTTTGTGTTGGCTCTAACTTGCACAGTTTGCATCAGATCTCCTGGCCTACGTCAACTTCATATTCATCATTGCCGCTTGAGTTGGGGTGATTTATTGGCTTGTCTTTGTGAGGGATTTTTCTTTTGGGGGGGGGGGGGGGGCAGCGAATCAATGGCGCGGTTTTCAGCAAGCCAGTCATAACGTGCTTTAGGTGGCGAGTGAATCCGTGAAAGCTTCTGTGCAGGCCGGCCGATGATTGACGTCCCGGTGACCTCTGCGGGAGGTTGGCGACGGCTCCTGAATCGATCAGCGTGGTGTTACTGACGGGTCGGGGACTGACGGCGCACAGCTGTCTGGCCGGGTGTGAAAGGGGGTGTTAAATATTAACCTGGTTATCTGCTTCCAGGGGCCTGGCAGCTGGGGAGGACAATGGGCAGAGGGGCTACATGCTGACCTTCGTCATCGCTTACCTCCGGGTGGGTCACCCCTCCATCCTCACGCACACGGGTTTTTTCCCCAAAACGTACCTCTCACAGGCCCCCGGTGACCACGCAGTGGACACCCGTTGGGGCTGGGAACAGACTGACAGTACTCGCACAGCGCACAAAGGCCTGGTCCGGTAGGACCGTTGCCAAGGCAGCAGCAGACCCTGGAATTCTTTGCGCCTGACCTGGTTGAGGCACTCGCGAGGAAAGCCATTAATAACATAGCTTTGTTTAGGGGAGCCGGGCGGTCTTCGCTTCGAAAATCACACACACTCTGTCCACCAGTCACTCACATTCTGAGGTCTTCTTCTGAACACAAAATTAGCTGCCTTCTGTTTTCGGTGCTCACTGTCATTTTCCCTCTGCAGGATTTGGGAATGGATTACTATGTGATGGGAGAGTCTTTTGAAACTTCAGTGCCCTGGGACAGGTAATGGCAATAATGACACTGTTACCTATTAAAACCTATTTTCTTTTTTTCTTTTTTTTCCACTTTTATCCCTGTTTTTATCCCCGACACCTTCCTGAGCTTTCCTGATTTTTCTCAGTTTCTCTTGATCGGATGACAAATTGTGTTCCGGGCCCAGTCTATTGCGCCTTTTCCAAAACGCGTGGGGCCAGCCGCCGCTCCCAGCGGCTGAGCTGTACGGTTGTTGCGATGGATCGCTGTACCTACTGCAGAGGGGAGGAGCCCCCTGCTGAATGGAAGGCTCCCTCCCTGTCTGCTTATACAGCAGTTACCCGTTGCCCCAAGGGCTGGTGGGCTCGACCAATGAGATTCCACACATGCAGCACATCGCTTCAATTTGCCAGGGTGCACCACCCGATGGCCCCATTTTACGTCCGTGAAGAGTGAGCGATATGAACATCAATCCTTTCCATCTCTCACTTCCCTCATACTTTTCAGGAGAGATGAAGGCAGAGTTGTCCCAGTGGATTATGGGTATGTCCTCTGAAGTTCGGCTGTAGATCCACAGGCCCCGCTGGTCTCTGGTTTCACGCTCGTACATCCCTGTCCCTTTAGGGTGTAAAAGAGGAAACTGGGTAGAATCCATTTTGGCTCTTTCTCTGAGCTCTTCCTCCCATTAAAGCGCTCTTTCGTGTTTCTAAGACCCAGCGTGGATCATGCACAGAGCGATTGTAGCGCTGCTCACAGACTGGCAGTGATGGCGAGGAGGGAGAGAATCGGGACAGGGAGAGAGAAAGAACGAGGGAAGAGGAGGAAATGGCAGCAGGGGTGTGTCGGGGAGAGAGAGGGGAAAGCGGAGTGAGGAGCAGGGAGGGAGGGAGGGAGAGATTGTCTTCGCTCGTGTGAATTGGGGGTTAAATGTGGGCTGGCCACTTTGACAGCCAATGCATTCATAACCAGTTGTGGCGAGTGTTATTATTTCCACCTATTTCCATGTGATGTGCTGTGTGGTAAAAATTTCCTTTACATTATTATTATACTGTCATGTCACCCTCTGGTCTGATCTCCCGAAGGACACTGCTCACGGTCATTCTGTAGATGCATATATAAATGCACACACACACACACACACACACACACACACACACACACACACACACACACACGCACACACACGCGCACCAAGGCACAATGCCTCCCGATGTAGCAGTGTATACGCTTATGAGCAGACAGGAGACTGCTGCACTTGGAGCCCACGTGTAAAGGACTGTTTTCCCTGCCCCTTGTGACAGCAGCACATACGTGTAAAGGACTTATCCCTGCCCCTTGTGACAGCAGCACATACGTGTAAAGGACTGGTATCCCTGCCCCTTGTGACAGCAGCACATACGTGTAAAGGACTGGTATCCCTGCCCCTTGTGACAGCAGCACATACGTGTAAAGGACTGTTATCCCTGCCCCTTGTGACAGCAGCACATACGTGTAAAGGACTTATCCCTGCCCCTTGTGACAGCAGCACATACGTGTAAAGGACTGGTATCCCTGCCCCTTGTGACAGCAGCACATACGTGTAAAGGACTGGTATCCCTGCCCCTTGTGACAGCAGCACATACGTGTAAAGGGCCATTATCCCTGCCCCTTGTGACAGCAGCACATACGTGTAAAGGACTGTTATCCCTGCCCCTTGTGACAGCAGCACATACGTGTAAAGGACTTATCCCGGCCCCTTGTGACAGCAGCACACACGTGTAAAGGACTTATCCCTGCCCCTTGTGACAGCAACACATACGTGTAAAGGGCTGTTATCCCTGCTCCTTGTGACAGCAGCACATACGTGTAAAGGGCTGTTATCCCTGCTCCTTGTGACAGCAACACATACGTGTAAAGGACTTATCCCTGCCCCTTGTGACAGCAGCACATACGTGTAAAGGATTGTTATCCCTGCCCCTTGTGACAGCAGCACATACGTGTAAAGGACTGTTATCCCTGCTCCTTGTGACAGCAACACATACGTGTAAAGGACTGTTATCCCTGCTCCTTGTGACAGCAACACATACGTGTAAAGGACTGTTATCCCTGCCCCTTGTGACAGCAGCACATACATGTAAAGGACTTATCCCTGCCCCTTGTGACAGCAGCACATACGTGTAAAGGACTTATCCCTGCCCCTTGTGACAGCAGCACATACGTGTAAAGGACTTATCCCTGCCCCTTGTGACAGCAGCACATACGTGTAAAGGACTTATCCCTGCCCCTTGTGACAGCAGCACATACGTGTAAAAGGCTGTTATCCCTGCCCCTTGTGACAGCAACACATACGTGTAAAGGACTGTTATCCCTGCCCCTTGTGACAGCAGCACATACGTGTAAAGGACTTATCCCTGCCCCTTGTGACAGCAGCACATACGTGTAAAGGACTTATCCCTGCCCCTTGTGACAGCAGCACATACGTGTAAAGGACTTATCCCTGCCCCTTGTGACAGCAGCACATACGTGTAAAAGGCTGTTATCCCTGCTCCTTGTGACAGCAACACATACGTGTAAAGGACTGTTATCCCTGCCCCTTGTGACAGCAGCACATACGTGTAAAGGGCTGTTATCCCTGCTCCTTGTGACAGCAACACATACGTGTAAAGGACTGTTATCCCTGCCCCTTGTGACAGCAGCACATACGTGTAAAGGACGTATCCCTGCCCCTTGTGACAGCAGCACATACGTGTAAAGGGCTGTTATCCCTGCTCCTTGTGACAGCAACACATACGTGTAAAGGACTGTTATCCCTGCCCCTTGTGACAGCAGCACATACGTGTAAAGGGCTGTTATCCCTGCTCCTTGTGACAGCAACACATACGTGTAAAGGACTGTTATCCCTGCCCCTTGTGACAGCAGCACATACGTGTAAAGGACTTATCCCTGCCCCTTGTGACAGCAGCACATACGTGTAAAAGGCTGTTATCCCTGCTCCTTGTGACAGCAACACATACGTGTAAAGGACTGTTATCCCTGCCCCTTGTGACAGCAGCACATACGTGTAAAGGGCTGTTATCCCTGCTCCTTGTGACAGCAACACATACGTGTAAAGGACTGTTATCCCTGCCCCTTGTGACAGCAGCACATACGTGTAAAGGACGTATCCCTGCCCCTTGTGACAGCAGCACATACGTGTAAAGGGCTGTTATCCCTGCTCCTTGTGACAGCAGCACATACGTGTAAAGGACTGTTATCCCTGCTCCTTGTGACAGCAGCACATGCGTGTAAAGGGCCATTATCCCTGCCCCTTGTGACAGCAGCACATACGTGTAAAGGGCCCTTATCCCTGCCCCTTGTGACAGCAGCACATACGTGTAAAAGGCTGTTATCCCTGCTCCTTGTGACAGCAACACATACGTGTAAAGGACTGTTATCCCTGCCCCTTGTGACAGCAGCACATACGTGTAAAGGGCTGTTATCCCTGCTCCTTGCGACAGCTGCACATACGTGTAAAGGACGTATCCCTGCCCCTTGTGACAGCAGCACATACGTGTAAAGGGCTGTTATCCCTGCTCCTTGTGACAGCAGCACATACGTGTAAAGGACTATTATCCCTGCTCCTTGTGACAGCAGCACATGCGTGTAAAGGGCCCTTATCCCTGCTCCTTGTGACAGCAGCACATGCGTGTAAAGGGCCATTATCCCTGCCCCTTGTGACAGCAACACATACGTGTAAAGGGCCCTTATCCCTGCCTGCCCCTTTGAGGTGCTGCTGGCATTAAGGGCCGGAGCCCACTCGTCACGGCACGCCGCCTTCCCCCGTAATGGCTCTCTGTGCTCAAACCGTCCGCTTCTCCGCCCCGGGCTGCAGAGAACCCCAGTGCTTCTCCCTCTGAGTCATTATCTCTCACAGCTCATAGGGGAGGCTCGACGATTTCACATGATTCGATAAATATAGGTGCGCATGTCTGCGTGCGTATTTATATGTTAGACAACCATATAAAAATATACATCTACCCTCTATTTTAATGTATTGTCCTTCTCTAAGTATCTATGCGTGTTATTTTTGTTTTGCAGGGTCCTGGATCTCTGCAGGAACGTGAAAGAGAGAATTGTGAGAGAGTGTAAAGAGAAAGGCGTCCAGTTTTCTCCTTTGTCCACTTGCAGGTAAACGCTTGAACTGTCTCGTCACTGCTAACATGTCAAAGAGGGTTTTGTAACATTCAAACGTCGCGGCACCAGAGAGGGGCAGTCGGTTCGTCTGCGCTGTGCTTCTCATGGAATGTTTCCACATTCCCTCTCACCCGTGACTCGGAAGCACATTTGGCCAAAGTGTGTATAATTTTTTTTTAATGAATTTATGTGACTTTATCTGAATTTATGGATGATTGCTTTCTGAAGCACAGAGGCTCCCCAACAGCCAAAGTCCCCAATGTTAGCCTGGAGTGAGACGCTGTTGGTTAAACGTCCAGCTCTGATGACCTTTGTGAGTGACCCAGCAGAGACATTGAAGAGTAGCAGGCCTTTGCTCTGGCGGAGATATTTGGGGCGGGGTGTGGGGGCAGGGACCGGGGGGCAGAGGAGGGGGGTGGGGGGTGGGGGGCAGGGGGCGGTGGTCAAATGATTATTTCTCAGACATTCATTTGTCTCGCTCTGGCTGTCAGCCTGCTGAGGCAAGATTGATTTGGCTGTTTAACCTCTGCAGAAAGCCACCGTTCCGAGTGAGGGAGCAGTGTCCCCGCATGGTCATGTTAGAACAATGCCATTGAATGAGGACAGACACAGACCGCTTGTGCTTCAACTGGCAGGAATGCAGCTTTTGTAACAGCAACATTTTTATGTTTTAAAGTGTAGTCATTTCTCCATACATCACAATACTGCGGAACCTGTATAGAGCATGCAGTGTAATCCATACAAAGCCAAACAGTAATACCCTATCAGACTATCAGTCTGTCAGAAATGTAGCAAGATATTAACAAGGTGTCCCCTTTGGCTTGTGATAATCTGGTACATCAACTCATGCCGTTACGTGTGAGAATTCACAAAGCAGTGTTATCTTCAGACTTCAGCAAACAAAATGGGCTTTGCCGGGCAGTCGACCTGTAAAAAATGCTTTGGATGCATAAGCCTTAAAATGCGTTCCTGCATTTTACAGCGGATGGTTTGTGGGACGTAGGGGGTGATTGAGAAGGGACAGCCTGTGGAGAATGTCTGGCTGTTTAGGTGAATAATCGAAAGTGTATCTTTGCTCATCCAATAAAATCCCGCTCTTGATGTTCCTTTAATGGCCTGGTAATGTGATGTGATTAAAGGTGATGGATCCATCTCGCCGCCCCCGCGTTCACGAAAACATTACAAGCAGCAGGGTCAGAGAGAGCAGCGAGAACCTCCTTCTGAGGGCCACTTATTAGAAATGGGGGGAAATTGCTTTAAATGTTAAGAAAGGGGTGTGCCGCAATACAGCAAGGAATCTCAGGGAGTGGTTTCCGTGGCAACGGAGTGGGGGGGGGGGGGGGGGGGGGGTTCAGGAGAGTGTGCTGTGAAGCGTGTTTGCTGAAACAAAAGAGGCAGCGGCCCTTTAGAGTTCTGCCGCAATTGGCTTTTGCTTCTCTGCTTGAAACCTGTGTTCTCTTCGGCAGAGTGACTCAGACCTACGACGCCGGTGCCTGTGTGTACTTCTATTTTGCCTTTAACTACAGAGGACTTGCCGACCCTGTGCACGTCTATGAACAAGTGGAGGTAAACCATGTGCTTCTTAGGCAGAACGCTGTTACTAGTCTGTTAAACAGAAACCATGACGCCGGTGTTCCTTTTGTGTGAAAACGGAAAAAAGTACACAATTGACTCCTTACTGTCTCATCTGCAAAGTGTTCAAAACAAACCCTACTGCCTATGCACAAGACCTACAGCCTGTAGGACGTAAGAATACATAATGCCTGGCGAGAACTGGCCATTCAACCCATCTTGACTTGCCATTAACTTACAAGCTACAGAGTGTGCAGCACTATGCAAAGCCTGGATACCCTATGGGCCGATTATTTATTTATTCATCACTTTCGACAGGTAAGATACCCTATGGGTATCTGCCTCTACTCAGCTAGTTTGAGTCTGAAACCAGCTCTGACCAGGAGTTCACAGTGAAAGGACACAACTGGCTTCATCCAGGACTGGAGAGACTTAACCTGGCCAGAGTTCTTTAGGTTGCAGTTGTTTATGAGAGATGAACCTCTCCTCAGATGGGTGCTAGCTCTCCAGTAGTACACTGTGTAGTCTGCACTGTGGAAAATAAGGAATACAGAAATTTACAGAGGTGTCTTTTTCTGTTTGTGTGCCATTTACCACACTCCTTCCAATTACCAGCTCTCAGTATGATGTGTGTATACTGTAAATAAGTGTTAATATTGCTTCCCTGTAATACTGCCACAGCCAGTTCTTATTGTAGTTTCTGGTCATTTTAAACAGTAATATGAACATAGAATGAAATTCCTTGTTACTGTCTTGCTAAAAAGATATATTCTTAAATTCCTGCCCCTGTCTCTTCAGCATGCAGCCAGAGAGGAGATCCTTGCCAACGGGGGAAGCCTCTCACACCATCATGGAGGTACAGTATCCCATCATCCTTTGCTACAGAGAACCATCCCTTTAACCCTTTAAAGTGCTGCGGGCGACATAAGTCAACAGAAACACCAACATTCTAAAGTGCCAAGGGCGACTTATGTCAACCAAATGTAAACAGTGAAAACTTAAAATCTAATCAAATTGTTGTTACTAGCTAAATAAACCATTTCGACCTGTCGAAAGTGATGAGTAAATAAATAATCGGCCATTCAATTCAAAGCATTTACTCATGTTCATATAACGGTTTGTTGACCAGTTTAAAACACAAAGTACAAACACAACAACATGCCTACACACAGTCCAAGATAACATTTGGGCTAACTATTAATGTTGAGTTATATCTGAATGAACGTTCTGTAACAAACTCGATGGATCGCTACAGCTCTGATTTATTTGAATAAATCAAAAACACGGCTTGATGACAGTCAAGATTTAAATGACCATATCTCACTTATTATTTGGAGTAAAAAGATAATATTGGTATCGCCGGAAAGCTAAGACTCTCCTCTTTTATAATATAATAAATATAAAAACAATGTGTTTCTGGGTTTCCAACGCAACTAGTCATATAATTGTTCAGTTTATTGTTTATCCAACTACTCAAATAATACAAAGCACTTGTGGTGTGTCAAAACAGATACTGTTCAGCTGTGTCCAACTTAAAATCTCCCAAGCAAGAGCTGATTTTGATGGAAAACCGTTTTCTCTATTACACATTACCTATGATTAAAGTAATTCTGTTTAATAGGTCAAATAATGTTTTTTATTTTAGGTCTGAACATTGGCAGGATCAATCTAAAAATCTTGAATGTTGGCAGCCATATTGGCTTGGCACTGCAGGGATTCTAGTAATCTGGAGCACTCTGGCATTGACTGAGTTAATATAACAGACTCGACGCACAGACAGCCGCTCCTTTAATACTAAAGACCCAACAATAAAGACCCCAGCAATAAAGTTACTTGTATATTTATTGTATTCGTACAGCACTTATGCGGAGGTCATATGTTACCAGTGGCACAACACAATCGGCTAGCCAGTCAAACAATTACTTTGCTGACAACTAGCTAGCTAGTTAACGTTAATTCATCCTACATTAACAATTTACAATTGTTAACACACAACAACAATTTAGAGCGTGAATGGATGAGCTTGGTAACATTAAAACATTACATTACATATGGATTATGATTTTTCTCCCATTTATTAGCGATTTAGCTAATTAGTCATTCATAACCAGCCAACTGTGTTGCAATTTTTTTTTTTACTTTTCAGAGGTGCACAGTGCACACTGTACAGCTTGCATAGTTAGCTACCTGTATTCTAGCTAGCTTTTCTTTCATATACCATTCTTCCCAATCTGAAACTGTAGGTGACTGTGTGTGATGTTCTATAAATGTATGAAGTTCGCTAGCTAGCCAGCGAAAAGTAATGTTCTACTTGTTTTGCAATATATACAGTAGATATAGCTGCTGCTGTCAGAAGTGCTGCTGTCAGTCACTGTCAATCTAGCTGTGAGGAATGTGCCTGCAGGAGGGTATGGATTTTGGGGAAAGTGTGTGATTGTGTTTACACCCATTGGGTGGGTGGTGGTGATTGTGATTGTGGTTTCATATGGAAATGATGAGATGTATCTTTGGGGGGGCACAGTATTCTGGTCCCCTCAGGCCTTCCCCCGCCCATAGCGACGGGCCTGCTTACGGCATATTAGTACAAGCTCTGTAATACAAGATAATTGCTCTGTAATACAAGTCCCCACAATTATAGAGACATAACTATGAAGGCATAGCTATTTGGTGAAATGCTTTCATTAGCCTTCCTTAGCAAACCAAATGTGGTAGAGAGGAGCTACCAGCTTCATTAGAATGAAGAAATGCACTTCATTAGGTTGTACGTGCAGGTGTTAAGAACAGTTATAGCAATTCTAAATTACAGAGTAATAACATGAACCTTATGAGACTATTGACTATTTCTATCTTTGATAAAATTAAATTACCAACTGTTGTCCCCTCTTCAGCCTTCAACATTTACCCCCTATAATATCTGATATTAACCTAATATTGTTTTCTATCAAGCTTGTCAATTGAGGACTTCCTACTGTTCAGGCTGCATTTGATAAATAATTTTCAACTTGCACCTTAAAGCTAACCGTTGGTTCATGGGTGTCTACTCAGCAATTAAAACCATTCATGAAACTTTCTTTTTTTTTTTTTAAAATAAATAAATAATAATTTTTAAAAAAGGAAAGTATTTATGGAATATGGCACACAGCTCCATGACTGTATCATTGTCCGTATTTCCATTGAGCTTCAAAAGCCAAATAGTTTACACCTGAGTCATTACTGCATGGATGCAGAGGCAAGTTCTGTATGAGAGGGCTGTAATGGTATACTTAATGTTCATGGAAACAATAGCAAAAGTAGATTTGTTTATTTTTGATTGCATATATTCCACTTTCACTTTTTGACATTTGTATATCGGTTCTTGAGGGCTACAGTATAACAGCCTTTTAGAGCCACAGCAGCGTGTTACAGTGCACTGATGAAATGACGTTGCTTTGCATTGCATCAAATGCCTTGGGAATTCTGGCATCAATCATTGAATGCATTTACGAGGCAATTCTTCAGAGGATGAATCATTAACGTGCAACTGAGGTGACAGCTGAGGATTAGCGATTGATGAGACAGCTGAGAGTAAAATTTCCTTTTATTTTTTAAATGAAAATTGCTAAAGCATAAATCAACATCTATATAGGCTATGGGGATTACTTGGGTCGGACAGCATTACTAGGAGATGAGTCAGATCCTGATTATTTTGTGATTTGTTTATCCTTGATAAGGCATCAAAGTCTCATAGAGTTTAAGATTAGAGTGTTCTTTTTTTTTTCCGGCTATTAATGCAGGTTTTTACAAATAATTTATGTTGTAATGTCAATTTCCTATTTGGTTGGGAAATCAACATGTATTATATTATCATCTCTTGTGTACTGTTGGAAAGCATATGCTTGTGCTGCTGCTGTTTTGGCCAAATCTCTTGAAAAAGGGATTATTAATCTCAACGAGTTAGTAAAGGCTAAACAAACGAGAACCAGATAACGGCTAACATTTGAAACAGGTTTGTTCATAAGCCTGTCTTTTCATTCATAGTTCTACGCATCGCTGGCACGTTGAGGCGCAATGTTTGTATGAAGGTAATTTCATATGAAGCCAAGGTCTTTGGTTTCAGGTTTCAGATTGTTCAGGCTTTACTTGGTTTTAAGTCACGGGCCGATCAGGCGCTTGTAAAACACACGGCGGCTCTCTCGCGGTTTCCTTCACGTGACAGAAACTAGTTCCCACAGAGGAGACAAATGGCCCCGCCGCTGCTTTTTGTTCATTTCGACACAGACAAAATGAAACGTGAAGGGGGGAAAGAAAAGAGAAGCCCTCCCCCTTGCCCTATCGGGTCTAAATGAAATGGCCACCTTATCTATATTGCCATCCGCCGCGCTGTTTTCACGCATCACCTCTGGCCATAAATCAAGGCCGTCACAAGCGGCGTGCAATGGATCAGCTGGGATATTAAATTGGCATTTTTATTTTTTACTTTTTCAGTGAGGCAGAGGAGTTTCAAAATTAAAAGGCTGTTAAGAAAAAAAGAAAAAAAAAAAAAGAATGAACCGGGCCAGCGTAAATGATGGCGCAGTTATCGGCCTGCGTCCCGTTCCTGAGCGGTGGCCTCACGCTTAGTTGGAAAGAGGGGAAGTGTCAGGGGGAGAAAGAGCAGGAAGAGGGAGGAAGGTGGGCGGAGGGGTGGGGGGGCTTGGGGGTGGGGATGTATTGATGCGGGACCCTCTTTGTAAGCCCACTCTGTAATTGTGATTAATAATGGCGGGCTCTGCTATCTGGGTGCGGACAGACCGGTTTGTCTGCCCACAATCACTGCGTGACAAATGGAGCTAGTTTCTCTGGGTTTTGTGTATCAGGAAAAACAGATGTAGTCTGGGAAGGCGAGGTGGGAGGGCACTGCAGGAAATATAAATTATTTTGAACCTGGGTTTACACCAGGCTCTGCTAGTGGCTGCTGTGCGAGTCTATGCCCCCCTTGCTCTGCAACGCACGTGATCCAACACTCACTTCACAAGGACAGACAGCACCTAAATATTTACTCGACAAATGATTTACTGACTTTTTTGTGCCTCGGAAATTGGAGAAATCGCCTAATAGTCAAGCATTCAGCAGATGCTGCAGAGTAATTGCTGGTGTGATTTTCTGCCAAGAGAAGATCTGATCTTCAGAAGTTAGGCGTACAAATATATTTCTGATGCTGTTATACTTCATAACAATCATAAAATAATTATACAGAAGCATTATTGCCATCTTAGCTTCATGACATCAGGCAAATACTCATATTTTAAGCTCCAACTCTTTTCATTGTTAACCTTTGAATGGCTTTGAATGTGGAAATAGAGTCAAGCCGGAAAGTCTGCACACCCCTTTCACCTTCTCCACGTTTTATTACGTTACAGACTTATACTACAATAGATTGAGTTCATTTTTTGCCTCAAACATCTACACACAATAGCCAATAATGATGAAGTGAAAACAGGTTTTTAGAAAATATGCAATTTTATTTTACTGACAAAAATAGGTTATTTAGGGGTTTCATATCTGTACACATCCTTAGCCTAATACTTGGTTGCTGCACCTTTGGCAGCGATTACAGCTTCAAGGCGTCTTGGGAAAGAAGCTATGAGCTTGGCACACTTGTTTCTGGACATTTTTGCCCATTCCTCTTGGCATATCCTTGCAAGCTCCGTCAGGTTGGATGGGGAGCGTCAGTACACAGCCATTTTCAGTTCTTTCCACAGATGTTCAATTGGATTCAGGTCTGGGCTCTGGCTGGGCCCCTCAAGGACATGCACAGACCTTCTCCGAAGCCACTCCTTTGTTCTCTTGGCTGTGTGCTTCGGGTCGTTGTCATGTTGGAAGGTAAACCTTCGCCCCAGTCTGAGGTCCAGAGCGCTCTGGAGCAGGTTTTCTTCAAGGATCTCGGTGTACTTAGCTGCATTCATCTTTCCCTCTATCAGGACTAGTCGCCCCGTTCCCGCTGCTGAAAAACATCCCCACATCATGATGCTGCTTGATTCTGATGGTTTGAGAGTCCTCTAGGTGCCTTTTGGCAAACTCCAAGCGGGCTGTGATGTGTCTTTTAATAAGGAGGGGCTTCCGTCTGGCCACTCTACCATAAAGGCCTGATTGGTGGAGTGCTGCCTGGATGATTGATCTTCTGAAAGGTTCTCCCATCTCCACAAGGATACGCTGGAGCTCTGTCAGAGTGACCCTCGGGTTCCTGCTCACCTCCCTGGCCAAGGCCCGTCTTCCCCGATTGCTCAGTTTGGCCGGGCGACCAGGTCTAGGAAGATTCTTGGTGGTTCCAAACTTCTTCCATTTACGAATGATGGTGGCCACTGTGCTCTTTGGGACCTGTAAAGCTGCAGAGATTTTTCCGTACCCTTCTCCAGATCTATGCCTTGACACAATCCTGTTTCTGAGGTCTGCAGATAATTCCTTTGACCCCATGGCTTGGAGTTTGCTCTGACATGCACTGTCAACTGTGGGACCTTATATAGGCAGGTGTTGGCAATCCCCAATCATGTCCAATCAATTGAATTTATCACAGGTGGACTCCAATTAAGTTGTAGAAACATCTCAAGCAGTATCAGTGGAAACAAAATGCACCTCAGCTCACTTTTGGGTGTCATATCAAAGGGTGTGCACACTTGTGTACATATGATATTTTACATTTTGATTTTTAATAAATTAGCACAAATGTCTAAAAACCTGTTTTCACTTTGTCATTATGGGCTATTTTGTGTAGAATTCTGAGACAAAAAATTAACTCAATCTATTGTAGAATATGTCTGTAACGTAATAAAACGTGGAGAAGGTGACTTTCCGGCTTGACTGTATAAGAGGAGGATTTGTTGGAGGGCACAGTAGTCACAGTGGGAAGGTTCTCTAATGTAGGAGATCCGTTCAGTTAGGAGCTTCCCATGTGGTCATAAAAGCGCCGAATATGCCCAGGGTTTTTGGCGGTTTATAGTGTCACTCGAGCCGTGGCAGAGGGGCGGCCGTCGGCTTCAGCGCTTTGTGAGCCCTTCTTCGAGGAAATGCGGTGGTTTATTAGGTCGACAGAGGTGCCGTGGAAAGGTTGCAGCTCATTCATCACGGCAAGAGTGAATTTATCACGCCCGCCGGTTGACTGGAGCGCACGCCACACTGCCCTTTTAACTTTGATACTTGTCTCATCCTATCAGACCGACAAGAGGCCCACGGTCTGCTCCTTCATTGAGTTCTTGGTCCACATTTGTTCCAGCATGCCACCTCACTCCCAAGAGCCTTCCTTATCATCGCTTCTGTTCTGGTCATGTGCTAAGTTACTTTAAAGGGCTCATCGGGATGTTTTCTAGAAAGGAAAAAAAAAATTTGTCCAAGTTGCCATCTAACTTGTACATGTAATTAGAGGCTTGGCTTGACATTAGGTTTTTGTGATAAGATGCCCCGGGTCAGTTTGTTTAATGGGACCAACGCATCGAGTCACAAATCTTTACAAAACTGATTGAACAAAGCTTGACGCATCAAATTTGAAGGGCAAAAATGTTGTCATTTGAAGAGTGGGTCTTCCCTGTGCTGTTCTAGAATTGTATCAAAACAAGTGCTTAACCAGGGGTCTCCACTCAGTAAATTATGCTGTATGGCTCATTACCGAATTTCCCTTCGCAAACGGCGGGCATTCAGTTTCTTGCGAGCTTTCATGTTTACTATGTCCGTCATCGATTATCCTTCCTTTTAATTACCTCGTAGAGGAAAAAGTTTCTCTTAGTGGTGCAAAAAGTGGAGCTGGACGCCTTGTCGAGTGTTTCGTCTGCCTGGTCAGAAGCCCTGTTAGATTTATTGCAGTAGCAGGGAAAGTGGGGGAAATGTGACAAGATAGATGTGTAAATTATCGCAGTGACAGAGGTAATGATGCACTCCCAGCACCTTCTGTTTCTCCCCCCCCTCTCCACAGAGGGAGGGATGGGGGCGGGCAGCGGGGGGGAACAGGCGACTTAGTTAAACATTTGGAAGGTGCTGATTGGGTGGCAGGCCCGTGCCGTCCCTCCGGTCGCATCTGGGCGTTCGCAAGGCGGGGAGGGGTGGGGTTTGGCGAGCTTGGGTGTGTGTGGGGGTGACACAAACTAGCCCATGCGGCACCCCTCATCTGTGCCGTCTTGTAAGGGGAGCGCAGTCCAGCCTCGCTTGGGCCCAGCCGATCGCATTAGCGGTCTGGGAGCGCACGTTCGGTAACGGCGGGCCACTGCACACGTCGCGTTTGCTTTGTGTAGTACCTCCCCTCTTCCTGTCATACAATTAGTGGAGGAGGCTGGGGGCGCTCGCCCTGTTTGGGACCGTGCAAGACTGTGCGCTTCCCGTGGTTACAGACGGAGCGAGCGGGGGCGTGCATTTGGTCCCTACCCGCCCTCCCCGCTGATGACCTTCTGACATCGGCACCGGTACGGTGTCGAGGAGCATTGCGGGAAACGCGCTTCACGCCTCGCTGTGCGGCTCCGAGCAGAGTGTGGCCCGCAGTCTGAGCTCTTCTGTTGAAGGAATACGCTGACTCATATTTGGGCCTGAATCCCCTGACACATTGACAAATCGGTGAGCTCTCAGGTGAAGACCCACCAGACCTACAGCAGAGTGAGGAGGATGTGACTTGATTTTCGGTTGTCCAGCATCAAACGGTCTTTTTTTTTAGTAGCATTAAGCACCATTTACAATAATAATCCTCAGATCTTAGACTCGGGTTTGTTTCCTGTTAACTGTTCGCAGATGCACACGCGCTGTGTTAACATGCTGCATGTTTCATTCCCGTTAATAAAGTTCACAGGTCCTCTTTGTAAGTAAATGTGATGTTTCCATGGCGGAATTTGTCGCTAAAGCGACATGTCGCTGCCGCGCAGAACTCCGGTGCGACACGAGAACCCTCCCTGCACACTGAACAGAGACGTTTTTCTTTCCTCCGGCATGAACGGAGAGGTGGCGGAGTACGCCGTGGCGGGTAGCACGTGATTGGCTGCGGGCAGGATGGCACGCGGGCGTGCTCCACTTCGGTCGGCTCACATCAGCGAGGCAGGTCTGTAGGAGGTCCGCACTGCCTCTTCTCAGCCCGCCCGGCGACCAGCGCGTGCCGCTTTCCCAGACGCCGTGACTTCTTTCGGCTGCCAATCAGTCCTGACGCCGCAATCCATTCCAACGTTGCGCTGTGTGTATTTGTGTGTGTTTGTGTGTTTGTGTGTGTGTGTGGGGTGGGGTATTGTCTTGCCCACATTTTGCTTGGTGTTTGAGCTGATTGAGTTTGGGTATGTGTAAGCAAACCACTTACTGTGCTATCAGTAAATGGGCATAACACCGATCATCATCATTTTACATCTTCCTTTTAAACCAGATACTATATGTGCTTAACCCGCTAATTATAAACAGAACACTGTCATCCCCATCACCCAATCAAACTCCATAGCACTCTCTTGGCAGTTGGCAACACGGAGACTAATGCAGTCTGAGTTTTGCCGGATTCTGACATTGTGAGAATAATTGCTTTGTGGGGCTCGGATATCTGAATTCCATAGATAAATCAGGTTTTAATTGAATATTTATACAGTTCGCCCATGAAGACATTTCATTCTGTCAACATTTTAGCTTATTTAGAGTCTTCCCTAAATCACGCTGTGCTGTAGATGCAGTTTCCTCCTGTTGTTCTGTGTAAAGCCAAAATGGAAGAAGAGCTCATCTATGACTGCGTTTCACCAGAATGGATGGGAGAATGAGGAAAAGTACATAACCCTTTTAAAAGTAAGAAACAATGCATCAGCTGTTGGATTTAAGGAAGAGTGATCCTCTGTTCTACAGTGTTCATTTTACGCGGTGAATCGTTTTTACTCTCTCGAGACTGAGCGTGCTCAGAACCCGCCTCCGCACCATTAAAACCATTCTCCCTCTATGACTAATGGGGAATATTCGGCTCGCTAAGGTCTTGTGACGTTGGCGCTTATTCACGTTGGTTCAGAAGCTGGCCAGAAAAAAAAAAAAAAAAAAAACTTTCAAAGTTCTCCGTTTATGCACAAGGCTGTTGTATGCGCCATTAATTAACGGTTAGTTTTGGCTTTTAATGTCAACATATTTGCTCTGGATAGCAGATGGGGCTCATGAGAATAGAATGTAACTTTTTTTGTTTTGTTTCGTTTCTTTTGGCCTGAATGATGAATTTACTCATGTGGCAGCATTTGTCCTCATGGTTATTATATTGTAGAATGGTACCATGGAGTGCTGATTAGTCTTAATGGCCTCTTATTTCAGCCGGAGCTGGGAGAAGCACAGGCAAATGAATGTGCAGGAAGTTTATCATTTTTCTGCCGCCTGTAGCTTCCAAACTGCACGCATCTGAAATAATCGTTTCCAAACTGCCGCTCGTAATAATTATGCTTTTTTTCCGGGAATAATTACCCGGAGGGAGAACGTGTCACATCTCGTGTCCTTTTCACGGCACAGAGGCGGGGGATTGTGGGAAAGCCGCTGAAAGGGGAGGGGAATAGGCTTGCAAAGAGAGACGCAGGTCTCACCCCCGTAATTCAGGCGGAGTCTCAGAATAAGGAAACGGGGGATTTCTCCGGCCCTTTTCCGATTCGCTGGCTTCAGCTGTAGGGCCGTCGCCCATGGCAGCAGTTGGCGTACGGACGGTCCGCAGCCAGGGATATGAATGGTTGGCAGAGACGATGTGCCTAAGCTGGAGCGTGGGGCCGGACAGCTGGCATAGCGCTGGGCAGCAAAGTAGCGTAGAGCAGTGGCACCTATCCAGGACTGCGCCAGGTGGCCACTGTGTCCCGCCGTCGTCGTCATTTTTCACCCGTCGCGGGAATCGGCCGTAGCGACGTCCCCCCTCCCCCGATGGAGGAAAAGGCAGACCGTGGCGAGTGTGCTCTCGCGCTGCGTGAGGCGTGTATGCTCAGCCTGCCCCGGAACGGCCACTGTCAGCTGCGCAGTTCCGTCTCCGTTTCTGAGTCCTCCCGTCCAAACCCCCCTCCCCTTCACTCTCTGGGGGGGGGGGGCACGGCACGCGGCGGCCGGCCGCTCCACTGGGAACGCACAGAGCCTAATGAGTTTGATAGTCTGCTGGGCTCCATAAATCATGGCATGCAAAACATTTCTCCGTTCTGAATAAGAGCATTTATCACCCACTGTTTACTCACTCACTCTCGCAAGATTGATTGGCTCCCAGCAGCCCGCTGAACACTCAGGCACTTCGAGTTTTTTTTTTTTTCTGTTTTTGTTTCATGCCCCCCCCCACCCCCCCCACCCTTCTTGTCATCTTTCAGTGGGAAAACTACGGAAGCAGTGGATGAAGGAGTCCATCTCTAACGTGGGTTTGGGAATGCTCAAATCCGTCAAGGACTTTGTGGACCCGGATAACATCTTCGGCAACAGGAATCTCCTGTAACTCTCCTTTCCTAACACAAAAACGTATGTCCTTTTTACAATATCCAGTGGCGTTGGAAATAACAAATGACGAGCAGTTAATACATTAAAAAGGTGTCCGTAGCCCTTTTGCTGTTAAAAAGGAAAGCCATGTTTGTACCGTGCAGCGCAGCTGTCAACCACAACATTAAGACTCCTCCCTAATTCTGGACATCACCATGCTTCACAAGAACCTGAGTATAAACCTTTCTCTGCTCACTATGGTGTTACCAGGGCTAATGTGCAGCGTAAAAAGTCACGTACAGGTCTCTTCTGAAACTACTACAGTCCCCACATTCCATATTGTTCATCATTTCAAAGCTACAATGATTGCAATGATTAGTTTGGAATGCCTGGTGCAAGTGGTCAGTACCAGTTAATTATGCTTATCCCAATGAAGATATTTATACGTCTCCATAATTTTTTGCATCTTTTTTCATTCATTTTGTATGCTTTTTGAATGGTAATGTTCTAGAATCACTTGTGTATGCCATTACTTTAGCGTTAAGTTACAGAAAGAAGAAAAAAACTTTTTGTAAAGTACTGTGCCTTTAAGATCTCTTTGCCTTTCCTCTGTCTGCCACACGTCATGTGAAGTGTTTACTCGCCTTCTTTGTGTCGCGTCCCGAAATCATTACTGCACGACGTCTCGGGATAGAGTGCCAGTTACGGCGTGATGAAATTCGTCAGAACATTAAGGCAAGCGGCGCCGTGCCTCCTGCAGTCGAAGCCTCGTAGCCCCCACCGTTCATGTAATTTTCTCTTCTTCAAAGTCTTTAAAAATTTCACCTGAAATTTTAAATTCATGGTATCCCTCAGTTTAGCCCATACCTTTAACTGAGTTTTCAACCAGATTTATGTACGCATATATTTGGTGTCACTCTGACTACCACCAACAGACAAAACCACCCGCTGCTGTCGACTGGGTTGATTTCATTTTATTTTCCCCCTCCCGACGGTTAGGCCTTTGTTTGTTTAGTTATCGATGGCTGTTATGTATGTGATCCTTGCCTCTCATGCAGCAGGCATAGTTTTCAGATGAAGCCGGGTGTCTTCTTGCATTGTATTTACTTTAGTGTGAATACGTTTGCAGAGAAGTCGCCTAAATTAGTGTCACAGTGCACATGTTTGTACCAAAGACATTCAGATGCACCACTATCTACAGTCCCTCACAGATTTATCATATGTATATGTTTGTATGTGCTGTACAGTATCTACATTATACATGACGATGTGAACACTCCATACATATATATATATATATATATATATATATATATATATATATATATATATATATATGCGGTAAATTAGACTAGAATGATTGATCCTTAAAAAGTTTAAAAATAAAATATATTGATAATTGTCAATTGTGACTGTTATTGTAATTACTACACATACCTGTCAGTCATATTACACAAAACTTTCTTTTAAAGCCCAGTATGTGCATTTCTAGCAATGGCTTTGAATGAAGTTCATCCTTTTGCCCCAACTATGTCCTCGTGAGCCAGCCTCATTAACGCTCTGCTGATGTGAATTTTTACTGAAACTGCAGCCATTTTATCTTTTACTTGCATCAAATGTAATTTTTGCCAGTACCAACCAATGAATATGCAGTTGATTTTCACCTTTTATCATACATTATTAATATTCATATGTTGGCCACAACTGCAAACCCAAAAACCAGTGATCCTAATGGAAGGTGCTAGAATGAGAAGCAATCCAATGTGTGCTGATGTTAATAGATTTAGTACCTTTTAATGCACTCCTCCTGTGTTCTGCTTAACTAGGTTGCCTTATGGTTATATACAGTGGATAGTATCCCCCTTTTGCGTCCATCTGTCCACAAGTGTCTGTTACTTGTCTGAATTCTTGTAAAATGTCCCAGTGAAGCTTCAATGAAGGAAGTGTTTGGCCTGAAGCCAACTTAAAAGCCATTTTGTAATGTTTCCTACTTTTGCTTCTGAATCCAGTTTGAAATGAAATGCATAATTATTTGAGAGCTTGAAATCAGAATGTTATCTGTTTTTTGGTTTGTTATTTTTCCAATTGTTGTGATAATGTATTAACATTGCAGTACATTTTTGTCAATAACATTGGTGCAATAAATGACTTGATAAAATCAGGATGGTATTGTTTTTTGTGTACTTTCTCTGCTTCTGCTTGGAGGAATAAGGCATACATTGGCATAGATTCAGGAAGCTTCCTCAATCCCTGCTGATGTCCTGTGTTCCTGTCAAGGCTGATCTTCCTTAAAGCTCCACTAACTTGGCAAACATTAATCCAAAAACAGCTGAATGACCATTTCTCGTCATCATATATACTTTTTATGATGCCATTCAGAATGGCAAGTGCTGTGACAAACATGGGAGAGTTGGCACTTTTGCCAATCTGCTCTTTGATTAAGGTAAATCAGGTAAGTATGCTAACTATGGGACTCTGACTCAAGCTTTCAGGGGTCATGGGGTCTAGGGTAATCTGTTTTACTTGGGGCTCATGCTGCTAGAGGCACTCCCAGAGGCACAAATGTGGACGTCCCCAACAAAGAAAACAATGAAGGAGAATAAGACAATTGGCATCACGTGTTATGGAAGGGAAATTCAAATTGTAAGTATGTTTGCAAATTGTTTGCTTCTATAGTTTTGGTGGTTTTCATATTTTGGCACACCAAGTGCTAGGTCCAGAGGTGTGTTTGTCGTTACAAATTTGTGTTTACATCATTCAGTATGTGCGTGCTGGGCATATTGAATATGAAACTGCTCTCACCAATCAATGTCAGGAGACACAGGCATTACTGCTCACACCAATCAATAGAATAGAATAACTTATTTTCCCGATAGGTAACTTCATTTGTAGCCACCAGCAACAACAAAAAAGACATAGACAGTGCGGCAGACCCACAACACACAAACAAACATAAAATAATACAGCCAAACGCCATGATTAAAAATAGCCCCCGCTGTCCCGAGATATCCAATGTCATCAACCAGTCCAACACACAAACTCCGCCTCCACGACTTTCCTCCATAGGCTACACGCAGTGTCGCGGTCTCTGTCCACTGTCGAAACGGAGCTCAGCCTTCCCAGTCGCCGCCTCACTCCTCCCCCGCATCATCTTCTCCTTCCCTGATGACCTTTTGAAGATTGCCTGTCGTCCTGGATCAGTCCCGACATCTTCAACTCTGATGAAGAGCGATGGTAAACTTTGTGGCTGTAGATCCAACGGACATTCCCGAGCATAATGCGAATGTGTCTCCATGGTGACGACCACAAACAAAGTTATAGCGGCCAGACAATTTGTCAATATTATAAAAACGAGCAGCAAGAGTGCCCTCAAAAATCTTCAGCCCGCTTCCCCGTCCCACAACAGACACACAGCGCATGAAAAAAAACAAAAGACAAAAGCCCGACACAACGAAACACATTCAAATGAACAAACGCGAACACGAGAGACAGCTGGACTACATGTCACCATTACAGCGCCACATGACGTCACCAATGTCAGGAGCCAGGCATTACTGCTCACACCAATCAATGTCAGGAGACACAGGCATTACTGCTCACACCAATCAATGTCAGGAGACACAGGCATTACTGCTCACACCAATCAATGTCAGGAGACACAGGCATTACTGCTCACACCAATCAATGTCAGGTGACACAGGCATTACTGCTCACACCAATCAATGTCAGGAGACACAGGCATTACTGCTCACACCAATCAATGTCAGGAGACAGGCATTACTGCTCACACCAATCAATGTCAGGAGACACAGGCATTACTGCTCACACCAATCAATGTCAGGAGACACAGGCATTACTGCTCACACCAATCAATGTCAGGAGACACAGGCATTACTGCTCACACCAATCAATGTCAGGAGACACAGGCATTACTGCTCACACCAATCAATGTCAGGAGACACAGGCATTACTGCTCACACCAATCAATGTCAGGTGACACAGGCATTACTGCTCACACCAATGAATGTCAGGAGACACAGGCATTACTGCTCACACCAATCAATGTCAGGAGACACAGGCATTACTGCTCACACCAATCAATGTCAGGTGTCACAGGCATTACTGCTCACACCAATCAATGTCAGGAGACACAGGCATTACCGCTCACACCAATCAATGTCAGGAGACACAGGCATTACCGCTCACACCAATCAATGTCAGGAGACACAGGCATTACTGCTCACACCAATCAATGTCAGGAGACACAGGCATTACCGCTCACACCAATCAATGTCAGGTGACACAGGCATTACTGCTCACACCAATCAATGTCAGGAGACACATGCATTACTGCTCACACCAATCAATGTCAGGAGACACAGGCATTACTGCTCACACCAATCAATGTCAGGAGACACAGGCATTACTGCTCACACCAATCAATGTCAGGAGACAGGCATTATCATACACTGCAAGAGAAAAGGGTCTTCTACGCCTCAACTCCCTTGTTTTGTAGCAGGTTTTCTGGCCTATCCTTTTTGTTTGCTCTGGGAGTGAAGAAACCCCCTTTGAATAGCATTCAAACAAAAAAGTTTGACGAGAATGCTATGTAATCTCATCATTTTACCTACACAGTGCAATGGAGAGCACTCAGCATGTCAAACCTGGTCTTTCCCTCCAAGGGTCTCTGTTTCCGCTATGTATCTTGATAAGATCCCATATATTAACATAATAGTATAGTGATTAGTATATGCACTAGCTTCTGTGCTACATAAAAAATGTGTTAATTTTATATCATTTGTAGTATCATTTGTTAATCTCAAAATTGTTTTCCAGTTCTATATGTCTACATCAGACATGTATAATTTGCTTTGTGGAGACCCATGTCCATTGTTTAAATATGCTGAGCATCTGAGGAGGTTACCTTATTTCATGTGTCCATATTATTAGATATTGATGAAATGTTTTTGCTTTTGGTTCGGGTAAATGACCACTCATGACTGTTATGCTGAAATGACTGTTTCATAGAAAATACATCACCTCATTAGTGAAGGAAGTAGTTGTAAAAGGGTGATGCGGTGATTAAACCAAAGCTTTGTACAGAATTGAGAAGGAAAAACAGAAATTATACCATATGTTTTGCTTATCAAGATAACTGTTAATGTGCCCTTTTTTGTTTGTTAGAGGACAGGCTAATTAAATCGCTTGCCGTCTGGTGTGTTCAGAATGATCAATTTCTCTTGTGCCTGCATCAAATTACTTGATACACATAGTTATTATGCATATAATAATATAAAAAATTGCAGGTGCCCTGAGATTTTTTTAATCAACACACACTTTATAGGTGACTTTGATTTGCTGAATCATAATTAAATGGAAAACAATAATCCTTTCAGTAAAAGCTGAAATCATTAAGGCGTGCATTAAGTGATTTCTGCATGTATAATTTTTATGGCTTATGGGATAAATATAGATTTTGTTCCATGACTTTGAAGTTGGGTACTTTGTACAACTGGCAATTACTAAAATTCTTGTACAGGGGGTACTACGTCATTTACAAAAGATTTAGTATCGTGTAGCATGTGCTTCTTGTACATCTGGATAGAGTAACCTGTTTTACTCCAATAATTTAGGCATTTAAAAATGATTCTCATTGTTTTTATTTTTGACATTAAACTGGCCAAACCAACAATGGACAATTGGCATTGATTGAATAAAAGACTAATGAAAAGGCACAAAGGCATTGGTCTTTGGGTGTGGCATCATGTTAGTTCATGTCTTCGGCTTCCTTGTCTTTCACCGGGCTTATAATTCAGTGGGGTAAACCGCCTCCTCAACTGTCCTGTCTTTTACCACATCCTCACTGATCCCTTACTTAAGTAAAGTAAGATCCCTTACACAGATCTCTTACTTAAAGGTATACTATGTAGTTTCAGAACACTAGATGGCGATATTGAGCACGTAGGAGAAAAGGGCTCCCCGAAAATTGCTTATCACGTGTTCTTCTCAGACGCGCACGACGACGCACGAGCATTGTGGTGACGTTTCACACACATTTTCTCTGACCGTGGACTCAATTCAATTCGCTTTATTGGCATGACGACATTGAATCTGTATTGTCAAAGCATACTGCATTAAAACAGTCAAAGACATACATCTAACTCTGAACAATACAAAACAGCAAAGACTAGAAACGAATGAACAGTAACCATACATGAAAACAAGAACTTTTCTTTGATTATGGATTTAGAAATAACAATAATGTAAAATAATAAAGTACAATTAAAAAGAATAATTATCAATAGAAATGATAATAATGATGATGAGAACGACACATATGATCTTATAAAGTGAATATAATAAATATAAAAAATTTTAATTGGTTTATAATGATTTCTGTCACCCACTGTCCCTAAGACAATGGCAGGCAGGTATATATTGTGCTGCCAGGTCACAGCACGTCCTCTCCTAAGAGGATGGGGAGTTTTTGGATGTCTGTAAAAAAAATTTAATTGAGGGTATCTGATTTATTTTGGGAAAATATTAATATTTAAATATTAGGGGTGTAACGGTACACGAAAGTCACGGTTCGGTACGTACTTCGGTTTTGAAGTCACGCTTCGGTAACACGCTTCGGTATAATTGCTGCGTCGTGGATCGTCTAGGCTACACTCAGACTCAGATAAGCGTATCTTTTTTCATTGCCTTCAGCTGTTGTTAGTTAATTGAACAGATTGGAGTCACTCGGTAGCTTTGTTTATTTTGAATTGTTTGCAGTTAGTCCATAGCTTGCTCGCTGTAGTTGGGCCAGCTACCCGTCTTTTGTGTTGCTAATTTAGTTGGAACCAGTTTCACCTGTGTGTATATTAAGCGTATTTGTAGCTCATCACCTCAGAGTGAGTTCTAATTCAACTAGTTCTAATTAGAAACACTAAAGACAGGTAGCTGGCCCGATTACAGCGAGCAAGCTACGGACTAACTGCAAACAATTCAAAATAAACAAAGCTACCGAGTGACTCCAATCTGTTCAATTAACTAACAACAGCTGAAAGCAATGAAAAAAGATACGCTTATCTGAGTCCGAGTGTAGCCTAGACGTTCCACGACGCAGCAATTATGCACTCTGTTACCGAAGTGTGACTTCAAAACTGAAGTAGCCTACATACCAAACCGTGACTTTTGTGTACCGTTACACCCCTAATAAATATTTTATATACATATTAGGAAAATAGTTTGCGTAGTTAGAAGCGTCCACGTTCGCGTATTTGCGTGAGGAATGTTTCGGTCCTAAGCTAAAATAAGAGTTTACCTGGAAGCCTGCCCACATGGCCTGGCCATGTCAATCAAATGAGCAGGAACCACCCATTCATGACGTTTACACCATTTTAGCTGTTTCTGGCTTTAAAAATGGCGGCGGGATGTCAACAGTGTAACATTCAAAACATTAACAAAAAAACACTTTGAGAACGACTTATGAGGTAGGAAATACACTCAACATGTTCATTAGACCACAAGGACACATACAATGTTTTTTGGGGAGAACATTTGAATGTAAACAAAGAACGAGTTGTTTACAATGAAACTACATAGTATACCTTTAAGTAAAAGTACAAATACCCACAGGGTCATGGTCTACCTACGTGTTGGTAGTGGCACTCCTATGGACAAATCCACCGGGAGTTGGGCATGGCGCTCTGTCATCACTAAGGTAAGTCCTGTACTGCTGGGCAATTCTGCGCTAACGGAATTACAATTTTGGTCTTAATTTTACTTGCTGTGGATAAGTCTTAAAGCCTAACTGATTATAAAAAGCTTTATAACTTCAGATGATGCCCCTGCTATCATATCAAAATAAAAATTTGGAAACTTCCTGCATGTGGAAGGAAAAATAAAAAAATAACACCCAATTTTCTGCCGTAATTCCATTACCAACGCCCTTTCGGTCTTGGACCCTTCCACATGCAGGAAGTTTCCAATTTTTTATTTTGATATGATAGCAGGGGTATCATCTGAAGTTAAAAAGCTTTTTATAATCAGTTAGGCTTTAAGACGTATCCACAGCAAGTAAAATTATTAAGGCCAAAATGTCTGTGAATTGTAATTCCGTTACGGTGGAATTGGCCTGCTTTGGACCTCATTGTTGTAGGCCTGGGTAAAAGCAGGTAGTCACCCCGGCCACCTTGGGTGCTCCTACTCCCACAGGGATCCCAGGACTGACAGCAGAGTCTGATTGAAATGCTCACAGGCTCCATTACCCTGTGGATGATAGGTGGTGGTGCACATTTTTGTGCAACTGTACAGCTCGCAGAAGGACACGACTAGTGACGTCACATGGCGCTGTAATGGCGACATGTAGTCCAGTCCACATTGTGTCTGGCTTTTGTATTTTGCTTTTTTTCATGTGCTGTGTGTCTGTTGTGGTGCGGGGAGGCGGGGTGGAGATTTTTCGGGGCACTCCTGCCGCTTGTTTTGATGATATTGGCGAATTGTCTCCGGGATAATTTTGTTTGTGGTCATCACCATGGAGACGCATTCGCAACATATGCTCGGGAATGTCCGTTGGATCTGCAGCAGCAAAGTTTAATTACTATCGCTCTTCACCGGAGTTGAAGATGTCGGGACTGATCAGAGAGTGCAGGACATCTTCTAAAGGCAACCAGGGAATGGAAGAAAAAGATTGGGAGGGGGAGGAGCGAGGCGACGACTGGGAAGGCTGATGCAGTTCGGTGGATCCGCTTCGACAGTGTACAGAGACCGCAACACTGAGTGGATGGAGGAAAGTTGTGGAAGCGCAGTTTGTGTGTTGGACTGCTTAATGCCACTGGACATCTCGGGACAGCGGGGGCTATTTTTAATCATGGCTGTATTCCACTTTAATTCACTTGATTAATGCAATGATTCTATTGAATGTCTTTATTTGACATGTTTGTTTGTGTGGTGTGGGTCTGCCCCACTGTCTATGTCTTTTTGTTGTTGCTGGGGCTACAAATGAAGTTCCCAAACGGGAAAATAAAAGTTATTCTATTCTAATAATGCCTAATAATGTTCACCCTTAAGATCACACAGTCCACCCCAAACAGCTATCCCTCACAATAATTACCCCCTTTTGGGTACATGCAACCCCCCACAACAAAGTCCAGCACTAGATACCCCACAAAAGGTATATCTAGCCCATTTGTGGCCTTCAGGGTTAGCAGCCAATCCCTGCTATGTCCCACACTGGTAGCTCTTCAAACAGTTCTGGTAAACCTCCTACTGAGCAGGGTTACCTGCAAGCCTGTGTCCAATAAGCACGGTACCTTTACATCCCCTACCTCCGCCTCCACCTGCATTACGTTACATTACATTACATTCATTTAGCAGACGCTTTTAGCCAAAGCGACGTACAGTAAGTGCATACAGAGACATCATCAAGATCACTACAGAACAGACAAGACAAAGCACATCCTTCCCATAATGTAGCAGCTATCCCTAGTAATGAACGTTGACTGTAGTTCACAGTAAGCTGTGGGCAAATCAGCAATACTACACTTCTATTCTAAATACTATTATAAACTATAATAAACAGACAGGAAAACACAGGGAACTAGTAAACAGGGAACTGATATTCCTAGGTTAGGATATCAGTCAAGGTGGAGTCTGAAGAGGTGTGTCTTCAGGCCTCGACGGAATGCAGGAAGGGTTGGGGTAGAACGTAGGGGAATGGGAAGTTCATTCCACCACTGAGGAGCTAATGTGGAAAAACTCCGCAGTCGGGACAAGCGAGAGCCTTTGACACGGAGGGGGGGAAGTGCCAGTCACCCTGCTGTAGAAGACCGAAGTGGTCGAGCAGGAACATAGTTCTGGATTAAGTCCTGCAGGTAGGCGGGGCCTGTCCTATTGGCTGCAGTGTAGGCCAGGGTCAGAACTTTGAACCTGATCCTGGCTGCAACTGGCAGCCAGTGGAGTGACCTCAACAGGGGGGTTACATGGGAAAATTTCGGGAGGTTGAACACAAGCCGGGCAGCTGCATTCTGGATCAGTTGAAGAGGCAGAATGGTGCAGGCCGGTAGGCTTGCGAGCAGGGAGTTGCAGTAGTCCAGGCGTGAGGTGACCATGGTCCGGACAAGAAGCTGGGTGGAGTAGGTGGTCAGGTACGGTCGAATCCTCCTGATGTTGTACAGGAGGAACCTGCAGGACCGAGCCGTCGCCCTGATGTGCTCTTTGAAGTCCAGCCGGTCGTCCAGGACCACCCCCAGGTTCCTTGCAGAGCGGGTGGCAGCCACCACGGTCCCGTCAACGGTGATGGAGAGGTCATGTAGTGGGGAGGTCTTGTACGGCATGAAGAGGAGCTCTGTCTTGTCAAGGTTGAGCTTCAGGTGATGGGTAGCCATCCACTCAGATATGTCAGTCAGGCAAGCAGATATCCTCTCCTTAACCTGTGGAGTAGAGGGAGGGAAAGAGAGGAAGACCTGCGGACAGGGCCAGAGGACTGCTGCACATTGGGGGCTTCCCGCTTCCTTTTTCTCTGGACCCTGACCATGTACCCTACCACTGTGGACAATGTTGCTGTATATTGCCACACCTGGCCACACTCCATGCAAATGGGCTGTTCCTGGGGGTCCCACTGGAAATGCACCTGCCTCCGTCTGACCTCAAGCACATAGCGGTCCTCTTGAACTCGACCCAGAGGCTCTGCACCCCAGAGGGCGGGGCCACTGGAGCCTGCAAACACTGCTGTCTCAGTTTAGTAAGTAGGTTCTTACCCAAGGTGGTCAGCTGGTACTTGAGCTCAGCTGGTGGACAGCCCCTACAATCCCTGAGCACCAGTCAGTTGGCTCCTCAACTCCACCTTGGAATCTTAAGGAGAAGGGCACTGTATCTGGTTTGAGCTTAATGGCATAAGGACGACCCTAAATAGTTTTTTGTATAGCTTTGGGTAGTTTTTCTTTAGAGTCTCTATGTCAATACTGTCCAGTCATGCTACTAGCTCGATACTTGTCATGGCTGGGCTACTAAGTAAGGCTGTTTGTAGATTTTTAACAATGTACACATCTCTACTCGTGTCACCTCTGTCTCTCCCTTTTGCAGCAAAAGGCTGGTAACACCCACCACATCTAGCGGTTGTCGACCAGGCCCAGGAGAGGTCTCATCAAAGGTCTCAGAGTAGGCTTTCAAGTGTGAGAGAAAATGTCCTGAAACACCCTTTCTGGGATAACAGTCACCTGTCATCTGCTCCAGTATCAATTTAAAATTTTACAGATTTGTGCCCAGGAACAGGATATCCACCAGCCAAGGGTCCTCGCCGGCTGACATCTCACTGTAAGCCCAAGCTTCCTGTTTCGGAAGTTTAAATTTAATGCCTTCACATCTCCCGGGAAAGATCTTAAAAATAGAGAAAGCGGCACTCAAGTATAAGCGATTAAGCGCTATTTTAAACGTTTTTTAATTGCACAACTAAAATGTTGAATAAATTAGGAAATAACATTGATTTAGTGGTTTGATAAAATTGCTTTAAAACGTATCTCCAGTGAAAAGTTTCATGTTATCCTACTAGGGTTCAGTATTAGAATGATTATTTCAGGCCAGTTAACAATAACTAGCTACATAATCAGCTCGTTTCCATTCAGCAAGTATCCAGCAAATGAGCCAGTGCAAGCTTATGGGCAATAACCTTTTAAAAATACATTTTGCTTGGATTTCATATTCAATACGGGTCGCTCGGCTCTGTTATGTTTTATACTTCTGTGCTACCTCCAAAGCAATCTAGGCTATGCATCCACTGTTTTGATTGCTGTTTTCTAATATATTTGAGGTATTTTGTAACATACAAGTGTATTATTCCCCATTCCTGCTTATGAGGTATTTTAAAGTGCTGTTAATCAATAAATTGATTGATAATCATTTTCTAGTTTGCTCTTTTGCCAGAATAAAAATTGAGATGTTGGCTAGAGCTTGCTGTCTTATGCAATTTATTGGAAAGTTTTGCACAAACTCATTTGTCAATGGTCTGCTGGCGTCACTGGCTCTGGCGAATTTCAGAGTGCAAGTGCGGTCCAATTCAAAAATAATTCCGCTCCCTCCCTTGCTCCTCCCTGTCGGTTCGAGTGTCGACTCGTGTTGTTTTGGTGCTGCGTCACATCCTCCCAAGTGGAAGTGGCGAGAGGAAGTGCAGGAGGGCATAACATTTAACGGATTGGACCGCAGCCCAAGGAATATACTGTGCTCATTAATCTCATGTACTGATTTATCTGATGCACACACTCACTAAAAAGGTTTTTTTTTCCCCACACAGACAACAGTCCACTTAATTTGCTGGGCATTGGCGTCTTGGATGTGAAGGGGATTTTCTGCATTTGTTTTACTTTAGTGTTTCACTTTGGCTATGGTTACACTAGTCACTTCAATGCGACTTCTAACATCCAATATTGCTAGGCTGCATTAAGTGACAGGTGTGGATGCACACAAATCAGATTTTGTTCGCATTGAGATCAGATCTGCCAAATTTTTTTCTTTGCTTGTAGTCTGGACATAATCGAACCTCTCAAAATGCATTCACTGGAAAAACGCCAATAATCACATCCATATTTTACTCGAGTTCTCTCACTCCCAGGCTTCTGTACACTTTGCGAATGAAGTAGAGGGCATCAGATACCTCATGGACTATATACAGTGCCCTCCACTATTACTGGCACCCCTGGTAAAGATGAGTAAAAAGGGTTATAAAAAAATGCACTGTTTGGTGAATTAGCTTAATGTCACACTGAAAAAATTGAAAAATCCAACCTTTAATTGAAGTAAATTTATTATGAGAAAAAAAATCCCTTATCAAGAAAGAATTATTTTTAACAAAACCATGTGTGCCACAATTATTGCCACCCCTGCATTTATATATAGAATAAAGTAATCATTTTTAATATGTGGTCGCATATCCTTTGCATGCCATGACTTCCTGATGTCTGTGACCCAACAACATCAAAAGACTCTTGATACCTTATTTTCAGGTACTCTTACAAGCGATACTAACGTCTCTGCATTTGAATGGATCTCTATGGGAATTGGGGGGTGGGACTAGATTTAGCTGTAAATTACACTGGAACAGTATGGAACACATGGTTGGCTAATTGGCTCTAAGTCATCAAGGGTCTGACGTATCAAACAAGCCTCAAACCATCACTCTGCTGCCAGATATGCAGTAGATATGGATGGATCACTTTAAGGGTTGTTTCTCCTGACAAATTTTCCGATTGAACTCTATTGAAAAATGTTTAACTGTCCAATATGTTTTGATGCCAAAAAATGGGGGGGGGGGGGACTATGTACAAAAGGTTCTATAATTTCTAAACGGTTCATCCGATATGGATGAAAATACCCTCAAATTAAAGCTGACAGTTTGCACTTCAATCTCATTGTTATATCCTTTCAAACACAAAGTTCTAGAGTACAGAACCAAAATAACAACGAGATAATCAATGTTATTCACTTCACCTGTCAGTGGTTTTAATGTTGTGGCTGATCGGTGTATATATGCTGTCGGGCTGCTAGCTGTTTGCACATTGGTTTATGAGAGGTCATCTACTGGTCCGACAGGGCCCGTTAGCAACCGGCAGCTGGAGGGCTTCTAGCTGTTTTGCAGCTCGGTTTACCAGCGGTGCAGTTCTGCAGGCATCAAAATGGCCGGATTGGAACACCTGCAAGACCTATTAGCAAAGATTTTAGATATATGACAAGATAGGCAACTGATTAATTCGCTCCACTCGCAGACCGCTGCCAACTCACCAGATGCAATCTTCCAGCTTATTTACTAAGATTGCCCCGCTGACACATCGCTGGACGAAAAAAAAACCAGCGTAGTCCAACTTTAATTGACTAGGTAGTGGTCCGATATCAGCATGCTATCTGGGTAACGTTAGCTAAGTTATGTAGCTTATAATTAATTATTCTTGGTTATAGTTCCGTTGCATGCCATATAATCTATGTCTAATCCATTACTACAATACCCAAAGAAATACTTATCCATTATGAATAAATATGTCCATTGTGGGCTTTCACCTACGTTGCCTAAGATATATGGATAGTTCTAATAATGAAGGTATTTACATATAGCTAGCAGAGACAAGATGCATTCAAACTCATTAGTAAGGTTAGCTATACGTTCCAGTGAACATTTTTCCGTTGAAAAGTTGGTGACAAGAGGGTGAAACACTGTCTGGCATCTAGGTGAAAAATCTGCTAAATTTGGTTGAAAGGTGAAAGTTTTTTAACCGGCTCGGATGTAGCCAGGTTTTTACTTTGGGCTAAATTGACACGTTTATTTCAAAACACCTCTTAATCTGAGATTTCCACCCGTCTAGTCTAGATTCAGTTTTTGCTGACTGGGGTTAAATGAATCTTGAAACACCACCGCATAGAGTAACCTAAATCAATGGGGATAATGCCATTGCTACATTGCAAAATTTGTTTATGAATTCATTACCAACCCAAGCACAAAAAATTTGACATTCGACATTATTGAGCCTGATTCTGTCTCTGACTCCACTCTTCACACTCAGATGAAGTAAGGGTTAGGGTTAGGGAATGCAGGAAACGAGTCAATCTGGCAACCAGTTGAGGGTCGTGTGCTTCCAGTTCCGGCTGTGTTATGAAATGCAATCATGACACTAATCATGACACTATCCGGATTATCAAAACAAAAAAGGTTCTGTGCTATCAACAGTCAGGAGGAGGATCAGAAACTGAACAGAAAATGAGAAGAATTCATGGTCATTTTTATTTTATTTCAGTCAATTTTGCAACACTAGGTTTCGTTTTAATTTTTTAATTTAATTTTTTATTTCAGTTAATTAAAATGTCTTTTTTTTGGTTTGTTTCAGTTTGAGTTAACTATAATAACCTTGATCTCACGAACACCAAATGTCATTTTCCAGGAAGTGTTTCATGTTAATAATTAAATGTTGCATAGGATCATTGAATTGCGGACTGCGATCTGATCACAGAGGTCTCAATGAGCTGTCAAATGTGACGTGATCAAATGTTGGAATTCTGATTCCAGAAGTCGCATGAAGTGACGAGTGTAACCATAGCCTTTGCTCGGTCTGTGTTTTGTAAACGTTCCCTTTCTGGGTGGTGCACTGCTCTTTTATGTTCACTGAGCAGGCTCCCTTCACTGTTACATTTGAGCCACCACCCAAACTGCTTTGCTACCGTTTCACGGTGCAGTATTCTACGATCAATACGTTTGATAAATGAGTTTGACACTGTTGTATGAACTCTGCGAGGTTTAATCTCAATAACTGCATGACGTCATGGCCTCCTTCTTCTGCAACATACTACCCAACATTTCTTGCCCTATTACGTCACATATAGCCTGTAACCACAGGTTATCCCACAGTTAGAAGGCTACAGATCCGACCTTGGGCTACTTGGTAGTTGCTGCAGGTTGGCTTCTGGCATTAGAGGTTGCTTAATTAGGACATAATTACTAAAAACACATTAATAAATGGCATGAACTGTGGACCACTGCAGCGCATCCAGGTACTTGGCGGTTATTATAACACGCATTGAGAATGAGATAAGTGTCAGGGGGGAATTATAGCATCCCAGACTGGGATGAAAATTGGTCAAGCAGAGGAGGGGACGATGTGAGCAGTGGCAGGGAAATCCTTGTTCCCCAATAATTAGCACATTTTCTATAATAATAAAATTGATGGCGAGGAGGAGACGGAGAATGCCAGCAAGGAAGCTAGTGTGCTAACATTAGCACCTGACCATGACTATAAATCGACAACCTCCTGTTGAGTTTAGTATTATCAATCATCTAGCGATATTATTTGAGATCACTGTTTATTTTCTCTTTCATGTAAGGCCTTCTTTTTTACAGAATTCCAGCTAACATTACCAGGGCAACATCACTTTGACACTAGTCTCTTCTTGCCTAGTGCTTCCTGGCCACAAAAGTCATTCAGTGATATTTTTCATCCTAGATTGGCCTAAATATGATACTATTGTCAGTGCCAATAATCTCACTGGTCATTTAGGGATACTCCAGCTGCACAGATGCAGGAGAACGCTTCAATGTTGCAGCATGGAGTGGGTGGTTGGGGTCATGGTGTTGGCCTTATGGAGGACAGAGGTGATGTTGCGGTCTGCTATGGCTGGGGGTGGGGAGTCCAATTATTTTTGAGGCGGTGTGAGTGATCCTGAAATCCTAGGTGAAGGAAGTGGCCACAGGTGTGAGTGAGAGTGAGTGAGAGAGAGAGAGAGAGAGAGAGAGAAGGAACCAGGTGAGAAAGTGAACAGGTACTCAAGACAAGATGGCTGCAATGCCAAGAAGAAAGTCATAAGTGTCTCAGGGGCTGTGACCGTATATGATCCCTGTTCACTGCCCCCTGTCTCCTGTCTACTATGTGCCCGCTCTCCTCACTTTGTAAGCAGTGTGCGAAAGAAATCCCTCAAAACTCTTTCCAAACTAGTGGGGAAGTAGTTTGTAATATTATTTTTTTTAAATTTGTTATTGAGAATATCAATCAGTTTACATATGACAATGGTTACAAAGTGTAGATTATGAATGAAGATAGAATTAACAAAAATAAAAAGAGAGTAGTTTGTAATATGTCCCGCTCTTGTACTACAAGTTGTAGTTTTTTACTTCCGGTTTACTTCCTGAAATTGTCAGATGAGTGTGCTCCTGAATCCCCTCAACAAAACCCCGTAAATAAGGGTTTCATCCTGGGATTTTAAGTGCCCCCATTTGTGAGAAAAAGTCGCCCACTCAAAAAGCTTTTTGACAAAGTTGACTCAAATATGCGCCCTCAAAGGGGTGAAGGGGTCATATTCGGTTACGGCCATAGAAAGCACCTGTGTTGCCCACATTGATTGCAGTGCGACCCAAATGATTTTCCCCTTTCTTCAATCTGCTCATATTATACATTCTTCACTCCCACTCTCTTTTTATTTTATGTTTATTTTACGTTTTCAGTTTGTTGGTGGGTGAGAAAAGAATTGGTTGTTAGTTAGTACCTTCATGAACACATTTTAAAACCCCTTTAGACCCCTTTCCGTGGCATTCAGAGAGTCAGTGTTTATTTTTTAGTTCGCTAGTTTGAGTGTGACCACCATTATGGTGTTTTTGTTTTGAGAAATGTAACAGTAATTAATTAATTATAAAATTTGGCTCGCACTTTGCATGTGCACGTCTCACATTCTCATTGGGGGCAGAGCCCCCTAAGGGTCAAATCCTCGAATCGCCCCTGGTGTCGATTACCTCTAACTGGCTACAGGTGTGCCTCTACCCCATTACGATAAAGCCCCAGAGAAAGCGGTGAAATTGCATGCTGCCCACAATCTTTAATCTGAATGGTTATTGTGCCACGTTCCCCGTCTCGTCTGGACGCCTCGCATCACAAGCAATCCCAACATGCTTTGCAGACACAAGGAATCGCCTATCATTGAAAATGAATGGAGGCGGTGTAAGAAATCTGCTCCACACCGCTTTCTGTGGGGCTTTACCATTAGTCTGCCCAACCAATTACTACATTGGCTGTCCTGTGCTGCAGCCAGAACAGACAGGAGACGTGACCTGGACGTGCAGATACACAGAGGGGGAGTGCCAGATGGACAGAGGTAGCAGAACGGAGGGGTCTGGTAGGTGTGAAGGGTCTGATGATCTAAACCAGTACTCGAAACAAGTCACACTGATGCACCTTCTGCAACTAATTTATTTAAATGGTTGTAGCATTTCAGAGGTGGAAGCCCACCTGTGAAATTGTCCTGATGAACTCTGCTCTTATTTAAATTTTTTTATTTAACCTTTATTTAATCAGGAAGTCCCATTGAGATTCAAAAATCTCTTTTTCAAGAGAGACCTGGCCAAGTTAGCAGCCAAATAAGTTTAAAAATACAACATACGCCGCACACAATACACAATACATCATACAACATGATTCACAATTAATTTACAAATGACAACAGATACAATATCAAAGTCAGACCAGTGGCAGTGTCTTCATCACAAAAAGCAGTTGCACACCTCATTTGTTAAGCGTGGAATTATACTTTTAAAATCATCCAATGAAATTAATTTGTCCAATTTAAACTTTTTTTGAAGGTTATTCCATGCCCATGGTGCATGATAATTAATAGCAGTTTTGCCCAGATCTGTAAAAACCCTAGGAGTGTTAAAAAGCAACCATTGACTAGAACGTAACTGGTAGCTACTAGAGTTGAGGCAGAGGAGTGTGCAGAGGTAGAGAGGAAGTTTGCCTAGGATTGCCTTGTAGATAAAAACCAACCAGTGTTGTTCTCTGCGAGTGGCAAGTGATGTCCAATGGTGGGTTAAATACTTTGCATTTGTGATGAAACGTAGGGATGCATGATACACAGAGTCAAGGCTCTGGAGAACAGGGGAAGCTGCATGCATGTATAAAATATCACCGTAATCAATTACAGACAGAAAAGTACCTTCAATAAGTTTTTTCTTGGCGTTAAAAGTAAAACATGCCTTATTTCTGAAGTAAAAACCAAGTTTAACTTTAAGCTTCTTGATGAGGTTTGTAATATGTACATTAAAAGAAAGTGTCATCTATCCAGATCCCCAAATACTTGTAATTGGGCACCCTTTCAATGGATGTGCCTTCAGAGGTTACTATGCATAGATCATCAGGTGACTGTGAGCGTGCTTTAGAAAAGACCATGCATTTAGTTTTTTGTGCCTATAAAACCAATTTCAAATTAAAAAGAGCAGACTGTAGTAACTGAAACGCAGTCTGAAGCTCTTGAACAGCCTGGGTCAATGAGGGGGCGTGCGTATAAATGACTGTGTCGTCTGCATACAAGTGGACATTTGCTTGTAAGTCCTTTCCCAGGTCATTTATAAAAATGGAGAACAAAAGAGGTCCCAAAATTGAGCCTTGAGGGACACCTGCAACAATCTCAAGAAACTGTCAAATGAGGCCCAGAGCGTGGTTTTTGGAATGTCCATCTTTAACACTCTTCAGTGTTAAAGCTAGCACAGCAGCTAGCAGCTTTGCATTACTAATACTTATTAATAGTTAACCAAACATATTTAGTGGCTTAGTGGTTTGAAAACCTATTCTGAACACACACACAACCTGGCCTGGCTGTAAGTACATCTGTAGCAGTGTGTTTCGCTTTGGGTTATGGAATCTTAATTAGTTCACACCCTGTTCATTGTCCTAGGGCCCTTACTGGAGGCCTCGTCATATCACTTTACCCCTCTGCTTTAAAAATTCTGCTGAAATGTATTCTGGGTGCAGGACTGTCTAACAGCAGCAGGCATTCAGGGTTTTCGTTATTGCCGCTGTGGTTACTGTTTGTTTAATGCACAGCGTATGCCTGCAATTCATCTGCCTGCAATTAGGCAGCTGTGAGAAGCAGTGGATCAGACCGCGGCTTTGGACCTGAGGGATGTAATATTTGATTCCTGGTCGAGGCGCAGCTGCTGTTTGCGTCGTGTCATTCTTTCTGTTCAGCTCTAGCGATGAGTTATAGAACCTGTAAAATGCAACATTGTGAGAATTTGAAGATTCCCAGAGGATGCATGCATCTGTTTAACAGAGAAGAGATGTATAATTTCAACAGTAAGACTAGTCGAATAAAAAAGTGGATTTAAGCAGATTGCTCATTACGCCCACCCCCCAGCTTAACACAAACTGATGCCGCATCACATCTTCTGTACAGTTTACACAAGCCTTCAAGTCTCAGGACTTGAATGAGTCCCCAGTCACACTCTCAGGAAATAAAAATGTTCATCAAAATGTTGATGAAAAGGCTCTTTGAATTGTCAGATAAAGAGGTAACGCGTAGGATGGTGCGTTGTCTGTCCTTGGCCGGGGGAGAATGTGCTGTGAACTGAATGGATGAATGCCGGTTCCGCTTCCCAACCGTCCTTAGATGTTTAACTCGCTCCGTCATTGCCTGACCGCCACCCTGTCAGTCGAGGCAAAGGGCTCAGGAGCGGTGGAATTGTTGTGCCACCCACTCTCCCCGCACTCTGATACCCTGACTTTGTCCGGGCCTAGCTCAAGGTAATCCACCACGGAGGGAATTACGCAAGTCCCCTCTGCTTTTCTCGCTGAAGACATTTGAAAAGGTTCCCTCCGGCATTCATTTCTGCCCACGCAAAACATCCACTGACTGCAGCGCAGGGTCAGAGCCGCAGCCATGGCTCGCACGCGTAGCCTGGCTACGCTGAAAAGATCTTCGTCAAGCAGCCTTCAATCAAGATAGGATGTGCGTAGGACACAGTGGCGCTTGCTGCGTATCCCTATAGATTTTTCCCTGGTGTCCGGCACTTCTGCCTTCCTTCGATGATTGTGTCTTTCAGGAACCAACATCAGTCAGGTGTCACATGGGGTTCCATTGAGAAGTTTCCGGAGCAGCACACTGCTGCCCTTGGTTTGGGACATGTCCTGCCTTTCCTTTTCCTTTTTGTGGGGGTCCTGTCTGCAGCTTGACTAATATCAGCTCTCTGTAATACTTGAACAACAGAACTGCAGTCTAAACAATAAAAACCTAACCTTTCACTAAAATTATTTGACTGTCCTCAACTACGGCCCTGTGTGTTCATCTTATCATTCCCACATTCCTTCAGAATGCTGGACAATACAGATCAATTACGGAATCTAAATCAAGGCAGATTATTTTGTCATATATACTGTATATACGTATATCTACATACAAACCCCCAACTCCAAAAAAGTTGGGAAAGTATGTAAAATGCACATAAAAGCAGAAAGCATTGATTTGTAAATTCACTTTTACATATATTAATTGAAAACAGTGCAAAGAAAAGATATTTAATGTTTTACCTTATCAACTTTATTGATTTTTGTAAATATACACTAATTCTGAATTTGATGCCTGCAACACGTTCCAAAAAAGTTGGGACAGGGGCAAAAAATGCCTGGGAAGTTCAAAAAACACCTGTTTGGAACATTCCACAGGTAAACAGGTGAAGCAATCATGACGGGGTATAAAAAGATATCAAAAGACTCTTGATATCTTATTTTCAGGTACACTTACAAGCAAACTATAACCTCTCTACATTTGAATGGATCTCTATGGGAATTGGGGGGTGGGACTAGATTACGCTGTAAATTACACGGGAATAGTATGGAACCCATGGTTGGCTAAATGGCTGTAAGTCATCAAGGGTCTGCGGTATCAAATGAGCCTCAAACCATTACTCTGCTGCCAGATATGCAGTAGATATGGATGGATCACTTGAAGGATTGTTTCTCCTGATTTATTTTTCCAGAGTTCAATAGGAAAATGAGTCAGGAGAAACAACGCTTAAAATGGTCCATCCATATCTACTGCATATCTGGCCTTGGCCATTTAAAGATAAATGAATATCCTGAATTGATCTCTTGGTTGCTTTAAACTGACCCTCTGATCAGTCATGAGGGTGATGCAATGGCCCAGAACAGTGAATAACATGGTGAATTTGTTGGATTGCAAGTACAAGCCACAGGCCCAGTGAATGACTTATAAAGATGGACATACATGTGCTGTGTGTTCTGACAGGTCCATGCTGCTTAAGTAACCATTCAATGGTACTATTATTCTCTCATAGTAGTTACACTCATTGTGCATCACATCCAATAGCAGAATAATTCTAAAGGAAATGTTGTATATTCATGAGGACAAACTATCATTGTGCACTATGTAAGTATGTGGTTGCTTCTTTGCCTAATGGAAATGAGCAGTTGTCCAGTTGTAATGCATCCAGGATCCAGAACAAAGTACCAAATCCGCCAAAATCCAGGATAATAATGAATGTCTATGTCCACATGGGGGCAGTGTTGTAACATAAGAGCACATGGAAAGCATAATGATTTACCAATGAAGTCTGAGAAATACAGGCATTTTGAAGCACAAATTTTATTCAACAAACTTAACAAAACATTGTAGATTCCCAGATAACATGCCTCTAAAGACCCACTCGTTTCACCTCTGTGACAAAGGAACACTCACAGTAAGTCATGGCATTGAGAAGAGATTATGATTACACGTACAGTCTGGACAGTCGTACAATGTACGTATTAAGTCACAAATTTGAAACAACAGAAATAATCAATAACTTCTTTGCATTAATACTCCATCCATTACGATGCATTAATATACCCCATGCAGTTACATTCCAAGGTAAAACTGACAGGGATGTTTTCATAGAGATGAAGCTGCATATAACGATCTGTTTTAGTTTACTGGTGCTGCTTATTGTTGATCTTTGCTTTATGCTTAACATTAGTTAAACCTTATTTTTAACCTCACACCCCATGCAATCGAAATCTTCTGGTGGTCAATTACCCCCAAGAGCATAAATATTCATGCCACACGACGACCACAGTGACCTAATTACTTCCAATTCCTGCTGTGACAACATGTAAAACCAAATACGCATGCTGTTGAGTCGTAACAGTAGATTGCCTAATCAAAAAGGCTAGTTTTTAAAGAGGGAAATAATAATGTAACTAAACGTGGATGTGGATGATGCGACTCATCTTGCAGACCTTTTTCCTTTGAGTGCAATTTTGTTTTGCAAGATACTAGCATCAATTTTAAAGCAAAAAAAAAATTGACTTGTTTGCTTCCCTACAATCATGCAAGCGTCCGCAGTGAGTTCATTGGGAAAATCGCTGCATTAGGAAACCGCGGATCTCATAATCGCTGCTACAATTCCTCCAGCATCGGCACTGATGGCAGGCCTCGCTTTAATTTACACCTTGATAACCGCTGCCATTCAGGAGTAATATAATCATGCTTGGGTTCCCTCATCCTCCAGCGAGACGAAATCAATATCGTCCTGAACCCAAAATGGGTTCTCGCTCCATGTGTGAGGAGCCAGAACTAATTTGGGAGAATGGGGAAGTCCTTGTCGTTACAGGCTGGAAGAGAGAACGTCGTTTCTTGGTAGTCCACTGTTAGTCAGCCCATCGTCCCAAGAGTGTTGTTTAGCATCTCTTTGAATTATGCAAGAGCACTGCAATTACTGCCCTTGTCTATACATTTCCACTCTTGGTCATATGAATCAAGCAATAATGTGTAAAAGGCATCACGATAGGGTTTACACAAGGGTGAACAAAAGGGAATGTAACCTGGAAAACCACACTGATGTCCGTTCGCTATTTCTCATTGGTTCACTAAAGTATATTAGGATAACAATGTGTCGTGAAAGGTTTCATGCATAAGGATCTGTGAACAGGGAACAGAGGGCTATGTTCTTGATTTGCATTGCAAGAAACGCCTGGCCACAAGCCCACCCCACAACCCCTGATCCCCACAGCGCTGACACAAATCAACTGATGCAAAGAAACGCTTCATTAAACGCGGGTAACCAAAGCCAAGAGGTTCAAACTGATATGAAATGGCACTTGCATATTCCATTTGTGTAAAAACAGATATGTACACTACAAAACTAAAGAGAGTCCCTGCAACAATCCTGCGACAGCTACTCAAAGCAACACGAGGAGGATCGCGTAACTACAGCCCTGCCTTTGCAGGGAGTGAGCATGGGCAAAGAGTGGCTTATGATCCCAGCTGCTTGTTACTCTGTCCTCTCCTCTTACAGTGAAGTGGCATTCTTCTCACAAAGCCACTGAACTAGACAACATATGCATTTCGGGGGGAAAAAGTCAGGGGACTGGGGTTTTTGTGTTTTTGTTTTCCCTGTAAATACCAGCTCCGGAATTCTAATTTACACCTGAAACTTAATGCGCAAAGCAGGTGTGCGAACTAACCCAGTGCTGTTTGCACAGACTCCCAATGAGTGGAGGCTGGGGGCAGGGAGTGGAAGGGGCACAACAGGAACACAAAAACTCCTCTCTTGGCATCCGTCTAAACGCACAATCCAGCGGAGAAATCTCCGCCACGGGTAGCAAAAGCGAAGAGCAGAGTACAGACACCCTGCATGCACTGCACAGCCTGTCACACCAGGCCACATGTTAGTGGAAAGAAGCTAAGGGGCAGCTTGGGGAGTCCCGGATGGACTGGCAGGAGCTAGCTGGTGTTTTTGGGCGGGCCGCTACAGCAGGAGGCCCCGCCTTTGTCCGCTGCACCGCTTTTGGTGTCAGCCACAGCTTCCCCGGCACCATTGCTGGTGGGCGTGGTCAACTCCCGGCTGTGCTGCCGATCCCTGTTTAGCTCCTCCCACTTCACCCTGTTCTCCTGGATCAGGTCAACCATTGGCTGCAGTTTTGGGTTTAGTTTCACCAGAGTCTTTAAGAGAGATACAGAGAGAGAGAGGAGGGCAAAACAATCTTTACTTCACACAAGGGGAAAACCGAAGGCACAAAATCAAGGACTTGAGGTAAAATAATAGATAAAAGGGTAGTGTCCACTAACAGAAATAAGGCATAGTCATTGAAGGCATTCACAAACTAAACAAAATCTTAAATCCTGCAGAGGAGATGAATAAGCAGATATGTAATATAATAAAATCAAAATATTAACTGAAAACAAAAAAAACTGAATCTGGGGAGAGGAGGATGAACTGAAAGATAACTCCTTTCCCATTCCAGACAGGGATTTGAATGGGTCTTCTACATTGCCTTGTAAGTGCTATGAATAGTCTTGTGGCATTTGTGCACAGTTGTCCTGGACATACAGTAATAAGCCAATGAAATCTCAATGACATCAACATAGAGTTTGATATTACACAATACACAAGATGGGCAGTGATCCATTATTGTCCTTTCCCATTACCTCACTTTACCAGACTGCAATACATGGCTTTGGATGGCTCTGGCAATATACAGCAAAATGTATTATGGGAGATTATTGTTTCAGTAAGATGAACTGAAAGGTCTTTTTATCTTGGGTATTTATTTTATGTTAAACATATTTATGTTTCCGCTGCATTCATACTACATCAAGGATGAAGGACAACACACAGTATTAAAAACTGAATATGGTATATAATTAGCATTGTCATTTCATCTCTTTTGCCTGTTCCTACTCCAGTTGAATTGCTGTGATACATGATCTTTCAAAAATCCTGTAACAAATTGTCTCAGAAGCAACATATTTATTGTGGTTACCCAAGCTGGCTGCAGTCTTAAGTGCTGTGTCAATCCGCTGCTTTTGTAATGGTTGCTAATTAACTCACATTTTTACCAACACTGGTTCATTAGGATGCAATTCCCACAACAGGAGGAAAAGACACACAGGCCGTCTCTGGTGCAAAACCTACAGCCTATCGTCTCTGATGAAAACATCCAAGACGCTGTTCACCTGCAGCTGAAAGCAGCACCCAGTGGGGTAGAATTCATTATTCTACCCCGCTCCTGTACTCTTAAACATGACGACGCACACCGCCCCCGCAGGAACCGACAGCGGAGCTGCACGCCGCGCCGGAATGAATGTCATTACAGCGGCCGACAACCATTTCATTTACTCTGACACGTTTTTATGGCAGCACATCAGACTGTAGATAGCACTGTGTTTTGCCTTAACTATAAGGGTATGTGCATCGATGCAGACTTGTATATGATGTCCATAAACCAGTCTGGAAAAAATTCTGCATTGCGAAGTGGAGAGCATCAAAGTAGGGAGACTCTTCATTCGGTCTGTGATTTATGGAAGCGTGCGTCTCCTCGGATTGTCATAGGCATGGGCGGCGGCTATGGCCTCCCTGAAATTACACTTCATGTCTGTGGCGTGTCGGAGCGCCGGCTCGGCACAAGGCAGGTAGGTGTGTGCCTCGTAGAATCATGTGACCGCAAATGTGTGACGTGCAGGAAGAGGCGAAGTTTAATCTCCCTTGCTTACTCCCTGCAGACGTTGGGGGGGGGGGGGGTGAAACTTCATTAACAAGCCTGGATCCTCGCTACTTGCGGCGGCCCCTCTCACAGGAAGGAGCTGGCCAATAAGGAGAGAGGAGAAAGCTCCCCAGGGGCTTTCCACTGAACTGTGCTCCTCTAGTTCTTCAAAACGTGGTCTGCTCATCTCTCCTTTACGTCTAACTCGGCTGAAGGCTTAGTCTTCTGCATAGGAACAAAGGGCACGCGTAATTATCTTCACCACTGAGTAACTACTTTACTATGACTGAAATGAGGCGCAAGTCATTTTAAATTGCATGCTTTTGTCTTTAGCTTGTACAGCACACTTTGTGTCCCCAGTGATATAATGGGCACATACTGGTTAAATGAAAGTTGAAAAGATAGGGGTAAACAGGGCTAAGGGCTTTGGGTATAGTAACACACAACCTCTATCCCCAATTATTACTATTTTTTGTTTGTGATACCAAATTATAGTTCAGCCATCCTGTTTCCCTCCATTCAGGAGGGTACATACTCGAAAAATAGATGTCCTCTGAACGGCACTTCTTCCTTTTGCAGTCCATCAGACTGTGGGGCACATCCCACGTTTGAAAACCACTTAATTGATTGGCCTTGAGACGTGGGCAGGAGCACTGAAGGCTTACATCTGTGTACATGCTAATTATCCTCCATGACTCTTTGTGACATAAACCTGAAGACCAGGCATAATGGGCCTCATTCACCAATCACTCTACTGTCAAATTTGTTCTTAAGACGTTCTTTAAAACGCTTTTACAAACATTTCAGGATTAACTGATGTTTGCATTCTGTGCTTCTGTTCTACCAATTAAGAAAACATTGGTGAATGCCAGAATGTTCATAAAAACGTTTTAAAGAAAGTCTTAAGAACAAATTAGTTCGTAGAATGGTTGGTGAATGAGGCCCAATGTTTCTAAAGCTGTTGTGTGGTTTTTAGCCCTTACTCTTAAAAACTTTTCCAAAGCAACATGTCTTTACCTCTTAGTTATCTGCACTGATGCCTGCAACATTTCTAATACTAGCTATGCCATTACAGTCAAACAGATAAAACAGGTACCCTTACCCCAAACCATAACATCTTCCCTTCCCAGATCTCTACTCTGCACAAAGCACGGAAAGGAAAAACTTGGTGACAGTATAGAAAACATTATATACACCATTTTTCACACACATCCTTGTTAAAAGCATGTACGTCTGGCAAATCGATGCAGGCCTGACATATGACTGGTAAATGAGGCTAAAGGCTAATGTAAACGCAGCACTGCTGATTCTACACAGGTCAAAGGTTAACCGTAACTTGAGTCTGTGTGCTGCAATGAATCAGAATGCGGCGGAGTATAAATTTCATCACGTTCGCACCAGAGAGCCCCACGGCTCTATCTCCGTTAGAGCCATTCACCTCTCCCTTCCAAATGATAAGGCTCAATTTCATGGCCTGGCCAACATTGTGCAGTTTAAATGCATTCGGCCATATTATTGGCTGTCACCTCGCGCAGTGTGAACACTCCCATTGTACGTTTAACCTAATATGCCATTTAAGAAATCTCTCATACAGAAAGATTATAGGCCACAGCAATGCTCCTTCTCTTCATCTGACATCATTTGGAACTTGTCCTTAATATGCTCTGGCTCCATTAGTCCTCTCTGCCTTGCGTTTGCCTCAGGAATGGTAATCCAGCAAAGACAGAGAGAATCCTGTTGTTTACAGTGGCTGCAGTAAATCTCCGTTAAGGTCGGCTTATGGAGAGACAAAGCTACAGGAACTCTGCCCCTTTGGGAGAACCATTACAGTATTATTTTGGATTACTCTCAAAGCTCAGACAGGAAGCACCATTTTAGGGCCGGAAGAGTAGTGTGTGTGTATATAGCCCCTTTCACACATCCATCTTAACACGTAAATGTCCCGGAAATCTTCTGTGTCTGCCTCATGTGTCAATAAAGCTGGAGTCGATTATCGATGTAAGACGACAATTTTCCAGATGAGGATCTAGTAAGATTTTTCGGTCCATCCTGGTTTACTTCCAGTAATATCAGCCTGAATGCTCCAAACAGAAGGAAATCCTTCCTAAATATTGAAGTCTTACAACAGTAGAGACTGATGCCATGGGACTGTTACAGATGCCAGCCTAATTTATTTTGCACAACTTGCAATTTAACAATAAATTACACAAAGAAGATAACAAAAGTCCAGGGGTAAGGAACCCTGGTCCTGGAGAGCCGCAGGGTCTGCTGGTTTTAGTTGTTACTCGCCACTTAATTGATCAATTAAAGCAGTTGATTACACAGTTAACTCACCTCACCTGGTTTCTTTGGTCGAAGTAGTTGCTGTATTTAAGGTGAAAACAAAAACCAGCAGACCCTGCAGCTCTCCAGGACCAGGGTTCCCTACCCCTGCAATAGACTGACACTTAAAATGTCACTGCAGGAATTTAAACTTGTATTTCAATGGTTATCCTCCAGGGGTCTCCCAAAATACAACGGAGTTTCAAATTGAGACATTTATAAAAACAATTAGTTGATCTAATATAGGGAGAGTCAGAGGAAGGAAAGTGAACATGGATGGAGGTTTAAATGCTACGAAAAGCATGTCCTTGAAGAAACATGTCAAGCAGTATCCGCCTGATACACTGCATACCGACGGATTGAATTTATTTTGCATAACTTGCAATTTAACGCAAAGAAGATAATAGACGGACATTTAAAAACTAAGAAACATCACAGAAGAGACTGTTAAACAACTGGCCATGTTACAATTGTTTTCATTCGAACTTTGTACATGACATTCACCACTTTTATTTAATTTATCTATTTTGTTTTAATATACCTCAGCTGCAATCTATTTTCTTATTACTAATATGATTCATTTACTTAACTTTTTTGTGCAAGTTAAATATTATATAACTGCTCTCATTTGTTTTAATGTAGGCTTTTCCCACTGCTTCTAACAAAAACATGCCCCTGTACAACATTTAAAAATACTGCAGCGTGTCCACGGTAGTAAGTAATCAAACTGAATTTAGCATGCGAGTGTCGCCCTCTGTCATCGTCTGTGCTTAATTAGTCACAATTACTGTGTCAACAGAGATGAATGAAGTGGTGCAAATGGGATAATTGTTTGACAAGCGTTTGCTATCGTGACCTACAGCAGGCGGAGGTACCAATACGCGAAAACAAGGGGAAACAAACTGGTGGCCCTACCTATAGGAGATTATGTCCTTTACATGAATGTGTGACTGACCTCCTCGCTCCCTCATTAAAGGTGCAGTAAGCAAGATTATTTTGTTATAATTTTGGTGAAATAATTACATTTTCTCATTACATTCCAGCTATCAATAAATCAAGTGTTCTGAGAAAAAATCTGGTTTCTGTGAGTGTCCTGGTGTTCATTCCAATCGCTTATTTTTACTCCTTGTATCCTTTCCTCGCTCCTTAGCTCCGCCCAATGGAGGACACGAGAAAGGGATGCAAGGATCAGATACGAGGGTGGAGGAAACGAGGCAACATGTAGCCCTATTAGGCAAATCGTCCTTGCTCAATCAAGCGTCATCGTCATATTATGCTCACGTGCTTAACTAAACTCCTCAAAAAAAGTTTGGAAACGTTATTTCGGTCGATTATTCCTCCCCTTTAATAATACCAATTGGTATTGTATTTTATATCGCTGGAAAGCCTGATTAGTCACCTTTACAACGAGGTACAACTTGTAAGGATCATGCATTCGTGGAATGAGCAACACAGCTAACCGTGTGGGTAGCGGCCCAAAAAAATGTGCCAAAATCCCCTGCAATATTCTTCTGTTGGTATTCACTCTCGTTTTGAGTTGCTTGGTGGATTGGATGATTGCACTCTCCCACAGTAATAAGGAAAAAACAACACATATTGGCCATTTTTACACTTTATTAATTTTACACTGTCAGGGACCTCAGTAGCGTGTGGAAGATCCATACGCAGTCACAACAGCTTGACACCTCCTCCTCATGCTGGTCACCAGCCTGGTCACACACTGCTGTGGGATGGCATCCCATTCCTCAACCAGGATTTGCCGCAAGTCAGCCAACATGGTTGCGTTGGTCACTCTGGCACGTACAGCACGCCCAAGCTGATCCCACAGGTGTTCAATTGGGTTGAGGTCTGGACTCACGGCAGGCCATTCCATCCTCTCCACTCCCAAATTCTGGAGGTACTCTGTGATGATCCTGGCTCTGTGGGGGCGAGCGTTGTCATCCTGGAGGATGGAGTTAGGTCCCAGATTCTGGAGATATGGGATCGCCACTGGCTCCAGAATCTCATTCCGATATCTCACTGCATTGAGATTGCCTTCAATGATGACAAGTTCTGTTTTGCCTGTAAGAGAGATACCGCCCCACACCATGACACTGCCCCCATTGAAAGGTGTCACGCGATCTGTGCAGCAATCTGACTGGCATACACCTGCCAGCACTTGAAGCTCAAAACGAGAGTGAATACCAACAGAAGAATATTGCAGGGGATTTTGGCACATTTTTTTGGGCCGCTACCCACACGGTTAGCTGTGTTGCTCATTCCACGAATGCATGATCCTTACAAGTTGTACCTCGTTGTAAAGGTGACTAATCAGGCTTTCCAACGATATAAAATACAATACCAATTGGTATTATTAAAGGGGAGGAATAATCGACCGAAATAACGTTTCCGAACTTTTTTTGAGGAGTTTATAATGCTTTTGTTTATTTTTCATGAATAAATGGTGCTTTTTGGAACGGTAAAATTGCATTTGTGTAGGGGTGTGCCTGCCACGTGGAAGATGTGAAGAGTGGTGGATAATTTTTACACGTCACGCGTTCCGAGAAAAGTCTTCCGCAAAGGCTACATTTGAGTTTCCTCACTCCGAGGAGCATTTAGCAGTTTGGAATGTCCTTAAAGATGGCGAACCAAGATCGGTTTCCGGGTCAGGCGAGGACCGAGGAGAAGAGGACGGATAAAATAAGCGATTGGAATCCACCCCTGGGCTCTGTATTAGGCTGTCAAAAAATCAAACCCGGTCTTACAAAAACCAACCAATCAGGGCTAGCTATGTAGCTACCAATCAGGACAACTATCTACAAGCAAAGGATCCTCCCCATAGAATAAACTCCTCCCTGTCTCTGCGCGTGCACGGCTTGATTGTTTTCCCCCCCTTTTTAACAGCACTCGGAGAGTTCGCACATGATATGGCTGGCTGGCTAACTAGTGTGTGCAAATATAGCTATGGAAAACACAAACAAACTACCTATTCCACATTTACAGACAACAGCGTACACTGCCAAGCATAGTAAGAAACGGAAGACTCCAGCCAGAGAGGAAAGAAGTAGAATGGAAGGTGCCTGACTTAGCTGCAGGTGCTGCTGTGGAAACGCAAACAAACTTCCAGTTGATATGTCTTACAACACGTATGCTATAACATTGTCACTAACAAAGCTAGCTAGCTGGGTTCCAGTAATGTAGATGTATGTGTTATTCAGTCACATTCGTATGTTCTATGGTCATGCTCACCATGGTCGGTGTTGTTTTTCACCTGTGAATCAGACATGACTGACTAGCAAGCTAGCTAGAACGGCTGGCAGCGCAGCGTTGCTTGCTCAGTGTTGCCATGTCCGCGGTTAGGGTTTACAGCCAAATTGGACTAGCTACTTTCCAAGTGCAGTCGCGGGGGGAAATTAAAAGTCACAAAAAGTTTTAAAAGGTAAGAAAATAGGTTTATTTCCACTAAAATATGTTGGTTTCGGTTAAAAATATATTTTGGGTTAGTTTTGAGTCACCATTTGGCTGGAAACTCTTGCAAGATCTGGCAACCCTGTGCCCGCTTCCGCTCAAACTCAGTAGCGTGAATGATTGGAGCGCGTGCATTCACCCTTGCATTTCTGGATCATCATTTGGTGGAATGGGCTTAGGAGAGAGATAGGAGGGAGGAGAGAAGCAGGGGAAAGTCATTTTGCTTGTATCTTTTCAAACTTGCCTACTGCAGCTTTAAGAATTAAAAACAGCCACCGTGCATAGGAGGAACAGCTTTTTAACCCCAATTTTAATCTTTTCTCCCAGCCTGGAATTCCAAATCATACGTGTCACACCATCCCATCTAATGCGGGAGGAGGCTAACTAGCATACGCGTGCTACATACACGCAGCCTGCTGTCCACTGCCTGATCTGTTCAGCATGTGTGCCAGAGAACTGCACACTTCTTGCACAGGCAGGCTGTAGGTTACCTGTCGACCCGGGGAGTTGCTCTCGTATGATGAGGCAACGTGGTCTCACTCGGACTCGTCACATAGCGACGCTTCTGCCCAAGCGTCGCTATGTGACGCCAAAGGTAGCCTTTTGCGTCGTATATTGACGCAGCCTTTTGCGTCGTATATTGACGGTTGTGGCCACATAATTTGTCTTTGGTTGTGGCACTTCTATATTATGCTTTTTTATTTTTATTTTTTCTTCATCTGGTAGAGAGTTACGTGAACTCTTGTGGTCGGGCTCGCCCACTATCTTAACAGTTCGGGCATGAGCCCGAGTTACATGAACTCCTGTGAGGTTATGTTTAGGGGTTGGGGGTGGGGTACGGGAATCACGAACTCAGAAAGATCTCCGCGCACACGGCGAAGACTGAGCGGGCATGCTCGCAGTCGGTTATCATGAGCAAAGCCTTCGCCATAGTAGGATTCGTAAATTCGAGACGAGTGCGTCAAATAATGACGCAAAATGCCTCCTTCTGCGTCTAAAGGATGACGCCGTAGGAGCTGCCCAAGCGTCGCTATGTGACGACTTGGGAGTGAGACCAGGCTGGATGAGGTGGGAGTTCCCATCCCCAGGAAACCCTCCCCCACGGCGAATGCTACAGGCGGCTATGCTCCACCCTGCAGCGTCACCAGTGTCAGCCACCATTGGCACAATAAGGATTACATTCCAGACCAATGGGTGCATTAGTGCGCTGAGAATGAGGTTTAAAAAGTGATCGAATCAACAAACGAATCAAGAAAGTTACCACGGCGCTCCCGGGTGGCTCGATCCGTCCACAGTTCTCCCAAAGGACGAGCTGGCCTAAATCCCCTCTGCCGTATCTGTACATAGATAGGGGGGGGGGGGGGATTCCTTTGAAAACGGGCGGTTGCATAACTTGATTAATATTCCGCTCAGCAGTGAACCGCTGAGAGAGCTTGACTGATGATGCAGGATCCTCTTCCTCCCACGTACGTAACCACCAGTCTGTGAACTTCCTCAGTGCCCCCCACCCCCGCCTGTTTTACTTGAATTGCCACTGTGGTGACCGCATAGAAATGGCTGTTTTCTAAACATGAGCACCGTGAGCCCAGCCTCAGATCAGAGGGCAGAAATCTATCATATTTCCTCAAAAGAATAGGTGGAATAGAGCAGTCTCCATCTCTGTAGAAAGGTCTACTACCATTTCACCATTATCCGCAAAAGAATGAGGAGTAACAGTGTATAATCATTATTGCGAACAGCAGTTTCAAAGTGAATGTGCTGGCAATATGTGGTCAATTTCACATTGCAAAAGAAGGTCAAGTATCTGTTTTTGCCTTTAAATAAAAAAATATTTTTAAGAATGGTGGTGCTGTATATCTCTCACTCTGCAGCTATACTTCTCTCTGACATGCCTTTCACTCCATTTAAATGATCTTTAATCTTTGCTCTTTTTGTAAATTGAAATAATTTCTACCAATGGCTTGTTTATTCAAAACATGGGTGGACTATGGGATTTTAATAGGGTCTGGGGTGTGGGTGGGAGAGGATGTGCGAGTTGTCTGTATCTGTGTATTTGTAGTGTATGTTATGTATTGTTGTTTTATCTGTGTTGTATAATTTTGGATCTCTGTGTTTATAGGACCCCCTCGAAAATTAGATGCTACATCTCAAGGGGCAATTCTTGCAATAAAATTCAAATTCAATTCAATACTGTATCAGAATTTGTGGGTGTTCATTTCCTTCTGAAATATGTTGATATCTTATTATTAACTTGGGTAATGATGAAATAAATTTGAAACTCCAATTGCTTCTGTTCAATGTAGCTTCAATGCACGTCCAATCACAGAGAGGGTCTGCTCCAGCCAGGTGAGGATTGACGTCATGGTCTACCCTTTTATTGCGGAGCTAATCTTCCTTTTCATTGCCTGCTCTTTTCAGGGCTCTTCTCTGATGCGCTACGGTGTGCTGAAAGCTAGCTATACGCACCTGGCATCATTCAGGCCAATTCCATTGTGTCCCATGTGCAAGAATAGGATATTAAAGGAAAACTCCAGGCTAAAACACTTTGACATTGTTAGAATTCAACATTATAAGTGAATTCTAACAGTGATGCTTAAATGCAACCCAGGTCCTATTTTCCGATTTTGTGTGTTATTTCAGTTTTCAGCAGCTAAACTCGAGTTCTGTAAATGACGTGACGTCACGCGGTGATATTGCCACAGCAGGCACAGTGCAATTTAATATGAGAGCGTGTCTTCAACTTGCTATAGCACAAACTATAAGTATCAGATATTCGTTTCAGCCCATTAGGGACAAGTCAGGGGTTTTGCCTTGAATTCCGGCTAATGAACGTTCTGCAATACTCCTCCTGAGAGAAATCAATCATTTATCAAGAGGACATACCAATCTTGCCGTGCTATCAGCCTCAATAGTCCAGAATGCAATGTGGCTTTGCGGGGGATTGAGGGCATGGCCACAAATTCTCCAACTTAACTTAATTTTAGCTTTTTAGCTAACGTTCTCACAAAGGGGGGTGGCAAAAGTAGTTCTGGGTAAGGTAGGAAAATAACACAATGGAGCAGATCCAGAAGAAGTCTGACAGCAGAGCAAGTGAAAAATTGTGAATAGCAATCAAGTAAAATATATTACACATATCAGATAATAAACCCTGGGATGAATTGGCTCCGCTGCAACACATTTACTAACCAAATGTTTTAGTCTGGAGTATTCCTTTAAGTCACACTCACTCTGAGGTGTTCAACTGTGTCCGTGACATTCTTTGAGACTAAATGAAAGATTCTGCGCATCCTCCTCATATGAATTGGCACAATTCGAATGGCGCATTTATTTCGCAAGACATCACTTAAGACAACGCAATATAAAAAGGCTGCAATCTCTGCATTTAGAAACCTCAGAATGTTAGAAAAGAGCTCAGAACTCAGTTGACACTGAGGATTTTTGCTTATGAAAAGCTGCAATGCTAATACTTTCTTTGACGTGGGTGAGCCTGTGAAATATTTTATATATTCAGGTTCCCAGCTGCCTGTAGTTGTGTCACCTCTCCTCTATGTTGCTGATACCACCAGCTGGTGAGGGTGAAAATATCTGAGGAGGTGCAGTCTCCTGGAGGAAAGACAGTAAACGCGTTTAAAGGACAAACCTTGCATCTTGGATCAGAATATGGGAGCCTGGGGAGCCAGGGGGTGTGGTGTACTCTAATGGGATGTGGTGGGGGCGGGTCCATGTCTGCACAGCACACTGATGGGGGTGTGGCGAGGGTGCGTGAGGAGGCGTGTTCTCACAGTTCTGTACCTCATAGAGAGGGGCGCAGATCCCATCAATCCATTCCAGCTGCAGGCCAGGGAGCTCATCTTTCCGATTCCGATCAAAGATGGCCTGGAACACAGACACCACCACGCCTTTCATTACACCTATGTGCTGTGCACAGCGCCTCCCCCTGTCTAGAGGAACACATAAGACATAACATTCCAGCACTTCACCCACAGGGGATTTTTTTGGACCTACTTCCAGTGTGTTCTAAGCATACCTGTGCTCTGAACATTTTTTGTCTCTCAAAGGACTGGGGGGGGGGGGGGGTGGGGGATATAGCCTTTGCCTTGAAGATAAACCAGTAATTAACTTCCTCTTATTTCTCATTCTGTATTTGTCTCTTGCATTGTGGACTTGTGACACTTCAGAAAGGCTGTGCCTCAGAGATAGTTACTGGGCTATGGGTTTGGAGTATGAATACATAATTCATAACGGCTACGTGCCGGTTGGTAATGAGTTTGACACGCAGCCTTAGAAACCTGAGGCCACCGGCACAGCAATGGAGCTGCAAACAATCAGTTGGGCGCACACTATCCCAGATCCCAGACAACACAGCTCTTTGAGAGTTCTGGACAATGTTTGGTAAAGCAACTGCTGGAACGCCAACCTTTTCCCCGTGTTTTATCTTTTTTACTTTGATTAGCCACCCGCAAAGATGAAAAAAAACGATGTGCGAATGGAAAGAAATATCATTCTGACTCAAGTCCGACTTCACAAATGGAAAAAAAACACGAGTAGATGGTTAAATTGCCTCATTATCGGGTTACACTATGCAATTCGCTGAAGGAACAGGCACAAAACGAGATTAAACTAAATTGTATTGAGTTCCTGTTATCTATAGCCTAAAGGACAGACCTTCCAAGGCAGTCTTAATAATCACATTGTATCTGGCTTGGGTAGATGGTACCGCCACCGGCTAGAAGAGAAGTTAGTGTTTTGTGGTGGGCAATTGAATAGACTTGTGCACAGGGAGAGGGTAAAGCGTGTGATTATGGGTCAGAGCCTTCTTGTGGTCTGGTTCTGTGGTAGCTCCAGGCTGAGAGCAGGGCACACAAAGAGGTGCAGGTACAGACTGGCACTGCCCTTGGCCTCTCATTGGCGCCAAAAGGTTGCCAGACAACCAGCTCCACTCATGTGAAAACGGCCCCCTTTGTGTTAGAGAGCATTACTTGAAGAAAAAAAACTGTTTTCTTTTCAGATGGTAGAAGCGGGTAATCGAACCAACCTTGAGAAGTGTTGAGAGAGAGAAGATGTGTAAAGGGGATGATGTGGGAGACTACTCACAGAAGGGGTGAGCTTCAGCTCTGACCGCTCTCTATCTCCCTGTTCGAAGAACTCGCTGGTCACCAGCTCTGCCACCTAACAGATAAAAGGAAGGTGTAAAGTTTCATTGCCTACTGCACTCCATTAACAGAATAACTGGGTCCTTCCCCTTCCCACAAAAAGTATATATAAATATAGTTCCATGTGAGGCTTGCCTTTCTGGATATTTCCCAGGGTTTGGTCACAGCTCCGAGGTCACATGCGGTCATCAGCATTGACCTGTAGCGTGGGGACATGATGACGCATAAGCGCCCCAGACCCACTCCCATGCTAGAGCCTTTCAATGCAAGCCATGATCATTTCCACACAATACAATATGGTCCATTCCATAGCTAATGTCACTGGCTGGACAGATGGATCTGATATAGTATAACAGGAGGTGGAATGTGATGTCACCATGTGGAGTGGACTGTAATTTACCTGCACATATCTCTGTGGGTCTTCACATTCCAGTTGTATTCCCCTTTACTGACCAGTTCAAAGAAAGCTTTCCGGTTCCTAGCAAAGGAGGCAGACATTTCTTTACTTAGCCTTTTCAGATGCAGGGACACATAATATCCACCAGAGTGCAGTGTAAGTCCTCAAATTTTAATATTCAACTGAGAGGATAAGAGGAGGATGGTAGCAAGTTACTAATGCATTTAGCTGAATGAGTTTGGCTGAATAATTTATGACAAAATGCTTGGTAAATATTCTCACAGCCTGTACCATTGAACACTCCAATCTATATATTTTTCTCAGCACATTCCCCTTCTCATTATCAGACACTTCTGAACCAAGTAAGTGAACATTCTCACAAAAGAATAAGGTCTCTGTGGACATTTGAGCTGTAACAGATTAGTGATATCTCAGGCCAGTAGTAGTGTGTATGAAGTACATATAGTAGAGAGGGACGGTACATAGGAATATCTGATCAGTGATTGACTGGTGATGTCTGAAATCAGTGGTTGTTTGCATGAAGTACATACTCAAAGTAGAGGGTGAGGTCAGTTGCCAGTATGGACTGTTTCAGCAGCTGCATGAGGTCACTATACTCTTTGGAGGACAGGTTGGAAAAGATATTGTGACCCTGCGGACAGAAAATAAACCATCATCACTAACTCAATGCTTAGGAATAACAGTAGCTTTACGACATCTAACCTCCTTAAACTGCCTTTGTTATACTGGATGAGCTTGTTTGTGCTGATACCTTTTGATTTAATCTGGGTCTGCTTTGAAATATAAGTCCACCCACACACCATAATTAGGTCATAATCTGAGGGGCAAAAACTCTCCTTCTTAGTGCTGAGAAAGTGGTTCAGTGAGCATAATGTGAACTCTGACAATTAGTCAAGAGTGAACCAAAGACAAAGCAGGAGAATTCCTCAGGATGGTGGAGACAAATGCCCCAGAGATCAGACGCAGAGTGACGAGTTCTGCCTGAAGCAGCACTTCACAGAGAACTGCATAGGACTGATATATACGCTGAACCTTCAATAATTAAATGAGCACCATTAAATATGGTATAATACTGCCCTACATTGGGGAGGTGAGCCGTGTTGTAGGAAGTGCTGTGGGAAGTGGAGCGGTGGTGTGAGCGAGGTACTGCATCCGCTACGAAAGAGGAGCCTCTCTGTCAGCTTTTCAGGTACTGGGAAATATGGAGTACTATGATGATAGCAGAGATATAGGTCCATGAATCTGAGTCTTCCATCACGAAGAGAGAAAGGGGGAAAGCACGGGAGTGAAGGAGAAAGAAAAGAGAAAGTGAGAGGGAGCAATAGAAAGAGTGAGAGAGGAAGGGGGAAGGGGCAAGGAAAGTGGGAGGCAAGGACGAGAAAGAGAGAGCAGGAGAAAGACACTGCACTCTAGTACATTAAAAAATAAAGTTTTAATTAATTATAACTGCTGGTTGGTGGAGTAAATCTGTGAGCCCCCCCCCACCCCCCGCATTAATCAAAGACATAACTCATTTATATGCTAATGACACAGGCAGGCTGTAATTCATTCTCCATATCATCAGATGCCATCATTATATTCCAAGCAAACATTTGTCACCTTACAGTGTCGTTGCAGACAGCATAATGAACTTAATGGCACCTGGCCCGCAAAAACCTTGTCTCGCCAGGACCCTGCAATTTATTTAATTATGTACGTACCTCAACTTGTTCCGCAAATAAACATCTCTCACAACTAATTAGACTACCATTTTCAGAAATATATTTGTTTCTTTTTTCATGGTAAAATATACTTGGCGCTATCTGACACCATGGATAAGTTTTGAGCCAAGCATTGCACTTTGCTCTGATTACAGAGAGTGTGTTCTATAGCAAACAGAAAAGGAAATTCTCCTGCCATTTTACACAGCATACATTGCCTACAATAGTCATAATGGGCATATGTAAAAAAGGTACATGCACCTGCTGGTGCTTGTGAACTGTTATTCCATCAAGAGTGCTACTGGAATCAATTACATCCACAAGGGGGCAGGAGATACACCGTAACCCTCTGGAGACAGTGAAAATACTGTAAAAAAACACACTATGCTTACACAAATCCCTCCAAGCACCATACTGTACAGCACATAGATCAATACATGACACGAGGTATTGTGAAAGTATTTTAAAAGGAATTTAGATTAGTTACCGGTCCCAGTGCAGTCCCAGAGACCTGTACATACCTATACTTTAAATCATAATTACTTTGTGTTGATGTCTTTAGAATAAAATCAACTGCTTTGCTGTTCATATAGCCGGTTTACAATAAAGGCTTTTCAATTCAGTTTTCCTTCCCTTTACCTTTTTGAGTGCCTGGATCTACTCTTCGTGTAAAAGATTGCTTTGCTGTGGTGTTCTGTACTGTATATTGTGACAGAACAGGATACCAACTTAAGGTAAATTGTGTATTGTAACAGACCAATCTGGCCTTCTTTGCTGCCTGAAGAGAATTAGTTGGATTTGTTGATACGATTGCCACTGAGTGATAGTAGCTATAGCCGTTGTTGATTATTCACGGTCCACCTGAATGGAATACTTATCACAAAGTTTTCTGTCATGCTAGCTCCACAAAAGAATAAACAGACATTGTACCTGTTTCACCAAACATGGGTTGCTCGCCTCTTCTTGTGCGGTTCATATCTTTGTGCCATTTTGCGAAGCAACCCATGATTCCATCATTTCGGTTGTATTGTGTATTGTGACAGCATGTGCTTGTTGTGGTGTATTATATGTTTTTGGAGAGGTGGCCTTGTAGCCTGCTTAGTTGTTGTTAGTGAATTGTACCTCGCTTTGCAGTATCATGACAGCATGGTTGAAGTGGTGGTGTTCTAGGGTGGCTGATGTCCCATACAGCAAAGACAGGGCAGAGCCCGTTCTGGAGTTTGTCAGAAAGAAAGAGTACAGTCAGCATCATCTACCCATTCACATCTTGACCTAACTATTTCTCTCCAAAGCCATCTAATTGTCTGCCGTTAAGATCTGGGTCATTTAATTTCAGTTTGTCCAGCAAGTTAAATTGACAATCTCAAATGCATGCCATATGCATTTAAAGTGTTAATTACGCCACAAGATAAAGACATTGTTCCCTTCTGATTGGCTGCCAACTAAACTTACCGCTGATTGGTTAAAATGTTGATCATTATGTTATTCAATTTCTGTTGTTTTGGCTCTGTACTCCAGAATAGTAGATTTGAAATGGAACAGTGACTATGAGGTTAAAGTGCAGACTTTCAGCTTTAATTTTAGGGTTTTTACATCCATATTGTGTGAACCGTGTAGCAACCCTTTTTATACACAGTCCCCCCATTTTAAGGGACGAAAAGTAAATGGACAAATGAACATAATTTATTTAATATTTGGTTGCATATCTTTTGCATACCATGACTTCCTGAAGTCTGTGACTGTGACCCAAAAACATCTTGATATCTTATTTTCAGGTACTCTTACAAGCGATACTATAACTCTGCATTTGAATGGATCTCTATGGGAATTGGGGGGGCTACATTAAGCTGTAAATCACGCTGGAATAGTATGGATCACATGCTTGGCTAAATGGCTGGAAGTCATCAAGGGTCTGAGGTATCAAACAAGCCTCAAACCATCTCTCTGCTGCCAGATATGCAGTAAATATGGATGGATTTCTTTAAGGGTTTCTTCTCCTGACTTATTTATAGAGTTCAATAGGAAAATGAGTCAGGAGAAACAGTGTTGAGTGTGCGTTTTACACTGAACCATCAATTATTGGACAAAGCTCAGTGTGGCACTTCTTTTTTGGACGTACTCTTGCTGCAACCTGCACCTATATTGAAGAAACACGTGTGCATTGAACAATCTTTCTGCTGGTATTAAATATGATGACTTCATTTAAGTCGTTGTTCCATTTCAAATACAATGTTCTGGAGTACAGAGCCAGAACAACTACAATTGTGTCACTGCCCGAATACTTTCTGTCCCCACTGTATAATATAGCTATTAAATAATTATTTTGGTTCCACAAGGTTGGCGTCCTGTTACTGGTCTTTATATGACACATGGGGCTCTATTTTCCGGCCGGCGCATGGCGTGTGGCGAGTCATCGCACTAGCGAAATGGAAATTTTGTCATGGATTTTCATGCGCCTAAGCAAGATTGATTCACCATGCACCGAAGTTGGAAGAGAGCCGTTGGGTGGGGTGTGTCAGTCCAGATCGCAGCAGCGCAGTACAATTTTGGTGGACCTGGTTGCAATTTTGCGGTCAGATTAGACTGCTATTCGTGCCTGCGCCGTCCACCTGAATAGCGAGTTGCTCATTTCGGGGCTTTGCAAAAAAATGCATGGCAAGGCAAGGCAGCTTTATTTATAGAGCACATTTCATACACATGTGCAATTCAATGTGCTTTACATATTAAAAGAGGGAAGAATTAAAATAAGAACATTTAAAAGAAATAAGATAAAAACAATAAAAACAGATAAAAGGCTACAGTGCATGAATAGATTGCCCCGTTTCTGTACACCGGTGCCTCTCTGTACGCCGGTGCGTCTCTCTGTACGCCGGTGTGTCTCTCTGTACGCCGGTGCGTCTCTCTGTACGCCGGTGTCTCTCTGTACGCCGGTGTCTCTCTGTACGCCGGTGTGTCTCTCTGTACGCCGGTGTGTCTCTCTGTACGCCGGTGTGTCTCTGTACGCCGGTGTGTCTCTCTGTACGCCGGTGTGTCTCTGTACGCCGGTGTGTCTCTGTACGCCGGTGCGTCTCTCTGTACGCCGGTGTCTCTCTGTACGCCGGTGTCTCTCTGTACGCCGGTGTCTCTCTGTACGCCGGTGTCTCTCTGTACGCCGGTGTCTCTCTGTACGCCGGTGTCTCTCTGTACGCCGGTGTCTCTCTGTACGCCGGTGTCTCTCTGTACGCCGGTGTCTCTCTGTACGCCGGTGTCTCTCTGTACGCCGGTGTGTCTCTCTGTACGCCGGTGCATCTCTCTGTACGCCGGTGTCTCTCTGTACGCCGGTGTGTCTCTCTGTACGCCGGTGCATCTCTCTGTACGCCGGTGTCTCTGTACGCCGGTGTCTCTCTGTACGCCGGTGTGTCTCTCTGTACGCCGGTGTGTCTCTCTGTACGCCGGTGTCTCCCTGTACACTGGTGTCTGTACACTGGTGTCTCCCTGTACACTGGTGTCTGTACACCGGTGTTTCTCTGTACGCTGGTGTCTCTCTGTACGCTGGTGTCTCTGTACAATGGTGGCTCTGTACAGAGAACATTTAAAAGACAATATAAAAGGAAATAGGATAAAAACAATAAGAACAGATAAAAGGCTACAGTGCATGAATAGATAGCCCCTGAGTGCTTTACATAAGAAATAAAAAACAATAAAACCATTTAAAGGACAATACGCAGATGGCAAAAAGAACACAGAAAAATATTGGTGCTACAACTCACAGTTGAGACAGGTACACATTTGTGGGGTTACTCTTAGTGAAGCAAGTCAATGTTCATAAGCCCCACCAAACAAGAATGTTTTGAGCCTGGATTTAAAAGTGTTTCTGGGAGTTTGATCCAGGTGTATGAAGCATAATATCTGAATGATGCTTTACCATGTTTTGTCTTAGGTCTGTAAGCAGTTAGTAGTCCCTTTCCAGATGATCTAAGGGTTCTTGATGGTTCATAGGGAATAAGAAGATCTAGGAGATATTTTGGCCCCAAGCCATTTAGAGTTTTATAGACCAATGAAAGAATTTTAAAATCCACTCTCTGGCACAATGGAAGCCAGTGCAAAGACCTGAGAACTGGTGTGATGTGGTCGTATTTTTTTATTTCTGTGAGTACCCTTGCAGCTGCATTTTGAACACACTGTAGTTGTCAGAGGGTTTTTTTAGGAAGTCCAGTATAAAGCCTGTTACAGTAATCTAGTCTACTAGAGATGAAAGCATGGATAAGCTTTTCCAGGTCTAGTTTGGATAGTAGGCCTCTAATCCTTGCTATATTTTTAAGGTGGTAATATGCTGACTTGGTTAATGAGTTAACCTAGTTTTCAAAGTGTAGATCAGCATCTAAAATAAGTTTCTGGCCTGATTTGTAGTCTGTAGTTATAGAGATTTTAGATAGGCACTGACCTTAATTCTCTCATTTTCATTGGGACCAAAAACAAGTACCTCTGTTTTGTCCTTGTTTAGCTGGAGAAAGTCCTGGCACATCCAGTTATTTATCAGTGAGACACGATGATATAGGGAATCAATTGGACTATAATCAGAGGGTGAGAGGGCAATATAAATTTGTGTATCATCAGCATAATTATGGTAGGCAGTATTGTTGTCCCGCAAAAGTTTTCCTAAGGGCAGCATGTAGAGATTAAATAAGAGAGGGCCAAGGATTGATCCTTGAGGAACTCCACACGTCATGTTAACCTTCTGGCAGACAAAGTTGCCAATGGAGACAAAGTAATCTCTATCTTGCAGGTATGACCTGAACCAGTCTAATAATATAGAATGGTCAACGGTATCAAATGCAGCACTTAAATGCAATAAAACCAAAACTGATATTTTATTTTACACAAATGTCGGTAACCACCTTAATTAGTGCTGTCTCAGTAATGTGGTTGGGGCGAAATCCAGATTGGAAGATGTCAAAACAATCATTAGTCTTAAGGAAACAACTAAGCTGCTGATTAAACAACCTTCTCAATGACCTTACCTATAAATGGTAGGTTTGATATTAGTTTGTAGTTATTTAGTGCAGACAAATCTAGAGTGCTCTTTTTTAATAGGGGTTTAATAACTGCCGTTTTTAGACCCTGTGGGAAAAGGCCAGATGAAATCGAACAGTTAACAATTTGTAGCAGGACTTTCGATAAATAATTGAAACACTCTTTTTAGAAACACAGTAGGCAAAGGATCTAGACAGCAGGTAGATAAATTTAATTGTGAAACAATTTTTTCAAGGGTATGAAAATCAATGGTCTTGAATTTAGACATTCTTATCGAGGTCATTCCAGCTGTATAAAAAGGTAATATGTTTTGTGCCGGCTGATTTGTAGAACTTCTAATTGTTTTAATTTTATCTTTGAAAAATTCAGCGAACTCATTGCATCACTCATTACTTGCCGATAAATATGAATATGCTAGTTTCTGCATGGACTATTTCAGTATATGGTGGACTTTGTTTTATTATAATATCCTAGGCTACTACACAAAGGCACGTTTTTTCTATATAGCCTAACAGTTTAGTAAGACGACTTGTAAGATTTATTGATTACGCAATCTGATGCCATCACTGCACTTAAATACCACTGCACTCAAATGATTGTTTTATTTGTTTTATTCTAGGTTTGATGTCCTGAACACTGAGCCACCTGTTTTTATTCCCTCCAACCCCAGTGACCAGTCTGGGCTGTCTGTGTCACAACAGGAGGTTCGTGTGGTTCTGTCCAGGACCAAGGTGAGGAAGGCCGCTGGACCGGACGGCATTCCTCCCCGGGTCGTCAGGTCCTGCTCTGAGCAGCTTGCCCCTGTGCTCACTGACCTTTTTAATATGTCACTACAACGCCGCCTTGTGCCTAGAAGCTTTAAGGAATCTATAGTAGTTCCAGTGCCTAAAAAATCACCTGTAACATGTCACAATGATTACAGACCGATTGCACTAACATCAGTTTTAATGAAATGCCTAGAGCGTCTAGTGCTGGACTACATTAAATGTCAGATTCCTTCCTCCTTTGATCCTTGGCAGTTTGCTTATAGGAAAAACAGATCAGTTGAGGATGCCATTTCCTTAGCCTTGAACTCTGTCTATGAACACCTTGATAAAAGCAAATCCTATGTCAGAATGCTTTTTATAGACTATAGTTCTGCTTTTAACACAATCATTCCCTCACTCCTGTTGTGCAAACTGCAAAATCTTGGTCTGTGTGATGCTGTCTGTGAATGGATTTTTAGTTTTTTAATTTTGAGACCTCAAAGAGTCAGGATTGGTACTACTCTGTCTGATACACTTGTTTTGAGTACTGGCTCGCCTCAAGGCTGTATTCTTAGTTCCTTCTTGTTTACTCTCTTTACGCATGATTGTTTCACTCACTACCTCAACAATCTGATAGTTAAGTATGCCGATGATACTTCCGTCATTGGGCTTATAAACTCAAATGACGAGACTAACTACAGACTAGAGGTACAAAATCTAGTTAGGTGGAGCGAGGCCAACAACCTCATCCTAAATGCCTCAAAAACAAAGGAGCTAGTCTTTGATTTCTGCCGAACAAAGGCACCCCATCTCCCCATTAAAATAAATGGCACCGAAGTCGAGATGGTCAAGAGTATTAAATTTCTTGGTGTCACTATTTCGGACGACTTAAACTGGTACGCTAATACCAAAACAATTGTTAAAAAGTCCCAGCAACGGCTCTTCTTTCTAAGAAGACTCAAAGATTTCACCCCAAACAGCCAGATCTTACTTAATTTCTATCGTTGCATAATTGAGAGCGTTCTTACTAGCTCCTTCACTGTGTGGTTTGGTAATCTCACTGTCAAGGAGCGAAAATCCTTAAATAGAGTAGTCCGCCTTGCTAGCAAGATGACTGGTGTTATTCAGCCGGCCCTAGAAGAGCTCTACAGCTCGAGACTTTTGTCCCGTGCCTCCAGTATTGTTAGGGACACCTCAGGTCATCCGGCCACCAGCTTCTTTGATCTACTCCCCTTGGGCAGACGCTACCGCTCTATCAAATGCTCCACTACTCGTTTTGCTAACAGTTTCTTCCCGAGTGCAGTGCGTAGTCTAAATGATCATAATTCCAAATATTAGATCCATGCACTCTGTCTAGTTTATCTAGACCATGCTTTATTCTCTGTTGTTTTTCATTAGTATAAGATGTCTTATACTGTAATCCATGCAATTCTGCTATTTATTATGCATATGCACTTTATCACTGTGCACTTTAATAACTTGCACGTTAATCCAGATGATGATTCTTGGGCTCTCCGCATGTGTATCAGTCTTCTTTTATTTTTTATTTATTTTATTTATTATGTGTTTTTATCTTAATGCCTTATATGTTGTCGGTGTGATTTGTAGTGTTTTTATGCTCTGTTTTAGCTCTTGCACCCGAATTCCAATGTAGTTTACTCTGCAAATGGCAAATAAACTGACTCTGACTCTGACTCTGACTCTGATTAGGTATAGGCCTATAGTTTGTGATTTTAGACATTCCCCTGAGAAACAAATGCATTATTACATTGATAGTATACATTTTTTGCAAAAGAGATGTATCGTCCACTGCAGTGGTAGTGGGAATTTGGCAGTAGGCAGGGTCGCAATGCGCACGGCTCTTAAATGGACTGAAAAGAGGTCACTTGATTGGCTATGGTTGAATCCAGCTGAAACACATTCAGCCTAACCCGCCCATTTTCAACATGGACAGCCCACTGTGAGCTGTGCACTCCTCACCTCTGATCACGGAAATAGCGAAATTCAGTATCCACGCCCAGTGCACCATGCGCTGCCCAATTGACTGCGATGGCTCGCCACACACCATGTGCTGGCCAGAAAATAAAGCCCATGGTCTTTATATGAACACATCCAATACTGAGTACAATACATAGTATGCTGTCCAGCTGCTGTTCAAGCTGAAATCAATTTGTGTATTCACAGACATTATTCTTTACATACTCTGTGAAGCAGGCTGTTCCGTATGTTTTTTGCAGTCTGCCATTTGATTTGTCTCGCTCTGTGCAATTGGGTCACATTGGCAGTCATTTGTGTTGAAACAGGAACAGAGACCCCAGTCCAAGAGACAGTCACTCACTTGGCCTGGAAAGCGTTGTTAGTGCCACGGTGGTCCAGGTCATGGCAGATGCAGCCCACGATCAGGGCCAGAATCTCCACTTCTGTCAGCGTCTCCTGAAATCCTGCCGTCTGGGTAACACAGATAGAAGAGAAGTCATTCAGACAGTCAGTCAGTTATTCTCTTGACCCCTTCACGCAGATCCCCTAGTGGCCATGGCGCCAGTGCCAAGATTTTGCTCAACTCAGATATAAATGTTTCCTGCAACCAAACTATAAGTGGAAAGAACAAACTCCGTGTTTTAGCTTTATTAGCACACGATTTGTGACAACTCGCCGAATACAGAGTTTCTAAGTGTCGCTATGCCGTGTAGCTAGTCCATTTAACATAAAACCCCCAACCCAGTCTCACCTGCAACTATACCTACCCATGCGTGACACAGTGGACAATAACGTCTATGTGTGAGTTCATAAAAATATTTTTTTACCACCAAAAATTCTTACTTCGTCATAGCAACAAGATAAAGCCAACAATAGCCCGATCATATGCCAAAACAGCCGTTAACCTGTGAAATATTTGTGTAATTATACCACGTCATTCTACTATCAATATCTGCTACTAAATATTAAATAAATATCCAATCCTGGTTTTACACAGAGATGTCCCTTTAAAAAGTGAGTGGTCATTTATTGTCTGGGACAATCCGTTTGAGAAATAGACAGCACTGTATAACGCTATTACACTATCTAAAACGCCAGCATGTTAAGGCTGTTACAGAGTGTTTAAAACAGGGAGCAGACACATACGTGGACGGACAGTCCGCCAGACTGTCCACGGACTTTTGCCTTTCATAGTCGAGCCTACCAACCCCCCTTTGTAGACTACATTTCCCATCATGTTTGCACGCAAATTGCAAACAACAATGGTGTCCTTCAGGGAAGAAGATGACGGTACGCCGAAGGTACGCCTGTAGATGAAACGACAGGTTTGCGCGGACACAAAAAATGACTGCTGCGCGGACTGCCTCGATATCCACTCAGGGTCTCTTTTGGGTCTGCTATGATGTCATTTAGGTCCGCACGGACCCTGCGGACGTCTGTACGACTATGAATTGGCCTTAATACCCCCTACGTTCTGCAAACCTGTCTCATTCATTCCAGTTCATTCTGGAGTTCAAAACTCTTTTATACAATATAGGACATTATAACCTTAGAAACAGTGTTTGCAATGTCTTATTGGATGCTTTGAACGATAAATTACAGCCGAGTGTAACAGCATTTCTAGGTTTATTAGTTTAGTTTTATGCAGTGGCATAACTACATGATCAGCTCGGGGGGGGGGGGGCAAATTAGGTCAGCAGGGGGCCCTAATATATGTCGCTTTTGAATTAAATTTATAATGCTAGTCAATCAAAAGTTTAAAAGGTTTATAGACCCTATATTGGCATTGCGGAGAGCCAGAGACATATGCTGCCTTCAAGTGCTGTCGGAATTATCGAGATACAAATTTCCGACATGGAAGTTGCACTAGAACGAACCTCCAAGTCGTAATTACAAGTGGGTATAATTTTGAGATAATTTTGCTCCCCGAGTTGTGACGTTTCACTGCTGACCTTTTACCTCTCTATCCTTCAAGTGTTCCTCGGAAGCTCATATTTCCCAGTTGCCAAGTCGAAATGGCAGAAAATACGATTCACATATGACAATGCAACCAGGCAGCACAGCGCAGCAGATTACCATATTGATGGTCACGCACACACAGCATACAACCATTTAGTAAAATATACTTTAATATATCACAAATGGCTCTCCTACTCATATGTTTCCTTTCCTCTTCTTTCTCATGCAGAAATTGATAGGCTCTCCATTAGGCTTGGGCGATATGACGATATTATCGTGCAACACGATATTGGATGGCCATGATATATCATCCTCACGTGCCCGATAACAAAACAATATCCGTGAATATTTGCTCAGGGCCCCAACTTTTATTTTGAAATTAGTTTGCCATGTCAGGCTGCCAGCAGTCAGTTTTTGGTAGCACTAATGAACAAGATGGTACCTGCAAAACTCTTGGGGCAAGTCACATTAAAATGGTGTATTCTAAAAGGCCACTACAGACATTTAATTCAATAAGATATTGTTTAATAAAAAATTTCAGTGAAATGTTACAACAATAAGAAATGTTTTTTCTTTAAGAGGCAATGCCCAAAACTCCTTGTCGCAGGCTACTTCTAAAATAGCGTGCCCCTGAACTGGAGCGTCAAAGTCACAGATCAACCGTCTCGGCTAACGTGTCCAATCAATCCGACTGTCGGGTTCAACAGAGACTGGCGGCAGACTGAGGACACCTCCAACTCCTCCCACCTCCACCTCCTCCCACTTTCAATCGTCATGTCTAAGCAACGGAAGTACTCCTGAGTTGGTAGCAGTGTGTACACGTTATTATGGATCCCACTGCTTTTCTTGGCAAGACACGCCCAGCATAGCATTCAAGCGCTATTGGCCAGGCGCCCATGCTCAATTACTGAACAGTTAATAAACGTTCAAAGCATTAATGACTGTTTGATTTATTGAACATGCATACAACCCCACTATCTTAACGAAGCATACTTTGCGACAATTTTTGTGTCAGAACAACAACGGACACCAGCGACCACTCGGTGAGTTTCACGTCTTTGAAAACGAGAGTTTATGGTGTTTTTTGACTGATTTTCTATATGCCCATCCAGATCCATTGTGTAAGTTAGCTGTGACATGAGCAATGAGCAATATATCTCAAGACTGCACAGTTTGTCAAAAGTTTGATATGGACCGTTGTATATGATAGTAAATAACCTTATAACAGGGCTTAACATGCTAAATACCTAACTTCTCCTCTAAGTACCTAACTTCTCCTTTAAGTTAAGCCAATGCTGTTTTGGATGGGATGTGTTAAGTGAAGGATGGAGGGTATTATTGTGGTTCCTCACATGGGGTCTTGTGTTAAACCACGAGTGGGTGAACTTTGAACTTGGCGAGCGAGTTTTGTGAGAGAGTGAATCATTTGTTTTTCCTTGCCAGTGTGGTCAGAACCACTGTTAGCCTGTGTTGGGGCCGTACTTACGGTCAGCATGGAGAACATGCACTGGCAGACATTGAAGGCGTGCCGCCAGTTGTGATACAGCACCATGCGGTAGTTCTTCCTCACCGTCAGCAGCCACCTACACAGCGTCTGCACATGGAGCAGAGAGGGAGAATGTGTGTGAGCGAGTGTGCGAGTGGGGTACCCGTTCCCAGGAATGCTCTGCTCTCTGGCTGCGGCACTGGATGTGGCTGTTAGCCTCACCTCATAGTCGATCTTAAATTTCTGCACCATGCCCAGCTCCATAAACATGCGCAAAGCGGCAGTTATCATGGCGTCCACATCGAGGGAAAAGTCATCAAAGGACAACTTATCGATGCCAAGCTCATAAACAAGGGGGATGTTTGCAGCCTGAAAGTTAAAATGGAGAGAGAGAGAGAGAAATGGATACAAATATACTGAGTGAATTCAAATTTACTGAACTTTAACCCTCATAAAATCAGATCACTCCAATCCTGAAAGAACTTCACTGGTTACTGTTAAAGTCAACTACAGTTGAAGTCGGACGTTTACATACACTTAGGTTGAAGTCATTAAAACTAATTTTTAACCACTCGACAGATTTCATGTTAGCAAACTATAGTGTTAGCAAGTCAGTTAGGATGACACAAGTGTATGTAAACTTCTGACCCACTGGGAATGTGATGAAAGAAATAAAAGCTGAAATAAATCATTCTCTACTATTATTCTGACATATCACATTTTTAAAATAAAGTTGTGATCCTAACTGATCTAAGACAGGGAATGTTTAGTGGGATGAAATGTCAGGAATTGTGAAAAACTTTGAGTTTAAATGGATTTGGCTAAGGTGCATGTAAACTTTCGACTTCAACTGTATACCTCTTGTGCTACAAATCACTTTGTGGTGTTGCCTCCCTCTTATCTTTCTGACTCTTCATGCCCTACAAAACATCCATGCAGTGGAGGCCCTCCGCAGCTGGCTACCTAACTATCCCTCCCACCCAGCAACGCATATTTGGCAGGGCCTTCACTCGGGCTGCCTGCTTTGGGATGCCCTTGCTCAACACATCAAGGACACAATCAGAACTTTTACAGCATGTTCAAAAGCGGTCGATGTATGTTAATTTGTTTTTCATTTCTTGTGTGTGCTCTTGTAATTTTTTTCTATTTAAAGGAAAACCAAGCACTGAAACAACTTATTTTAGTTGATAAATTATGTATTGGACCACACCAAAATGCTAGCGATTGACTGTAGTCTGTAGTCCCAATCTCAAATGTTCAATACAAAGGTTAAGGTTTCTCATTTTTCCCCTCTATGGGTTGAACGATAAGAAAAATATGTGATGTGTCAATGGGATCCACGGCTCTCTGGTACACTGCACAAAATGCAGCATAGCAATTGCTAGCTAGTTAGCAGAACGGTCACAGACTTGGAGTTGGAGGACTTGAGGCGAAAAATCCTCCACCTCGAACAACCTTTCGGACGAATTTCTGGCCTGGCTGTTCGACTCGCTTTCGCTCATTTTATCAATTTGACGCAGACTCATTGTGAAATCAGCTGTCGGGAAGGGAGGGGGATATTCTTTTTTGTGACAGAACGATGGCAGCGTATGGAAAGGGCCATGGTAGCCAGCCATAGTCCAGCCCCTTTTTTTCTGGCACTGGATGCATTTTTTTAAATAACGAAAAGGCGTGGTCTAGTTAAAACTAGGGGCTGTTCCTCTTTAAAGAAAAATCTATGGTGTAAGTCTTGTGCCACCAGACAACTGAATTTGAATTCAGTCAATCTGAATTTGTATTTCATAATTTGAAATTGTATATAAAGTTTTGAAATTGAATTTTATTACACTGAATTTGTATTTCCTAATTTGAATTTGCATTTAAAACTTGAAATTCAGTTTTTTCAGTATTCACTTTCAGTTCAGCTGAATTTGAAACTTACAAGCTCTATTCAAGTCACAATTTCAAATTCGACTCTCCAAAAGCTTGGATCTCAAAAAACTAGCTGCAATTTGTTCATTAGCTACTGAACTAGTTGACTTTTTAGCACAACTAGGTGGGACATATTGCTAGCTTGGTAGGACAAATGGGCAACTAGCTAGGGCTAATAAGTTAGCTAGCTACAGAAGTCGAATAGCCTAAATGTTAAAACGGCTTGCCATATATCAGTGGTCAGCAACAGTGGTCCTGGAGAGCCACATGATCTGCTGGTTTTACCGTTGCTACTCTGCACTTAATTAAACATAGTTAACTCACTTCACTTGGTTACTTAAGGGTCTGCTAGCTTTTGGAGATCCAAGCTTTTGTAGAGTCGAATTTGAAATCATACCTTTTTGAGAGTTGAAAGGTTGAATAGAGCTTGCAAGTTTCAAATTAAGCTTACTGAATTAAAATGCATACTGAACTTTGTTAGAACATAATATTGTATAGCTACCTGGCCCCGATATGAGTCATAATATTCACGCTCATCTTCATGACTTCCTCCAGTGGTCAGCAACTGGCCAATGGAGAATGACGTTTTTTCTCTCTCCATTCACTCCCATTGCATAGCGAAACATTCGGTTCTGGATGTCGTGATATTATATATATCGGCATAATTCACATTGTTTGCATTTGTTTATGTGCTAAAAGCGTGCTTTTGAGACCTGTTTCGACATGCAATGGAGAGAGAAAAACATAATTTTCCATTGGCCAGTTGCTGACCACTGGAGCAAGTCATGAAGATGAGCGTGAATATTACGACTCATTTCGGGGCCAGGTATATATTCAATGTTCCAACAAAGTTCCGTATGCCATTAAGTGAAACTGAATACTGAAAAAACCTGAATTTAAAGAGGATCCCTACAAGTGCAAGTATTTGTAATTTAGATTCAAATCATAGCATTCTGGTTCAAAATCATACATACAAATTCAAATTATGAAATACAAATTCTATTTAATCAAATTCAATTTCAAAACTGTACAAACGTGAAGTACTTCTGATTAGTGGTACAACGTATCTGGGATAACTAACTCTTTGTCAAATCTGAGAAATGTAATTTACATGTCTCCCAAATATCCTTTCTAGATATCATATCCCAGAGTGGCATCTGTATGAACCCCTCTAAAGTGAGAGCTCTCCAGTGGGGGGGTCCTACTAACTGTCTCTATGTTACTGTTGCATCCCTATGCTGCCTCACGAGTGTGCCCTTCTAATTATTTGCCTATGCTAACTCGTTTCCTTCTGCTCACCTGAGTCTTGATTGAAAATTGCAGTCAAAATATGGGTGATAACAAAAAAAAAATAGTTCTTAGTTTTTTTCCATACAACTAAAGTTAAAGTATTTTAGAAGTCACTTAATATAATATAGAACATATTTAAGATATCTAAATACCTGTAATAAGTAACACAAATATGCTTGTTAAAATCATGTTTGCCAGGGGCGGGCTTCGAGTTTGAGGGTGCAGACCATTAACACCTTCCTAGTTTCAACTGGCTCTGAATTTCGGTGTGCCTCATCCTAAATAAATCTCACATGGCCTACTCTGTTTACCTACTTACTCACTATCAAAATGGAAATCACCGCTGGAAATGCTACTGTTCTGAATAGACTACAGAGAAGCATAGACAACGAAGAATTCATGGAATCCTTTATCATAAAATTAATGAACGATAGTAATAATTCTGATTCTGAATCTGATGCTGGGGAAGACGACGTCGACAGGGAAAACGAGGAAAATACTTTAAGATCAATTGATATGGTGACAGTGGACCACGATTTCGAAAAGGAAACTGTCTCCAGAATTAATCGATAAAACGAGAACGAACACAGTGTCATAATCAGCAGACAACAGAGACATGTTTATTTTGGGGACTTTATTGACATGTAGGCCTAGGCCTATTAATGATTCCGAAATGACTCAACCGACAAAGAAGATTCCAAGCAAACGAAAAGCATGAGAACTACGTACACGATTCACAGTACTGTAAGTTTGAGTTTTTGAAATCTTTCTGTTCTATCTATCTTTCTGTTAGCCGATCTATCTATGTCTAGTCAACGTGTGTCCGAATCAGAGCCATGACTAACGTTACTGCATCCTGTGTAACGTTACTAGCATGTGTAACTTGATGCTTACTACATAGGCCATTTAGTGACATGCAGTATGCGAAAAATATCTTCAATACTGTTATCAGCGAAAATCTGGAAATGAGTATATCCTTTGTGGATTTATAGTACACTAAATTTGCAGAACATTTCGCCTACTGAACAACTTTCTCATCCAGTGTAGCTACTCAGCTACGTTTGCATACTCAAGGGGCATTGATTTGGACACAGCCTTTGTTTAGATAACACAAACAAGCCTTCTCCTGGCTAAGCTAACAGTTAGCTATCTAGCTAGCCCTGTGTCCAAACAAAGTATATGCATTTTGTCATGATATTCCTAACTACCAGTCTTTGTTTAACTAGCAGCATGTCCTAACAATGTATAATTTGCAAGCATATTTGCCATGATATTTCTATTTATCTATGTATCTTTGTTGAAAACAAACCAAGCCTTTGTTAGCTAAGCTAACAGTTAGCTATCTATCATGTCCAAACAAAGCTTCAGTGTGGGGTCTCTACAAAGACGCAGTGGAAAAGCTTAGTATGTAAAGTTGTGTATAAGACTCATGTTGAAGTGTAATAGATTATAGAAATGTCTTGTGTGGATAAGTATTAACACTATTCTTTTTACTTTTCAGGGGATTGTGTAGTTGGTCTGCACAGCTTCCGAAGGCTGTGGAAATCATTGCTTCCTCAGATAACACCACCACAGTTCGTTGGACAGCTCAGAACAAGACTCTTTGAGTTCATCAAAAGAACGCTTTGGTGTCCGTCTATGGAGGCCGACATCCGGTCGTTTATTTCTGCCTGCTCCCTATGCAACCTTAGCAAGAATCCAAGGCTGCCACTTGCTGGTCTGCTACATCCATTAACCACCCCCAGCTGCTTGTGGTCCCACATCTCAATGGATTTAATTACAGGTCTCCCCGTATCTCAAGGCTTCATCACCATCTTTGTAATTGTTGACCGCTTCTCCAAATCCGCCCACTTTGTTCCACTAACCAAACTTCCCTCTGCCAAAAAAACAGCCACCCTGACCATCCAACACATGTTCAGACTACACAATTTACCTGTGGATGTGGTCTCTGATAGTGGTCCACAGTTTTCATCACGGTTCTGGGAAGCCATTTGTACCCTCCAAGGAGCCACTGCCCACCTCTTCTCGGGCTTCCACCCCCAGTCCAATGGCCAGACAGAACACGTGAACCTCTTGAAGATCTTGAGTCGTTCTTGAGATGTTACGTGTCCGACAACCCCTCCTCGAGGAGCGAGCTACTACCCTTGGCTGAGTATGTGCACAATTCCCTCATTTGTTCATCTACTGGTATGTCCTGCTTTCAAGGTCAAATGGGCTTCTAGCCGCCTCTGTTCCCGGGATGGAGAAACACGTGGGAGTACCATCTGCACAAGCCTTTGTCCTACGATGCCGCATTACATGGAGAAAGGCCAGAGCAGCACTCCTCTGCTAATCGTCATCGCCTCCCTGTTTCACTTCTGCACCCAGGTCAAATAGTTTGGCTGTCCACTCAGGACATCCCCCTACCGGTGGAATCACGCAAGCCAGCTCCACGCTTCATCGGCCCGTTTAAGATCCTGAGGCGCATCAACCCCACCGCCTACCCTCTTCAGCTCCCAAAATCCACACTACATTCCACAACTCCATTCCCCTATTCCTCGTGTACCTGTCTTGTTAATCCATGTTAATTGTTGTAATTATTCAATTAGTACCTTGCCCCAGTCTGCACATGTTTTCCTCATTATCTCATGGTATTCACCTGTCCCCCTGTGTATTAAAGTCTCTTTGCCCTCATGTCTTTGTACTCTGCTCCTAGCCCCTGTGCCTGTAAATCTCTCTAGTTTGATTGATCTCTAACATTCTCCCGTGTTTTATCCCGAGATTCTAGTTTTTGTCTTGTTTGCCATGTTTGTTGTTTTGTTATTTACTGTTCTATCCTGTTTGTTTTTGTCCTTACTATTTTTAGTAAAGTCTTTATTTTTGCACCTACTTTGTGTCTCTGCACTTGGGTCCACACAACACCTGTACCACTCATGACAATTTGTGGCATCGGTATAACCAAAATGTGAGGAAGTGATTCTACAGCATGGTTCTTTTTGTGAATAACTAATCCTATATTCTGACTCAATCTGTGAATCCTTGGCTCTACAGAATAAACATGTTGAGTTCCAGAATCTTTTCCAATTTAAAAACTACCCTCCCAGAAGACCTGGAAATATCTGAAAAATGGCAATCCTCCTCTGAAGAACTTGCTAATGAAAGCGTCTAAATATAGAAGCAATTCAAAGAAGGATGCTTAATTAAAGAGGGTAATTGGCAGAGGAATTAAAGTGTTGTTTATGTTCCGTGCTGTCGTTGATCAATTGCGATTGTCGTCATCAACAACTTCCCCCTTTAATTCTTTAAATTTAGAAACACACTCACAGCATCATTAACCACCAAAACCTGCCTCGGATACATGTAATGTTATTTGAAATGGTCTGTATACCGTGTACATGACAACAGAACACCAGGATTAAAATAACATTATTTTTCAATAATATTTAAATGACAACTCAACTTTCTGCTTTAATCTGACCTCACTCTAATTGGAAGGATCGGACCATATTGTATATTTCTGTGGGAAATCCTCATGATTGGTCAATATGTTTGTAGCTGCCTTAGAAAATGTTCCTTAAAATTGCAACAGTGCACTGCACACTGGTAGCACTGAGAGCATTGCTAATCTCTAAATGTGATAGCAATCTGAGCACTGCGATGACAGAGTCTCAGCAAATAACAAAACGGAACAACGTGCCAGCTCCACTCTACCATTAAAACTGAAGGCAAAGCAACAGTGAGGGACTGGGTGCTATAGTGGAAACAACATAGGAGAAGGACTCGCACACTGATAGAAATGGCAGGGAGCAATCCACAAAAAAGAAAAATGCAGAGATATAGAAAACTACAAAAAATTATTTAGACATCCAGTGAAAAGTGAAAAAAGGTGAAAAAAGGAAGCAAACGTTTCGGTCTCGTATGACCTTTCTCAATGCTATCGTGGAAATACATGGCAACCTACACAGCATATTACTGCTCTAAGACCAGGCCACACAAACTCATTGCACAGAGAAGCATTTCTTTGGTTATTTTTCCAGAACATGTACTGGAGAAGACTCACAAGAGTCAATGTGGAAAAAGGGAGGGTTTTAACCCATTTTATTCAGGATTCGTCTCTCAGGTTGCAATGCCCAATTGTACTCTTTGGCCTGACTTTACAACTCAGTCTCCTCTATCAGTTTGGGAGAGTGCAGGCGAGCCCGTGCTCTACTCCAAACTGTGTGCTGTCAGCTGCTACTTCTTATCATTCCGCAGTCTGAAAGCTGAGCTGTGAAGTTATGTGCACGTCCAGTTGCAGCTTGGCTGCGACTTGGCTTGACTGCGACTGCTGGTCAGAAGGTCCAGTCAGCTCTGACATAGTCAATATTTCATACCAGACCATGGGTAACTCACTTTGAGAGAGACATTAAAGGCTAAATTTGGTTTTCCCCCTCTCCCTTTTGCACAGTTAGTAACACGTAACATGGCCACTGTAACCAGAAAAATTCACCGGTCTCTTTTTCAGAATGTTTGACTTTCAGTTTGGTAAGTACATAGACAAATTGTATGCCCCTGGTTATAACCGCTGATTGGCCGTGGAGGTTGTCTGCTTGACTGTGGAGGTTGTCTGCTGGTGACATTTACAGGGTTTCTTTGGAAAAGCATTTTCTGAGGGGTTCCATTTGTAGGTGGCTCTGAAATACACTATGAACAGACATGGTTGGGGGTACGTCACGCTTGGATATCTGGCAGTTTGGGCTGATGCTGTGTGCTTAAGGAAAGGGGTGTCCATAGGGAATATTACAGAAAGCACAGCTAAGCATTCATTAATGCATTCATTTTCCAGCCCTGCAACCCATATAGGAGCTATGTGATTCATTATGTTTCCATGACAGCCTCAATAAGCATACTCCGCAAAAGCGGCGGTGCTTTCACACAGCTGTATTAATAATGCATCAAAATCCTTAAGTAATGATTTTCCATGTTCATTCAAAATACTAAGTTTAGGTCCTTTAAATCAAAAATTGAGACTGCACTCCGGCTGAATATTTACCCACTTTTTTGTTGTTTGTGGTAAATGCTGAGTAAGGTTCTATTATTATTAGGTTCTATTATACTTGAAGTGCTCTATTTTTAATTTTTAATTATTTAAATTATTTATTTAAATGGAATTTTAATTCTTGCTCTCTAAATTCAAATGAGTTTAAAAACTCCATAGCTCTCGTAGGCATCATTGTACATCCTAATCAAGATAATTTCATATCAGAACAAATTTACAAGTGATTTTAGCTCAATTACTATGAGCTATGCCTATTTTAGACATATATATTTCAATTTCCCAGCTTCTTGGTTTAGCCAACACTTACAGGGCTCTATCTTGACGATCTTAGTGCATGGTCTAAAACACATGGCGCAAGTGCAGTTAGGGCATTCCACTTCTCCTATAGTTAGACAGCGGATATTTTGAGCGCAAAGGCGCAAGGTTCAAATGGGCTGAACTCTTCATTAATTATAGGTGTGTCCTGGGCGTAACATGCAATAAACCAATCAGAGTGTCATCTCCCATTCCCTTTAAAAGCCACCTACGTTTGTACCTTGGCGGATTGCTAATATAATGGCGGATTTAATAAGACTGCAAAAAGAGCGATTTACAGCTAGCGAAACAGACCTGCCCATGCACAAGGTTAAAGTGTGCAAGCTTGGAATATATGGATCAATATTATTCGGAGTAACCATTATGACGTGTTTTGATATACAGAATAATAATCTTAAACAATAGGGTATAAAACCAGCACGGGTTCCCGGTATTCACTATTTCGCGTTTCCCAGAAATATAATAATGGGGACACAGGAAATATTTTTCCATTAGCTTACACCAGTGCTGTTATTTTAGAAAATATATGCGGTTTAATTTTGTTACAACACCTGGCTATGCTACCAGAATATGGATTCCGTCTCAGCTTAGAAAATGCCAAATTGTCCTGCTTTTTTAACAAATTTGTTTGATTATAGCCTACAATGAAACATCAAACATCAATTCCATGAGGCTGTTTTTTACAGATCACAGGCAATGCATTTCGGCTAGCAAAGTTCAAGCTTCATCCAAAGTTCATGTTATGTGCATTCTACTATTGATTAATAACATAAATAACCTTAATGATGACACTAAATACACTAAAGTGTCAGGTAGGGGACCCATAGGTTTACGCATATTTTCCCTTGCTTTATAATATCCTCCTTATGGAAATATGACCAGAAAATATGAATCCCTATTGGTATTGGGAAAAATATGAATCCCTATTTCACAATGTAATCTTGATATTTTTATGCATGCTTGTGCACCTGTGTGTAACAGACAGGAGGGTGTAAGCGCGTTGTGCACATGCCTATGAAAATACACTTATATTGCGCTGTTCCGGCCCGTTTATTAACAACCTTAAAGGGATAGTTCGTAATTTTGGACAGAATGTCTCAATTACGACTTACCCATGATGTAGTAGATTGATGGAAACCATTTTCAGCTAATTCCATGCTGTCCCTTCTTTTGGACATACACACGTTGCTAATGCTAGCGCAACTCTAAGGTAACCGGTAGCATCCAGTATCAAATGCACTTAAACACTCCACAGTGCACCCAAAGCAAATAAAATACGACGACAGTCTATCGAGGTTATTTTGAGTGTTTATACCATCATTTTTGAAGTCAAACTATCGACTACAACAACAAAGAACAGCAACAAGTTGCAATGGCCACGTTCACTCCGCCGCCGTACTTCTACAGAGAATATAGGTCAGCACAAAGTAAAGGATTCAACGATAGTTTGACTTCAAAAATGATGGTATAAACACTCAAAATTACCCCGATTGTAAAGGGGTGCGTGACGTGTGAGGTGGGAGGAGCCAAACGCAGCAAGGGGAATCAATAAGCCCGTAGGCCACTAAGGCGGGATACCCCGCAGATCAGGAAAGGAGACAAGACAAGCGAACACACACCACAGCTACAGACCGGCTCACTGTTCCCTACCAAAGAGAGAAAGCACAAATGCCTGGTTTCCTAACCAGAAAACCAAACAAGGCAGAAGGGAACAAAGAACTGTTACCCATACTTCTACAAGTTAAGTAACCAACGAGTAAGCCGGAACAAACGCCCCGTCTCGACAACGAGACGCATAACAACGGGCGAGTAGCACAATAAAAACACACAGCAAATAAAACACAGAATTAATACCTAATGGATATAGGAGGAGGCGAAGGAACAGAGATAACGTTCCGAGGCTACTACCTTTAGCTAGCAATCACATGCAGCAAACAAACCTGGGTAAACACCCGATCTCCCAGGGGAGAGAAACACTTTACAGGTGAGCCGACAGAACACCGTCGTCCCAATGCCTTACCAGCAAAAATGACTAAGCTAAAAATAGAGCCACGCCCTAACCTCTCAGACAGGAGAAATGTAACGAGGCGAAGGAACAGAGAGTTAACGTTCCGAGGCTACTATTAGAAACACGCAGTCAAACACAAACACGTCCACAACATCGCCCAAGCTCCACATAAGGAGACAAAACACCCGGAGAACGAAACAGAACAACAGTTCACAACAAAATCGTCTCGCAGGCAAAAAAGGCGAACAGGACAGCTGCAACAAGACATACGCAAACATAATAGCACGACAGCCTCTAAATAAATAAAAACCCTGACTCACAACAAAGGGGAACGCAGTCCACCAGAAGGAGAACAAACAGGGAAACACGTACCAAAGCTACTTACTGGTTAACCGTAATCCGGAAATGAGTAGAAGCTAAAACGCCAGGTCTCTCAGTAAGAAGACCAACTAACAGGCGCAGGGGAACAAATAACAGCTACTCTACGCTTCTACAAGCTACTAACCCAGCCGAAGCGAAACGCCAGATCTCCTATGAGACGACATGCTCCGAGAGGCGAACAGAACACAGTTCCGACCATCGCCCAAATCTCCATACACGGAGGAAAACGCACACAGGCGAAACTAGAGCAGAGATATTACAGTCCCAAATTTCTACGAGATAATCCACTAGTCAGCCAGCAAGAAATAAGCCCTGCCTCAACAAAGAGACGTTTAACAAAAGGCGAGTAGCCAACATGGTACGAGCACTCACAGTCAACAATACAAAACAATTAACAATTAATGTCGAAGCCCCGAACGAAGAAAATGGTAGGCTTATATACCTCTCTCCAGGTGACAAGCACAGGTGTGGGCGCTAACAGCAGCCCCGTAATCTAAGCTGGGCGGAGCAAGCATCCACCTAAAGAGCGGCGCCCTCACGTGGCCACCAAGGAGAACGACCGCATAGGCAAAAAGGGTTAAAACCATGACACCGATAGACTGTCGTCGTATTTTATTTGCTTTGGGTGCACTGTAAGTAAGTAAAGTTTGTTTATAAAGCACATTTAAACACAGCTTGAGCTGACCAAAGTGCTGTACAAAAGAACATTAAAATACAAAGTAAAAGTAAAACACAAGGAGAAACATACCAATGACAGCAATAGCAACAACAAGGGACAGAGTACAGAGTTATAGACATGACAACAGATTAAAAGATTAGTGGGCTAAAAAAGGCCAGAGAATAAAAATGTGTTTTTAGCCTAGATTTAAAAATAGAGATGGAGGGAGCACATCTAATGTCTAACGGCAGCTGGTTCCACAAACGTGGAGCAGCAGCTGCAAAGGCTCTGTCACCTTTAAGTTTTAGCCGTGACCGTGGGAAATTTATAATTGGATCTAAGAGACCTAGGAGCTGAGTGCCAGTGAATAAGGTCTGAGATATAGGTTGGGGCCTGACCATTAAGAGCTTTGAAAGCAATCAGCAAGGTCTTGAATTGAATTCTAAAGGTGAACAGGGAGCCAATGAAGAGAGGCTAAGACTGGGGTAATGTGCTCGCACTTTTTAGTACCAGTCAACATCCTTGCAGCTGCATTTTGGACCATTTGCAGGCGAGTTAATGAAGACTGGGGGAGGCCTAAATAAAGGGAATTGCAGTAGTCCAGTCGTGATGTAATGAAGGCGTGAATTACTTTTTCCATATCATGGAAAGACAGAATTTGCTCCGCAAATTCAGAGTTTGGAAATGATTCTTAGCTGATAGTAACTATTTTTTACAACGGAACTGATTTGTTTCTCGAGACAGAGCTCAGAATCAAAAATAACACCCAGGTTTTTTGCATGTGGCTTCACATATGGGTTGAGGTGGCCTAGCCTACTGGCGAGATGGCTTCTGGACTGAGAGGGACCAAAGATAATTACTTCAGTTTTAGTACTGTTTAGCTGAAGGAAATTATTTGCCATCCATCCTTTAATGTCCTAGAAACAGTCCAGGAGAGGCTGTAGGGGATCCCTAGATTTTAGAGGGAGGTACAGCTGTGTATCATCAGCATAGAAGTGACAAGAGATGTTATACTTCCTAATAATGTTACCAAGAGGGAGCATGTACACACAAAATAGAGCTGGCCCCAGGATGGATCCCTGAGGGACCCCATAGGTGACAGGGGCAGAGGAAGAGGAAAACTGACCTAAAGCCACTGAGAATGTCCTATGTTTACGATAGGATTTAAACCAGTTTAGAGCTGTACCCTTGATGCCGACCCACTGTTTGAGACGTGACAAAAGGATGTCATGATCTACGGTATCGAAGGCAGCACTAAGATCGAGTAAAACCAGAATGGCATTTTCCCCAGAGTCAACAGAGAGTTACAGATTGTTAGTCACCTTTAGCAGAGCTGTTTCAGTGCTATGGAGGGTTCTGAACCCAGATTGAAATGGATCCAGGATCTCGTTAGTATGCAAGAATGGTTGTAGTTGTGACAGGACAATTTTCTCCATTATTTTTTAAATAAATGGCAATTTAGAGATGGGCCGATAGTTATTTAGACATTTCACGCCGAGTTTATGATTTTTGAGCAGAGGCTGGACAATTGCGTGTTTAAAACACGCGGGGACAGTGCCAGAAGCTAAGCAGGAATTAATAATAACTTGGATGCTAGGTCCAGTTATATCAAAAGTATCTTTTATGATATGGGAGGGCACAACATCATGAGGGGAGGTAGTGGGTTTCATATGCATGACTATATTCCTCAACTCAGATAAGGAAGCCGGTTGAAAATTATTAAAGATAGGCGAGCCCCCTACGTTTTGGGGCAGGGTGTCAGAGAGAGGGGGAGGGAACAGTGATCGAATATTTTGCAGATGTCCATAGATGCTTCAACATCGTGTGAGATACGGGGATTGAGGACAGAATTTATAGTGCTGAACAGAATTTTAGGTCTGTGAGATTGTTTGCTGATTATTTTAGAGAAATATTTAGCCCTGGCCTTTTTTGGCTGCTGTTTGGAAATTAGCCAGGCAGTTTTTAAGTATTTCAAATTAAACTGAGAGGTGAGCTTTTTTCCATCTCCGCTCAGCTTTCCGACAGGCCTGCCTAAGAGAACGGGTTGAATCGTCCAACCATTGGTAGGATTTAAATTTAGGGTGTCTGCGTTTAAGGGGGGCTACAGAGTCCAGGATATCTGAGCAAGAGGAATGGAAGAGGGAAATTAATTTATCTGGGCTCGAAAGAAGCTCAGCAGCAGAAGAAATAGAGGTTGCAATGGCATTTCTTTGATAGGCTTCAGCAAACTGATTTATAGTTAGAGAATTTATGTAACGGGAATAGTAACTGGAGGTTTTGACAGTGCACAGGGGACTAGTTAAGGTGGCATCGAATACAATAGGCAGATGATCTGAAAAATATGCATCCTCAATATTAATGTTATCAATGGAAAGCCCGTAAGACATATTAAGGTCAAGATATGCCCTAGTACATGGGTAGCCTTATTTATATGTTGAAGAAGGCTAAAGGAATCAGAGACATGTATAAAATCATTTGCCATGGGTTTACCTGGACAGCATACGTGAATATTAAAATCACCCAAGATCAACAGTCTATCGTGCAAAGGAACAATATGAGATAGGAAGTCAGAGAATTCTGTTATAAAGTCCTTAACCGGCTTGGGAGGCCTATAGACTAAGACACAAACTAGAGGGTTAGTTACAGATACTATTTTTACAGCTTGTGATTCAAATGTACAATAGCTCCCGACAGAAAGTGACTAATTTAAACCGATTTTTGAAAACCATAGCCACTCCGCCGCCTCTGCCAACACACCTAGGGATACTAACAAAGGAGCAGTTGGCTGGACACAGTTCACCAAAAATGTTTGACTCACCAACACCAGTCCATGTCTCTGCTAAAAATAGAAAATCCAAATCACGGGAGGTAAAAAAGTCATTTAAAATTAATGTCTTATTAGACACAGACCTAGCGTTAATGAGGGCCATTTTCACCTTAAAGCAAGCGGCCGGTTGCCGAGACTGTAGACCATATTCCAGTTGGCAAATGTTTAGGAGATTAGCTCCTCCGCTACTACGTACATACGACTGTCTATTTCTAATCCTGACAGGGATTTTGAAAATGTCATTAGATGGTCCGAGCCCGATAGAAAATGTACTAGTGTACGAGGTGGAACCATTGCGATAGGGACAAGGACCGGGGGAACATCAATCTCTGCCGGACACACTGTGGAGTGTTTAAGTGCGTTTGGTAGTGGATGCTACTTGATACCTTAGAGTTGCGCTAGCATTAGCAACGTGTGTATGTCCAAAAGAAGGGACAGCATGGAATTAGCTGAAAATGGTTTCCATCAATCAACTACATCATGGGTAAGTCGTAATTGAGACATTATGTCCAAAATTCCGAACTATCCCTTTAAGGTGGATTCTCACCAAATCCGGCAACGACGCATGGGGACGCGCTGGACCCCCAAACTGTGCGTTTGATGGGCGGTGCTATTAGACGGGTTCAGTAGCCTACCAGGGAACATTAACGGCACCTGATTGGTTAGACGTATTGTGGGTGTGTCCCGATAGTCGAAAAATGCACCCTCCCTTCCTCCATGACCACCTCCTCTACTCCGTGCCCCGGAAACTGATCAGTGGTTCCTCCCTCCCTCCTCTGTCCCAATAGTGGAGAAGACGAGCGAAGTGGCTTCAAACTCGGCTTCTCCTCCCCTCCGGCGAAGCATACATCGAAGTATCCTACTGTGGAAGTTTTTTCACATTTTTGGGTGACATCATCGCGCTCACGCCCACAGAGATTTAAGAAAAGGCAACAGTGATGATGCGTAGCTATGCCTTATATGAATTTCCCCAAGATAATGATGCCCCAATGCAAGATATTTACCCTAAATTGTGTGTGCTTCAGTAGGTTATTAGCACACAAAAGACATAGCATCCTACAACGGATAACAAAATGCCTGTCCGTTTTTGTGGTTCATATCCTACATAAAGATTTGGCAATTTAAGTCGGGGAAACAGCTTTATTTATTTGCTTGCACATTAATGTTGCTTATTAACAAACATGACTATACATAAATATAGCCTAAGCATGACAGCTACCATTTCAGTATGGGAATATGCATTAATGAATTTATTCAACCATTCCAAACGATGTTTTTAAATTTGATTTCAGATGTTACAGTGGGAAATAGGCCTAATGTTTTTCGGTGTGACCACTGCGATACTATGAACATTGGGAATGATATGCCTATATCCGATAAAATGACGATAATTCGTTCCACTAATCTACGGAAATGTTTCCCAATTTGCCTATGTGAGATGCAAGGAACTGGCAATAGTAGGCTGTAGTGTAGCTACGGTAGCCTATAGGCCTATGAGGTGAATTAGTGCTCGGTATGTTCAGACATCGGAAACATCGGGATTCTGGAATTAGCTACAGTAAATTGTTATGTTTGCGTAGCCTATACTACAACATGTTTACTTTGATCTAATGTTGCTGATTACATGTTAATTAGTGTCTCAACCCGAACCGCAATACAGGCTATGTTTACACTGTACATGCAACTAGGTTGTAACTTAAAATATATTTTGCATCTTTAAATGGGCTGACCACGTGGAAGATCTGTGATTGGCTTTGGGAATATTTGTGGGCTCAGCGTCAGTCAAAGGTATGATAGTGCAACTTCATCAATAGTCGACGGCAACGGTGAAGCAGATTCACTGTCCCAATTTTCTTCATGGCTCCTTTCCTCCACTCCCCTCCTCCCCTCCCTTCCTCCACATGCTTCCGGGTAGTAGAGGAGTGGTAGTGGGAGAGTAGAGGAAGGGAGGTGGGGAGTGAAGAATATTGGGAAGCACCCTTTGCCTCAGTTTTCAAACCAGAACAATATGGCGGCCTGTTAATAAACTTTCTTTTATTCCACCTAAACAGTCCACTAAAATACGTTTCTGAAAACATTTGAGGTGAGAAATAGTCTATGCAGTTGCTAAATATTTGATCTAAAATGCCTACTTTGACCGTTTGGTCCGGTTTGATCCGAGTTTCGCGAGCAACGGCGGATGCATTCATTTGCATAAAGTAGGTTTGGAAACTATCCTATTCAAATTCAGAACCGGCGAACATACCACACAGTCACCGCGCCACATCCATCATGCACCACTCGATCGCATCGCATCCTCTCCATAGAAAATGAATAGAATGCATCCAACCGTTGCACCTCGCCAGATTTGGTGAGAACCTACCTTGTGTTCACAACTCAACGCATCATCGGATTGACGGACACCGGAAGTCATTCATTCCAATGGAGGATGATTAACCAGAGATTTTCTTATAAAGGGGGAGGGTCTCTGGATTAACGGACAGTTATGGATGTGCGCCCCCTTGTGGCCGATGGTTTTGTTAGCCAACGGATGACGGATCAGAGATTTTCTTATAAAGGGGGAGATGGGAGACTCCGCGTCTTTTGCATTGTGAAAAGTGTAACGGCTAGTAGTAGCTTAGCTTGGATCACGTGCACCGTTGCTAGCCAATCGTTTCAAAGTATTGATGTCAGTGAGACTCTTCAGAGTTTTTCGACAGTTATCTACGGCATTTGGCAATATAGTATTGCACGCACCCGTTAATATTTTGAAAGACAGAAAAACAACCATTTATGATATTACCACTCCATGCACCTATAAAGAGTGATTTGCTTACTTATCACCACTGTTACACTGAAATATCAGTGTTTACCAAAGACACATGGCCACACTTTAATTGCATTAGGAAGGGAAACCGTTTTTACAAGTGGTACCTAGCTAGCCTATGTAACTTGGGCCTACTGCAAATCATCGAAAGGAAATTTTAAAACGTCCTTGTCTCGACCTATTATTACAATTTAACGTTACCGCTGCACATAGACGTGGCATGGCGATGTCATCTATATACTGATGTTTTGGTAGAATGTTTGTGGGAAGGGAAACCGTTTTTACAGGTGCTACCTAGCTAGCCTATGTAACGTGGGCCTATTGCAAATCATTGGAAGGAAACAAAAAAATAATTTTAAAAAGTGCTTGTCTCGACCTATTATTGCAATTTAACGTTACTGCTGCACGTAGACGTGGCATGGCGATTTGATCTATACACTGATATTTTGGTAGAATGTTTGTGGAATACAATTCCAAGAGTTGAAAAAAGAGCGCAGATTGGGATGTTTAGCTATGTAGCTAATTAGCCAGCTAGCGATGGTATAAGTTACCGTTAAACATCCTTTCAAAAACGGACTCGCTAACCGACAGACACACAACCTAACACCGATTTATATTTTATTAAACAATGGTATACAGGCATGGAGCAATCGATTTGAGATGCTTATCCTACAGTTTGGGTGCTAGCTCGGAGACGCTGGGCCTGTAGTGTCGTAAATTAATTCTAACTGCTGCAACATTCCCTACTGTCTATCATCTCACAAAACAGTATTTTTTTCGTAGTAGACACATCATAGCTCGCTCCAAAATGAGTATGTGATGACAAACATGCTGAAGATGAGCGACAAAGCAGTCAATTTATTATGTCACGAACAGTGTCCACAAAACAGAAGCTTGTTCAGGGTGCTAAAGGATCTTCTCCATTGACTTCCATTAAAAAATTACAGCCCGAAACAAGCCTTTGGTCTCACTGTCGGTCTCACTGAGGCGTTGCGCGTTTTAGACCAATGATTGTTGTCTCCCCCTGGGGGAGGGTCTCTGACGGATCCTTTAGCCGCCTTTCCATTAAATACGACTACGCAAGCGACCGTTGGATTGCGCCCCCTAGTGTCAGTCGTTCCACACTATTGAAGGTTGTACTGAGTTAGTCATTCTGTCGCAATGTGAGAGAACAACCGGTACTAAATATCATTGCCCTAGAGGGGTACAGGGACATAAACAAGAAAATGGAGCTTGGAAAAAGTTCAGGGAGAATAATTGTAACTATTTTAAAGAGCATTTTAGTCAGAAGTATGCGAATACAGACATTAGCAGCCATACCACCATGAAATCTGCTCCTGCTTAATTACCGAAGCTAAGCAGGTGTGGGCTTGGTTAGTACTTGGATGGGAGACCTCCTGGGAAAACTAAGTTGCTGCTGGAAGTGGTGTTGGTGGACCAGTAGGGGGCAATCTTCCCTCTGGTCAAATAAATCCCAATGCCCCAGTGCAGTGATGGGGACACTGTGCTGTAGGAGATGCTGTCTTTTGGATGAGACGTTAAACCGAGGTCCTGACTCACTGTGGTCATTAAAGATCCCATGACACTCATCGCAAAGAGTAGAGGTTTCCCTGGTGTCCTGGCTAAATTCCCAACGTGGCTCTTTCAATCTGCCACCTAATCATCCCCCAGTTTAATTGGCTAATAATCATTCTCTCTCTCTCTTCACCTCAGCTGATGTGTGGTGAGCATTCTGGCGCAAAATGGCTGCCGCTGCATCACCCAGGTGGGTGCTACACATTGGTGGTGGTAGAGGCGAGTTTCCTCCTCATCACTGTAAGCGCTTTGAGTATTGAGAAAGCCGCTATATAAATGCAAGGTATTATTATTATTTATTAGCTCGTGGAGCACAAATGAATGACTGATCCCCGGAGTTTACAGTGGGAAAATGACCGCCAGAATTTAAGAGGGAACACGTCAACTACACGGCAGTGTAGTATAATGGGTAAGGAACTGGACTTGAAACCGAAAGGTTGCAGGTTCAATTCCCAGGTAGGACACTGCTGTTGTACCCTTGAGCAAGGTACTTAACCTGAATTGCTTCAGTATATATCCAGCTGTATAAATAGATAAATGTAATAAGAAGTTGTGTAAGTCACTCTGGATAAGAGCGTCTGCTAAATGCCTGTAATGTAATGTAAATGTAACATAAAAATCTTTACAAAAACAACACAGAGCTAGATACATAGCCTAGCTAACTCATCTTAGTTCCATTTAATGTTGGCTCAAGTATGGTAATGTATACTACACAATGCAGAGAAATGTTCAATATTCAGTGGCAGCAAACAGTTGGGCAAGTCTAGCTAAAGAATAGCATGTGCATTTTCACTTGTACTGTAGCTTGATTCACTGTAGCTAGCCAGCGCCAGCCTGATATAGCAAGCAGCCTACTTATAACAGCTAACGTTTTCATTTGAAATAACACATAAAAGGAAAATCAATTCAAATTTTTTTAAATTTATTAACCCAATGCTCATCAAAAACCACCAATCAATCAATCGATAATTATTTTGCTTATTTTGCTTACTTGTTTATTTTGTTGCAATAAGCTAAATTCTCCATTGACATCTATGTTAGCTAGCATTGTTTCGTCATGTTTCGGAGTAAATTCTGTCAGACAAGTTGAAAATTTTCAACGTATCCGTAGCCTCGGTCGGACAGAAAAGCCCCGCAGTGCAGTCCACCAGAGCTCCTCGCATCCAATACATGACTGGCCATAGAAAATTAATGACTTCCAGTAAAGTTGTTGTATGTACGTCGTATTCAGTGGAAAGGCAGCTTTTGGATTTTTTTCTTTTTGCTAATCGGAATTGGCGGAAGTAGAAAAATTAATTATTTCACCGCTTGTAAATCTTATTTTTCTGCAAACTAATACAATTATGTTTACAGACAATATTAAATGACACCCATTTTCATTCTGAAAGGTTTGTTTTATAAAATTACACATTTTATTAGGCAAATAATTCACATAGCCTATTCTCCGTCCAAAATGAATCTTTATATCGAGGGTATTTCCCTGCGATAATGACATAATACCGTAGCTTGTTTTGGGAAGTAGCCTAGGCTATTTCTTTCATTTAACATGAGAGCCAAGACTCGCAAAGTTCTGCTACTAGCTCTAGAAGTAGTGATGGGCGAGAATCGGGAATCGATTCCAGGGAACCGATTCCAATTGCGGAACCGAGGATCCGGTTCCAAATTGTAGACCGTACAATTTGGAATCGTTACGATTCCGGTTCTTCACATTTTTTCCCCTGCGTTTTTTACTTGATTAAAAAAAAAAAAAAAACCTGCTGTAGCCAAGTAATGTTTTAGTAGGCCATACCTGTCAACCCTCCCGTATTTCCCGGGTTTCTCCCATATTTTAACCCCATCTCCTGCTGTCCTCCCGTATGGTATTTTTTCCCTTGAATCTCCCATATTTTGCTTTTACAGTGCATCCGGAAAGTATTCACAGCGCTTCACTTTTTCCACATTTTGTTCTGTTACAGCCTTATTCCAAAATTGATTAAATTCATTTTTTCCCTCAAAATTCTACACACAACACCCCATAATGACAATGTGAAAAACGTTTTTGAGATTTTTGCTAATTTATTAAAAATAAAAAAATAAAGAATCACATGTACATAAGTATTCACAGCCTTTGCCATGAAGCTCATAATTGAGCTCAGGTGCATCCTGTTTCCACTGATCATCCTTGAGATGTTTCTACAGCTTAATTGGAGTCCACCTGTGGTAAATTCAGTTGATTGGACATGATTTGGAAAGGCACACACCTGTCTATATAAGGTCCCACAGTTGACAGTGCATGTCAGAGCACAAACCAAGCATGAAGTCAAAGGAATTGTCTGTAGACCTCCGAGACAGGATTGTCTCGAGGCACAAATCTGGGGAAGGGTATAGAAAAATTTCTGCTGCTTTGAAGGTCCCAATGAGCACAGTGGCCTCCATCATCCGTAAATGGAAGAAGTTCGGAACCACCAGGACTCTTCCTAGAGCTGGCCGGCCATCTAAACTGAGCGATCGGGGGAGAAGGGCCTTAGTCAGGGAGGTGACCAAGAACCCGATGGTCAATCTGTCAGAGCTCCAGCGTTCCTCTGTGGAGAGAGGAGAACCTTCCAGAAGGACAACCATCTCTGCAGTAATCCACCAATCAGGCCTGTATGGTAGAGTGGCCAGACGGAAGCCACTCCTTAGTAAAAGGCACATGGCAGCCCGCCTGGAGTTTGCCAAAAGGCACCTGAAGGACTCTCAGACCATGAGAAACAAAATTCTCTGGTCTGATGAGACAAAGATTGAACTCTTTGGCGTGAATGCCAGGCGTCATGTTTGGAGGAAACCAGGCACCGCTCATCACCTGGCCAATACCATCCCTACAGTGAAGCACGGTGGTGGCAGCATAATGCTGTGGGGATGTTTTTCAGCGGCAGGAACTGGGAGACTAGTCAGGATAGAGGGAAGGATGAATGCAGCAATGTACAGAGACATCCTGGATGAAAACCTGCTCCAGAGCGCTCTTGACCTCAGACTGGGGCGACGGTTCATCTTTCAGCAGGACAACGACCCTAAGCACACAGCCAAGATATCAAAGGAGTGGCTTCAGGACAACTCTGTGAATGTCCTTGAGTGGCCCAGCCAGAGCCCAGACTTGAATCCGATTGAACATCTCTGGAGAGATCTGAAAATGGCTGTGCACCGACGCTTCCCATCCAACCTGATGGAGCTTGAGAGGTGCTGCAAAGAGGAATGGGCGAAACTGCCCAAAGATAGGTGTGCCAAGCTTGTGGCATCATATTCAAACAGACTTGAGGCTGTAATTGCTGCCAAAGGTGCATCAACAAAGTATTGAGCAAAGGCTGTGAATACTTATGTACATGTGATTTTTTATTTTTTTATTTTTAATAAATTTGCAAAAATCTCAAAAAAACTTTTTTCACATTGTCATTATGGGGTGTTGTGTGTAGAATTTTGAGGGAAAAAATGTATTTAATCAATTTTGGAATAAGGCTGTAACAGAACAAAATGTGGAAAAAGTGAAGCGCTGTGAATACTTTCCGGATGCTCTGTATATATATATATATATATATATATATATATATATATATATATATATATATATATATATATATATATATATATATATATATATATATATATATATATATATATATATATATATATATATATATATATATATATATATATATATATATACACACAATTAAATGTTGAATAATTAGAATAGGCCTGCTCAGGATGCTTAAGTAGAGCCGTGTTGCCAGTAAAGCCCTGCTATACCCACTCTAGTGCAGCAGGTGGGAGCATGCAACATAGCACAGTAAGTAGTTAACCCAATCCTCTTTGCTCTCAGATTGCAAGGCAAGCAGTGAAGCAGTGAAGTCACCTGGTGAGTAGATCTCCAGAACCGAGTGTGGGCACCCCTGTCGTAATGCCAGGATAATGGTGGGGTTGGGGTGCCGAAAAATCTCCAATGTTTCCAATTAATTACTGAACTGTGGCGGCCAGCCACAGTTTCAGAAAGAACCCAAAATATGTTTTTTTTACTTTCTTAATAATATTAGAAAGAAAAAAAGAATGTCGCACACTCTATATGCTCCAATTCCATTTATTAGTAGGCAATGTTTTGGCAATAAATGGAATTGGAGCATATCGAGTGAGTATGCGACTTTCTTTTTTTCTTTCTAATATTATTTTACTGTTAGCACCTCGCTAAGTTATTTGATGTGCATCCTCCCTCTCCACAATCGTATTTCATAATAATAACAAAGATATTGAAGATATGTTGGTAAAGGTTAAAGCATTTTTCAAATTTACTGCGTCATCACCATTCATATGTATACAACTTACACCACAAAATTCTTCATAGATCTAGCCTCTAATTTTGCTCTCAAAGTACACCAGATTGATGCATTTAACTTTAAAATTTACAAAATTTTCTCCCAGGGGCATCCCCCTAGACAGTTTGGAGTCTGCGAACACTGATCTCCCTTATTTTCAAAGCCCAATGTTGACAGGTATGTAGTAGGCTAATATTTAAGACATGACCAAGGAAATCACACTAGACTAGACTATCAATATTAGCTTAAAGAGTTTGATATATTGATTTTTTAAATCAAACTTTAGAATTGAGTTTGCAAATAGAGGACCGCATGACGGCGAAAATAAAAGGGGGTGTGTTTTGCTGTGGCAACAACAGGTTACTTCAAGAAAAACCAAATAGCTAAAACAAAGTGAAGGAAAGAAGGTGGCGGCAGCAAGCATGCGACCACCGCCAGAACCTCTTCTTTTTTTTCCCCTTGAAGTGAGCTACTTTTGGGTTTCCAGGTTGTGTTGAAAAAGATGGCTTTGAGATGGAGTAGTATGTGGATTATGTTTAAAAAGCAAATCTGGCATCTTCACTTACGTCAAACAGACAAGACAGATTAATCCGTTCATGATGAAATTATGGGTGTTTCCTGGGAGAAACAACAAAATGGGGATGTCGGTTTAAAAATACAGTAGAAACCCAGGATAAACGGGAGAGTTGGCAGGTACCCAGCTAACAAAATTAGGTCTCCAGGACGTCCCCTGAACGTCTCGAAATGTCATCAGCTTAAAGGGTTTCTTCTCCTGACTTATTTTCCCATAGAGTTCAATAGGAAAATAAACAACCCTTAAAGTGATCCATCCATATCTGCTGCATATCTGGCAGCAGAGTGATGGTTTACGCTTGTTTGATACCTCAGACCCTTGATGACGTACAGCCATTTTACCAACCATGTATTCCATACTGTTCCAGCATAATTTAACGCTAAATCTAGTCCCACCCCACAATTCCCATAGAGATCCTTTCAAATGCAGAGACGTTATAATATCGCTTGTCTGAGTACCAGAAAATAATATATCAAGAGTCTTTTGATGTTGTTGGGTCACGGACATCAGGAAGTCATGGCATGCAAAGGATATGCGACCAAATATTTAAAATGATTACTTTATTCTATATATAAATGCAGGGGTGCCAATAATTGTGGCACACGTGGTTTTGTTAAAAATAATTTTATTTTTTATTTTTTTCAAAATAAATTAACTTCAATTAAAGGTTGGATTCTTCTCAGTTTTTCAGTGTGACATTAAGCTAATTCACCAAACGGTGAATTTTTTATGACCCTTTTTACTCATCTGTGCCAATAATATTTGAGGGCACTGTAGTTATGGTTAACTGCAAGTGAAATCCCTAATTAATACAACATGTTTTTACTGCATTTCACTAGAAACATTTAGAATTTATTTGGAATCGGAACCGATTCTTTTACCCGGTTCCAAAACTGAGAACCAGTTCTGGAATCGATTCCTAATGTCAGACCAAATGCTCAACACTATCTAGAAGAAACCTGCTCTGCAAGATAGGCTACTGGGTTCACCCACTGCTGAGATGCGGGGAGAAGCCTATCATCAACTTTTCCTTGAACTCCAGCTAACTTATTCGGCGAGGAGATCAGATAGCATTTTCTCCAGTTGTTTCCGTCAGATCTGTTATGACGCTGCGTTGCTCTGGGGCCGGGGATTGCGTTGAGGATTTATGGTACATAAAAACAACGGACGAGTTGTGAACACAGGGTTCCGGTTATCCGTTATGTGTTTGGTACGGTTCATGCGCCATTGTTAACTAGCTCCAGCTAGTTTCAAATCTCCCACCATGTTCTTTGTTCTCTCTGAACACGTGTCTGAGGCAACCCCCCACACGTAGGAGAATATGAAAACTCCCCACGTGCGCCCAACGCGCACGTGCACACATGCACACAGTTTGTTGTACATTATAGTAGTGAATCATGCTCTGTTTAGTACTTTGTGTTCAATAAACTATTACATTTTCCAAGATTGTCTGTATTAATGTTGCTCTTGTGTTGAATTAAGTCAGCTACTGCTAATCACAGGAATTCCCCCAAATGCCTTCACCTTTTAGCTGAATCATTTATATTAATTCGGTATCAACTGAGTACATAATATTGTGATTTTGTTAAGATAATTATATTTTTCACAGATAAACATGATTTATGCCCCCATGTCTTCATTATAGTGAATCTTCAGAGTTGCAAAAGTGCAACATTTTTTAAAAACGGTCCATTAGTACCTATTCCTGTCTAAATGTAGATAAAAACTACATATCCCAGCACCCCAGACTCTAAAATGTATCATAGCAACACTTTTTGCTTGAAAATATTCTGGGAAAATAGACACACCCCTTTTAAAGATCAGACAACATGGCTGCCTCCCTCTGATCCCCCTGCTCTCTCTTTGGCACCAATTTCGACAATTGTCCAAGCAAGTATTTGACCTTTAATAATTTTTTTCTTAATTCCAAAGATGTTTAGTGATAGAAAATTCCATACATTAAAAAAATTATATATAATATACATGATTTAGAGCTATTTGTTTGAATGTTGCAAAAATGCAACACTGGGCTTCAATGGTCGTCTTATTCACACAAGAGACTCCACACTGAATCATGGGAAAATGCATGTCAAATGACTTGCAACACCATTTATCTGCCTTCCTGTCATGACATATATGCATATATATGCATATATATATATATATATATATATATATATATATATATATATATATATATATATACACAGTCAAGCCGGAAAGTCTGCACTCCTTTCACCTTCTCCACGTTTTATTATGTTACAGACATATTCTACAATAGATTGAGTTCATTTTTTGTCACAAAATTCTACACAAAATAGCCCATGATGACAAAGTGAAAACAGGTTTTTAGACATTTGTGCTAATTTATTAAAAATCAAAATGTTAAATATATGTACACAAGTGTGCACACCCTTTGATATGACACCCAAAAGTGAGCTGAGGTGCATTTTGTTTCCACTGATACTGCTTGAGATGTTTCTACAACTTAATTGGAGTCCACCTGTGATAAATTCAATTGATTGACATGATTGGGGATTGCCAACACCTGCCTGTATAAGGTCCCACAGTTGACAGTGCATGTCAGAGCAAACTCCAAGCCATGGGGTCAAAGGAATTATCTGCCTCAGAAACAGGATTGTGTCAAGGCATAGATCTGGAGAAGGGTACGGCACTGTGTCCCAAAGAGCACAGTGGCCACCATCATTCATAAATGGAAGAAGTTTGGAACCACCAAGAATCTTCCTAGACCTGGCCGCCCGGCCAAACTGAACAATCGGTGAAGACGGGCCTTGGCCAGGGAGGTGAGCAGGAACCCGAGGGTCACTCTGACAGAGCTCCAGCGTATCCTTGTGGAGATGGGAGAACATTTCAGAAGATCAACCATCCAGGCAGCACTCCACCAATCAGGCCTTTATGGTAGAGTGGCCAGACGGAAGCCCCTCCTTAGTAAAAGGCACATCACAGCCCGCTTGGAGTTTGCCAAAAGGCACCTAGAGGACTCTCAAACCATGAGAATCAAGATTCTCTGGTCTGATGAAACCAAAATTGAAATTTTTGGCCTGAATACCAAGCGTCACGTCTGGAGGAAACCAGGCACCACTCATCACCTGGCTAATACCATCCCTACAGTGAAGCATGGCGGTGGCAGCATCATGATGTGGGGATGTTTTTCAGCAGCGGGAACGGGGCGACTAGTTCTGATAGAGGGAAAGATGAATGCAGCTAAGTACACTGAGATCCTTGAAGAAAACCTGCTCCAGAGCGCTCTGGACCTCAGACTGGGGCGAAGGTTTACCTTCCAACATGACAACGACCCGAAGCACACAGCCAAGAAAACAAAGGAGTGGCTTTGGAGAAAGTCTGTGCATGTCCTTGAGTGGCCCAGCCAGAGCCCAGACCTGAATCCAATTGAACATCTGTGGAAAGAGCTGAAAATGGCTGTGTACTGACGCTCCCCATCCAACCTGACGGAGCTTGCAAGGATATGCCAAGAGGAATGGGCAAAAATGTCCAGAAACAAGTGTGCCAAGCTGGTAGCTAAGGGTGTGTACAGATATGTAACCCCTAAATAACCTATTTTTGTCAGTAACATAAAATTGCATATTTTCTAAAAACCTGTTTTCACTTCGTCATTATTGGCTATTGTTTGGAGATGTTTGAGGCAAAAAATGAACTCAATCTATTGTCTGTAACGTAATAAAACATGGAGAAGGTGAAAGGAGTGTGCAGACTTTCCGGCTTGACTGTATATTATACATACTATATATGTGTGTGTATATACAGTATATGTTTCTCCACTCATTTATTCAGGTTTTTCCTTTAATTTGTCACCCGTCTGTATATATATGATAAACAATTAATTTGTTTCACTTTTAAAAATTATTCTAAATAGAATGAGTCATACGTCCTTTGGTGGGCTATTTATGATTAGGGGCAGGTGTATTAGGATAATTAATTGTTTTTTAATGGTGACGAAATGCATTGGGCCTACACCATCGATTAAAATTGCCATTTTAATTAGTCAAGTTGATTTACTTTTTATTGTGCTGTATCAGAGTGTTTCATGTTAATAAAATTAATTTAAAATATATATTTTACTGTTATTGAATCATCAATGCCTAATAATTTGTGGACTTAGTTAAAATAACAGTGGTGAAATATTGTAACCATGAGGACCCACTGTTGCATTTTTGCAACATTTTCACAAAATCCTCCCAAAAACAAAAAATTCAAAAAACTCATAATTTTCTTGATCAGAGGCTTCCTAAAAACAGTTTAAAAAGGAGAAAAACAATTTACATCAATAAAATCAACGCTTGGGTTTCTCAGGGATAAATCACATCAAAAGATGAATGACACTTTCATTATTAAATGTGATCTAGCCAAGTTAAATGGCAACCATTAACTTTTTCATTTTACATACAAAGACACTGTAGATAAGGCTACATTGTGAACATTTAGTGCAATGTTGAGATTTTGATTGTCAAGCATTGTGAAAATGAGAGTTGTCTATTTCCTTTGACTAATAACTGACTTGATGGCAACAAAAGGGGTAATCCAATAGAATAGCTTAGATAAGGAATAATTATTAACCAATTTTCATGAAATTGATATTTTATGTAAGAACTCAAATAATCTTATTGTCCTGAGACACATGGTAAATTCAATTTTCCTGTATAGTGAGCATTTATGTAGACTCTGAAGCACCCTAGAATACCTCCCATAGTACTTAATATACTCATACAAGATATTGTCACAGGAATAAATCTGCAAACTTGTTTATTTCTGGTAACCATTGTAAATCTGGTGAGCAGTCAAGCAAACTTTAATCAAATGAAGTAGCTCCTATATAAACTTATTATAAAATTTATTTGCAACCATTCTGGGTTCATTCAGGCATGAGCATCAGCGACAGATGGAACTGAAGGAATATGCAGTGTGAAGACCTCGCCTGTGGAGACATCTGATATCAAAAATCAATGTGACTTACCTCGTTCAAGGCGGTGGTCCTTACCTTGAATTTGTCCACTTCCGTCTTCGAACAGGTGGCGTGGTATGACAGGACCTAAAATAAAACATTGCACCTTTAATCCAAAAGCCTCTCCTCCTAAGCACCTTGATTTTGATACTTCCATGGCCATGATTTGCAACCTCAATGACTCCAAAAATACAGTTCAAAAGTACAAACTTCTTCAGTGTAAAAGGGTTTCAGAATATGTCATATGTAAGGCTTTCAATTTTTTGCATAAAGTATATTTCCGGAGCACATGTATAAAGTACAAATAACGCAATTGGCTGCTGAAGTGTTTTTGAAGGTACTTCAGTGATGTCACTGAAAGTGAACAAAGCAGATTGAGGGGCACATTTACAGAACAACAGTGGACCGCACCTTCATGCACTGTATTTCTTCATAAGAAATGCTGCTGAGATTTAATGAAAAATTGAAAAATTATTCAGTCTCTTTATTTCCAGTCGTAAATTACATAAACGTATTACAGTCTGGAGGCGCTCATAAATTTGGATTGCACTGGCTCTGCAAGCAATATCAAAACACATCAGATGCAATAAAAGGTGCTGATGAGGTAAAGGAACGCTGGAGCATGGCACAAAGCTCGCCCTGGCTTTTTTACGGGCTGGGGAAACCAAGACTCCGATCGGGTGATGTCTGATGCCACTGTTTCCCACCCCTTTTTCTGAAATTTGTGGAGAAATAGCTCTTGCGTACATCTCAGGTTCCTTATTTGATCAAATGCGCTCATGTTTATTCATTGCTGCCAGGGGCAATGCATCTGCATGCTCAGTCAATCCAAACAGCCCCACCCCCCTCCTCCTCCAGATTCAGCCTACTTCCCCCTACCACCCCCACACATAGGAGCCATCTGAGAACTGTGTCTGCACTGCCCTGAACCAGTCAGCCACTTCCTTACTATTAAACCAGTCAAAGAGGCAGTGTGACGCAGAGCCTGATAACCATTGAAGCCTCATTATGGTCACTCACAGTTTCATTCAAAAGCCCTTGTTTTTTCCCCCCCTCTCCACTCATTAATAATTTCTCTTGACTTGAAAGTCTTGAAAGTCCTACTCATATAAGTTACGTGACACAAACAGGACTAATACAGTGATTTTCTACTGCCTGCATTGATAGCACAGAGAGGCCAATTTAAATACAAGATGTCAGATCATTACTGGCAAACATGAAGGCTTTCTACAAGCCCCCTTCAAAGCATTCTTGGTGGTATTAGGACATGCTGCTACACTACATGTTTATGTTTCTATAGAGGGCCCATATCAATTAATAAAATGAATGTTAACAACAGCCTCTTTACATGTTTCCAAACATCTGAATTCTATACCACATGTATCAATTGAAATTCATAAAGGCATTTGTCTTTACATGTTTGTTTTGAGCTGTGTATAAATTAATCAGTCACATTTGTGTGATTGGGCATTGCAGGTTATGACTACTAGAATAAGTAATCTTCTGCTCACCTACCAAAGTGTAAAGTAATTAGTAATAAATAATTGACCAAACCTATAAAGTAATAACATTTGACAGAAAAAAATATGATGCTAAAAAGCTCTACATGTACCTTTGTTTTATTTGTCTTCTGCATTACTGAGCCAGTAAAAAAAGAGCAAATTTTTGATTTCCAAACATTAATTTTCCAAAGAATTAATTGAACTATCTTCAGCAAAAAGAAGAACAAGGAGTTCTGCAACAGAGGGTACGGCCTCCACAGAGCCCTGCTCTCTGGGATTACCTGGACAGACAGAAGCAAGCGAGACAGCTAAAGTCTGCAGAAGAACTGTGGCAAGTTCTCCAAGATGCTTGGAACAACCTACCAGCTGATTCTTATAAAACTACACAACAGTGCACCTAAAAGAATTTATGCAGTTTTAAAGGAAAAGGGTGGTCACACCAAATATTGATTTTTTAATGCTTACTGCTTTGTAGTCAATTGTTTACAAACTTTTCATTTAATTATTTTTGAAAGCATCTTCTTTCACACAGTACGTTGTGTTCCATATTGTAAAGGGGAGGCGAATGGTTTGGAGGACCAGATGCGACTAAAGGAATTCTTAGTGTTCAACTAAGAACACCAATGAAGTGGACAGAATCCGCGAATAGGGGAGAAAAACAAAGAAAAAACAGCTCCTACTCTCAAAGCCAGAGAGCAATACAGAGTAGACTGAAAAAATGGAGAAATAATAGCAACCCGAAAATAAATAGGTCGAACGAGGCTCAAGAAAATAAAAGTAAAAGGAAAATACCTCTGTTAGGGCAGGTGGGAAACAGGCCCCAATAGCAGACGGGAAGTAGGAAAACCAAAGTTTAATATAGGGGCAAGGCAGCAATCCGTGGTACAAAACAGGCAGGTAAACCGGGAAGACAAGGCAACAGTACAAAAACAGAGTAGTCACAGAACAGGCTTGGGTCGGAACCAGGAAGGCACAGCAGAAGTAAAAAAAATCTGGGTCGCGAGAACACAGGCAGAAGTCCAAAACCAGGGAGGTGTAAAGGGAAACAAAATGAAGACAGAATACAAAAATAAAATAGACAGGAGACAGACTCTGGATAACAAAAACTAAGAAACAGATACTCAGAAAACACAGACAACTCGGGACGCTATTAAGAAAAATTGTAAGACCACTGAAGCAAAAACCAACGGTGACAAACTCACGATGAAAGACTGAAATCACAGGGTTATATACACTGAGGGAGACAGACAAAATGGGAATCAGGTGTGCAGAGGCGGAGAAGGGAAATTGCTCAGAGGTGAACACAATGAAACGATAAGGGAAGTTGATAATACAATAACGAGGGAAGACAAAAGACACGGACTGGACAGAACTGTTAACATACAGAAAAGACATGACCTGGATTGAGAGAAACCCGTGCACACAATGAGACCGAGGAATGCGGAAATGAGGTACAGCTGTAGCAAGTAGAGAATCACAGAAAGATATTCAGAGATAGAACAGAAGAAATGAAAAACAGCTGCAGATGGAAACTAAGATTGCATTAGTAAATTAGTAGGTTAGTAGAAACTCTTATTCCCTGACGTTAGTGAATTAGTTGATTTGTATTATTTACAAGTTAGTCGTTAGTATATTAGTAAGAAACCTAATTCTAAGCAGTTAGTAGTAATTAATTTCATTACTTGGGATAGCTGCTACATTATGGGAAGGATGTGCTTTGTCTTGTCTGTGCTGTAGTGATCTTGATGACGTCTCTGTATGCACTTATTGTATGTCACTTTGGATAAAAGCGTCTGCTAAATGAATAATGTAATGTAATGTTAGTAGATTATTAGTATTAACAAGGTTAATTAGTAAAGAAGGAAGTAAATGAGAGTGGAAATACAGCGAAACCCGAAATCACCAAAGGCTCCCGAATAGTGTAACGAAGACAGGGGAGTGAACATGGAACAGTGAAACCATGAATGAAAATAAATGCAAGATAAGAAAAATGATAAAGAACCTAATAAGAATAAACAAACAAGCTCACAATAAGAAACATAAATGTACAAACAGACAGAACGCAGAAACCTGACAACCTCTCACTCTCGATTAGAGAGAAAACAAGGAAATAAAGAAAGGTAAAGAGAAAAAGAAAAGAAAGCTGTCTCAGAGAGACTAGAAAGGTAGCAGGAGCGAGGGACAGAAAATGCAAAGGAAAGCGTGTATCCTATGTCTGTCTAAAGCACAAAAAGGCAAGTGTCTCATAACTCCAAAGCAAGGCGATGGAGGAAAGAGGTCTCCTTAGAGTGCCTACCTATACCTTACCGGCTTAGTGTCAAAATGAACAAATAACAACCAAGTGCCGGAAGAAGGAAATCTGAAACAGGTGCACTCACTAAGTGCTGGAAAGAAAGGAAACCCTGGCGTGGAACACGGAAAAATCAGAGATTGCCCTGTCGAAAAGAAAAGAACAAACGGCCACAGAACTAAGACGGGCAGGCGCAAACCATGACACATATACACTACTCACAAAAAGTTAGGGATATTTGGCTTTCGGGTGAAATTTATGGAAAATGTAAGTTCATGCTACAGTGATATTATACGTATCATGAAAGTAGGGCATTTAAGTAGAAGCATGCAATGGTGATTTCCTCATCTCAAACAATTTATTGAAACAAAAGCCAACAACAGTGGTGGGTATACCACAACAAAAATGTCAATGTCTCAATAACTTGTCATGTGCCCTTGAGCATCAATTACAGCTTGACAACGACGTCTCATGCTGTTCACAAGTCGACTTATTGTCTGCTGAGGCATGGCATCCCACTCTTCTTGAAGGGCGGCCCTCAGGTCATTGAGGTTCTGGGGTACAGAGTTACGAGCCTCTACACGGTGAGTCAGCTGATCCCATAGGTTTTCTATGGGATTCAGGTCTGGAGAAAGTGCAGGCCACTCCATTTGAGGTACCCCAGTCTCCAGCAGCCTTTCCCTAATGATGCGACCTCGATGAGCTGGAGCATTGTCGTCCATGAAGATGAAATTAGGCCTGTGTTGTTCATGCAGGGGCACAATGACTGGATTAATGATGTTATTCAGGTAGTATGGGCTTGTCACTGTACCATTCACAAAGTGTAGGGCAGTTCTGTATTGACTAGACACACCTGCCCACACTGTAACACCGCCACCACCAAATGGTCGTCTGGTGACAACAGTGGCTGATGCATAGCGCTCTCCTTGACGTCTCCAACATCGTTGGCGGCCATCATTTCTGCTCAACGTGAATCGACTTTCATCAGAGAACAGCACTGAGGCCCACTGGTCCCTCGTCCAGCGTAAATGCTCCCTGGCCCATGCAAGACGATGACGCCTGTGCCTGGTGGTGTGGTCAGGTACCCTTGCAGGTCGTCTAGCACGCAGACCACGCTGATGTAAACGGTTTCGAATGGTCTGACGTGACACTTGGGTGCCTCTCACCTCCCTTAAATGTGCCTGGAGTTGAGTGGCATTCATCATCCGGTTCCGCAGGGCACTGTTCACAATGAAGCGGTCATCAGTGTGGGATGTGGCCAAAGGACGTCCACTTCTATGCCTTTCTGTGACTCTTCCAGTCTCTCTGTATCTCTGTTGCAACCTGCTGATGACACTCTGTGACACTCTAAGCTCAGTGGCCACTTCCCTCTGAGAACATCCTGTTTGAAGCCTCGCAATGGCGAGGTACTGTTGATCAATTGTTAGGTGTCGTCTTGGTCTCATGATGTCAAAATGTGAACAGCATGATGAAGAGGACTGTTTAAATACCAATTCTAATTGAACCAGGAAATTTATTGGTCGATTCATGGATCAAACACCTGTTGTGAATTTTGCCGTTCAGCTCCTTGTTAGAGAACAGCAAGTTGTGCAAAAAGTACTGAAACATTGAATAGTTGGACATGTGCATTCAAAAGTTTAGAGAAGGTCAAATTAATTTCACCTGTAAAGGTTATAGTGCATTTTAGGTTCATCCTGAAATTTCACCCGAAAGCCGAATATCCCTAACTTTTTGTGAGTAGTGTATGTTTTTATCTTTACCCCAGTTTGAAATGCCAAATTATATTCATAGTCCCCCCTCATCACTGCAATGTCCTTTGTAAATTTGGGAGACCGCAGATAAGCATACAATTCTGAGGGGAGTCATTACATTCACACATTTTAAAAAGAAAAAGGGATGTTGGACATGTAGCAAAGGAAGAAATGATTGGGGATGGAGGGCTGGGAGCAAGATGCTGTGTCAGTGCCCTGTCTGAGTCACATCGGGCTCAGCAGTCATGATGACCAGGCCGTACCGTTCCGTACTACTGGAAAATGTAGAACACATGATCTCATCCACAAATGTCATCTACACAGTTTGTTCCACTCTTAGGGCCGGCTTCAGAGTGTAAGCTGTGCTGACACAAATCGCCTCTCTGTCAAAGCGAATATGATCCAGACACTGTCTATCAATTAATCCATCTAATATCGGTCTGGTATGATATACCAGACCAGACGGTCAGTCATAGCCTACTTTTACATATCTTTCTTTTTATGACAGTTCTTTGATAATTTAAAGTTAGCTATGCAAAGGAAAATATGACCAATATTATGTTCAAATAACATGCAGTCATTCTAATATCCATTTATGCGAAAGATGCTGTATTTTTCATAATAATTTATTTACATTACATTATAGGCATTTAGCAGACGCTCTTATCCAGAGCGACTTACACAACTTTTTTTTATCATGTTTTTACATATTATCCATTTATACAGCTGGATATATACTGAAGCAATTCAGGTTAAGTACCTTGCTCAAGGGTACAACGGCAGTGTCCTACCTGGGAATCGAACCTGCAACCTTTCGGTTACAAGGCCAGTTCCTTAACCATTATACTACACTGCCGCCCAGTGTCACTTATTGGTGACACTAGACAAAAACCACCTTTTTTTCTGAACGAAGTTGCGTGGAAAAAAATAATTAAGTGAAAACTGTGAATACGCGTATCTTGCACGACTTGCAGACACGCCTAATTTTCATCAAAACTCCACCTCGTGCGTAATGCCGCGTATATACTGGAGAGACGCTTAAAACAGTGGATAAGTCAAATGTCTGAATCACAAATGGCTTATGCTATGTGAAATTTCAGGAGTAAGTCCCATTTGCGCATGCTAATCTCAACTCTGAATCTGGCCCCTAGAATATAGCAAAGAGTAACATCACAGAGAACAGCATGGTGGTTTGTCAAATGCGATCCTCTGATTCCTTGTGTAAGCTCCTGTGGTTTGCAATGTTCTCACATGTTTACTATGTGAGACAGAATGTGGCTTCAGTCAAAATGTCCTGACTTGAAAATACACAAGAATGCAGTTCGTTTTGGTGATTGCTGAACTGTGAGTCTAAGTGAAGGACATACAATATGTCAACTGAACCCAGGCTGACAAGAAATAGAAGAAAGGAAAAGACAACATCGTTTATGGATTTGTGAATCTTTGAATGGTGTCTATGGGGAAAAAGCAGCAGGCCTGGGGCCACATGTATAAACAGTGCTGAGCATAAAAATGCCCTCAGAAAGCCGCGTAAGGGAGTTTCCACATTCAGATGTATAAAATAACATGGGCTGTGAGAATTACCTCTGCGTACCTCTGCACACACTGGACACTATATGTACGCAATGTGTGGCGTCAGTGTAATATGGCGACATAGTGACCGAAAGGCATAAGTAGAAAATGCAAAACTTTTTTTAAGCAGATTTCTGACTTTCACGCTGAGCGTTCTTTTTTTTTATACATGTGGTCTCTGATCTTGTACCTTTGAAAATGGCACGTTTGACACCTCAGACCTAAGATTATAAGGCCAATAGCTCATTAAGACTTTTCCCTTTGGAATAATAACAGCAATAAAGTATAATTTGTTAAGTATAATTGTTTGTTGATACCACACACTATCAGCGGGTACAGGCAGTGCACATCAGTGATTGATTAGACATGACTGTTACTGGAAATGTGTCCTAAAAGCTGCTCGGAGTGGAATCCAAACAATTTCATCAGATACTCATTTGAACTTTAGGGAGTTTTCTACATTTATAGTTATCATTATAGTGCAATCACTTTTCCCAGAATTAGAAATAGGCCTTTATATTTATCACTACAGTATCTGAGAGGAAAAAACAAAAAGTTCTTACATCCAGAGCCACAGACTGCTTCGCCCAAGACTTCTTCACTTGGTCATACATGATGGTGTTGTTGATGCCGAGGCCACAGAAGATGACAAAGGCCTGGCGAGGAAAGAAAGGCGATGCCTGTGTGGGACCCGGGGGACACATTCGATGCACACAAGATGGGGAATGCTGTGCTGCACCTGACCATTTGCAAGATTTGATTTGCAGTCAGATTACTGCATAGATGACGGGTAATATTGTCTGGAGCAATCCAAAAGCATTGATAAAATCAATCCGTTTTTGCATCCTTCTGCGACACAAAACATGAAATACATTTGTATCTATGGCCAAAATTGAGCTCTTTAAACTGCTATTTTGGTTAAAGATCCAAAGCAGTAAAATGCTTGCTTTAGGGCAGCCATTTCTTCTACTTCTGGAGTGGTAATACTCAAGCATCTCAGCATCTCCACCAGAAATGAAAAACTGATACATTTTGTGTGGAATGAGCACACACACACACACACACACACACATGCACTCACACACACCCTCAAAATCCCTTGAGATACAAATAAATTGAAATCACACATGGAGTTCCATCAAGAATTGCAAAAGATTATTAAAGCAATAAGCATGCAATGTGCATGAAAGGCAGCTATGGTCCAATCATACCATAATTCATTTTAAGACAAAGTGTGAAGACAGTGTGAAGTCTGCATACACCCCTTGACTACTTGGTTGTAGTTAAAGACAAAACAGTATATTGGTTTGCGAGTATTAAACAAAATAGCTGGCTCACCTTACAGTAATGTACAAATGTTATCATGTTCACTAATTTGCTTAATTCAAAAAGTACTTAATTTGTTTCAGAACAACAGGTAGGAATCGTGGTGAACCCAACTGAGCGCAACTGAAACTGAAGAGACTGCCGCACCTCAAAGAGCCTCTGGTCCGCGTCGTCAAATGGCTTCCCATCCAGTCTGTTCAGCTCCTGAGCCACACCTGTACAAGACACACAGAGGGCGGATGATGAGGAGCTCTCTATATCTAACCTCCCTTTCATCAAATTACTTTCCAATCCGAGGGTACCTTCATTTATTTTATTTTTTTTAGCCAGTTATCGAGCTTGACTTGTCTGTAGTGTTGTAAGTGCAATCCATTTCCACTCTGTGAGTCCTAATTAGCCCCGGATCCCACCCACGTATTAATTAAAGTTGTTGATAAAACAATGCATGAAGCTGCTCCCTGGGCCTTGCTAATGAAAACGTCAGGGCCTTTCTCCCTGCGCTTCTTTTGCCTGCTCTCCACGCCGCCAGAGCAGCTCCTCACTTTCATCGTCCTCAGAAGGGCAGTTCTGCATAATGCATTATCTCTGATGAACAGGGGATAGCACAGGAGGGGTGACTTCTCGCTCTGGTAACAGGACAGATTACTGCTTTACCCTTTTGTAATCTTGGGATCAGGCCCCCTTTGAAGGCACAGAGTGAGCTCTGTTTGTAGCGTGTGCTTACTTTTGAATTTCAAAGGGCCTCTGTGATGGCTGGATCTCTGCCCAATGCAGGATACCCTCTTCAGTTTATTTCCTAATTTAAAAAATCAAGGACTCTGTTCGTAATCCTAATTGATAGCTAGTAGTGAGCTCCCATTTAACATCAGACTGGGGCTTAATCAGTCAGGAGTGTCCATTGTCTTACTTTCACCTCCGAATAACACTGTATTCAACAGTCTACAGTGCACTCTCCAAAGCCTTTTCTTTCAATCACAATGTACTTTCAAAGTCTTTGTTGAGATGCAGTCACTCTGGGTGCTCACTGAGCCCTGGAGCATTCACAAGGAGGGTTGTCAGTAACCAGGCAGGAGGAAGCATGTCCTTCATACTGTACACTACCCATCAAGTAGTGCAGCTCCCCAAAGGCTGGCTCCTGCTGTGTGGATACAATGCAGGATACTTATTCCTACACATCAAACATACCTGTATACACATACACATACATGTACACACACACATACTCACACATACCTGTATACACATACACATACATGTACACACACACATACTCACACATACCTGTATACACATACACATACATGTACACACACACATGCTCACACATACCTGTATACACATACACATACATGTACACACACACATGCTCACACATTCCTGTATACACATACACATACATGTACACACACACATGCTCACACATTCCTGTATACACATACACATACATGTACGCACACACACACATACACATGCTCACACATACCTGTATACACATACACATACATGTACGCACACACACATGCTCACACATACCTGTATACACATACACATACATGTACGCACACACACACATGCTCACACATACCTGTATACACATACACATACATGTACGCACACACACACACACACACACACACACACACACACATGCTCACACATACCTGTATACACATACATGTACGCACACACACACACACACACATGCTCCCCTGTAGCTAGTCTCCCCTATGGGGTCCCTCAAGGTTCCATTTTGGCCCCCATCTTGTTTTCTATTTACATGCTTCCGCTAGCTGAAATCATTCAGAAACATAACATCTCCTACCACTTCTACGCAGACGACACCCAGATTTATCTCCCTCTGAAACCCTCCAACATGTCCAACCTCGACAATCTTAGAGAGTGCCTTGAAGACATAAAATCCTGGATGGCCGACAATTTCCTCCAATTAAAACGAAAACAAAATTGAAATCATACTGTTTGGCCCCCCCCCGAATCTACCAAGGTAATCTCCAGCAGCCTAGGTCAACTCTCCACCTACCTAAAGCCCCATGTCAAGAGCCTTGGAGTGATTTTTGACTCTGCCTTCAAATTTGACAGGCAGGTAAATGCAGTCATAAAATCCAGCTTCTTTCAACTCCGTAGTATTTCTAAAATAAAACCCATCCTGTCATCCGCCGATCTGGAAAAAGTAATTCATGCATTTATCACATCCCGACTTGACTACTGCAATTCCTTGTACACAGGCATCAGCCAAGCATCCATATCCCGCCTACAGTTAGTCCAAAATTCTGCAGCAAGGCTCCTGACCGGTACCAAAAGGAGAGAACACATCACTCCTGTGCTGGCCTCTCTCCACTGGCTCCCTGTTAATTTTAGAATAGATTTTAAGATCCTGCTTTTTGTTTTCAAGGCCATGAAGGGCGCAGCTCCCTCTTACATTACGGACCTTTTAACCGCCTTGTCAGCCTCCAGGTCTCTTAGGTCATCAAACATGGCCCTTCTGACCATCCCTCGCACCAAATTAAAAACTCGAGGTGACCGCGCATTTGCGGTTGTGGCCCCCAAACTATGGAATAGTCTCCCGCAGCCAATTAGATCTGCTCCCTCTGTGGATGCTTTTAAGTCCCAACTCAAAACGCACTTTTACTCACTAGCATTCGATTAACCTTAAACATGTATCATATACACCTCATTATGTAGCCTACCTCTCTCCTTACTGTGTCTTACTGTATTATCTTACTGTAGTGTCTATCACCTTACTGTATTGTCATACTGTTTTGTCTTATTGTCCTACTGTGCCAATGTGCATTTTTATCATGATTTGTAGACCTTGTACAGCACTTTGGTCAGCTCCTGGAGTTTTTAAATGTGCTTTATAAATAAAATGACTTGACTTGACTTGTATACACATACACATACACACACATGCACACACACTATACACTCACACACACTCATGCATATGCATTCTTAATCATACAAGCGCACGATCACACAGCTCATTCACACACACATTCTCCTGCTGCCACACTAAGTGCCACACTATGAAGTGTGACACACTCACACATGCTCACGCATACACACAAACACACCCTCACATGCTGTTAGAGCTCAAACAAAACTAACTGCTTCCAGCAGGCCACACCGGCCACTGAGCACCAGGCAACCAGATTTACCACCATTACTGCACAGTGAGAGGCATGGAATGTGATGTTGCCAAAGGTGTGAACACCCCCACTTATCAGCATGAGCTGACAGGCCAGCGCGCTCTCTTTATAAACCCAGCACACTTATTTATGAGCGCCGCTTACCGGAGCTGCAGACGCTAATACCATGTGTACAGACCCCTGATTAAGGACGTGGAAAGAATTCTCATGAATGCGTTTAGGATGAAGAATGCCTTGTATAACAGTGTACATAAATGCAACAATGGGGCTTTTGATGCTTCTCCCTCATTATGAAAAACCTTCCCAGCTGCAGACAAAACCTGCATTTTGTCATCTGTCACATGCAATAATCCCCAGGACCTGTGACGGGGAAGCTAATGGCCTGGTAAAGACGCTGACAAAAGGGAAGGTTTGCAAACTTACCAATTATCTGGTGGTTGCTGTTCCAAATAGGCACACAAAGCACTGAGCGGATGTGAAATCCAGAGAACTGATCAGCCTGCAAGCAGATTGGGGAAATGCTGGGTCTTGGTACAGCAAAGGTTTACATTTGATTGCCCGGATACGAAGCCAAATATTATTTGCTATTTTTTGTTCTGTGTGATTTTTTTTAGTTGAAAGATTTATGTTCAATGCTTTCTGCATATAAAAGGGTAAATGAAAAATATCCAAATTAATAAAATAAGGAGTATGCTATTTCAAAGTTGTGGTGTAAAAAACATTTCTGAATGTGTGTGTAGCTCAAGAAAATGTTCCAGTTAAGAGGGAAAGGGCTAATGCAACTTTTTAGAAAATATTTGGTTGCAATGAAGCCTGAGGTTTATATAGTGTAGATGGTGTTAATGATGTTTGGTATATACCAAATGATCATTATCTGTGCCAAGAAGAAATCTGAAACCTCCAAGTTCCCATGATTCCTGTAAAATCAACCTACCTCTGCATCAAAGCGTGGGTCCTGGTATGCATCGCTGATGTTCACAGGAAGACCGGTAGAGGCTACAAGCTCGGCGATGCTGTTGTTGATGAGCCAGTCTGAGTAAGACGATTTTTCGAGGCTGTCTTTGAAACTGGGATACAAAAGATAATCACGGAACACAGGTTACATGATGAAAAGGAATGAAAGTAGCATGAAACCAGTGCTTTGAATTGAATTACTGAAATGGAATATCAAATGCATTATTTAATCACTGGATATGAAGCCCAGTGAACGTAATTCGGAAAACAAAGGGGAGTCGGATGCCTAGAAGATGGCGACGTTACACTTGTATGTCCACAGGTTAATGTTACTTTTCACAGTGCTCAGCCTGCTGTTTTCACAGCATTAATAATCGCTGCATGAGGTCCACATTCTTCATGTAGGTGTTTGGGCGTTTGTGAGGTGCACGCCAAGCCTCCCATTAATCATGATATATACAGTGCCCTCCACTATTATTGGCACCTCTGGTAAAGATGAGTAAAAAGGGTTATAAAAAATTCACCGTTTGGTGAATTAGCTTAATCTCACACTGAAAAAATGAGAAAGATCCAACCTTTAATTGAAGTGAATTGATTATGAGAAAAAAAATCCCTCATCAAGAAATAATTATTTTTAACAAAACCATGTGTGCCATAATTATTGGCACCCCTGCATTTATATATAGAATAAAGTAATCAAAGTAATCCAAATGTAGCGTGCTGTGGAAGTGTAGCTGTTCAAATCAGAACATCAAGGGTTTAACCGCATGTGTCAGTGGCCTTACGCCAAAACGGACCCTTCAATTCACATTGTTTCATAATTTCCTTTACATGCAACAATTTGTAGTCTGGGTATTTACGTCTTGTGGAAGTAATACTCGAACTGACATTAAAACTGACATTAATTAGGCCAACTGTAATTGTGCTTGTGATAAAGATAGTGAGTCATGGCATTGAGTACACCAATTAATGGCACAACCGTTCCTTAACTAACAAAATACATATTTTTGTAATTTCAATAATTTATAAAATTACTTTTTCCTGTCAGATTTCTCCATTGACTTCCATAAAGAAACCAGACAGGAAAACGTTACTGAACTTGCACCTTCTATACTTTTGCATATAGTGATGGATAGGTGATGATTTAGATTTTTTTTGAATCCCCAGGAACTGGTCTCAAATGCCATCCATGAGTGAACAATATCACATATACTGTGTTTGAGTATTGTGATGGAATGTCCATTGTACTTAAGAGCCATTAAAATGCATTGAAGGGATCTCATCTCAGCTTTGTTACCAAGAAAGACAGTATTAACACACATTTTAAAAGAAAATATAGTTTGAAGTCCTTAAATGTGATGTCTGGGCAACTTACGATGTCCAATTTTGAACAAAGTTTTGTCTGTATGGCTGTTAAAGTACAATGAAGCAAGGGGGCTGCATACTTAAGGAATTGATTGTTTTCTGTTTTATATTTGTAAATAATTTGGAACAAATTGTAGATTTTCACATTGAGAGTTTTTTTAAATTTTGAATACCAGCAAATAATTTATTAAATCCATTATTATCAAATGTTCATACACAACGAAATATAAAAAGGTCTAAGGGGGCTGAATACTTTTTCAACCCACTATACTGTATATTAGGTACAGAAAAGTACCTATCAAAAAGAGAGAATGAGAGATGCGGCTCTGCTATTCTGTAGTGAGCTGTTTGGCTTGTAGTGGGAAAAATAGTTTAAGATTCACAGGAGTCAATCAGATGTACGCACGCACTTCAAATGCAGTGCTCCCTGCTCAGGTCTGGAGTGGATGACATAGAGGTGAGTGGCAATTCCAAATGGGGGAAAAAAGAGGGAAAGACAATTTCTCATGCAAAAAGCAATTACTAGTATTCACCAAAGTATAGGCAACCCTGCACAACTCATAAACCATATTTCTAATGAAAATATATATTAACACTGCAGCACATATGTGGACTGGTCCTTTAACTATCTACCAAACTATTTAGTTGAAATTGACATGGCACATTTTCATTAAAGCTGAGAAGATATTAGTCTGACATGTGGGGCTAGGGAGTCATATGTGGAAAGCCTTTTTCACTACTTCATAGGTACTAAACTGAAAGTGGAATTAATTCACACTGAAGTATGGATTTGACTGATGTAAGACTGTTATAATATACATAATTATTTGAAAAAAAAAGGCAGTTATAATGTTGGGCATTGAAAGATAAATTTATTGAACAATAAAATGTTTTTAATGCATCACTGAGTGTGATTAGGGCCAACGTGTGTTTATTTTAACATAGCTTCTATCTTGGAACACAAACACAAACAATGTCATGAAAGAGAAGCTGTAAGGTTTGATTATGGAGGGTGGGGTGTAAAGTATGGTGAGCGGGGCATGCGGTTTGAAATATGCTACGTACAGCAGGGTATGGGGTAAGAATGTGGGGTATGGGGTATGAATGTGGAGCTTACTTTGTTCTGCTTGATTAATAAACATACCCATGAATAATCTTTCATAAAAAATTGTTAATAATAAAGATAATAATATTCATCATCTGTAATAGGTTTTGTGAATAATGAGAGATTCCCTTATGCAATAGAGATTATTTTGCAATAGCATTCTCTTTATTCATATAAAATTATTAAAATCATGTTAATCATCACAAAGATAACATTTTTAACATGAATGGATGAATTTCCCCATGAACACCACGACATATGAAGTGTGATAAAGCCTAGTGGAAATCCTCTTTAATGAAATCAGCGCATTTTCATCAGCAATCTGAATCTGCTGTGCCAATGATGTGCAGATGATCCTATCTTTACAATGTCAACAAGCTCTTGCTGCAAGCTTAGAGAATGAAAAAAAGCTAATCAAATGGGTGATTGGGTAAATGTGGCAATTCAGCCTCACAAACCTCACATTCCAGCTCACAAACTGTGGCTCAGTGCATTGACTTCTAGCACATTCCTTTTGCCTATTTTCAAAATCGCTCCAACTTCACAACAAAATCAGATGGGAAATCTTATGCCTTTTTTTCTAGTTCTGGGCCCATATTCATAAAGTATGGTGATCGTGGGTCAGTTTTGCCTTTTAACTGGGAATGGATAAGATTAGGCTATGGACCACTGCTGGAAAACTGATCCTAGATCACCACTCCTACTCTGAGACATTTTCTGAATATGGCCTCTGATTTTATTCTATTTTCTGCCAGCAAAGTACACAAAAATGAAAAGGGTTGTCCTTCACTATTTTTAGCTACATTTTAAAATATTGAATGTTCTCAGTTCTCCAGGAGAGCGAGAGGGAACTAGTGACATATACACTTCATTGTGCTGTGCAGCAAGCTGAAAAAATAGGCCAGATGAATAAAACTATGCTCAGTTGCACCAGGTCCATACCTGGCCTGTGTTCACTGCTGTTGTACACCTCCTCATTCATAGCTGTTTAATAATAGTACTGCTCTTTGCCTACTCTTCATTGACGGATGTAGTATAGATGTCATACACATGCGGCTGCATGTGGTGTAGCTCTGCCACAAAAACCCCTCTAAAAATTATAAATGTTTAATGAGTATTTCACACATAGCAATGAGCAATATAAAGAAGTAAAAATGTGGCTTAATTAATCGTGTAATCGTCTTCCTCCATCATGCCCGCACTCTACCCGAACTCGAACTACTTTCGATTCCTGTGTTCTGTTTTTTTGCTATTTATTTTTTGCTAACAAATTTATTGACGCCTCCTGTGTCCCTTCACTCCAGTCTCCAAACATGTGTCTTCCAATATAGTTTTTTACCCCACAAATATAGAAGTTTTAATTTGCATATGATAGTATATAAATCAACTGAAATCTCACATTGCCGATTTGGTGGCTCAGTAGATACAGCAGAGGAGTGCTGGGGTATACTGCAGTGTGGTAAGTTAGTATAAATTTCACTCCAGACTGCTGCTGTGTTCCTGCTGGCAGGGCAGAAGAAGTACACTTCAAAATAATTCTCCCCAAGAGGCAGGCGATTCTCGGGTACTATAAATGAAAATCTCATGCCGGGCATTTGACTCCAGTTATATTAATTTAATGAAACGCATAACTCTTTTGCTGACTCTTTAGGAGACAACCTGATTGAATATCATCAGAGCAACTTATTTTAACCTTTCTACTTGAGTTTTTATTTCTGCGGTATCATTTTTAGACAGGGAGAAGCATGGTGCGAATGATTCGCCAGCTTAGTTGGCTTAGATTTTCTTCAGAAAAGGCTGCACTTGCAAACAGTGCCACCTGATATTTCACTAATTACTAAATTATTCTGTGAAAATGGTTATTTAATTGCTCTTGTTTTTACTGCTGCAGTAAAATGGGCACATCAGTAATGGCCTGTACCACGAGACTGCACCTGAATAAATATTTAATTTTTATGGTATTTGTTTTTAGTGTGAGCTGTGTCGGGTAAGTGAGGATTAGGTAAAATGTGTATTTTCAGAATCCAGCGGTTCCAACAGTCAATGCCTTGTTAAAATGTTTGGCACTCTGAATACTGAGCACAAGCGATATTGCGTGCTAGAACCCCTCACTTAACCTACATTCAAAATATGTTTTATGTGATTTAATTTAATAATTATTATAAAAAATGACAATAATCAATTAAATCGCCAAATTCGTTGATAGGTAAGCCGAACAGTAACCTGGTGGATCAACCAACTGTCATGGTTTATGACCTTTTTCCCTTGCGGTCGTGTTCCTCGGTCGCCACACGTGGGCGCTGCTCCGTTGGTGGAGTTTTGGCTCCGTTCTTTTCGCGAAGAAGTCTCGCCAACGTTTCACAGCTGTGCATGGTTGCCGGTGAGCTATATAAGCCTTCCGTTTCCTTCATTCGGGGCTTCGATATTAATTGTTCATTGTAATTGTTGATTGTTTGTTCATTTGTATTGTGGTGTATGGTCTGGCATCATTTATGCTGTTTTGTGTGTGGTATTATCCTGCCCTTTCTATTTTAAGTCAGTATTATTTTGGTCTAGGTTTTTAAGGAGACCGTTTTGCTCCGTGGTGCTTTTATTGGAGTTTTGCGGTGCTTGCCTTTGTGCTTTGAGCTTTCAGGTTGAATTCCTGTTTTGTGTGCTCATTTCAGTCTCCGCTTTCTGGTCTGTCCCGTTTGTCGTTTTGCCTAGATCTATTGCCCTTTACTAAGAGACAGGGCATTTTTATCATACTGACTTGACTAGGGCTATTTATTTGGTGTGTGTTATTTGTACCTTTCATGCTACTCGCCTGTTTTAACGTCTCGTTGCTGAGGCAGGGCTTTATTCTTGCCGGCTCTTTAGTTACTTATATCGTAGAAATATGGGACCACAGATCTCTGCTCTAATTCGCCTGTAAAATATTTCTCTCTTTCCTGGGAGATCGGGCGTTCTCGCTTCTACTTAGTTACTTGGCTCGTAGAAGTATAGGGTATCAGTTCTTTGTTCCATTTCGCCTCTGTTTGGTTTTCTTGCTGAGAGACTAGGCGTTTGAGCTTCTACTCATTTCTGTGTTACAGTCGGCCGGTTGGTGGCTTCGGTGCGTTTGTTCCCTGTTTTTGTCTCCTTCTCATGAACTACGTTCTCCTTTGTTGGTTATTTCTATTATATTGAGGTAGTGCTTGCTATTTTCTATTAAGTTTGCGTTAGTCTTTTGGTACAGCTGTTCTGCTTGCCCTTTTTGCCTGCGGGACGATTTTGTTCGGAACTGTAGTTCTGTTCGTTCTCCTGGTGTGTCTCTCCTTATATGGAGCTTGGGCGATGTTGTGGACATGTTTGTGTGTGACTGTGTGTTTCTGAAAGTAGCCTCGGAACGTTAGCTCTCTGTTCCTTCGCCTCGTTACATATTCCTTTACTGAGAGGCTAGGGCGTGTGTTTTCTATTGAGCTTGCGTTAGTCATATTTATTCGTAAAGTTATGGGACGACGGTGCTCTCTCGGCTCGCCTGTAAAATGTTTCTCTCTCCTGGGAGATCGGGCATTTACCCCTTTATGTTTTCTGCATGTGACTGCGAGCCTATGAAACTAGCCATGGAACGTTAAATCTCTGTTCCTGTACGCCTCGTTACATTCCTCTTTATGGACAGGTAGGGCGTTTATTTTCAACTAATCTCGCTTTGGTCTTTAGCCGGTAAATGTCTGGTGCAGCCTGTCCTGTTCGTTCCTTTCGGTACCTTTCTCCTTACATGGAGTTTTGACGATTTTGTTCGGAACAGCTGTTCTGTTTCGTCTTTCGGTGCATGTCTTCCTATAGGGAAGATTGGGCGATGTTGTGGACATGTTTGTGTGTGACCGTGAGTCTGAGAGTAACCTTGGAACGTTGGATCTGTTCCTTTCGCCTCCTCATTCTATCTTATTATTTTTGCAGTGTTTGTCATCAGTTTATTTTTGCCATTACGCTACTCGCCCGTTCTTATGCGTCTCGTTTCCGAGACAGGGCGCATATTATTTCTGGCTATTCAGAGACCTGTCCTTGCGCTCTACTTATTGGCGTGTGACAGTGAGCCGGTTAGTAGCGCCTGTAGTCGTGTTCGTTGTTCGTTGTCTTGTCTCCTCCCTTAACTGTGGGGTATCCTGCCTTAGTGGCCTTAGGGCTTAAAGAATCCCCTTGCTGCGTTTGGCTCCTCCTACCTCACACATCACGCCCCATTACACCAACAAGACAAAACAAGGTCTAAATCAGGTCTTACGATTAAATAATTTTATTAAATGAAAAACAGTCAATTAGTATAATGACTTGAAATCATACAGTAACATTCACTAATGAATGTAGGCTGACTACTTATAATTTACAAAAAGGAAGACATTAAACCAGACATTAATTAGAATATACCAGTAAAGAGAGAGAGACCAATAAGCCAGAAATCGCCAATATTATTTCCCCTCCTCCAGCTGAACAGGAACAAAAGGAAACGCACAACTCCAACTGAACTAAAGCTTCTTTCCATCGGCCCCCCATAAATACCTTTCTCCACAGGGAGGGCTGATGTGTGGAGGAGGGGAGAGGGGTCATTTTATGACAAAGACTGGTTTATCTTTGATGTTTGTGGGGATGAGTAAGTGAGAGAGAGGCAGAGAGAGACAGAAGGAGGGGGGGGGAACGCAAGAGATGGAGGAGCCGGATAGTTTACTTATATCTAAATATTAGATATCCTACAGCAGCTTACATCGTAATCGGGTTGTGTCGTTTCCTGACCCATGTAAACCCCACAGGCTGGGAAACTGCCAATGTCCTACAGAGTGGAACAGCAAGGTATCTATTTATTGAGTGAGAACATTTGGTAACTAATATTCTTATTCTTAAACATTTCATAGACAGAGAGAGAGAGAACAAATAAGGAGAATCACCTTAACAAATCTCTCACAGACATTGAAAAATCAATTGATCAAAACAAATTCTGGGAAATGTGGAATAATATCAGTTCGGCACAAAAACCTGCGTTATTTGGAAACTGTTAGGATCCTGTAATTCTGTCTGTTTATTCTTTATTTGCTATTATTCTTCCTGTTTTCTTTCCCTCGCGATTGTCAGTCCGCATTCCATGTTTCTGAGATTCCACCCCCTGTCTTTGTCATTGCACTATTCGTGTGATTTTGGGAACATTCAGGTTTTTTCTGTATTTCGTATATCTCGTTTTCTTCCTTCTGGCTTTATTTATATTTGTATATAATACTAATGTACTAATCATACTAACTATTAGATTAGATTTAATACTAACCTGCTAACAAACTAACATGTATATAATACTAACCTACTAACATTAGGGTTCTAGAGTTCACTACTAACATTACTAATTACTAATTCATCTTGAGTTTCTATCTGCAGCTGTCATTTCCCTCCTCGTTATCCTATCCCTGTATTCATCTGTGATTTCGCATTCTCTGCACGTGTCCACTTTCGTGTTCCTCCCCTCTGAGCTGTGCACTTGTTTACCTGCTAACTCCAGGCCGTTTGTTATCATTGTGTCTATGTGTATTCCAGTCCGTGTCTTACGTTTCCCCTGTCATTGTTTTATTGGTCCCTGTTAACCCTCACTGTTCTCACCTGTGAGCAATCTCCCCTCCCTGCTTCTACACACCTGATTCCCATTTTGTCTGTCTCCCTCTGTGTGTATATATACCTTGTCATTTCAGTGTTTCTTCACGAGTTCCTCATTATTGATTTTCTTCTGTGTTTTTGCGAGTGTCCCGAGTTCCTGCCCTGCTTTCTATTTCCGAGTTTTTGTTTCCCTAGTTTTTGCCTGTTGTTGTTTTGTTTTGTATTTAGTCTGTTGTTCTCTTTTTGTTCCTCTTACGCCTCCCCGGTTTTGACCCCTGCCTGTGTTCTCGCGACCCTGGTTTTGGATCCTGCTTTTGTACCTTTGCTGTGCCTTCCCGGTTTGACCCCTGCCTGTTCCTTGACCACTCTTTGGACTGTGCTTTGTACCGTTGCCCTGTCTCCCCGGTTTTTGACCCTGCCTGTTTACCACGGATTGCTGCCTTGCCCTTTATTAAACTTCGGTTTTTGCGAACTCCTGCCTGCATTTGGGTCCTTCCCCCACCAACACCTAACAGAAACAATATTTTGAAAACTTATATATGGACATTGAACAAGACAAATTAACAAAAAACTTTAATTAAAAATGAAATCAAAGAAAAACTAACAATACTAGAACAATCAATCAAAGACAACCAAAACCCAGTTGACACACCAATTACAATGCAGGAATTAACTGAACATCTCAGAACACTAAAACCAAGGAAGGCCTGTGGTTTTGAAAAGCAGCAACCAGTTAATGCAAGAAGCCCTACTGAAATTATTCAACCTGTCACTACATACTGCCTGCTTCCCTGACACCAGGAACCAAGGGCTTATATCCCCGATTTACAAGAAAGGAGACGAATTCGACCCCAATACCTACTGAGGCATGTGTATAAACAGTAATATGGGGAAGTTATTTGCAGCGTCCTTAATTCAAGAATTATAAACTTAAATTATGAGTCAAATTGGCTTCCTCCCAAAACACTACACAACTGATCATATTTAGACCCTATACACGGTAGATAAACATGTTCGCCAAATTCAAAAAGGCAAAAATTTTGCATGCTTTATTGACTTTAAAGGTGCACTATGCAGGATTTTTAGCCTGGCTGTAGTCCTGTGTTTACAATCAAAAAAGTCTCCTTACAACATCAAGCTCCCTTGATCATTTAAAAACACTCTGGAGCTGTAATCATTCATGCAGGCAGAAATTACACTGGGTTGAGAAAATCACAAGTTTTAAAGACTGATTTTATTTCATTATAGGCCTATAACTGCATTAAACCCATTTGCAAGTTTAATTGTGATCTCAGGACTGCTTCCTGTTTTAAACCGTGGCAGTGAGAAATTAAGCCAGCTCAGTGCCCTAAATGTCAGTGTTTGGCTAACATTATTCTGAACATTAATTTAGAACTGGAATGTAAAGGCTAAATCGTGTGTGGAATAAGTAGCCTAACATTAGCAGACCATATCTTGTCTATCACAGCTAGCTAATACCATTGTCAAGTTAACAACTTTTTCATGAAGATATTTGTATACAAATCTTATTTATTTTCTGAAATACAACGTAATATTAGGCTACATCGTTATATTAATTTGATTCAAAAGGTACCCGAATTCAGTCACCTTAACGTAGCCTACTTACACATCCAACAGAAAACACTAACTCCGTATCACTTTTCATTCCCTTGCTAAACTTCAGCTGTCACCATTGCGAAAAAAAAGAAAATCCTTTTAGCACGGCTCTGGTCTTGGAGCTTTTTCGAAAGAGGACGAGGCTTTTTAGGTTGGGTAGAATCTAGTACAATCTCAGTTGATCCAGTTCGTTTGCTTTCTTCCATGGCTGCAGTGCGCTGTGTTTGTGTGCCAATTTGTTTCATATCTGGCAACCCGGGGTGTCGAAATGGGAAGGGGGCGGATCAACTCAGAGACGATCGGGCAGTGGGCGGAGTCAACTCTGAGAATAGTGAATCACACAGGCCAAAACAAACAGACGTTCCGACCTGGAATGGAAATTTCAAAGGAGAACATACTGGCTGTAGCACTGTTGTTGGATAAGCCAGTATTTTGACTTAGTTTCCTTAATCTCTGATGACATATCATGGTCATTTTATGATTTAGTACAGTAAATGTGTTACATATAGCTCCTTTAACCTCTTGCTGCCAAACGCCCCCTAGCGGTAACGCCGGCATTACGGAAATTATTACATTATACATTTCATTAATTTAATAATATATAATAAACTGCTCACCTCAATATTTTGATTAAATATCCTTAAGATATATCCATTCCTTCTGGGAAAGTGGTTTTTAAGCCCAAAACGTCGGGATAAAACTTTGTAAATAACGTTGGAAACTCGGACCTAATTCTCAAACATGTATTGCAGCTTGATGTCACACCATAAACAATGTGCTGGTAAACTGTTCTGCTTAATTGTATTTCACAAAACTTTGGTTTGAAAAATCATTATACCTTTAGGCTTCAAGAAAAAATACTTTAAAACTTTCATACGGCTGTACATTATTTTTTTCCAATTTTAAACCGACTTGTGCTTTTTTGCACTTGATTACGACTCGTTCGGCTGTGTTCACTTTGGCGTTGTGAAACTCAGTTTCTGGAGTACCAATCCCATGGCTTAGTATATGTTGGCCAGAGTAGTTTTGAACTTGCTTGCAGAGATTTATGCAAAACCGTCGTCAATTGGGTGTATTTCTTTGACTGATAGCACAATAGGCCTATCTGAAGTGGGAAAAACCGTCTTCCACCCGCCTCCACTCTGAGTATTATTTGCTTTCCATTGGGTTTTAAAACTGTCTGTCAAATATTCCAGGCAATAGCCAAGACTCTTATCTTTGAAACAAGCCCTCATTCAATACAATAGCCATCGTAAAAAAGGAAATCCTGCCCTGCATATAAGGAAGTGCCAACCCACGCGTAATTATCGAACCAAGATGGCGCAGTGTTTTTACCTTGTAGCGTAGCTCGCTACATTCCGTTTAGCAAAGCACAATTAATTAGGTAAGGCCCGCAGTTACATTTTTTTACTTTAGAGTATTTTTGAGACAGTTTTTGTGTAGTTATGTCGAGATTTTTGAGGCGTTTATCCGTGCACCAAGTGCTAGACGAACTGGATAAGCCAGAAGATGTTTTTGCCGAGGGAGACTCATCCTGTCTCAGTGACGCTGAATCCACTGATGACCGAGATGATGTTGCTGACATGTAAGTTGTTTTATCATACTAACAGTGTTATGCTATAAACGCATTGAATTTCGCCATGGCAGGTAACGTCGTTAGGGCTGGTGGTATTACAGATTTTCTCGATATACCAGTGTGAATTCACGCAATGCCATGCGCGTTCGTAATTACATTGTCAACTGTATTTTATTGTTTTTCATACAATTAATATTACAAATTGCACATTCTAACGGTATGATAAATAATTTATGAAGTAAACTTAGGGTGTATTGTCTGTGTTGACAAACTCGCACGTGTTACGTGGCGTTGCCAACAACACAGATGTTTGTGGAAACGGTAAGTTTGGTGTAAGCATTGAAGGAAATGAATGTGCAATTTAGCTGCAATGCGTGAATCCCTGTGTTTCTTCTGTGAAGCTAACTAACCTTATATACTTATGCATAAAATCGGTCCCTCTCAGCTAAATTAATATAGATAGCATTACCTTTACAGTGGCAAGCTAGCAAGCAAAATTACAGGTAACAAGCAGCTAGCTATCTATTTGTGTCTGAGATGAGCTACTAAATCGATTTTTTTGAGTGTGAAATGGCTTCTGGAAGTGTTTAGTAAAGTCATTGTTCCACATGAGTAAATTGTTCTGTATGCAGTACAGAAGGCTGTGCAGGTAAACAAAATGGCAATTTATGCATGGTATGAGGGAGAGAACATGATAACATGAGGGAGTACTTGTTTATTATTATTATTGTTGATTGTTGTTGTATAAGGGGGACTAATGGGTATATCAACATGGTGGACAATTCCATGGACAGGGTTAGTGGGGTTTGTAATGATGCAGATTGCTCTCCTGAGGGAATGTGTAGTCTAAATGGCTTCTGTATGAATGGTTAAATAATCTCTCCTCACCCTCCACCCCCATGTTTTGATCCTTTGCCTTTTTTTGTTTTTAGTTAATTTTTTTTAGCTTTTTGGACCCTGCCATTTTGTACTTTCTTTGTGTAAATACGGTAACTTCAGCAATTAGAGGGCAAGGATCTTTTTATTTGTTACAGCAGGGGTGTTTTTATTTTTTATCTAGGAAACTGGTGGACTTTTGATTTTTTTATCCACTGCACTTTTAGTAGTACACCTTAGTGCACTTGTATATAGTTGATATATGTTTGTCATGTATAAAGTTTTGCCTTCTAAAACCCAACCCCAACGTCCCTGTCATAGGAGGTGGCAACAGAATAAAGGACAGGACTGGCAAGCAGTAATGTGTAGGGAAGTTTCATACTATTCCCATTATTCATTTGAAAACCTGTTTGCACATTCCTGGACTAATTTCTGGCTAATGGGGCTCTGGTGAAATACACAAGATTCACTGTGCTGCTACATGGGTTTTGACAGCTTTTTGTAACCTTGGGTAGTTAGTTGTGTAATATGAAGAGCACCAAGAACACGTCTAAAAATGAACTTTTATTGCCAATATTGACAAATTATCTCATTTTATTGTAAAAACCTAAAAAATAAATCATATTGAGACCTTTCTGGAACATTGCCATTTTTGGCACATTTGGCACCATTTGGCACCATTTGGATAACGAAAAAGGTTCACCTGAAAAAAACCCTGTAAAATTTGAATGGTTTGAGATATTGACACCATATTGTTACCAGAGGTAGGCAGCATATTGATGAATCAGATAGAGGAGTCATTTCCTCCATAGCATTTGTAGCTCCCCAGGTAAAAATTCTTAAACTTGAATGTAGGTACCCGTTTTTTAGTTTTTTTATATTTTCTGTACATAAATTGTTGTAGTTAAGTATCAAAAACTGGATTTCTATGAGTTCTCACTGCTTAGTCGTAATACTGCAGGTGTCTGCTTTAATAAAAGCCATGAACCATATTTGTTCCATTTATAGTTTTTGAGATAACCACCTTTGTTTGTCACTAGTGAAAACAGGCAAAAATTGGCCTATTTTGCCCTCGGTAGGAAGAGGTTAAGAAAGCATTTGGAAATTATAAAATACTTCAAAGTGGTATAGGGGGCAAAGTATATGACATTATTAAATCAATGTATTCAGAACACAAATGTGCTGTGAAAATTGACAATCAAAGAACAGGATTCTTCACTCAGGGTTGTGGAGTGAGACAGGGCTGCAGCTTGAGTACAACACTATTTAACATTTACATTAATGAATTGGCCACGATGTTGGAACAATCTGCAGCTCCTGGACTCATTCTACACGACACCGAAATTATATTTTTATTGTATGCGGATGATTTGGTTCTGCTGTCACCTACAGAACAAGGGCTACAGCAGAACCTGGCTGTCTTAGAAAAATTCTACCAGTCCTGGGCCCTGGCAGTAAACTTTAAAAAGACCAAAATAATGATTATCCAGAAAAAGGCCAGATCTCAGAAAAGCAGATACAGTTTCACCATCTGTAACTCAATATTGAAACACACCACAAAATACACATATCTAGGTCTGAAAATCAATGCATCAGGGAGCGTTACCTAGCAGTGAATGCACTAAAATACAAAACCAAAAAGGTTATGCCATCAAACACTGTAAAAAGAAATCCCGTTAAAAAACAGTAAAAAGGTCTGGCAGCAAAGTTGCCAGTATACTACCATAAAATAACAGAACATTGCTGTAAATGTAATTACAGAGGAAACCCCTAAAAATTACAGTAATTTTTCATTCATTCATTCTCATTTGTTGACAAAATCACATTATTAAATGGTATTTCTCCATAAAGACCATTTAAATAAAAATAACAACCTTCAATTAACAGACATAGTCTGTCTTTTTATATTTATGGGTTATTGCTGTTATTTTAAAAAGAGATCTTTTATATAAAGCATATTTCTTTTTTTTTACAGTGAAGAAATGTTTTACAACATTAAAATTCCTGTAAGAATTTGGTTACAAATAACCAAAGTGTATTACAGCCAATTGTGCTATATGGAAGTGAGCTTTGGGACCCACTTAGCCATCAAGACTATTTACAATGGACAAAAACCCAGTGGAAACCCTGCAGGCTGAAACATACTCCAGGTCCACCAAAACATACCAAACAATGCATGAGGGCAGAAATAGGCCGTTACCCTCTGATTATTAACATTCAGAAAAGAGCATTAAAAATTTGGACTCATCTAAAACAAAGCAAACCAAATTCCCTCCAATATAAAGCCTTCCTATCCATTGAGCTAAGCCCCAATAGAAGTCCTCTCAGTCAGCTGGCCCTGAAACTAACAAACCAAGCAAAAAATAACAATACTAACTATGGCCAGCACTGCATCAATTAAAATCAACCAATTAATAAATAAAACAAAAGATTCTTATTTGGAACATTGGAAAATAATGCAAAAAACTAAATTTTTATAATATGCTAAAAAGAAATTACAAATGGGCAGAATATCTCTCCACTGTCAGAGATATAAAGCACAGACAGATCCTTACCAAATACAGACTAAGGGCCAGATTCAGAGATAAGCATGCGCAAATGGGACTTACTACAGAAATTCCGCGTAGCTTAAGCTATTTGTGATTCACACATTTGACTTCCGCTGTTTTAAGCGTCTCTCCAGTATATACGCAGAATTACACGCGCGGGGTGGAGATTTGATAAAAATGAGGCGTGACTGCAAGTCGTGCAAGATACGCGTATTCAGAGTTTTCACTTAATCATTTTTTCCCCACGCAACTTTGTTCTGAAAGAAGGTACTTTATATCTAGCGCCGCCAATAGATCATTATGAAAAATACAGCATCTTTTGCATAAATGGATATTAGAATGAGTGCATGTTATTTTTAATTTTCCTTTGCCTACCCTACTTACAATTATCAAAGAGCTGTCATAAAAAGAAAAATATGTAAAAGTAGGCTATGATTGACCGTCTCGTATATCATACCAGACCAATATTAGACAGTGTCTGGATCATATTTGCTTTGACAGAGAGACGATTTGTGTCAGCACAGCTTCTCTAAAATTGTTAAGGCGAAGATGTCGCATATAGGTGTTAAAAAAATCTTTGGGGTGTAGGTAAATCGTTAAAAAACTATTTATTTGTTTACTTTATAATATTGTGTGTAACCACTGTCCAGCGATTATTTCTTTTGATTGTGTGATGGGTATATTCAAGTCATCAATAGGAGCTATGATCATTTTATCAATGTCACTGAGACGTTTAAAATGTATACCCCACACACATTTTTTTAGTATAAAGCTGGCAACCCAGTGGGCAGGTACAAGAAACAGGTCATTAGAATATCATGCCCTGTGCCACCCACATTTTGAGAAACGCACCCGCATAGCGCAGGTTAGAATACGGCGTATCTCATCCCTCATTAAATCCACGCAGGAGAGGCACTTACAGTTGTGTTCAAAAACATAGCAGTACAATATCAGTAACCTGATGAACCACTGTTATTAGTAGTAGTGATATTTCTGCATGGCAAATAATTTACTCGTAGATGTAGTAGTGTAATAGAAAAACAACAGACCCAACTGTCATGACATGCACGCTGCTTGTTCTGAGTAATTGACTCATTCATTGAAAGGGGCGTGTTCAAAATAATAGCAGTGTGGAGTTTAATTAGAGAATTAATTCATTCTGTGAAAAAACAGGTGTCATTAATTGTCCTTTATTAAGGAAGAAGGGAAAGATGTTTTTCATACTACGGTGTTGGGCCTATTTATCGTATACCAGGGATCATGGATCAGTTTGAATACATCAAAATACTTGAAGACATTATGTTGCCATATGCCAAAGAGGAAATGCCCCTGAAATGGGTGTTTCAACAAGACAACGACCCCAAACACACGAGTAAGTGAGCAACATCTTGGTTCCAGACAAAAAGGATTGAGGTAATGGAGTGGCCAGCTCAATCCCCCGACCTCAACCCCATTGAAAACTTTTGGGGTGACATTAAAAATGCAGTTTCTGAAGCAAAACCCAAAAATTCACAGGAACTGTGGAATGTATTTTGTTCATCCTGGGCTGAAATACCTGTTTCTAGGTGCCAGAAGTTTGTTGACTCGACGCAACGCAGATGCGCAGCAGTTATCAAAAACAATGGTTATGCAACTAAATATTAGTTCAGTAATTTAAAGTGAAGTTAAATCTTGAAATATTTCTTCAGTTTATACAGTAAGTGTTTGAGTTTGAAGAGAAAAATGTCGACACTGCAATTTTTTTGAACAGATTAATATTCCTTTTCTTTGCTTCCTGTAAAAGAATAACACAGACTTGATAAAATTTGTTAATGCTTTGATTTGGAATTGAATGTGTAATGTTTCCACTACATTTGAAATATGGAACTAAAAGCTATTAAAAAATATTTGCACTTTATTCACTTTTTTAAAATGTACTGCTATTTATTTGAACACAACTGTAAGTGCATGACTTAAGTTGGGCGTCTCTGAATCCGGCCCTAAGTGCTCACAGCATGGCCAATTGAAAGAGGAAGACACAAACAAACCTGGTGTCTCAAAGAAGAGAGGAAATGTGATCACTGTGAGACAGGTGAGGTTAAGACAGAAATACACTTCCTTCTACACTGCAATAAATATAAGAAAATTCGCAATGAGCTCTTTTAAAATAAAAAAATTTTTTTCTCCATATTTTTCCACACTTTCTGATGAAGAAAAGTTCCCCATTCTACTGGGTGAAGGACACACAGCCCCACTAGCTGCTTTATAAGTAGCAACGTGTCATCATCATCAAAGCGCAATAACTGTCAACATCCGTAGTTAATTATTACCATATTATAAGGCATACATATGACAGTATGTGTATGTTGTTGTTGTTATATGCGCGTATAACGTGTACATTTGTTAACAGGTTGTAGTTGATTTTTATTTATTTTTATTTTATTGTTGCTCTTTGTAACATTTGCTTTGCCAACACAGTGCATGTCATGCCAATAAAGCACCTTAAAGTTGAAAATTGAAATTGAGAGAGAGAGAGAGAGAGAGAGAGAGAGCTCATTTTGACTGCAGACATGCACAATTCAGCTGAGCTTTACGCCGGGTTCATGCCATCTACTCGTCCCGCCCGCTGTTTGTCGTTGTTATCCATAGACTTTGAACGGAATCTTGTCGCTTGTCGCGAGTAGATGGTGTGAACCCGGCGTAATCACGCTGGTTCCACCGAGCCGGGGAGCTGAGTAGTAAGCTGCGAGATCTGCTCGGTGGTGACGTCAGGAACAAGCATTGGATGTGAAGCACGACTCGCTTCGTCTTACTGCAGACACTTACAGCTGCCTGCTGTTGAGCTGACTATAGCGTGGGACCCACAAGTGACTTATGATCACACAGTTTTAAATCCCCATCTTATTTGCCATATAGCTTTTAGCTGGTCTGTAGCCAGAATTAACACTAGCAAAGAGAAGGTGTTGTTTTCTGTGATGGAGGACATTGCGACAATGATTCAGGCCAATAAATAAGAATGAGCATTACAAAATTGGGAGGAAACAGAATCCTCTATTTGTGTTAGAAAACTATTATAAAATCATCTTTCCATTGCTAGGTTTACTATCCCAGAACATAAAATGGTATTTATCCGCTCAGTGGCGGAATGTTTGAATGAAAGAATTTAAGAATAAGCAGCTCAGTTAATGTGTCATATTATATTCTCTTGCAATATTTTATCTTTAAAAAAAAACAATATTAATCAGAACAGTAGGCATGCCAGAGTCAAAATGAGACTTTAGAGCACTGCCAGGACCAGCAGGAATCACTGCTCTGTAGTGAATGGATGCCAGCCTCTCTGTCTTCATAGAACTGGAGTAGCAGTAATTGGGTACATAAAGTAGTACAGACCTTGATTTTTCCTTTCAAAGTCTTATCCTTTCAATTTATAAGTGGTTTTTGAACAGGCACGTTGAATTGCCAAATACTGTTAGTTGGAAATGTGTTATTATTTCAGCTTTTGCTGTCAGTTCAGATGATGACTACTGCAGCATGTCACTCTACACAGGTGTGAACCAAAGGTTTACTCTATCCTATCTGACACTCTATGACACTTAAGCATGTACAGTATAAATCCTTACCTGGTCTCAGTGTCTGCACTACATTTAGGAGACAGCAGTTCAAAGGACTTGGTGAATTTCACCACCTGCAACACATTAAAAAGTAAGATCATAAGACTTTTTTATTTTAACTATCTACAGTATATTTACAATTCTGTTTTGCTCCAAACAAGTTGGAGTGGTAGTTGGAGATTGGCCTTGAGGTGTGGGATTGAAACATCTGAGGTGTGTGGTGAAGAGGAAATTGTAGGATGAGAAGATCAGGTTTGGGGTATAAAGTGTGAAGCACGTGAGTATGAGGTGTATTATGGACAGTGGGGTGTGGTGTATGAATACGGAGAATGGGGTATGTGGTATGAATCAGGCTCCCCAGAAATTACGCTGTGGATTTTTTAAATTCTGCAATATTCGGCAACTGATAAAAGAATCATGTTAAAGCTTATTCAATTTGCCTTAAATCACCTCAGCGAATATGCACAACTTTTAGTTTGGCTCGTGTTAACCGGTGTCATACGGTGAGCCTACACATAATTTTAAATTGTGGATACATGTAGGCTAACGTTACTCTTCGTTTTCCACACTCACACTCTGAGAATATTTATGGCAAAGATCTGCAATGCATAGATTTTGTAATTTAAATGATCTTGAAGCACAGGTTTCATTATAAGATTTATTTTTATACTTGCCTTTATTGCAAGGTTGTGCTGAAAGCTAACAGGTAACGTTAGTTGGTCTAGCAAGACTGATTGAATTTATCGTTTAGTCTCCCTAATATGATGCAAAGAAAGAAGCTGTGTGTTCACCTGCCAATTAATTATTATAGCACACTTGTTAATCAAGGAAAATGAATGAAAACCGGTTGAGACCAATGATCAGTTTACAGGGATGTTTGATATCGGTTTGATATTGCTTGCAGCTGTGGTCTTTAAAATCATAGCCGCTTAGCAACAACACCAACTACGGCAAGCACTGGAGTACAAAACTACGGTAAGTGTGGGCTAATCATCACTTTTCTGCATGATTCCGCAGCCTCTCACATTTTCCGCAGAACATTCAGTTTTCCGCAAAAAATTCTGTGATAACGGAATCACAGATTTCTGGGGGCACTGAGGAATATAGGAAGTGGGGTGTGGGGTATGAATATGGAGAGTGGGGTGTGGGGTATGAATATGGAGAGTGGGGTGTAGGGTATGAATATGGAGAGTGGGGGATGAATGTGGAGAGTGGGGTATGAATATGGAGAGTGGGGTGTGGGGTATGAATATGGAGAGTGGGGTATGAATGTGGAGAGTGGGGTATGAATATGGAGAGTGGGGTGTAGGGTATGAATATGGAGAGTGGGGTATGAATATGGAAAGTGGAGTGTGGGGTACGAATGTGTAGAGTGGGATATGAATATGGAAAGTGGAGTGTGGGGTATAAATATAGAGTGTGGGGTATTGATGTGGAGCGTGGGGTGTGGGGTATGAATATAGAGTGTGGGATATGAATATGTAAAGTGGAGTGTGGGGTATAAATATAGAGTGTGGGGTATTAATGTGGAGAGTGGGGTGTGGGGTATGAATATGGAAAGTAGAGTGTGGGGTATAAATATAGAGTGTGGGGTATAAATGTGGACAGTGGGATGTGGGGTATGAATATAGAGTGTGGGTTATGAATATGGAAAGTGGAGTGTGGGGTATAAATATAGAGTGTGGGGTATTAATGTGGAGAGTGGAGTGTGGGGTATGAATATAGAGCATGGTGTGATGTTCTCACTCCCGTCCTCTTGTTTCCCGTGTTTTACCTGTCTCCTTTCGTATCATGTTTGTCTCTCCCTAGTTTGTTTCCCTCGTGCTGCAGGTTGGGCGTGTTTTTTTCCCTTTCGTGTCACTCTGTTCCACTACTCTTCATCTGCCTATCCCTTTCCCCCTTTCCGCATGCATTCCACACACTCTCTGCTCCATTAATCACTCACGCATACATTCGCACGCGGCACCTAATTGATACTTGTTAATGTTTGTATTTTGTCACCCGGTGTTCTTTGTCTTGTGTCAGTCCGTTAACTCTCCTTGTGAATACCTCTGGTCTTGTCTTGGGGATACTTAGTATCTAGTCTAGTCCTGCATTTAAAACCCTTTGTCCTGCACTCCGGCGGTTTTGATCAAGCTCTCGCCAGGAATGGCGCTTCTCGCTGTTCGGTCTGTCCTGCCTCGCTGTACAAACTCTTGTCTGCTTTGAGTCTACCAACCTGCAGTTATTTGCATTCCCTGCTTGTGCTGTCGGAGCCCCAGCTCTTCCACTCTGCGGCGGTGCCCGCCTCCTGCTTGTGCTGCTGCCGCTGCTGTCCTGCTGCTGCGTACACGCCCAGCCCGGACCCCGCTCAGCTAACCTGCAACTGCCCCTGCCACTCTGCTCTGCCCTGGTTCCCGCTTCCCGCTCCTCCTCTGCTCAGCTTGCCCGGTTTCCTGTCACCATCACCAGCCCCCTGTAATGGGGCGTGATGTGTGAGGTGGGAGGAGCCAAACGCAGCAAGGGGATTCCTTAAGCCCTAAGGCCACTAAGGCGGGATACCCCGCAGATAAGGGAGGAGACAAGACAACGAACAACGAACACCACTACAGACGCTACTAACCGGCTCACTGTCACACGCCAAGTAGAGCGCAAGGACAGGGTTCTGAATAGCCAGAAATAATACGCGCCCTGTCTCGGTAACGAGACACATAAGAACGGGCGAGTAGCGTAAAGAAAAACATAAAACACAGTCAACAAACACTGCAAAATAATACGATAGTATTTGTTGAGGCGAAAGGAACAGATCCAACGTTCCCAGGCTACTCTCAGACTCGCGGTCACACACAAACGTGTCCACAACATCGCCCAATCTTCCCTATAGGAAGACATGCACAAAAAGACGAAACAGAACAGCAGTTCCGAACAAAATCGTCAAACTCCATGCAAGGAGAAAGGCACCGAAAGGAACGAACAGGACAGGCAGTACCGGACATTTACCGGCTAGACCAAAGCGAGATTAATTGAAAATATACGCCCTGCCTCTCTATGATGAGGAATATAACGAGGCGAACAGGAACAGAGATTTAACGTTCCATGGCGAGATTAATAGGCTCGCAGTCAAATGCAGAAAACAAGGTAAACACCCGATCTCCCAGGAGAGAAAAACATTTTACAGGTGAGCCGACGGAGCACCGTCGTCCCATAACTTTACTATCCATATAGACTAACGCAAGCTTAAATTGAAAACACACGCCCTAGCCTCTCAGAAAAAGAATATGTAACGAGGCGAAGGAACAGAGAGCTAACGTTCCGAGGCTATTTTCGGAAACACGCAGTCACACACAAACATGTCCACAAACCTCGCCCAAACTCCACACAAGGAGAAACATACCCGGAACCCGAACAGAACAACAGTTCCGATCAAAATCGTCCCGTAGGTAAAAAGGACGGAGGACAGCTGCAACAAAAGACCAACGCAAAAATAGCACGACAGCCTCTCAATATAAACAAAAACCCTGACTCACAACAAAGGGGAACGTAGTCCACTAGGAGACAAAACAGAGAATAAATGCACCAAAGCTACTCACTGGCTCACCGTACACGGAAATGAGTAGAAGCAAACGCCAGGACTCTGTAAGAACCCTTAACAGGCGAGAATGGAACAAAGAACAGCTACTCTATACTTCTACGAGCTAAGAACTAAGTAGAAGCGAAACGCCCGATCTCCCTATGAGACGACATGCACCAAAGGGCGAACAGAACTACAGTTCCGAACAGAATCGCCCAAATCTCCATACACGGAGAAAAAGCACAAAAAGGCGAAATAGAGCAGAGATCCGCGGTCCCATACTTCTACGAGATAAGTAACTACCAAGCCAGCAAGAAATAAGCCCTGCCTCAACAAAGATACGTTAAAATAGGCGAGTAGCCCAAATGGTACGAGTAACTCACAGCCAACAAAAACACCACAGCACAAAACAATGAACATACAATCAACAATTAATCTTGAAGCCCCGAACGAAGGAAACGGTAGGCTTATATATCTCTCCAGGTGACTATGCACAGGTGTGGGCGCTAACAGCAGCTCCGCAATCTAAGCAGGGCGGAGCAAGCATCCACCAAAAGAGCAGCGCCCTCGCGTGGCCACCAAGGAGAACGACCGCATAGGCAAAAAGGGTTAAAACCATGACACCCCCGGCCTCTCCTGATCCCGCTGTTCCCCTGCTGTACCCATCACCTGGACTGTTTGTCATTTATGTCTCCCTATGCTTCAGGAGGGATTCTGGTCGAAGCAATAATTTATTAGAGCCTAGCGCTCTCTGTATTGTCTGTCTGTATTGAGTCCAGTTCCTGCTCGGAACCATAACTGACTTTCCTTATTCTCTCTATGCTTCAGGAGGGATTCTGGTCGAAGCAATAAAATAATTGAGCATTGGAATTTCCTGTGTTCGAGTCGTGCATTTGAGTCCAGTTCATACTCGGAACCGTAACAGAACAAACTGGCCAGCTATGGATTCAGCCGACTTGGATCAGATCCATCACGCCCTCGCCTGCCAGAACGCTGTCAGCGATCAACTGAGCCATCGCATGGATGACGTCCAGGAGACTCTGAAGAATCTCTCGGACCTAATGAGTCAGATGTCGATTCATCTCCCTCTCCCGAGGGCCCACACCGTCCCCACACCACCTGCTCCGGAGCTGCAGCCCGCAGCATCACCGCCCCCTTCTGGCAAGGAACCGCGAGTTCAACACCCCGAGCATTACCTAGGGGACCTGGGAAAGTGCTATGAGTTTCTCCTCCAATGCGACATCGTGTTCCGCATCCAGCCTGCCTCCTTTGCCACGGATTCAAGCAAGATTGCGTTTGTTATGAGCAGCTTGGGAGGGAGTGCCCGGGAGTGGGCCACAATGCTGTGGGAGAGCCAATCACCCGCCTGCTTCCACTTCGCCTCATTCACAACGGAAATGTGCTGGGTGTTCGACCATCCGGTCTGCGGACGGGACGCCACCCAGCGCCTTCTCCAGATGCACCAGGGCAACCGCAGTGTAGCTGAGATGGCGGTCCAGTTCCGCACCTTGGCAGCTGAAGCGGGATGGAATGACACCGCCCTCCAGGGGGCCTTCCTGCAAGCTCTTAACGAGGAACTGAAAGACCAGCTGGCAACCCGCGAAGAATCCAGTTCGCTTAATAGCCTCATCAGTCTCGCCATATCCATGGACAACCGTCTCCAGACCCGGGCCCGGGAGAGGAAGAAGGGCCAGCCACGCACTCCGTTCAACACATTCCACTCTAGCGTTTTCTTGCCTTCCGGCAAACCCCCCACCTCGACGCTTACCTAATCAGAGGGAGAACCCATGCAGTTGGGCAAGGTATCCATCGATGCTGAAGAACGACGTCGAAGAATTCGCACCAATTCCTGCCTGTACTGTGGCAACCCAGATCACCATTTAGCCTCTTGTCCGATTCGCCCAAAAGGCGTGGCTCGCCAGTAAGACTGGGCGTACTGGCGAGCCCTATCTCCACCATTCACTCAGCTCAGAACCGGGTTGAACTAAAGGCAACTCTTTTGTGGGACAATCAAGTCGCGTCCTTGCTGGCACTGGTCGACTCGGGAGCCGACGCTAATTTTATTGATTCCAATTTCGTCAAGAAAACCGGAATACCTGTGGAACCTCTGTCCGCCCCTATTACTGCACTCGCCTTGGACGGAAGAAGTCTGGGCCAAGTCACACACTCCACCGCTCCTCTCCAACTCGTGCTGTCTGGCAATCATCGGGAAAAGATCCAATTCTACCTAATTCATTCCACTCAGTCCCCCTTGGTGCTCGGTCAAACCTGGCTGCGTTCTCACAATCCGCACATCAACTGGCGCACGGCTCAAGTACAGGATTGGAGCTCTCACTGTCTAGCTAACTGCCTCCGCTCTGCCCTACCACCATCGGGGTTGGGCAGGGCCTCCCAGAACACTCCTGAACCAGACTTAACCTGTGTACCTCATCAGTATCATGACTTATCCCAAGTTTTCAGTAAATCTCGTGCTGTGTCTTTGCCTCCCCATAGACCTTACGATTGCTGCATCGACCTACTGGCCGGCGCGAAGTTACCATCTGGCCGACTCTACAGCCTGTCTGGTCCCGAGAAAGCTGCCATGGAGGCCTATATTCATGACTCCCTGGCATCAGGTATTATTCGTCCCTCTTCATCTCCTGTAGGGGCGGGGTTTTTCTTCGTGGCTAAGAAGGACGGTTCGCTCCGACCGTGCATCGACTACCGAGGCTTGAACGAGATTACTGTACGTAACAAATATCCTCTGCCGCTAATCAATTCTGCTTTTGAACCCTTACATGATTCCACCGTGTTTACCAAACTGGATCTCCGCAACGCCTACCACCTTGTCCATATCCGAGAGGGGGACGAATGGAAGACGGCGTTTAACACCCCCCTCGGACAGTTTGAATATCTGGTGGTCCCGTTCGGTTTGCCTAACGCCCCAGCGGTGTTCCAATCCATGGTCAACAATGTTCTGCGGGATCTCCTGGGCTGGTCAGTGTTAGTTTACATCAACGACATATTAATCTTTTCTAAAAACCCCCAGGAGCACGTAATCCATGTCCGTCAGGTTCTCCAAAGACTCCTGGAGAATAAATTGTTCGTCAAGGCTGAGAAGTGCAGTTTTCATGCCTCTTCAGTTCCATTCCTGGGCTTCATTGTGGAGGAGGGGAAGATCCAAGCAGACCCTGCGAAAATCCAAGCCGTCACCGACTGGCCCCAACCGGCCACACGTAAGCATCTCCAGCAGTTTTTGGGCTTTGCAAATTTTTACCGCCGCTTCATCCGCAATTATAGCGTTGTTGCAGCTCCTCTCACCAAACTAACCTCCACTTCAGTCCGTTTGGAATTCCGAGGCTCAACAGGCATCCAGCCTCCTCAAGACCCGGTTTTCCACGGCTCCCATCCTCTGTCATCCGGACCCCGACCGCCAGATTGTCGTCGAGGTAGACGCCTCCGACACTGGCGTAGGGGCGGTCCTGTCACAGCGAGCAGCCCAGGACAGTAAGCTACATCCATGTGCCTACTTCTCCCGGAGACTCACCCCGGCGGAACGTAACTATGACGTCGGGGACCGGGAGTTGTTAGCCATCAAGCTTGCATTGGAGGAGTGGCGGCACTGGCTGGAGGGGGCAGGTAAACCATTCCTTGTCCTGACTGACCACCGCAATCTCCTGTACATAAAATCCGCTAAAAGGCTCAATTCTAGCCAAGTACGCTGGTCCCTGTTTTTTGCCCGGTTTAATTTCACAGTCACCTTTCGCCCAGATTCCCGTAACATCAAACCGGATGCCCTGTCCCGTGTGTTTTCCCCCCATGCCAGATCTGCTGATCCTGAGCCCATCATCCCGGCATCCTGCGTTGTGGCTGCGGTCTCCTGGGAGATTGAGGACGTTGTGAAGGCCGCCCAGGCTACCCACCCAGACCCCCGCAATAACCCTAACACTTCTCTGTTTGTCCCCAACTCCGTCCGCTCCCAGGTCCTCCAGTGGGCCCACGCCTCCCATCTGGCCTGCCACCCAGGGATCGCGAGGACGGCCGCCCTGGTCAGGAGGAGTTTCCGGTGGCCCACCCTGAAGGGGGATACCCGTGCCTACGTCCTCGCCTGCCCGGTGTGCGCCAGGAGCAAGGCCTCCCACCAGCCTCCCGCTGGCCTCCTTCGCCCCCTCCCTGTCCCGGGCCGTCCTTGGAGCCACATCGGGGTAGACTTTGTCACCGGTCTGCCCCCATCGGATGGCAACACTGCCATCCTCACCATCGTAGACCGGTTCTCCAAGGCGGCCCACTTCGTCCCCCTGCCCAAACTCCCGTCCGCGTTTGAGACAGTGGAGCTCCTGGTGCTGCACGTGATCCCCTCCGACATCATCTCAGACCGTGGGCCCCAGTTCTCCTCCCAGGTCTGGAGGGCGGTTTGCATGGCCCTGGGCGCCTCAGCCAGGTCAGACGGAGCGGTCAGACGGAGCGGACCAATCAGGACCTGGGAGCTGCCCTGCGGTGTGTGTCAGCTCGCAACCCCTCCTCCTGGAGCCGATTCCTGCCGTGGGTGGAATATGCTCACAACTCCCTGAGGAGCACCACCACCGGGATGTCCCCCTTTGAGTGCTCCTTGGGGTACCAGCCACCCCTGTTTCCGGTCCAGGAGGAGGAGGTTGCCGTCCCGTCCGTGCGGTCCCACCTCCTCAGATGCAAGCGCGTGTGGAGGCTGACATGCACCGCTCTCCTCCGCACCACCTCCCGTACCCAACGCCTGGCGGACCTTCACCGGACCGCAGCCCCGCAGTACACTCCCGGACAGCAGGTCTGGCTGTCCACCTCCACAATCCCATTTCAATCCTCCTCTAAAAAACTCCAGCCCCGGTTCATCGGTCCCTTCTCCATTCTCAGCATCATCAACCCCGTCATGGTAAAATTACAACTCCCCGCCTCACTTAAAATCCATCCCACCTTCCATGTCAGTCAGGTCAAGCCTGTCGCCTCCAGCCCCCTCAGTGCTCCCGTGGACCCCCCTCCACCACCCCGGATGATTGACGACGCCCCGGCCTATACGGTAAGACGTGTCCTGGACATCCGCAGTAGGGGCCAGGGTTTTCAATACCTAGCGGACTGGGAGGGATACGGTCCCAAAGAGTGGTCCTGGCTACATAAAAAATTTATTCTTGATCCTTCCCTCATCCACCAGTTTCACAGACGCCATCCCCAGAAGCCCAAACCTGTGTGAACGCCAGGAGGCGTTCGTTGGGGGGGGGGATACTGTGATCTTCTCACTCCCGTCCTCTTGTTTCCCATGTTTTACCTGTCTCCTTTCGTATCATGTTTGTCTCTCCCTAGTTTGTTTCCCTCGTGCTGCAGGTTGGACGTGGTTTTTTCCCTTTCGTGTCACTCTGTTCCACTACTCTTCATCTGCCTATCCCCTTCCCGCTTTCCGCATGCATTCCACACACCCTCTGCTCCGTTAATCACTCACGCATACATTCGCACGCGGCACCTAATTGATACTTGTTAATGTTTGTATTTTGTCACCTGGTGTTCTTTGTCCTGTGCCAGTTCGTTAACTCTCCTTGTGAATACATCTGGTCTTGTCTTGGGGATACTTAGTATCTAGTCTAGTCCTGTATTTAAAACCCTTTGTCCTGCACTCCGGCTTCTACTCCGTCAGGTTTTGATCAAGCTCTCGCCAGGAACGGCGCTTCTCGCTGTTCGGTCTGTCCTGCCTCGCTGTACTAACTCTTGTCTGCTTTGAGTCTACCAACCTGCAGTTATTTGCATTCCCTGCTTGTGCTGCTGTTTCCTGCCAAACCACCTGCCGTGTGTGCATGCAGTCAGAGCCCCAGCTCTTCCACTCTGCGGCGGTGCCCGCCTCCTGCTTGTGCTGCTGCCATCCTGCTGCTGCGTACACGCCCAGCCCGGACCCCGCTCAGCTAACCTGCAACTGCCCCTGCCACTCTGCTCTGCCCTGGTTCCCGCTCCCCGCTCCTCCTCTGCTCAGCTTGCTCGGTTTCCTGTCACCATCACCAGCCCCCGGCCTCTCCTGCTCCCGCTGTTCCCCTGCTGTACCCATCACCTGGACTGTTTGTCATTTATGTCTCCCTATGCTTCAGGAGGGATTCTGGTCGAAGCAATAATTTATTAGAGCCTAGCGCTCTCTGTATTGTCTGTCTGTATTGAGTCCAGTTCCTGCTCGGAACCATAACTGACTTTCCTTATTCTCTCTATGCTTCAGGAGGGATTCTGGTCGAAGCAATAAAATAATTGAGTATTTGAATTTCCTGTGTTCGAGTCGTGCATTTGAGTCCAGTTCATACTCGGAACCGTAACACATGGGGTATGAATGTGGAGAGTGGGGAGTGGGGGATGAATATAGAGTGTGGGGTATGAATGTGGAGAGTGGAGTGTGGGGTATGAATGTGGAGAGTGGGGTGTGGGGTACAAAGAGTGGAGAGTGTTGTGTGGAGTGTGTAGTATGAAGTTTCAAGTGTACCGGCGACTCAATGTCCTCCAGCAGTTGCACTGAGCAGCGCTCACACTTCAGCAGAGTCTGGGCACGGTGCATGATCTTCCTTACGATCTTCTCCAGGTCCGTCTGCTCCTCGAATAGGTCATTCACCACTTCCAGCAGAGCCTGTGCATGGCAAAAAGCAAAGAGCCCTCTCAGCCTGTGTCTAACAATGCATCCCATACATCTATCATAGTACATCTACCACATATATAGCACTTCTCTAGCTGCTCTACAGTGCTCTGGAAATGTCATTCTGCCCATACACCCCACATGGCAGCATTCCAGCGCAATATCCTAAATTTATTCTGGCCATAAAAAGACTGATTAGTCAATGTAAAATACAGAAATGGTCAGATGTGGCATTACTGAAGGAGGACGTGATTTGACCCTCCCCCACTATTTTGCAGATAAAGCCCTTTCTCTTTTTTGAAGGTGGTCAGTTAGCTCTCTAATCCGATCAAAAGAAATCCATTACAGTACGCAGCAAAGTCATAAACTTTGTGAAAGGTCATGGTGAAAGTCATAAACCTTTCCTCTCTGTGCCCTCCTATTCTCTATCCCTACACCCCCGTTCTCTCATCAGAGATCAATGCAGTAACCTCTCTGAGAATGCCTGTGAACGCTTCCCGTGTGATTTATACCCCAGATCACACACTCCCCGCTGCCCCCTCCCCAGGAGAGACAGCCTGTGTGTGTGTGTGACTCCCCACCCCCTCACTCCCCGCTACAGTGATACTTAGTTTGGCGATGAGAGAGGCTGATATTAAACCGTATTGTCAGCTGTGTTGGGTGCAAGTTGAAGGGGGAGGGGGGTGGCTGTTGGTGCCAGGCTCTCTATGGGACCAGCTTTCAGCACTGTACCCTGCTTCTGTCGTATTCTTTCCTGGAGGCAGCGAAGAGCTGGGCATTGGAGATGGCGATCCCGCAGAAAGGCAGGTACATCTGCAACACCTGGGCAAAGAAATAAATAAAAGGGGGCGTAAGTCAGACACAGACGAGCTAAGCCAGGGAAAGCCTTTGCACAAACACCTCCCTGAGTTTAGCGCATGGATCTCAGAGAAGTGTAACCACATTTTAATAGGGCCAGGTCAGGGGAAGAGAGCATTGTGGTTATGAGATGATAAATGGCTAAACATGAGGGCGACAGCAGCTTAAAAGGACAGGAGGATCTTCCTTTTTTATCAGGGTACGTATCTCCCCCGGGGCCCCTTTTTCCCTCACTTCCTTTTTTTAATGATTCACATCTAATACAGGAAACTCTCACATTGAAGCCACAGTTCCGAGAGTTGTGCTGCTATAGTTTCAGTCGATTTTCAAATATTCATGGAAGGGGGCGTTTCATTGCCTATCCTGTTTATTGTTTTTTCAAGGCTGATTTCCTCTGGTGGGATATGATGACGTCTTTTCCCAAGCTGGGTTTAGCACAAACACAGAGAAGGCAGTCCGCCTGCGTTTCATGTGCTTGTGTTTACTGCCACCCTGTCTCGTAAATGTACTATTACAAAGGATCTTATAGAGAAAACCATCTTGTCAACATCATATACTGGTATGTCGATACCAATAAAGTGCAGATGCTGAATCAATGACTACAGCAACCTGTGTCCGTTTTGCTGAACTGTCAAACCAGAGCAGGGTTGGGATCAATTCAGAATTTCTGAATTTGCTGAAATTCAATGTCAAAAATGTGAATTTGAATTTGAATTGAGAGACAGAACAGGAAGCACAATTTGAATTTGAATGTGAATTGAATTGCAGGAAGTAGCAGTATGTCTAAGAAGTTCAACTGACTCAAAAAGTTTTAAGTGAAATGTATTATATATTATGGGCCCTATCTTACACCCAACGCTAAGCAGCGGTAACCCAAACGCAAGTGTCTTTGAAGTTAATATTCATTGCCTGCGTGTGATCTGTCTGCTGTGAGAACAGCCTCATGGAATTGATGTTTGGTGCTTTATTGTATCATCAAATTAAATTTGTTAAACAAGCAGGCTAATTTGGCGTTTTCTAAGCTGAGAGTGTAAGGGGGGCACATAGGGTGCGGAGGACCAGACGCGGTTGTAGGAAACTGGAAAGTTCCCACAAATAGGAAAGGGAAACTCGGATAGTAGGAAAGGGAAACAAAACGAGAAAATAAACAAAGCTCCTACTTTCGACAGGAGAGTAACAATGAAAGGAAGGCTGAAGAGAGGAGAAATAAAAGTGACCCGTGGGGAAACGGGCGAACTCGTAGACACGATAGATAATATAGAAAGACACCGCCTCCTCTCAATAAACTGAGAGGGAAAAACTAAGAGGCAATAAGAAACAAAAGAAACGAAAATAAGGAAAGGAGACCTCTCGCATTCAATGGGAAAGCAGGCAGAGAGAGGTGGACAGGAAACAGCCAAATTACACTTACATGCAGGCAGAGAAAGGAAAACCAGACCGAAAAATCGAAAGTGCCAAAGAACGAAAAGTTCCTAGAAAGCTAATTGCACTGAAGGCAAGTCCCGCATTACCCCAAAAGCATATGGGGTAAAGTGGTCTCCTTGAGCGCCTAGTCCTAAGCCTTACCGGCTCTGAATCACAAATGAATACAATACAGAAGCGCTGGAAGCAGGAAGCACAGAGCTTAAATACCCGACAGGTAACTCAGCACAGGTGAGACGACTGAGTACCCGAGAGAGCGAAAACCCGGCACGGAGTAGAAAAGCAAGCCGAGAGCGCCCTCACACTACTCCAGTGGCGAACAACCGCAAAGGAAGAAGAACTGCCAAAAACCAATGACAGAGAGGAAGCAAAGTTCTGGTAGCTTTTGCTCGCTCAGCTGTTGCAGGTGTTATCACAAAATTAAACCGCATATATTTTGTAAAATAACAGCACTGTTGTAAGCTAAAAGAAAATTTTTTCCTGTTTACCCGTTATTATTATTATTATTTCTGGGAAATAGTCTGGTCGGAAATTACCGGGAACCCGTGCCGGTGTTAAACCCAAATGTGAAATATTATTATTGTGTATATCTGTTAGTCCAAATAATATTGACCATAATTGATCTATATAGCCTATTCCTTGCTCGCACGCTTTAACTACGCGCACAAGCATGCCTGTTTCCTCAGAGGTAAACCATTCTTTGTGCTATTGGAAATCCATCTGCCAAGGTGCGGATGCAGGTGGCTTTTAAAGGGAATGGGATATGACATTTTCATTGGTTTATTGCATTTTATGCCCAATACACACCTATAATTAATGAAGAGACTAAGTTCAGCCCATTTGCACCTTACGCCATACTTACCGCTCAAATAACACACCGTCTAACTAGCAAAAGTGCATTAAGGACACACCCTAAATGCACCATGCGTTTTAGACCAAGCGCTAAAGTCATCAAGAAATAGAGCCTTATGTGTTCATTATATTACGTTGTTTTTATTATTATTTATTGTGTAATTTAAACATTTTGGTTAACTGTCCAATAATAAAAGCATGTGAAAACATTAACACGTGAAAAACTAAGGGGTCGATTTACTAAAGATTTGCGTGTACAAAAACACGTGTAAAACTGTTACCAAAAAATTGACCGAGGTGATCAACTAATGACATGTAAAGAGGATTGCATGTGCTAAAATTGAAAGATACGTTGATTTCTAATTTTTGCGGGTTAGCCTGAATGAATATGCAAAAATGGGCGTCCCTACATTATTTCACGAAATAGTAGGAGGAGGTCATGCAAATAGATCACTTTAGCACACGCAACATGATTTACTAAGCCCGAAAGCAAGTTTGGGAAAGGTATTTGCAGGTGCATTTTAGTACAAATGGAAAGGTATTAAAACAGATTAGATAAAACAGCAAGACATGCGTGCGTGTTTAGGTAATTCTCAAAACACACAAAAAGAGAATTTGTGGATACATACAGATCCTTTCCAAAAAATTAGAATATCATGGAAAAGTTTTTTTTTTCCATAATTCCATTCAAAAAGTGAAACTTTCATAGATTATAGATTCATTACACACAAAGTGAAATATTTCTAGCCTTTATTTGTTTCATTTTTCATAATTTTGGCTTACAGCTCCAGAAAACCCCCAAAACAGTATTTCAAGAAATTTGAATAGTGTGTCGAAAATCAGCATTTACTTCAGTTATTTCAGAGAATGAGTGGAGTGGCTTGACTCGAGGAATCCGACAGTTGTAGCCCATGTCCCGGATACGTCTGTACGTGGTGGTTTTTGAAGCACTGACTCCAGCCTCAGTCCACTCCCTCTGCATCTCCGCCAAATTTTGTAATCGTCTTTGCTTGATAATCCGCTGAAGCCTACGGTCATCTCTTTTGCTTGTGCACCTTCTCCTGCCACATTTTTCCCTTCCACTAAACTTTCTATTGATATGCTTGGACACTGCACTCTGTGAACAGCCAGCCTCCTTAGCGATGACCTTTTGTGGCTTACCCATCTTCTGGAGGGTGTCAATGATGGTCTTCTGGCCAATTGTCAAGTCTGCAGTCTTCCCCATACTGAACCAAACTGAGATAAACTTTGCAGGTCTTTTGAGTAAATTAGATGATAGTGTGACACTCAGTCTAAAACATTCATTCTCTGAAATAACTGAAGTAAATGCTGATTTTCGACACACTCATTTCTTGAAATACTGTTTTGGGGGTTTTCTGGAGCTGTAAGCCAAAATTATGAAAAATGAAACAAATAAAGGCTAGAAATATTTCCCTTGTATGTAATGAATCTATAATCTATGAAAGTTTCACTTTTTGAATGGAATTATGGAAAAAAAAAACTTTTCCATGATATTCTAATTTTTTGGAAAGGATCTGTACATCATGAACAGTAAGAATAAATTCATTTTTCATTCATTAATTCATTCATGATTTGAATTGAATCAAACAAGAAATACAACATCTATTATAACAAACAGTGAATAACAAAGCGAATAAAAACATTAACAAATTAAAACTCATCATCAGATGGAAATGTGATTTTATGTGACAATAACGGCGCGGGTAGTGCTAGTAAGTATAGTTATGATCGTTTCAGTCCTGACAAACATCTGTAACTCCCAGTAAAAAGTAAGAGACATCCAGTGAAACAGTTTGTCTTAAACCTCCAGCTTGTTCAGAGTAACAGTAATCTAAAATAACAGAATTTATATACACTGCCCGGCCAAAAAAAAAGTTGCACACTGTAATATTTTGTTGGACCGCCTTTAGCTTTGATTATGGCGCGCATTCGTCGTGGCATTGTTTCGACAACCTTATGCAACGTCACAACATTTATTTCCGTCCAGACTTGCATTAATTTTTGGCCAAGATCTTGTATTGACGACGGGAGAGTCGAACCACTCCGTGAAGTCTTCTCCAGCACATCCCAAAGACTTTCAATGGGGTTAAGGTCAGGACTCTGGTGGCCAATTCATGTGTGAAAATGATTCCTCATGCTCCCTGAACCACTCTTTCACAATTTGAGCCCGATGAATCTTGGCATTGTCGTCCTGGAATATGCCCATTGATGCGATAACCTGGTCATTCAGTACATTCAGGTACTCAGCTGACTTCATTTTATTGCTGCATAACGTTGCTGAGCCTAGACCTGACCAATTGAAGCAACCCCAGATCATAACACTGCCTCCAGAGGCTTGTACAGTGGGCACTATTCATGACTGGTGCAACTGCGATTTTTTTTTTGGCCAGGCAGTGTATATTTTCCCCATTCAATAAATGGTTTTTCACTGGCAACATTGCTGCCAGTCCTTTCACCATTTTCTTACAGTTTAACCAAAATCTCTCATTTAAATATGGCTTTTTGCGGCTGGAGTAATTTACATAATGACTCGTAGTTGATCACCCGCAAAGTGTGAAATGTTAGCACTTGCAAGTACTTTGGCTGCGCCCGCAAAATAACACCCCTTTTTGGGGTCTAAGAAAGAAATAGATTTGTAACAAAATTTTGTTTATTACGGTCTGGGCTGGCTAGCCTGACTGTAGAAATCATAAATGAATCCAGGGTTCCCACACATTTTCACGCATTAAATTTTCCACACCCCGCAACGTTCAGCATTGATTTCATTGCTCAATACGATGAGAGCGCTGATTGGTTAAATGCTGCTTGTGATCAAAATGACGAGAACAGTACATTTTCTTGATGGCAACTTATGCTGCATTCGTTTATTCATTTCCAACTAGGAATCCCAATAATCGACTAGGAAAAGGTAAAAGTAAAGTAAAACCCGGAACAGCTCTTTTTACTTCAGTCCATGTCCCAGATTTGGGAAGGTTCCGGGTTTTACTCAGTCCAGCTAACTCAGAAATCCTGCTTGGTAGTATGCCCCCCTGGAGGTTGAAGTTTGTCTTTTTAATTTATTGCAATATGTATAGATTGACGTGTGCTGGATGGCTAGAAAAATTGTTAAACGGATAAATGGCCCAGATTAGTCAGTGGTGACTTTGTCAAGTTCAATAGAATGGATCTCTACCTTATCTGTTTGATTTGACTGTGTCATGGTTTATGACCCTTTTTCCCTTGCGGTCGTGTTCCTCGGTCGCCACACGGGGGCGCTGTTTGGTTAGTGGAGTTCTGGCTCAGTCTCGTCTTTTCGCGAAGAAGTCTCGTCAGTGTCCACAGGTGTGCGTATTTGCCGGTGAGCCATGTTCCCTTCGTTCTGGGCTTCGATATTGATTGATTGTTTGTTAATTTGTATTGTGGTGTATTGTCTGGCATTATTTGTGCTGTTTTGTGTGCGGTATTATTTTGCCCTTTTAATGTTTAGCCAGTATGTTTAGGTCTAGGTTTTTAAGGAGACCGTTTTGCTCCGTTGTGCTTTATTGGAGTTTTGCGGGACTTGCCTTTGTGCTTTGAGTTTTAAGGTTGAATTCCTTTTTTGTGTGCTCGTTTCTGTCACCGCTTTCTGGTCTTTCCTTTTTGTCTGTTGCCTAGATCTTTTGCCCTTTTCTGTCTCTTTTCTCCTCTCTCTGTCTGCTGTCTTCCATGAAAGCGAGAGGAGACTTTGTGTGTATTTGTATGGTAGTTTCTTACTAAGAGACAGGGCATTTTATCATACTGACTTTAGGGCTTTATTTATTCTTAGAGGCAGGGCGTGTATTTTCGATTGAGCTTGCACTAGTTTGTTAGCCGGTAATTCCGGTGCAGCTGTCCTGTTCGTCCTTTTTACCTGCGGGACGATTGTGTTCGGAACTGTAGTTCTGTTCCTTCTCCGGGTATGTCTCTCCTTATATGGAGCTTGGGCGATGTTGTGGACATGTTTGTGTGTGACTGAGCATTTCTGAAAGTAGCCTTGGAACGTTAGCTCTCTGTTCCTTCGCCTCGTTACATTTTCCTTTACCGAGAGGCTAGGGCGTTTATTTTCTACTAAGCTTGTGTTAGTCATTTTTGCTAGTAAAGTTATGGGACGACGGTGCTCCGTCGGCTCGTCTGTAAAATGTTTCTCTCTCCTGGGAGATCGGGCGTTTACCTCTTTACATTTTCTGGAGTAATGCACACTTGCCTATGTGGATGTAGTTATCCGGACTCTTCCCCCCTGGCGTACTTGCCTATGTGGATGTAGTTATCTGGACTCTTCCCCCCGGCGTACTTGCCTATGTGGATGTAGTTATCCGGACTCTTCCCCCCTGGCGTACTTGCCTATGTGGATGTAGTTATCCGGACTCTTCCCCCCCTGGCGTACTTGCCTATGTGGATGTAGTTATCCGGACTCTTCCCCCTGGCGTACTTGCCTATGTGGATGTAGTTATCCGGACTCTTCCCCCCTGGCATACTTGCCTGTGTGGATGTAGTTATCCGGACTCTTCCCTCCTGGCGTACTTGCCTATGTGGATGTAGTTATCCAGACTCTTCCCCCCTGGCGTACTTGCCTATGTGGATGTAGTTATCCGGACTCTTCCCCCCTGGCGTACTTGCCTATGTGGATGTAGTTATTAGGATTCATCTCCCCTGGCTCTTTTCTGTTCCTGCTTCCTGGTCTTTGCATGTGACTGCGAGCCTATGAAAGTAGCCATGGAATGTTATATCTGTTCTTTCGCCTCCTCGTTACATTTCTCTTCACGAAGAGGCAGGGCGTTTATTTTCTATCAAACTCGCGTTAAGTCTTTTAGCTGGTAATTCCGGTGCAGCTGTTCTGTTTTGTCCTTTTTACATGCGGGACGATTTTGTTCGGAACTGTAGTTCTGTTCGTTCTCCAGGTATGTCTCTTTTCATATGGAGCTTGGGCGTTTTTGTTGACAGGTTTGCGTTTGACTGCGAGTTTCTGAGAGTAGCCTTGGAACGTTAGATCTCCGTTCCTTTCGCCTCCTCGTATACTAATTTGTATTATTTTGCAGTGTTTGTTGGCTGTGTGTTTTATTTGTGCCATTATGCTACTCGCCTGTTCTTATGCGTCTCGTTACCGAGGCAGGGCATTTTATTATTTCTGGCTCTTTCTTTAGTCACTTAGCTCGTAGAAAACCTGGTGTTTGAGCTTCTACTCATTGGCGTGTGACAGTGAGCCGGTTAGTAGCTTTGGTACGTGTTTTCCTTGTCTTGTCTCCTTCCCTTAACTACGGGGTTTCCCGTCCTAGTGGCCTAGTGCTTAATGAATCCCCTTGCTGTGTTTGGCCCCTCCTACCTCACACGTCCCGCCACCATTACAGACCGTCAATTTTAGTTTTCATTATTCGATGTGGTGAATTCACGTGTTGAGTTTTCACTATATGATGTGGTCTGTTAATTCCCGCGTTGTGTTTTCAGCATTTGATGTGGTGGTTGGTTAATTCATGCGTTGGGTTTTCACTATACGATGTGGTCGTTTTATATTTGAAAATGAAAAAAGGAGAAAAAATAAATAAAATACTACTGCATGTATACGTAATTAGACTGTCACAATTCTCAGTGAACAACAAGTTTAGTCAAGGTGCCATCGACATAAGCATATTGCCATTAACCCCTAGGTCCAATGTAATAGTGATCTCACCATACTGTCACTCCAGGCCTAGCCTGAAGTCCGGCGGATGCCATAATCTGAATGATATGATTAACTTGACTTATATAGTGCCTTTCTCCCAATGTATCTCAAAGCATGACACTGGACATCTGTGTGCTATGGGCCCCATAGTCTGATATTGAATGTTGACCATGGCCGTGCTGATTGTGACACTGAAGTCCACCATGTACTATTTCTCCAACTTAAAATGATAATAATTTTGTAGTGCATTTGCCCGGGCATTGGATAGATATTTAATAAATTGTGCAATTATTGTAAACGCAGTAAATTCACTGCACTCATACAGTTTCAAGAATGTGAAAAATCACAGTAACATGCAGTACATCAAAGTTATAACTTTGTTACTTTGTTATAGCTTTAAAAAAGTATATTTTGTTGTCTGTGGGGATTGGGATGAACATGCTACCTTGGATCCATCAACAAACTCCTTGACCTCATTGTTTTGTGTGGGAGACACTGAAACGATTCTCCTTGCCAAACAATCAATATAGTTTAGTCCTTTTAAGACGAATAAAACCACTATATTCACATAGATTATGATCACTCTAATTCCCAACCCACTTTTCTCATACTGGCTATTTTATCATCCCCCTGTATGTTCATCTCAAAATGTCTGCTGGGCATCATCCAGGTAGGTGCTACACTTTGGTGCTGGTGGTGGAGTGTAATGCACTTTGAGATCCTGAGATCCCACGGTATAAATGCAATCTGTTCCTTCATTCTCTCATTCATTTTGTCTTTGCCATTTCTGCCACTGCTGACCTAAATGAAAAACGCCCATAACCAACCCGCCTGGCTTCAGTCCGGCCCTCTGCAACTGCAGTTTGCTAAACAGCATCCAGCTGCGGAGGCACACAGGGAAAAAAGGAGGAAACTAGGTGTCGTATAACAGAGCTTCACCCCTTATGGAACTAGGAGGGTGTAGGTTGAAAGAGAAAATTTTATGTGGGGGGTGGGTGGAAGCGCAGTGACTGGTAAAACGGGGCTATTATCGTGACATTGAGGCGGTGTACAGGAGTCGGAGATAATATCGGGTTCATCGAGATCCGGCTTAGAGTTTCTCACCGTTACATGGATAAAGGCACAGCGAGCGTGACAGCATGCTGAAGTGATGTATTATTACACTCTTCAGAGAGTGCCGGAGATGACAGTGGAGGGCATGCCTGCATCTTATCTGCGATACATGTATGGAAGCGCTGCGTGCTTGCTCTCGGGGCAGAACAGATAGGGCACGCAAGATTCTGTATCAAATTTGCGTGGGTCTCTTTTCTGTTTACTCCCTCTAGTCCGGATCTTTCCTCTCTCTGCTCTCTATCCAGCCAAGTCCCTTGCAAGAAGAAGCATGGAGATAAAAAAATGGCCAGATATCCTGTCAAGTCTGAAATAAAAAGATTCCTTCTACATGCCTGCTGGGCGATGCCAGAAAATATTTTCTTCACTATGTGACATAGCTTGTCTGTTTAGGGATTAGGTGGAAAATATCTTTACATAGTTATAATGTTTAATTGCATATTCTATTTTCAATTAGAATTAATAATGACAATTCTGTCCCGCTTACTGTATATTTACAAATACTAAATCCCAATTTTCTTATTTTGTAACTGAATGAATTAGAAATCAACATTTTTGGTGGGTAGCACACGAGACATTATGAATCTAGCTCTTTCAAGCTCAACTCTGTGTAACAAAGAGGGTCACCCAAAAAGGGTTTTCCACCTCTGATGTGAAGCTCTGACACCTGTTAGACTGTGTGCATGATTAGTAAGCTAACAATTGTTGTTACTGCAAATTCATTTTACATGTTCCCTCTCAACATTAACCACAGTGACACTTTTCAGCTAAGAATTTCCCATATTCATGTGCAATCCTATAGACATGAAACTGAAAGAGTGTATGGGAATGATAGATTGGTGTATAAAATTCCTCATTGACATGTCCCCTGGGCCTCCACGCCTTCATGTCCCCCGGGCCTCCACGCCTTCATGTCCCCCGAGCCTCCGCGCCTTCATGTCCCCCGAGCCTCCATGTCCCCCGGGCCTCCGCGCCTTCATGTCCCTGCCCGCGGGCCTCCGCGCCTTTATGTCCCCTGGGCCTACGCGCCTTCATGTCCCCTGGGCCTCCGCGCCTTCATGTCCCCTGGGCCTCAGCGCCTTCATGTCCCCCAAGCCTCCACGCCTTCATGTCCCCCGGGCCTCCACGCCTTCATGTCCCCCGGGCCTCCGCGCCTTCATGTCCCCTGGGCCTCAGCGCCTTCATGTCCCCCGAGCCTCCACGCCTTCATGTCCCCCGGGCCTCCATGCCTTCATGTCCCCCGGGCCTCCACGCCTTCATGTCCCCCGAGCCTCCGCGCCTTCATGTCCCCCGGGCCTCCACGCCTTCATGTCCCCTGGGCCTCAGCGCCTTCATGTCCCCCGAGCCTCCACGCCTTCATGTCCCCCTGGGCCTCCGCGCATTCATGTCCCCCGGGCCTCCACGCCTTCATGTCCCCCGAGCCTCCACGCCTTCATGTCCCCCGGGCCGCCACGCCTTCATGTCCCCTGGGCCTCAGCGCCTTCATGTCCCCCGAGCCTCCACGCCTTCATGTCCCCCGGGCCTCCACGCCTTCATGTCCCCCTGGGCCTCCGCGCATTCATGTCCCCCGGGCCTCCGCGCCTTTATGTCCCCTGGGCCTCCGCGCCTTCATGTCCCCTGGGCCTACACGCCTTTATGTCCCCTGGGCCTACGCGCCTTCATGTCCCCTGGGCCTACACGCCTTTATGTCCCCTGGGCCTACGCGCCTTCATGTCCCTGCCCGCGGGCCACCACGCCTGTTCATGTCCCTGACCGCGGGCCACCGCGCCCGTTCATGTCCCTGACCGCTGGCCACCGCGCCCGTTCATGTTTCTGACCGTGGGTCTCCACGCCTGGATCCTGACCCTCCAAGTTCCTGACCCTCCTAGTTCCTGACCCTCCAAGTTCCTGCCACGCCAAGTTCCTGACCCGTCCTGTTCCTGCCACGCCTTGTTCCTGCCTCATGTGTGTCTGTTATGCCCGCTTCCTGTCCTGCCCCTGCCTGCCTTCCCATTAAATGTACTCCCTGCTGGAGTTTCCCCTGAGCCATCTTTGGGTCTTGCGTTTGGGTCCAGTCCCCCCCGTGGGAACATAACACTTTGTGTTTTAATCTAATGTTGCTGATTACATCTTGATTACGTATTAATGGTTACATATTAATTAATTTCTCGACGCAAACCGCAATGTCAGGTACATTGTATACTGTACATGCAAATACTTGTACTCAAAACGTTCAGGCAGTTTTGCATATTTCCAGGTAGGAGAGGAGTGGTAGTGGGGCAGTGGAGGAAGGGAGGTGGGGAGTGAAGAATATTGGGACTCACCCCCCTTAAGTCTCTTTTAAAATGTGTTTAATTGACCCCTTTCGCTCACTGGTACACTATGTAGTAAAATCCTGTTTCATTTGGGATAACGCTAAAAAACATATATAATGCTGATTTTATGCAAATGTGTTTATTTAATATGGATTTACATACTTGGAAGTTGAAGGTCAAGGTTGCAGATTTCTATAGGTAGCCAAAACAACTGATTAAGGTTCAAACTGAGTTTTGTCATACCGGATAACAATTTTGTCATATAGGATAATAATTATTACAGTGTGTAACTATTACTTTGTTTTTATTTTATGGGGCTAAGTTTTTATATTCATAAAAAAAGCATTACTTGGCTCTTTAGATACATTTTCTAGATTTTTTTCAGTTTTGTATAAGAGGATACATGCAATTTTTTATTTAAAAAGTTTTTTCAGATTCTTTCCCATTTTCTCCCAATTCGGTAGCCAATTGGACCCTGTGTAACTCAATTCCCCCGTGTAGCAACCGCTAGAGAACCACCGCTACAACCCCTTCTTCCGGTAGCAGGATAGAGAGCTCCTAACCGTGAGTCCAGGGGTTCTGTGACGCTCTCCATTCCCATCCCCGCTGTGCTCCTTGTTTTACCTTTTCCCTCACGTGTCGTGTTATGTTTTCATGTTTCCTGTTTGTTTCCCTCGTGCTGCAGGCTGGGCGTGGGTTTCCCTCTTTGTGTCACTCATTTCCCTTGCATTGTCTCCGCCTATCTTTTCCTTTCTCTGCTTGCATTCCTCACGCTCTCTGCTCTGTTAATCACTCATGCATACATTCTCACGCTGCACGCAATTAGTGCTGATTAACTCTCCTATATATTCTCCCCGGTGTTCTTTGTCTTGTGCCAGTTCGTTAAGTCTCGTTGAATTAACTCTTGTCTTGTCTCGCTTCGTGTCTTGAAATCTAGCCTTGACTTGCCTTGCTTTTGCTGCCTCAAGTCTTGCCTAGCTCAGTGTATTATGCTGCCTGTTTTGTTCTGCCTTGCTGTCATTAATGCCTTGTTCTGCTTTGCATGTCCGCCAGCCTGCAGCTGTCCGAGCCCACTCCACGCAGCCCCTGTCTCCCACATCCCGCTCCTCCTCTGCTACACCAGCCCAGGATTCCGCCACCATCCAGCCCCTTGCCTACTCCCACTCCCGTTCAACCCCCTGCTAACGCCATTCCAGGATCCAGTCCCGGCATTAATATTCTCCCGATACTTCTGGAGTCGTGGACGAAGTAATAAATTATTGAATTATTGAAATTCCTGTCTGTGAGTCGTGCGTTTGAGTCCAGTCACTTCACGGAATCATAACAGAATGAACTGGCTAATATGGACTCAGCCGACTCAGAACAGATTCACCACACCCTTGCCTGCCAGAGCGCTGTCATTGATCAACACGGCAACCGCCTGGAAGACGTCCAGGAGACTCTGAAGACCGTCTTGGACCAAGTGAGTCAGATGGGTACTATGATTGGTCAGCTGGCGGTTCATCTACCTCTCCCGAGGGTCCTCCCCAGTGCTGCACCGCCAACCCTGGAGCCCCAGCCCGCAGTTTCACCATCTCTCCCTGGCACAGAACCACGTGTGCCGCATCCTGAATGCTACATGAGGGACCTGGGAAAGTGCCGAAGTTTCCTACTTCAGTGTGACATAGTGTTCCGCCTGCAACCAGCCTCCTACGCCTCTTATGCAAGTAAAGTCGCCTTTGTGATGGCCTGTCTGGGAGGGAGTGCATGGGAGTGGGCAACGGCTACGTGGGACAGTCAGCTACCCACCTGTTTTCACTTCGCCTCCTTCACCTCTGAGATGCATCGGGTGTTCGACCATCCTGTCTGTGGACGCGATGCTACCCAGCGCTTACTCCAACTGCGCCAGGGCAACTGCAGCGTGGCAGAGATGGCTGTTCCGTTCCGCACCTTAGCTGCTGATTCGGGATGGAACGACACCGCCCTCCAAGGAATCTTCCTCCAAGCCCTCAGTGACGAACTGAAAGACGAGTTGGCGACCCGCGACGAATATAAGAGCGTTCAGTTCTCTGAACGCTCTTATATCACTCGCCATATCCATTGACAACCGGCTCCGGGCACGGGCCTGGGATAAGAAGAAGGGCCGCCAGAGTACACCACCTTACCCTACATGCTCGTGAGTGTCGCCGCCTCCAAGGAGCCAATCCCCTTCAATGCTGGACCCATCGGAGGAGGAGCCGATGCAGTTGGGCAAAACCACAATTGATGCTGGGGAACGTCGCCGGAGAATTCTCACTGGCTCCTGTTACTATTGTGGCTGTCCCGACCACCACTTAGCCTCTTGTCTGATTCGCCCAAAAGGGGTGGCTCGCCGGTAAAGCTGGGTGTCGTGGCGAGCCCTATCTCCACTGCTCATTCAGCCTAGTCCCGTGTCTAACTGAAGGCTACCCTGCTGTGGGACACTCAATCTACTTCGTTGTCTGCCTTAGTCGACTCAGGAGCCGACACCAACTTCATCGATTCAAGCCTAGTCAAGAGATCTGGAATTCCCGTCGAGCTGCTGTCTGCCCCGCTCAATGCCTATGCTTTGGATGGAAATATCCTGGCCCGGGTTACTCACTCCACTATACCACTGCAACTCATACTGTCGGGAAACCACCGCGAGACAATCAGGTTCTATATCATCCACTCAGCCCAGTCTCTGCTGGTTCTCAGCCAACCCTGGCTCCGCATCCATAACCCCCACATTAACTGGCAAACTTCCCAGGTCCAGGACTGGAGTTCCCAATGCCACGCCAATTGTCTTCGCTCCGCCCTACCTCCATCTGGGGCCACTGGGGCTTCCACATTAGCCCCGGAGCCAGACTTGTCTTGTGTACCTCAGCAATACCACAACCTGTCACAAGTCTTCTGTAAATCCCGTGCTGTTTCCTTACCTCCTCACAGACCCTATGACTGCTGCATAGATCTGCTGGCCAGTGCGAAGCTCCCATCCGGTCGCCTCTACAGCCTGTCTGATCCTGAGAAAGCTTTGATGGAAGCCTACATCCACGACTCCCTGGCATCAGGTATCATATGACCCTCTTCGTCATCGGTGGGAGCGGGGTTTTTCTTCGTAGCGAAGAAGGACGGATCGCTCCGGCCATGCATCGATTACCGAGGTTTGAATGCTATAACCGTTCGTAACAAATACCCATTACCCCTAATCAACTCTGCCTTTGAACCCTTGCATGATTCTACCATTTTCACAAAACTGGATCTCCGCAACGCCTACCACCTCGTCCGTATCCGGGAGGGAGATGATTGGAAGACGGCGTTCAACACCCACCTCTGACACTTCGAGTACCTGGTGGTCCCGTTCGGCCTTACTAATGCTCCAGCGGTCTTCCAGTCCCTGGTTAATGATGTTCTGCGCAACCTCCTCAGACGGTCGGTATTCGTCTACATTGATGATATCTTGATATTTTCCAAAACCCCTGAAGAGCATGTTATCCATGTCTGCCAGGTTCTCCAGCGGCTGCTGGAGAACAAGTTATTTGTCAAAGCTGAAAAGTGCAGTTTCCACACCTCTTCCGTTCCATTCCTGGGGTTCATCGTGGAGGAGGGGAAGATCCGAGCCAACCCCGCGAAGATCCAAGCCGTAGCTGACTGGCCCCAACTGGCCACACGTAAGCATCTGCAACAATTCCTGGGCTTTGCACATTTTTATAGGCGGTTCATCCGTAACTATAGCGTGATTGCTGCTCCCCTCAGTAACCTTACCTCCACTTCTGTCCCTTTCCTCTGGAACCCTGAGGCTAACCGCACCTTTCCCGCACTCAAGGCTAAGTTCTCCACAGCTCCTATCCTCTGCCACCTGGACCCCAGCCATCAGTTTGTCGTTGAGGTGGATGCTTCCGACACTGGCGTTGGGGCCGTCCTCTCTCAACCCTCAGCCCAGGATCACAAGATGCACCCCTGCGCCTTTTTCTCCCGGAGACTCACCCCGGCGCAACACAACTACAACGTCGGGGATTGGGAGTTACTGGCAATCAAGCTCGCCTTGGAGGAGTGGCAGCACTGGCTGGAGGGGGCAGGTAAACCATTTCTTGTCCTGACTGACCACCGCAACCTCGAATATATCAGATCAGCCAAGCGACTAAACTCCCGTCAAGACAGCTGGTCCCTGTTTTTTGCACGGTTCAACTTCTCTATTACCTACAGACCCGGTTCCCATAACACAAAGCCCAATGTACTGTCATGCATGTTCTCCCCTCACGCCAGACCTGCTGTTCTGGACCCCATCATTTCCCCGTCCTGCGTGGTGGCTGCGGTCTCCTGGGAGATTGAAGGTATCGTGAAGGCCGCCCAGGCTACCCACCAGGACCCCCACAATAACCCTAACTCCTGTCTATTTGTTCTCGACTCCGTCCGCTCTCAGGTTCTCCAGTGGGCCCACGCCTCCCATCTGGCCTGCCATCCTGGTATCCTGAGGACCACCACCCTGGTCAGGAGGAGTTTCTGGTGGCCCACCCTGAAGGGGGACACCCGTGCATTTGTCCTCGCCTGCTCGGTGTGTGCCAGGAGTAAGGCCTCCCATCATCCCCCCGCTGGCCTCCTTCACCCCCTCCCCGTCCCGGGCCATCCTTGGAGCCTTGTGAGGGTGGACTTTGTGACCGGTCTGCCCCCGTCGGATGGCAACACCGCCATCCTGACCATTGTGGACCGGTTCTCCAAGGAGGCCCACTTCGTCCCCCTGCCCAGGTTTCCCTCTGCCCTGGAGACAGCGGAACTCCTGGTGCTGCATGTGGTGAGGCTGCACGAGATCCCCAGTGACATTGTGTCAGACCGTGGGCCCTAGTTCTCCTCCCAGCTGTGGAGGGCCTTCTGCGCTGCCCTGGGCACCTCCGCCAGCCTGTCCTCGGGATACCACCCCCAAACCAACGGCCAGATGGAGCGGACCAACCAGGACCTGGGAGCTGCCCTGCGGTGCGTGTCAGCTCGCAACCCCTCCTCCTGGAGTAGGTTCCTGCCGTGGGTGGAATACGCCCACAACTCCCTGAGGAGCACTGCCACTGGGATGTCCCCCTTCGAGTGCTCCTTGGGGTACCAGCCTCCCCTGTTCCCGGCCCAGGAGGAGGAGGTTGCCGTTCCATCCGTCTGGTCCCACCAGATGCAAGAGAGTCTGGAAGCTAACCCGCACCGCACTCCTCCGCACTACCTCCCATACCCGACGCATATAAGTCTGCATATCTGGCAACAGAGTGATGGTTTGAGGCTTGTTTGATACCTCAGACCCTTGATGACTTGCAGTCATTTTACCAATCATGTATTTCATACTGTTCCAGCATAATTTACAGCTAAATCTAGTCCCACCCCCCAATTCCCATAGAGATCCATTCAAATGCAGAGACGTTATAGTATGGCTTGTAAGAGTACCAGAAAATAAGATATCAAGAGTCTTTTGATGTTGTTGGGTCACAGAAATCAGGAAGTCATGGCGTGTAAAGGATATGCGACCAAATATTAAAAGTTTAAAGGCACAGTCAACTTAGTGTTTGTAAACTTCTGACCCACTGGAATTGTGATATAGTGAATTAAAAGTGAAATAATCTGTCTGTAAACAATTTTTGGAAAGATTACTTGTGTCATGCACAAAGTAGATGTCCTAACTGACTTGCCAACACTATAGTTTGCTAACATGAAATCTGTGGAGTGGTTAAAAATGAGTTTTAATGACTTCAACCTAAGTGTATGTGAACTTCCGACTTCAACTGTATATTAATATACCTATTAACATTTTCTTGAAAAGATATTTGGTGGGTGTGTAGTGGATACATCCCTCTGTGATATGTTGTAGTTATTTGAAGTTTTTAGAATCCCTTGTCCATCACCTTAAAGGGTAACAAAGCACTAAAACCACTTATTTTAGATGAGAACTGATACATTTGTTTTTTCTAAGTGTTACTGATTGATTCTGGTCCAAATCTTGACATTTTACTGTAGTCAGCGCAAGCGCAAAACAGTATAAACCCAAATGATCTTGCTCAAAAGTGTCTCTAGTGGTAAAATGTTAGGAACTGCACATCCTGTCTGTCATTGGCCAGAAACATCCAGCTGATATATTTCTCCCAGTGACGAAATTGAAACCTGTACCGCTACTGAAGTTTTGGAGTGAGGGCTCGGCAGCAGTTGGAGCTAGCGTGTTTGTTTGTTTGTTTGTGTGTGAGTGAGAGAGGTTCTTAACAAAGCAGCCGCTGTGAGTGCTGTTCAGAGTAGAAATTAGCTTTTGGCTACTAGTGAAAAAAATTTCTGGGGTGTGATTTGATACCTGGAGCTCAGCCCCTATATTATTACCTTATCAGGCCCAGATTGTGGCGTTTCAAAAGGGGGCAGGGTCTAGCTAAACCAGCGTGCTTTGTTACCCTTTAAGGCTGTGGCCACCTTATCCATGTATAATTAAAAGAGACCACTGATTTATCTCTGGTCATCACAAACAACCTTAGTATAGAGCCACACACCCATGGTGTCTGTTGTTATGTTGGACAAGCTTTGTCAGACAAACAATGTAAAGACCTCTACAGATGCAGCCAACTATTAAGCACCAGAAAATCTGTTCTGCTATGGCAGTGGGCATTCTGCATCGACATAGTCATTGTCAGTAACTATCTGGAATCCAATAAGGGTAATCAATATACAGTAAATAACTCTTAGGACCCTGTATCAGATGACAATTCTTCAGCTTACAACAAAGACATTTTAAGTTTATATTACACATGTTCCAAGTTTGATCTGTTTTTTTTTTTTTGGCTGATTCATAATAGCTTGTTAGCCTGACTGAATATTACTTGATTTACACCAGTTGTTACACAAAAAGCGAATACCTTCCTTTTCTTCAGGCTAGGTTAATTCACATTGCCCTATTTACACAGTATTACTGTTTCTCTATACAGTGGGAAAGGTCTAACATCAGTTAAGTATATTGAAAATAGAGTGGCTGCATTATTGAACTGTAGGCATGATGGTGTGCTTACTCATTTGCATACCCATATGAACGCACACACACGTACAACACACATATAAACACCCAATCACGTCATAAACAAAATGCATTTTAAAGATTTAAAGCAATTCTGTTTTAAGTCATTTTCTGGTCATTTTTAAGCGATATGGTCCCTGCAGTAGTGCATCAGTGGTAACAGCAGAAGCAGTGTGGCTCCTGCCTATTGATGGATCCAGCAGGATCGTATTGATTACAAACCAACAAACCATGCCCTGTGGGAGTGCAGTATGGATCACTTGGCAAAGCCAAAGGAGGCATTTGTGTAAAGCACTGGTCTCCCTAATTGGATTCTGTCAGAGTGGCCACTACACAAGCATATTTTAAATGAGAGCCATTAGCCCAGGGATCGTGGTGCTCTATTTGCAGGCTGATCAGTAATGAATGGCTTAATAATGAAACTAACTGACCCACAAACCCTTGGGAATCAACACCAGTTAATTGTGCTTTCAGTATCCATTTGTTCTCACTTCCATCTTCTGCTCTGCATTCTCTCTGTTTCCAGATGGCACAAAAGACATGAGAGAAACATGATTCGCCTTGTCTTCATTCATTTCATCGGAACTGTTACAATGGTGAAACAGCCAGCCTTTAAATCCATGCTGGTATTTAGAGGAACTTTTTTAGGGTTCCACTGCAAAGCATGAGACTAACACATTGGATTTTCTGCAAAAAACAATTGTCTTAAAAGCACTTAAAATGCTTCTCCTCTTTCAAAAATTGATGGATTGGCAGAAAATTTGGGATTTTGTCTCAACTTACATACCTTTATACAGCTATTACTTTACTAGTGATTATGTCAAAATATGGCCGAATGATGATCCAATGAATTTGCTGTGGGTCTGGCTTATCACATAAATGTTAATAATTCTAAAACCGTTTGGCATAATGTTATGAAACTTGTTGGGGTGACTGAGAATTAGATCAGACAGTTGCAAAGGCTTAGCACAATCCAACCACATGGTGGCACTATAGATAGGGCTCTAATTGTTTTTGAACGCAGGGGAATGCCGTCCCCCTTGTTAACCAAAATTGGGAAAACCGTCCCCCTTGTTAAGACATACAATTCTGTAAAATGAAACGCATTGGGCTCATTCCAATCACTTATTTTCACTCCTTGAATCCTATCCTCATGTCCTTTCTTCGCTCCTTACCTCCACCCAACGGAGGACGCAAGGATGAAATACGAGGACGGAGGAATCGAGGCAACATGCATGAGGCAAAAGGAACATCCTTGCTCAGTCAAGCGTCAGTTTAAGCGATGTCAATTACTAATGATGTCTTGCACAGCTGTATCAGCCAGGCTTTTAACAGATTGTTCTGGTCTCAGAGCTTGTTTTTGCACTGAAAATGGGACGTACTGTTTTATTTCATTGCATGAAATACATACAGTAAATGATACGGAAAAGTAATAACCTAAAACAATAATCGGTAAAAGACAGCAAATGCACATAAATAGATGTAAATGACATTATTCTTTCTCAGTCATACAAGAGGAATCAAGTTCTGAACGCAAGGCAGCTTGCATGTTTAAGCTGTTGCAGTTGAAAATATGCCGCGATTGTAGAGCCAACTATTTTTGAGTTATTTGCCAGATGCATTCAACTGTATGGACATATATAAACGTTAGGCTACATAGGCTACATACAGGTAAATTCTATATTTTCTGAAAGGACATGTGTTAACGTTAAGCATTTCCTATGCAGTAACAAACAAACTGAATGATATGAGAAACAAAAACGTCAGAAATATTATGCTTATGCACTTAACTATAATGTTTTTTTTAGACTCTTCTTTCATGAATAAATATGGCTTTTGTTTGTCCTAAACAATGAGTGTTGTTCTGGATTAAAGTGCTTTATAATAAACTAGAAAGGTTGCTCGGAGAGCGCATCCCTCCGCCCATGCTGCATGTTGATGCATGTACCGTAAAATCAGGTATACATTGATAAGCAGTTGGAATTAGTTTTGAAGATTTGTTGGGATTATTGAAGTGCTTTTACTACTGACTCTGCAGGGGAAGCTCATACCATGGGCAGACAGAGTATGTATGGGTAAATATTTTCCATGTGAAAATAATTTTATTTTGGCAGATTGTGCACTCGAGATATTACTGCTCATTGCTCATGTCACAGCTAACCATATAGATCTCAGCTAACCATATACAAATCTTTATGGGCATATTGTATATATGCTCAGAGATCCATTGTGTACTTAGCTGTGACATGAGCAATGAGCACAAATATCTTAAGTTTGTCCATTTTTATATGAACTGTTGTATGATCAAAAATAACCTTATAACAAGGCTTGTGATGCAAAATACCAAATTACTCCTTTTAAAGCCTTAAAGCTATTAATAACTCAATGTAATGTTTATATTGGAATTAAGAACAAGAACAACAACTAATATCAGTCCACTATGTCCTATATATGAAAATCAACAGTGAATAACTAAGCTACAGCAAATATTTGATTTGATAGTATGTACATCATTACATTATCCATCTGATCCAACTATGGTTATCATATATTAACATTGATTATGAAATAAAAACACTGAATTCAATTGCACTTCAATTCAGTTGTGTCCTGTAGCCTATGTAGGCTATGTATGACAACAATAGCTCAGTGCATATATATATATATATAGATATATTTACAGCAAAAGCCCAATGTCAATCTGTATCTAACTGCGGGTGCTCCAGGCCTACAGTCTCCCACTATAGCTTTGACTAGCCTTGCCAGGCAGCTACCTATGACATTCTAACCTAGCATCACCAGCCTGATCACATGACCTCACATTCTGTTTCACTCCCATATCAGTCTGGTAGCACCCGTTCAAACTGATTCCCAGTTAATCACAACCGTTTAACTAATATGAGGCAGGGCTAATACGATGATTGTACCCACATGACTAACCCACGTTTCATTGCTCAGATTGGTTGTAGGTCTATCCAATTCCGTGCAGAATAATTTTGGTCTGCAATCGTTGATAAGGCCCCTTGGAAATCCAAAATGAATCGAGTTTCCAGTCAAACCCCATTAACCTTTTTCGAATTGGGTTTGGCGAAGCCAGGCTAATGTCATTATATCAAAATTTGTACATCTAATGTTCTTTTAACGATGTGAACAGAGTTCAATTGGCCATATTTAGCTAGCTAACTAACTAGCGTTTTTTTACCTTTCTGTTGTGTGAGAGAAAAGAAAAATGGAGCCACATTGGCTACGTTAACCATGAGAGTTCTGATTCACTTTCACAATACATTTTCAAGTTATTTAATACTGGTTAGGCTAACGTTACCAAGCGTAACAAGCCTACAAGGTGTGTGGCTAGCTAGCCTAGAAGCTAACGCCGTTGTAAAAACGTTACTATTTTGGTCACCTTCCTAAGCCAGTACACCCAAGTTCGCTACTTCTAGCTAGCGAGGTTGCCTGACTAGCTAGCCTATTTAAGCTTATCAGTTCATTGATGATGGCTTGAATAGGCAGATAGAATGCTAGTTAGATAGGTGAAAGAACTTCTATAGCCTATCCGTTAACCAGAACTCCGCTGGTCAGTCACATCGGGGGGTATGTCAGAAAACGGGTTTACTGGAATCTCTGAGTTTGCTAACCCTGAGATTGAATTGAATTAATCTCAGGGTTAGCAAACTCTAAATTTTCACTAAACCCGCTTTCTGGAATACTCCCCCGAATAGTCAGTTACATAAACTACCCAAATCGGCTAGGCTACCAATAACACAGAGAAAGGGACCACTTCACGTGAACAGAAACATGTAGCGTAATACTAGTTACGATTTTCAGAAATAATATGGTTATTACCTTATATTTTCCTCGAATGTTGAACGTAGAGCTGTTCCTGTTGTATCCAGCAGACTAGATGTAGTTTTTCTGAAAGAGCAAACTATTCATGCTCCGGGGCATAATCTAGTGGTCAAAATCACTAAACATGGCGGCGCCCCCATTGCAAAACATTGTAAACGCGTATATATTTATTATTTCGAAAACCACTGATCAAATCCGCTCCAAAATGTAATGGGTTCATCCTTGGCCCATACGACACATACATACTATACTACACACAAATTGGTCTGGTAGTTTTTACGTAATCCTGCCCACAAACAAACAAACTCACCCACACCACCGAAAACATACCGGGGCGGAGGGAATGAAAAGGAATGGTAAGATTGGATTTGTGTAGGGGTGTACCCGCCTGTGTCAGATGTGGAGAGGTGTATCATTTAGGCTATACACGTCACACGTTTCAAGAAAAGCCTTCTGCAAAGGCTACACTTTCTTCGCTGAAGCATCCTCCGGGAGCACAGAAATGGATAAGGATTTATTTTAGTTGTTACACTCCCCTCTTCCTGTGTCCTTTCCATGTTTTCTGTAGGACATTGGGTAGGTAGCAGGGGGCGGAGAGGATCGTAATTGCCTTAATTAGCATCTGGTGGCTTGAATTGACCTGTGCTTTTAAAATGTGGGTATTTGGGGTTTGTTGAGGTCTCTCCCTTTTTTCTCCTCTCTGTAGCAGGACAACATTTTTCAATACTCTCTTTTTCATTTTTGTACTTACAAGACTTACAAACAGACTTTTCCCACCTCACGCCTAAACACATCCTACACATACCCATACCCTACACATACCCATAACAAGATGAGTCTCTGGGTATGGCCACTGAGGAGCTCACCCTTCGATAACGGAGTGAGCATTACCTTGCAGGGAGCCATTACCTTGTCAGCTGGTTCCTGAAGGGTGCCCGGTGGCTGAGACCTGCAAGGTCACTGGTAGCTCCCTCTTGGGATCTCCCCTTGGTGTTGAGAGCACTCACAGTTCAGCCCTATGAGCCTCTCAAGATGATCAGCCTTAAGTGGCTTTCTTTTAAAACAGCATTTCTGCTAGAGATGGCATCAGCAAGACGTGTTGGTGAGCTCTGCGCTCTCTCCATCGGCGCAGAGTGTCTAAGGTGGAGACCAGCTGACTCAGGAGTCATGTTGCGGCCTAATCCATCGTTCCTGCCCGAAATCGTTTCGGCATGAACCAGACAATCAAGCTTGTGGCGCTTCGCCCCCGCCAGGCGAGGACCTGCAGGATGCACACCTGATATGTCCAATGCGTGCACTGCGACGCTATGTTGAAGCTACCGCTTCCTTCAGATGTACAGGGCAGCTCTTTGTCTGCTACGGCAAGACTAAAGGGACAGCGCTCACAGCTCAAAGCATCTCGCGGTGGGTAGTGAAGGCAATAGCCGCAGCCTATGAGGCTAGCGCTAAACCCTCGCCTATTGATATCCAGGGCCGATCCACCAGAAGTATGGCTACCTCATGGGCAGCCCTGGAAGGCGTACCTCTTAAAGAAATTTGTGAAGCGGCGTCGTGGGCATCCCCCTGCACATTTACGAGGTTTTATCACATCAATGTGGCGCCAGGCTCATTGCAACCATCTTACCTGCGGCCTTGGCAACCACGTAAGGATGATGGTCCCTCCTGACACTTTGGGTATAAGTCATCCATATTGACAACCATAATGGTCTAAGGAACGAATTAGAATGAACAGTTACAGCTGTAACCATGTTCTATGAGTTCCGGATGACCATTAGGGATTATAGTCACTCGGGACCTTTTAAGGGTGAAAAAATTGTTCCGAGGACTTCCGCAGTGACGCTCCCTCCTTTATGGGAGGAATTACATCACTACGCGGGGGTCATGTACCATGACATATTCTGGTATAAGAGTCTCGATGCATCTGGCCCCAGAAGGCCATCCATATTGACGACCCTAATGGTCATCCGGAACTCATAGAACATGGTTACAGCCGTAACCGTTTGTTCCACTGGTTAGCAAGCTAGCCGGCTGACCTATCGTTTTATTTGGTAGTACTCTTAACTAACCAAAGCAGGCCTCACGGTTTGCTCCTCTATCCTAACATTTACTAACCTTCGTGTGATATGATCTCATTTTGGCTTACTGTAGATGGTTAACTATTTTCTGACTGAGGTGCGTGAACTTATGTATAGTAAGTAGATAGTTAGATCTGAGATCACTAACCATAACTTGGCTGCTCACAAACTGAGCTTAGCTTACTCGTGATTCCTTTTTTCCCTGATCGCACACGTGGCACACACACACACACACACACACGCCCCATCCAAGGATATTCTCTACATTAATTGGTGCCCGGCTGAAGACTGCTAAGACGGACATGTTTTATTTGTCTATCACCAGCACTGCTAAATGTATATGTAAACACCTTGCATGAGTAATACTCCACATGTAAGAATATAGAGGCATATTTCTTACATTCATGGTGCCCCATGTGAGGACTCATTATTACTAATCATCTTGCTCACTGCTACCAGATTCGTACGTATTTCTTACATATTTGGAGCCCTGTAGGAGGAATGATTTTGGAATCATCTCCACTGCTACCAATTTAAACATGTTTCATACATAATTAGTGCCATGTGAGGATGATTGGTATTTGACTCAAAATCCGTGTTCGAATGATATCAAAACACATTTCAGAGTATATGTTCTCCATTCTCAGCTAGATGAACATAAAGTGCAATTCCCCGAACTTTCATATCTGAAAGTCTGCCTGCCCAGCGTTCTCCCAATACACTGCCCCCAAGTGTACGGTTGTGTTATTGCATCTACATTTGGCGCTGTGGTCTGCTAATTGCCTTTACCTTCTGGTATAATACCTATTATCAATAATAGTAATACTAACCATGCTGTATTAATAATTGATTACTTAATCACAGTAATTTTAATACATTTTATTAATTGCATTTTACTATTAAATCGGAATTTAGTAGTAATTGTAATTCTGACACTTTTTCACATTCTGATATTTGATATTTGTGATTCTCATCACAATTCCAAATTGTTTGCTGGAAAATTAGAATGTAAACCTTATGTTCTGTAAGTTTGCTGTTGTTACAGTGCATTACTGCTGTGTAACATAAGTCTCTGTGGTGCTGTAGCTACCTTGTACTATAGCTAGAAAATGTTCCTTCATCGCAACTTGTATGTTGGATTGTGATTTGCACACATTTGTGTATAATCAGTTTTCACTGCACTTTTTGGCACTCAAGGCCCTTGTATAAGTTCGAGTTTCCCCTCAAGTTATTAATATTCATCCTTTAGCTTTTATTGCATTAGATATGGAACCTGCGGAGGGAAGTCCTTTACTCTCTCCTCATTAGGTTCAATTTGAGATGGGTTTTTGAGCAGGAGAATTCTCAAGATGAAGATAAAGGAAATAGCAGAGTCTTCTATTCAGTTTAACCTTTTATTAAGCATTGACGCCAATGGGAGGTCCTTTACCCTAACGCAGAGGATTAGGAGTTCCCCGAACAAAAACAAACATTCGTTTGTATAATATCATAACTCCTCCTCTACCTAACTAATGCACCAATAATGTGCGGTGACACCCTTTCGTCATATCTTATTTTATCCAATAACAAATTAGGCGAAAAATAAACATGTTATATGACCTACCCTATGCGCTTGGGGGCACTCTTGATCTACCAAAATAAAATAGTTTGTGACTTATCCTCATGTGCCTGTTAATCAGACCATGTAATTTCCCTTAATTTCTCTTATTTTTTCTTATTTTCCCACTTGTTCGGTCAGCATGATCTGTCTTATCCACTGTTATGAGTACAACTCTTGTAAACAATAGAGGGAGACATTCCTGTTTTGATGGGGGATTCTAGATGTCTCCCCCCTAGAGGACTGCTCCAAGGCCTCTCGCCCCCCCGACATTTCACTAAACCTTAGATTGTATTTATTTTATTATTTATATGAGGCTTCTGCATTTTTGGTTTTCTTTGGGCCTACACAGCTTCACAAAACAGCTTACTTCCACAAACCCATATCTGTGAAGCCTACCTTTCCTTCTTAGCCCAAGGCTTAGCACCTGGCTACATAGATTTCCTGAATCACCTGAACCTCACTGATTGTAGGAGAGAAGTTTTCTCATGTGACTGTGTGAGGGACTGTGACTCCCTCACACATTTACAAGACCCAATTCCTTCTTGTCTGATCTTGAATTTCTCCAGACAGATTTCTCTTGCGATGGTTCGTCCACCTCCTCCCTAGACAGGGAAAGGGGGGACAGAATTCCAACTTCTGTCCATCTCCTCAAAGGAGAGACAACTAGGCCAATTCAAAATTGCACCTTCCCTGCTCCCTCCAAAGGGGGGACCAGAGAATCTCACTTTGAAAATGGTAAAATAGGTTCCACGTCACCTCTTAGGCAAACAAAGTGCAAAGCTCATACCTCTAGTTTTCCCTCTAAAACAGAGAGAACATATAACAATTCCGTCCATTGCCCAGATAGCGACAATCCAGCTTCTAGCCATGTAGGGAATGATGATTACTTTGTTGCTCCGTCCTCACAACCAAACAAAGGAAGTCGAGCTCAGCATGAAACGCGCTCACGTGCAGGTATGACGTGGGCAGGTGTCGCCTTCCCCAAACAGGCAGACTCGTGATACCTCACATGGTCTTCGCTTTGAACAGCTAGAATTCATGGCTAGGGATATTGAACAGTTTAACCCTAAGAACACTGAATACAACATTCAGTGTTATCTGAGAGAAATTGACAACTGCCTCTCTGATCTGCCCAGAGCAACCGATCGAGAGAAGGTCAAACTCATCTGGAAAACCTCTACCAGAGAGATGCATACATTCATGGAAGAACTTCCATCCACTCTTCATTCTAGCTACCCTAAGCTCCATGAAGCATTAGTAGCAGAATACATGCCCCAGTTTGATCAAGCAGCAGCCATGATCAAAGCTGTGGACATCAAACATAGTCACACAGAACCACCCAGCATTTACTACCAATGTATCACAAATGCGTTCTTCCAAGGTAGAAACGCCCCAGGCTTAGATGAAGATCAAGCCTTCAGATCCCTGCTCGTGCACAACCTGCACCCATGTGTACAAACCCATGTTTCATTGTTTGCAAGAGGCCAGTGTTCAGCTCTTGAACTATGTAATGAGGCTCAAACAGTCTGGGACACATTAAAGATTGTGCCCAAGAACGAGAGGGTAGAACCATCTAAGCAGGATGTTCTTACTAAACCCCCTGGCACTTTCCAGATTTCCTTTTTTAAACCTAAGGACTTAAAATGATGGTTAACCAATAGATTCCCAGTTAAGGGCCACTATGGTCGCTTCTTACACTCCGATTCTAGCCAGAATTGGAGAGAAGACAGACCAGGTAGGCCTAAGCTTGAGAGTCACAAGCAGGACTCTGATAGGGAAGACGCCGCATCTGAAGAAAGCTTCTTCAGCTCTTCTGAGGACATTTGAATTGATCCAATAGCGAGCATGCTGTGAGTAACCACTCAACAAGGCTATCCAATCTTAGTCAGTCTCTGTCATAAGACGTCGAGTAGAGTTATGATTGATAGCTGTGGTAGCCTCACAGGCTCACTTCAACTTCCTTTTACTTTTCCGCACACCTTTTCCACTGGAAGATGGAGGGTGCGTAATCTACAGGCGGTTTACAGCAGTCACTTAGATTTGTATGTAGCAGCAGCAGACGCAGATCATAAGCAGACCCTGTCAAATTACATCCTCTGTCTTAACACCGACAATACCAGCAATTCCCTCAAAAAAATCGGTTGAATCATGGTTAAATTAGCACAAGTAGAGACTATAGTGAAACATTTACAGATGTATTGACATGCCGTGTCCCTATTTTCTGTTACATCACTTCCCTTGCATAATTGTATTAAGTAGGATTTTAGAGAAGAACCCCTACTGGTAAGCTCACCTACTGTACCACATAGGAGCAACAACTTATACCATCCTTTTGGAAATGAGATCATCTCTCCCATTTCTCACTTTGATGACACAGCCATTAGCGTAAAACTTGATTACAGGACATTGTCCTGATATGAAAATGGCCTCCTCACATGTGCGAGAAGACAACCCTCACCAGTAACCTCTGTGAAGGGACCAAAGTAATTTGTCAGTCTGAACCAGACTTTACCAAAGGCTACAGCCAATCCATCCTCAATCCTCATGTCATCTAAGTACTTTAAAGGCGGGGTCATACCTGTTAGTGCTCCACCTTCTGGACACTATCTAATAACACCTGAACTAACAAAACAACTAACCATTTCACTAAGGTTTTTTTTGTTTTGTTTTTTTTTGTTAGAACTCAAATGTTTTACATTGTGCTATGTCATGTGTTTTAGGTTAGTTAGATAAATGATGATGAATGCCTGGATGTTTGTCAATTATAAACTGCCTGGATGTTTGACAGTCATGTACATTTCTTGAGTGTGTTTCAGCATTGTGACACTTGTCAGCTCCCCTGGACTGCCATTTTGTTGTTACATTTTAAATGAACTTGAGGACCTGTGAACTGTCAACTGACTTTTGTGCTCAATGATTACTGCCCGCATCCCCAGACCAAAAGGGGGGATGTAGGGACAACAGACTACGTTTCCATTAATTCCACAGGCAGCACAAGTGAAGTTTGCAACACGGTCCCAGCGTGACGTCCGTTGTTAGTGATCCAATCATGTCGCGTGGAAATACGAGACTAAGGGTCATAAAAATCAAACAGAGAAGACCGAAGAATTCCAGTCTGTCTCCCCCACTTCTTCTCCATTTTTGCTCTGTGTCAGCAGCACAGCTGCACAAAAGCAATACTCCATTTTGTCTTCCCCCTTTTGCTAGCGACACAGCTACAAAGGTGGATCTCCATTCTCTTTCTCCATTGCACCAGCAACACCGCTACAGCGGCATCAGAAAGGCCGCGGAGAGTGACGCAAGGAATGGGTTAGCTTGTCTAGCGGCATCTAACCATAGAACGTGAACTGAGCTAACACCTCCGACCGATGGTTAGCTTCCGAACCAGGGACAAAGACGCAAACCAGGCAATAACCAGACGAAGTCGGACCAGGCCAAATAATAGTGATAATAGCTGTATAAACTTGTTCCACTGGATAGCAAGCTAGCTGGCTGGCCTATCGTTTTATGTGGTAGTACTCTTAACTAACCAAAGCAGGCCTCACGGTTTGCTCCTCTATCCTAACATTTACTAACATTCATGTGATATGATCTCATTTTGGCTTTCTGTAGATGGTTAACTATTTCCTGACCGAAGTGCGTGAACTTATTTATAGTAACATTAGATCTGAGATCACTAACCATAACTTGGCTGCTCACAACCTGAGCTTAGCTTACTCCGCGTGATTCCTTTGTTCCCTGAACACACACATGGCACACACACACACACCCGATACATGTATGCACACATGCATATGTGCATACCCACGCAAATGCTACAATATGCACACAGCATGATGTCTGTTTAGTAGAATGTCATGCTTTTCCTTGTTTAATAAATCTATTTTTGTTAAACCTGGTGTCTGTTCTGATATCATATGAGCATGAGAGCTGAGTCAAACCTAGTCATTAGAACGTAATACCTTCAACCCTTATGAATTATTAGTTATTAGTGCTTTGATGGTAAATTGAAGTAGTAGTAATTATAATCCATAATAATCATATGAGACTGATTTAATTTTAACCTAACTTAAGAATAATAAGGGTAAACCTCATTATTCCATAGTTATTGCCTATATTTCTGGCATCCCATGGAAGAGTATTATATATAGAGGCATATTACACGTCACGTGGTGCTGTAATGGCGACATGTAGTCCAGCTGTCTCTCGTGTTGTTTTTTTCATGCGCTGTGTGTCTGTTGTGGGACAGGGAAGTGAGCTGGAAATTGTTCAGGGCACTCATACTGCCCGTTTTGATAATATTGTCGAATAGTATATTTGGGATAATTTTGTTTGTGGTTGTCACCATGGAGACGCATTCACAACATATGCTTGGGAATGTCCGTTGGATCTGCAGCTACACAGTTTACCATCGTTCTTCACCGGAGTTGAAGATGTCGGGACTCGGGACTGATCTAGGACTGCAGGCAATCTTCAAAAGGCCACCAGGGAAGAGAAAGGAGGAGATGCGGGTGAGGAGTGAGGCGACGACTGAGAAGGCTGACGCAGTTCGGTGCTCCGTTTCGACAGTGTACAGAAACCACAACACTGCGTGTATGGAGGAAAGTCGTGGAGGCGGAGTCTATGTGTTGGACTGCTTGATAACATTGGACATCTCGGGACAACGGGGGCTATTTTTAATAGTAGGCTATTAAACTTTAATTCACTTAATTAGTTTGATTAATGCAATGATTATATTGAATGTCTTTGTTTGATATGTTTGTGTGTTGTGGGTCTGCCCCACTGTCTATGTCTTTTTTGTTGTTGCTGGGGCTACAACTGAAGTTCCCTAGCGGGAAAATAAAAGTTATTCTATTCTATTCTATTCCTTACATTTATGGTACCCTGGTGTGAAGATTTATAAATATTCTCTACATTTATTTGGTGCCCCGTCCGAGGATATTCTCTACATTAATTGGTGCCCAGGTGAAGACTGGTAAGACGGACATGTTTTATTTGTCTATCACCATTACTGCTGTAAATCTCGCACAGCTAGGCCAATGAGGGAGTAGCTCGGAGCAAAGGTTTAAGCGTGATGTTTTACGCTGTTGTTGTGGGAAAAGGTAAGAGTTATTTTGGAAAATCACCGTTCATTTATCTGACTCCAATTTAATTATTAATATCCAATTGCTATGTAAAATTTACAGTTGATTTTCTGAGACCGTATTTTTGAGACTGTTCTCTGAACTGGATACGCCGGTTCCACCGCGTATCACATACGGCCGTTATGTACACGCCTCACGGCTAGCTAGATATCTGCGTTTATCTCAAAGGTTGCGGAAGAGGCCACTTCGTGAGGTATAGCCTATCCAATAAGGCTCAGGGACCCAAGAAAGTAATATTGGCGACCCCCGTTCTCAACATGTATAAACGGCATGCGGAGATGATCTAATTTAACCTCTTGCTGCCAAACGCCCCCTTGCGGTAACGCGAGCGTTACGGAAATTATTCAGTTATACATTTCATTAATTTAATAATATATAATAAACTGCTCACCTCAATATTTTGATTAAATATCCTTAAGATATATCCATTCCTTCTGGGAAGGTGGTTTTTAAGCCCAAAACGTCAAGTTAAAACTTCGTAAATTACGTTGGAAACTCCGACCTAATTCGCAAACGTGTATTGCAGCTGGATGTCACACCATAAACAATGTGCTGGTAAACTGTTCTGCTTAATTGTGTTTCACAAAACTTTGGTTTGAAAAAATACTAATAGAAGTCTATACCTTTAGACTTCAAGAAAAAATACTTTAAAACTTTCATACGGCTGTACATGATTTTTTTCTAATTTTAAACTGACTTGTGCTTTTCTGCACTTCATCACGAGTAGTTTGGCTGTGTTCAGTTTGGTGTTTGAAACTCAGCCAGATTCCGGAGTACCAATCCCGTGGCTTAGTATATTTTAGCCAAAGGGGTTTTGTACTTTATTGCACAGTTTTATGCAAAACCGTCGTCAATTGGGTGTATTTCTTTGACTGATCGCACAATAGGCCTATCTGAAATGGGAAAAACTCGCATCGACCCGCCTCCACTGCGAGTATTATTTGCTTTCCATTGGGTTTTTAAACTGTCTGTCAAATATTCCAGCCAATAGCGAAGACTCTTATCTTTCAGACAAGCCCTCATTCAACACAATGCCTTCTAAAGTCACGTAGATACAGCTGCGCGTAAGAGGAGGAGGCGGCGTCCAAGCGTAATGTTCGTACCAAGATGGTGCAGAGTGTTTTTAGCTTGTAGCAGCTAGCTACATTCCGTTTAGCAAAGTATAATTCATTAGGTAACGGCGGCTGTTCATCTGTTTACTTTACAGTCTCTTTCATACAGTTTTTGGTTAATTATGTCTAGGTTATTCAGGCGTTTCTCCGTGCAGCAGGTCCTAGCCCGAAGATGTTTTTGCAATCTTGTCTCAGTGATGCTGAGTGGTGTAAGGTAACAGATTTTTTTGCCAGTATACCAGTGCGAATTCACTGTTATGTATAAAACGAATCCCTCTGAATAAAATGAATATAGCTAGCATTACTATATTGTAACAATGGCAAGCTTGCCAGCAAAATTACACATAGCAGCTGGCTATCTATTTGTGTCTGAGACGAGCTGTTCTGAGTTTCTTTTGAATTAAATGGCGTCTGAAGTGTTTGTTTAGTAGTTATTGTTCCACATGAGTAAATTGTTCTGTATGCAGTACAGCAGGCTGTGTAGGTAAACGAATGCGCAATTTATGCATGATGTAACATGAGGTTGAGATAACAGGAGGATGAGTTTGTTGTTGATTATTATGCAGGGGGTTATTTTATCTAGGAAACTGGTGGACATTTCATTTTTTATCCCGTTTGAATATACCTGGACTCATTTCTGGCTAATGGGGCTCTGGTGGAATACAAGATTCACTGTGCTGCTACATGGGTTTGGAGAGCTTGTTGGGGACCACAGGTAGGCTAGTTAGTTGTGTAATATGAAACACACCAAAAACACATCTAAAAATGAACTTGTATTGCCAATTATCAAATTTTATTGTAAAACTTAAAAAAATAAATCATATTGAGACTTTTCTGGAACCTTGGCATTTTGCACAACTTTGGTAGCCGAAATGGTTCACCTGAAAAAAAGCTCTGTAGAATTTGAATGGTTTGAGATATTGACACAATATTTTTTAGCAGAGATAGGCATATTGAAGAATCACAAAGAGGAGTTATTTCCTTCATAGCAATTGTAGCTCATCAGGTAAAAAATTTGAAATTTGAATGTAGGTACCCGTTTTTTAGTTTTTTCACAATTAATGTACATAAATTGTTGTAATTAAGTAGCAAAAAGGGTATTTATATATGAATTGTGACTGTTTGGTCATAATAGTGCAGTTCTCTGTTTTAATAAAAGCTATGAACCATACAGTTACAGTTTTTGAGATAAACAGCTTTGTTAGTCACTAGTAAAAACAGGCAAGAATTGGTATATTTTGCCCTTGGTATTAAGAGGTTAAGACATAGTTCTATGGGTGCAATACTCCGTGATACATTAAGCTTAAATAGACACCCTCCCTAGACCAGCTGAGGGGGTAACCCAGACTGAGGAAATGAATCAACTCATTAACTAATCACTAATCAACCTGTTAACATAGTAGTACGTCAACTTTCAGAGAAACCGCAAAAATCATACCAGGCCGTCGCTACACACAAGACACAAGGTGATATGTGTGGGAGAGTCTGACTATAGCTCCCCCATACTGGAGTAACTATGGTACCACTACGGCACCAGGAGATCTGTTAAGCAGATTCTTCCATACTGGGAACTTGCACACAGCCCTGAGTGAGACACAGGGGTTTTGACTCAGAGACTCAAGCATACATACCACAGTGCCCGGAACACTGCAGCTCAGATCATATACTCTGGTTAAGTAATTGTGGAGCTGGAAAAGGGTTGAAAAGAAAGATGCAGATGATGTGGAAAACATGATAATTTATTAATGACAATAATCACTGGTTAAGACTGTGAGAGCAAATATGAACACATTCAATACCTACAGCTAAACACAGGATAACATGCTGCTAAGGCAAAGAAACTTGAACAGGTTCACCAACAAAGTATAACCAAATGATTCTGTATGGTGTGACTATGGTACCAGGAGAACTGTTAAGCAGATTCTCCTATAGTGGAATGACTATGGTACCCCTACGGCACCAGGAGACCTGATAAGCAGATTCTCCCCGAATGTCCCTTTGGACTTCCCTTAAATGCAATCCCGAGCAGGCCTTCCACATTCCACAATTCCCTTTGTTTGTCCAAATAAGGTCTGGCCAGGAAGAGGGCTGTAACACCTCACTACCAAGAGACCCCCCTTCTCCTCCAGGAAGAGAAACTGCATAGTCTACTCCCCCCCGACCTAGTGATAGTAATAAGATACTTTGTACGACGGCACGTGATCTTATGATTTTTACTAGGCAAGTTCAGTGAGGTTGTTAGGAGTCAAAGGGTCGCAAGGCTGTCCAATGTCCTGAAGAGTGCCTTTTTCAACCTTTAATGTCCAGTTGTATGATCATTCCAGCTGTCGTTTACGACTTTGTGCTTTTTATGGCTCAAAGTAACTAAACCGGACTCTTATCCACTTCCTTGTATGGAGGATTGTATCGATCAAGTGGGTTTGGCTAACTTTGTTAGCAAATTCGATCTTGGATACTGGCAAGTCCCTCTTACGGCTCGAGTGAAATTAATTTTTGATAACTCCGGGGGGGATATATTCTTACCGGGTAATGTCTTTTGGTCTTCGTAATGCGCCCTCTACCTTCCAGAGGTAGATAAATACAGTCCTCTCTGGGTTAGATGGGTGAGCGGCTTACTTGGATGACGTGGTGGTTTACAGTGACACTTGGGACCAGCATGTCTCCCCATGACGCCCATTTCACGGTGAACCTTTCTAAATGCGAGTTCGCAAGGGCCATCGTGACCTAATTGGGAAAGGTGGCGGGTAGAGGAGAAGTGCGCCCGGTAAATGCCAAGGTAATGGTCATTGAAAATTATCCTTTCCTACTACGAAAAATTAATTGATGCGATTTCTAGGCATGACAGGTTATTACAAAGTCCAAACTTTTCAAGCATGGTAGCACCTCTTACAGACCTCTTGAAGGCAAAAGAAGTCTATGTCTGGTCCGAGCCCTGTCAGACAGCCTTCTAAATGGTTAAGGCCCTCTTGTGTAATGCGCTTGTCCTGGTCGCTCCTCGCGCCGATTGCCCATTTAAACTCCAGGTCTACGGCAAAGATTTGAGCCTTTTAAAACTAATTTCCTGCATTTCTACACAACCTCACACCGGGCATTTTCTAAAATAAATGTTTAATCTAGATGAGATTTGAGATGCTTGCACATAAAGGTAAAGTATAGGCTAATCAGTATATTAGTGGATAACATCATTTTATATTTTAAACCCACCTCCACTCCCCTCATCTTATAGGACAACTTTATTTATGCCCAATAATACCAAATCATTATCTAATCTTATATGGAAACAAATATATTAAAGATGAGCTATATTCCTTCATCATTTCAGTCTCTTTGTGCTATTTTCTATTTACAAGTGAAACTACGTTATTGTAACTGGCTCATCATTTTCATATATATTTTAGCCATCCCCCCCCCCCCCTTACTTATTCTTACTTATTACTTATTCCTTCATTATTTCCGTCTCTTTGTGCTATTTTTGATTTACATGTGAAACTAAGGTACTGTAATTGGTTCATCATTTAATTTATATACAGTATAATTTATAATTTTTTATATATCATATATAATTTTTTTAATATATATTTTATGCCTGAGACGCCGGGGGGCTTGCCTCTGTTGGCGGCTGCCATTTCGCCGTGAGAGTGATAGAGAACGTAAGAGAGAGAGAGAGACAGATATGATAGGTAGTGTATTTTAATATATGTGAAGTATTCCAAAGTTTGAGGAAAGTAGGGCTGACTAGCCAACACGCAGCAGTAGGCTAGCTAACACACACACGTGCAGCAGCTAATGCAATGCTGCAGAAGTTCCGCAGAATCATAGCTATAACAACTAGGCTAGTGCGTCTAGTAATCAATCTATTTAAAATCTCCCAGACAGAGACTGTTGCCACTGAGTAAGCTTGGCTAGCGAATATTATATCCTATAAGCAATGCGTAGCAGTTAGTTATCAAGAAGAGACAGCATAGACTGATCAAAGAAACTGACCTCTCGCTGCGTCTCCATGTTTTATATGGCCAAACCAACCAATCAGATATTAGAGAAATATATTTTTTCGATGTGGCATTTTTATGATTGGCCGAATTGTCTGTAGCTCTAGAGTTCATATTGTCGGATTTTATTTTTTCTGGATTTGGCTTTGGGGGGGTAGGCGGAGCATTTGGGGGGGGGGGTTGCCCCCCTGTGCCCCCCCCCCCCCCCCCCCCCCCCAGACACGGCCCTGCCTAGCGCTCATTTGGGCCCTGCCGCAGTTCAAAGTGTATGTCGGTTCAGCGGTGGTTCCACTGACGATTTATACAGATCATAACCCCCTTACTTTTCTCACTATTTTGAAGAATCCGAATCAGCGCCTGATGCGCTGGTGTTTATATTTACAGTCTTACTGCTTGAATATTCAGCACATTAAGTGCAAGGACAATGCGCTTGCTGATGCCTTGTCCCGTGCTCCGGTGTAAAACTGACATAGTTTCTGTTTATCTGTTCTATCCTGGTGTTGTGTCGGTTTCAGATTCTCTCACTGCTCTCTTTCCTTTAGCGCTGGGTGAGGTGGGGTTTGAGTGAGTGTTTGATTTTGGTTTTATTAGATTCGTCGGCATGCTGTTTTGTTTTCTCAACATGGTGAGTGTCTATAGCCTCATCCGTCGGAGGGTACATTCATTTGCAGCATGTTCATTTGTCTTTGTTCTATCATGGTGATTGCTCTTTACCTCAATATGCATGTATTTGCATGATTATTGGCCATTTTCTTGTGTAGATTCTAGCCTACATTATTTTGTTGTGCAAAAGTTACGTATTATGCTTGTGACATTTAGCACATTTTTTTTAAATGGCAGGTAATGGTAACAGTGGCCTAATTATTAAAACCTGATTGTATTAAAAAATATATACATGGAAAAATAGTTTTGTTATATTTATGTTGTGTAGATTGAGCTTAGCCTACTGCTTTGTTAACCTTGTGTGGGTGTGGCCTAGTAGTACACACCCACCTTTTATGGGAGGGAGTGTTACGCTCCCCTCTCCCCATGTCCTTTCCATGTTTTCTGTGTTGCAGGACATTGGGTAGGTAGCAGGTGGCGGAGGGGATCGTAATTTCCTTAATTGGCATCTGGTGGCTTTAATTGATGAGCGCTTCCCCCGTGCTCTTAAAATGAGGGTTTTTGGGGTTTGTCGAGGTCTCTCCCTTTTCTCCTCTCTGTAGCAGGACAACATTTTTCAACACTCTCTTTTTCATTTTTGCACTTACATACACACTTTCCACACCTCACGCCTACATACATACCCCACCATACATGTCCCATCTTTGATTGTGGATGTTTTTGTTGACTTTTTGGTTTAATAAATATTATTCTTTACCACATTCAACATTTCCCGTGTCTCCCTGCTTGTTGTTGAGAATTTGAACAAGCATTCTTAACATAGTGTATAGGTCTTCAATCACTTACACATTTTAGTTTCAGGCTGGCAAAATGCATCCAAGACAGTCATGTAATTGCTGAAAAAAGTAATTTTCTACTCTCAGAAGTCATCAGAAATAACCATTTCAGAGTGAATATTGGAAAAATTCCCCATGCCTCAGACCACTGTAGATTTTTTCGTGGATCAAATGCTGTCCGATTTGACTTGAATATAAATCCTCCAAGCAGGAAAATGCATACTTTGCGTACTTTATTATACTGCATACATACTTTATTATTCTGCATTGTGGTCCTGGGGGTAGGCTACTGTAGCGTATTTCGTTCTTTTTCTTATACCCATCTGTAATGAGTATACGGAGCTGTGTGATGCTGATGTGGACAATACTAGAATGTGGATTCTAGTATTGCAGGCTAGTATTTATAGCTTATTATGAACGGAAAGTGAAGCTCGTTTTTAAAAGATGAAGACTACTCACTGTCTGCTACAAAACTGTAAATAGTAGGCTAGTCCAGTCGCAGTCCTAATTATGATCAATATTCTGCACTGTAAAAAATATCTTGTAAGAAAACGGTGAAAAGACTGGCAGCAATATTGCCAGTGATTTATGATTTATTAAATCCTGTTATTACATCATGAATAAACAGTGCTTTGTATGCATGAATAACTTGACATTTTTGTATGTTAAAAGCATTTTTGTTGAGATATCGTTTCTTTTTGTACTGTGTTTGCTATGAGTAACTGATAATGATGATGCATGTAAATGTATGAACTGTAAGATAATTAAATCTAGAGAGAGAGATGCATACACATACGCAAATACACATACATTCTAGCTCAAAGAAACAAGATATGCTTGGATTCAGTCATTTTCCCTTTACCATGAATTACAAATAAATCAAAATTTTTGTCATATTTTTAAATGGATTACGGTACTTGTTTTTAATGGGTTATTGTAGCCTACACGATAGACCTACTAATGGTGTGTATGTCAGTAGATGATCTAGCTAACATTAATTTTAAAAACTTGCCTTTTTCAATGTAGCTACAGTAGCCTAGTTAAAGTAAAATATAACACTAGGAACGCCACCGTTGTCACAAAGAAAATCAGTAAATCTGCTGTCATGGAATACATATAGCTCTCCCTTTGTGACTTTTCCTAAATGTATGTATTGAACATTCTGATAAAATTTGAAAATTAATATTGCATAAGGAAATAAAGTTATAACACTTACTTAAATTGCCATGAACGGTCAAACTGACCATCTTTTATCTTGCCTGTATGATTGATAATGTTGCTCTTGCGACGTTTGATCAGTAAAATTGTTGCGAAATGACAAGGCTGCTATACGTGATTGTGTTGCCTAGTAAAGAATCATTATTACAGTTATTAAGCTACTGTATGACTTATTCTAGCTATACAGGGGGAAGCTATATAAGCTACTGGGGAGAGCGACAGAGAGCTAGAAAAAGTTTCATTACATTACATTACATTACATTTATTTAGCAGACACTTTTATCCAAAGCGACGTACAGTAAGTGCGTACAGAGACATCATCATCATTACAGAACAGACAAGGCAAAGCACATCCTTTGCATAATGTAGCAGCTATCCCTAGCAATGAACGTTGACTGTAGTTCACAGTAAGCTGTGGGCAAATCAGCAACACCACACTTCCATTCCAAATACTATTATAAACTATACTATTATAAACCATTCCAAATACTATTATAAACTATACTATTATAAACCATTCCAAATACTATTATAAATTATACTATTATAAACCATTCCAAATACTATTATAAACTATAATAAACAGACAGGAAAACACAGGGAACAGGGAACTGATATTCCTAGGTGAGGATATCAGTCAAGGTGGAGTCTGAAGAGGTGTGTCTTCAGGCCTCGACGGAATGCAGGCAGGGTTGGAGTAGAACGTAGGGGAATGGGAAGTTCATTCCACCACTGAGGTGCTAATGTGGAAAAACTCCGCAGTCGGGACAAGCGAGAGCCTTTGACACGGAGGGGGGGAAGTGCCAGTCGCCCTGCTGTAGAAGAGCGAAGTGGTCGAGCAGGAACATAGTTCTGGATTAAGTCCTGCAGGTAGGCGGGGCCTGTCCTATTGGCTGCAGTGTAGGCCAGGGTCAGAACTTTGAACCTGATCCTGGCTGCAACTGGCAGCCAGTGGAGAGACCTCAGCAGGGGGGTTACATGGGAAAATTTCGGGAGGTTGAACACAAGCCGGGCAGCTGCATTCTGGATCAGTTGAAGAGGCAGAATGGCGCAGGCCGGTAGGCTTGCAAGCAGGGAGTTGCAGTAGTCCAGCTGGGTGGAGTAGGTGGTCAGGTACGGCACCCAGGACGATGGGGGGGACTATACACAAAAGGTTCTATAATTTCTAAATGGTTCATCCGATATGGATGAAAATACCCTCAAATTAAAGCTGACAGTCTGCACTTCAACCTGTCATTGTCATTGTATCCTTTCAAACTCAAAGTGAGTACAGAACCAAAATAAGAAAAAATGTGTCATTGTCCAATGAATTATGCTGCCAATGTTGAGCTGTATCTTGAGTACCGACATTTCTGAGACGGTCAAATAATAACATTTAAGCGTCGGCACTTCTGAGAAAGATTCCTAACTTTTGGGAAAACATTGATCCACTGTCTAATTTTTTACTATTACACAATGATCCAAATACAACTCAAAGGACACGTTGCTACCACATATTTTTAATGGTGGCAGTATGATGTCTGGTTTCTATGTTGTCTTGCATTAATTTCTCAATCATCTAATAATGTTACCAAGTGACAATGCAACAACGTCTTTTTTTTCACATTAAGATATTGTCAAGATTCAGACGTTGTGGAAACCAGTTATTTTTGGTCTTGACTGATAAACAATCAAATAACCAGAAAAGAACGTTACATAGATGGTTGGATGGGCAAAAATGCCTAGGGGTAGTGTAAGGCTCTTTGTTTCACTCCTGGTGTTTCACACTTTTAGAATGAGTCTGACCAATGAAGCATATTTATGTAAGGCACTGAAACATTTTTCCAGGGAGAGGGTGGATGGCACTGAACAGCATTTAAGCTGCTGTGCTGATTAGACCGGCTAGCTCTACATTACATGTGCTGGCTAGCTCTACATTATTTAGCTTTTTATGTTTTTAGCATCAGTGACTATTCATAATTACTGTAGCAATAGCCTTCTGTACAGCACACAGTTGTACCAATATACAATTTGCACTAAAACACACAAAAAGCCAAGCTTGATATGAAACTGTGTTAAGCAGAAACGCTCTCCATAGTTCGGTGAGAATGATGCAACATAAATACCAAACAGTTATGGAACTTGCAGAGTTGAGAAGGTGGTTTTGAATAAATTCCACTTTTACTGGGTTGTATTTCCTGTTCTGTGAACAACATTTAAATGTGGCAGAACGGACAAATGTGAAAATCATAATTCTGTTAAATACACCATACATTCATGAAAACACAAACACAAAAATCTGATATTACACATTTCATTGTGCATATCTGCACACTCCATTGCCTCGGAGTGACTAGGGACATCAGGGCTGTGTCCGAATATACTATTGAGTATGCTAGTTGAGTACACTGGATGAGAATGTTATTACGTAGGCAAAATGTTCTATAAATGTACTGTACTTTAAATCCCAAGATGATATACTTATTTCCAAGTTTTCGCTGATAATACTATTGAGGATATATTTTGCATACGGCATGTCAGTAAACAGTATGCAGTAAGCAGTACACAGTATGCTAGTACACAGGACACCGTAGGGCTCTGATTCAGACACAGCCCAGTTCATTTAGGGCTTGTGACTAGTGGTGGGCAGTTCGGCTCTTTTTTCTGAGTCGGCTTGTTCCGTACCGTTCGGTTTGAAGAGTCGGATCGGAGTCGGAGTCGCGAGTTTTTGGTACTTCCGGTTAATACAGTAGGCGACTGTTCGTTTGTTAGATTCTTTCGAGCTACCCGAGCCACATCTTTTTCTCCCAGCAGCGCGAGCTGGAATTTGTAGCTGTTTCAGAGTTTGGTAGCAAATGAAGTTGGTAAATCATCTTTGATATTTTATTCAGACGTCAATCACCTGATTGATACTCATTTTCTAATAGCCTATGCTCAATGTTTTTGTTCACTCCCTCTGACTTTTCAAACTAGTTTGCAATCGCATCCAGTTTACATTTATTTAGGCTACGACTTTCCCATCTCCGTTATTCTAGCAGAAGTGTAAAATATCGCAAGAAAATATTCTGCATGAAAAATTTATTCTGGTAAAAAAAAATTATTATTATTTTTATTGAATGAATAGTAGAATGCACAGTAGAATACATGGTTCTTGAATGAAGACCGGACTCATATCCCCTACAGGGGATTTAAAAGTAACTGCATTTGTCTTGGATAATGCACGGTACATGTTGAAATCCTCAAAGGCATGATGCCAATAGCAGTTCTTTTATTGCTCACATTGTGACACCGAGAAATTGTGCTACGCCAGTGAGGGCCACCGCTAAAGTTGTTTGCAGAACATTGCAAAAGTCTGGTTGATATGGTCAGCTGGTTTGAGAGTAGATCAGAATACATGAAACATACAGTAAGGTTCAACAGCTGAGAAATAAATACCAAACACTGGCTCAACAAATGCATCGCAGTCAAATGAACAAATACCCACTGCGTAAAAACATTAAAAGAAATTACTGAAAAACTGACAACATGTACTTCAAAGGAATCGCAGTCCTTTCAACCAATTTATTGGTACACCCACAAGGTACTGCACTGATACTTGGGGAGCTCTGGGACAGAGGTGAAAAAATTGTTACAAATGTTGCGTAGGAGGCAAAACAATGCCTGTGTCTGATCCAACCAACTCCGTTAATGCAGAAAGATATGTCTATTCTTATGAACAAGTTTACAATGAGCACTGCCAAAGAATGACAGAGGAGACTGTTAAACTACTGACCATGATTAAATTTAATAACAAAGCTTAAGCATTTTTTATCTATTTTAGCATTTCATTTTTAAGCCTAAAATGCTGTAAACTATTTCACTGTAATGATTAGTCTCATTTAAGAATTTTTATGCAAGTAATATTACTGTACTTTTTATGTGTAGACCTACCTTTCATAGAAAAAAAAAAACATGGGTGTCTCGTTATGGGGTGTAAACCAAAAAATGTTTTAAAATAAAAGAAAGAAAAAACATAACTGCTAAACTCTATGCACTGAAAGCAGCATGTGACAGTTTGGAAAGTTTTCTGTCATTCATCGTTTGTGTTTAATTATTGTAGATTACTGGGGAGGGACAATATGATAAATGACTGACAAGAAGACTCTATCGACCTCTTGCTGAGGGATGACTGATTTGCAGGTGAGAAAACTGTCCTAGATAAGCTGGTGTCCTGCTGACGATTATGGATTTTAAGACCATTTTAAGACATTTCACTGTGTACAAAGCACTTCAGAAACTACTGTACCTGATCTACGTATGCACCGCAACTCTGCTGCTCTGCAACACACACACAGCCAGTTTTACACTAGAACATGTGGCTGTATGTGATATACTGTACCAAAAACACAAAGTAATTGTTAGCCATTAGGTGACCAAGTGCACATTTTCTACCTTTTTCCATGTACTCTTTTTTCAGGTAATTTGACTATCCCATTAATAATTTCTCAATGTCAGCAGACTTGCATGTTTTGAACATTACTGTCACCTTAGGTGGTTTTCCTTAATATACTGATCAATCGAGTCAGCTACCAGAGAACAGCAGTGGTGTTGTTCCTTCCTTCAGAGGCATTGGCCTTTTTCACTTGCGTCAACTTGGCTATGGTGTATTCGAAGTGCATTTCGCAGCGATTGTTTTTTATAGACAAAATATTAAATATTTATACAGGAGGAATCCACACTGTGACAAATTCTACTTACCCTTCTGCTCCTTTGTTATTCAATTACAACTCTAAATAATTCTGGCTACTCTGAAGAGCAGGAGATGACTGGTCTGTGTGCCTCTGTTGGAGTACATTCTGTAGGCAAGCCAATGCCTCCATTGGTAGGGAATTAATTTGAGTACAGCAGAAGGAGTGACCTACTTCAAAATAGCAGTTAAAAACAGGTGCTCATATTTCTACAGGAAACAGCTCATTGGGCGAAAGGGCCACCCTGCGCCAGCAGAGGACAGGAGGTGAAAGATATGAGGCAGATCCCGGGCGATAAATGACTGCATGTGACACTCATCTACAATGAATTGTGAGGAGTGATGGGACTTTTATTAGCAATAACACAAGACACGACTGGCACCACCTCTGAAGTGCTGAAAGACCATATTGGCCAAAAGGAAACGCCACACTCATGCCGGAGCCAACCCGAAATGGAAAGCTAAAATGACGGGCAGAGCAGAACAGAGCCTGACAGGGAGAGTTCACCTGGTTGTGAGTTGGATAATGAACAAAGATTACTCAAATTATTTCCAGACGAAGAAGCACACAGTCTCATCCGGACTGATGTGTGCTCCTCATTTCAGCCAGTTCTCATTATTAGATGGTTATCTACCATTCTCCTGCCCCCGAGAAATGATCAAAAGTATTCCACCCATGATACCTGTATGAACACAATGGGAAGCGGAGGGCTCTGTGGGGCTGTAGGTCATGTGGTTCTGTGCAAGTCCATTCTTTAGGCATATAAAATAAAAAATGCAGATCATTCACAGTCTTGTCCCCTGAGTTATTGGCACATAACCACATTTTAGTGTCTTTTTAAATGCATTTTCCTTCACACTCTTTTAAAAAGATGGCAATAGAATGGAGTCAGTAAGCATTTCAACTGTAAGTTACGTCAAAAAAACAAAATTTGTTTGAACTCCCATGATTCATTTGAAGTTCTTCTTTCTACCTTTTGGGGTTGAGAGAGAAAAACTAATTCCCAATACCTGAACAAATAGCAATAACTTGAAAGATGACTTTTTCATGCAAGTTAATACTAACAATAAAAACACATAAAGGTATAGCCTAATGTAAAAACATTTTGCATGCCATTTCAAAAGATGACATATACAGACGTGGTCAAATTTGTTGGTACCCCTGGTAAAGATGAGTAAAACGGGTTATAAAAAATTCACCGTTTCGTGAATTAGCTTAATCTCACACTGAAAAAATGAGAAAAATCCAAACTTTAATTGACGTTCATTTATTATGAGAAAAAAAAAATCCCTCATCAAGAAATAATTATTTTTAACAAAACCACGTTGGCCACAATTATTGGTACCCCCTGCATTTATATATTGAATAAAGTAATACTTTTTAATATTTGGTCGCATATCTTTGCATGCCATGACTTCCTGATGTCTGTGACCCAACAACATCAAAAGACTCTTGATATCTTATTTTCTGGTACTCTTACAAGCGATACTATAACGTCTCTGCATTTGAATGGATCCCTATGGGAATTCGGGGGTGGGACTAGATTTAGCTGTAAATTATGCTGGAACAGTATGGAATACATGGTTGGTAAAATGGCTCTAAGTCATCAAGGGTCTGAGGTATCAAACAAGTCTCAAACCATCACTCTGCTGCCAGATATACAGTAGATATGGATGGATCACTTTAAGGGTTGTGTCTCCTGACAGATTTTCCTATTGAACTCTATGGAAAAATAAGTCAGGAGAAGAAACCATTCAAGTTATCCATCCATATCTACTGTATTTCTGGCAGCAAAGTGATGGTTTAAGGCTTGTTTGATACGTCAGACCCTTGATGACTTAGAACCATTTAGCCAACCAAGTGTTCCATACTGTTCCAGTGTAATTTGCAGCTAAATCTAGTCCCACCCCCCCAATTCCCATAGAGATCCATTCAAATGCAGAGACATTTAGTATCGCTTGTAAGAGATTATGGGCCCTATCTTGGCGATCTTGGCGCTTAGTCTAAGCGCATGGCGCTAAGTCCATTTAGGGCGTGTCCAAGTCCACTTTTGCTATTTTAACGGCGTGTTTTTTTTGGCGCTAAGCACGGCGCATGGCGCAACTGGGCTGAACCTAGTCGCTTCATTAATTATAGGTGTGTCTTGGGTGTGACATTCAATAAACCAATCAAAATGTCATATCCCATTCCCTTTAAAAGCCTGCTTTTCCACCTTGGCGGATTGCTTATGATGGCGAAACAGACATGCTCGTGCGTGTTTAGTGTGATCAAGGAATAGGCTAAATGGAGTATGATCAATATTATTCGGACTAACCATTAGCCTATGAGTTCCCGGTAATTCCAGACAGGGCTGTTATTTTACAAAATATGTGCGGTTAAATTTCGTTAAAAGGACCTGCAACAGCTGAGAATAAGCTATCAATGGCTTCAGTCTCACCGTAGAAAACGCTAAATTAGCCTGCTTGTTCAGCGAATTTCGTTTGATTATGCAATGAAAGTGTCAAACATCAATTCCAAGAGGCTGTTCTCATGGAGTTCTCATGGAGTTCTCGAAGTTCAAGCTTCATCCAAAGTTCATTAGGCTACCTGCATAGTAGGCTAATATTGATTAATAACATACATACCGTTATTTTGCCTTAATGATGACACTAAATAGCCATACAATAAAGCTGTCAGGTTCGCAACCCATAAGTTCACGCATATTTCCCCTTGTTTAATAATGTCCTGTTTATGGAAATGTGACCAACCTGTTTTACTCGTAGCGTAATCCTTTAAAACAATCCACTTTCCCAGGAAGACCGTTAAACGTGCGACTTACAGCAGGGGAAACAGAGAACATGCAGCTCACGTGCAGAGAATGGCATTAAAATTAATTGTGAATTAATTGTGTAACGTGCTGCAAATTTGTTTTAGTTTCTAATTAGACGCTTAGTTCTCTTTAAAATCGTTTTGTTCAGTTAAGGAATAACGGGTGAAATCAGCTGGGTTTTAAACGGTGAGAGTATGGAAACCTGTCACTGTAATTTAAAAAAATATGAAGGACGAAGAATAGCTAAGGTTACAATTTAGTTAACATGGTGACATCTCCGTTTTTTAACCATAGACTATCGAAAAAAAACCTTATGCACAGCGAATTCGCTGTAGCCTAGGCTATTTGAAAAACAATAAATGCAATATTCACTGGACAAGGTTTTGAACTTTTTTCAGTCACAAACCATTCTATTTACTTACAGGTTGTATTCATAGATAAACAGAGCTGTATTGTAATGACATCTGAAGCGCATTTTCAGAACTTAAATGTCCGTCTATTGCCGTGCGCGAGATTTCCATTGAATGACAATTCACGCATTAGGTGCAAAGACAATTCGCGCATTAGGCTTGATAGCTATAGGTGTTATCAGCTCCTTTTTAATGGATAGCCATTGTCCCGTACCATCGCACATCGCCTGGATGTTGATGGAGTGGGCTGAGAGCAATGTAATGTGGCATTGTTTCCCTTCGCTGAGGGAAAGGTATGTGGACCTATGGAACCTTTTATTATTATGCATTTTTGATATAGCCTACACAATAATAATATTTCACATTGTGATCTAGATATTTTAGTCATGCCTGTGCACGCCCCTGTGTGTAACAGACAGGAGGGTATGCGCGTTGTGCACACGCCTATGTAGACGCACTTATATGCACCGTTAAAATAGCATGTAAACAACTGCGACATGACTTTAGACCAGGTTTGTGGTGGTTCTAGCGCAAGCGCTTTCTGCTGGCTCAAGATAGCAATACGCCAAAAAGAATCCTGGGCACTCCTCATCTTAAGACCAACATGCCCAGTTCACTAATGATGGCGCAAGAGTACATGGTAGTTAGACGGCGTAAGCGTTAGGCGTTATTATGGACCTAGCGCCGGGTGTAAGATAGCAAAGACACTTGCGTTTGCGTTAGCGCCGCTTTGCGCCGGGTGTAAGATAGGGCCCCATATCTCATGGGTAATATCCTCCTAAGACCCACCGATTCATTTTTGTCCCCAGAAGGGGACATGAGTCAGGTCTTCATTCACAAACCATACTGTATATTCTACTGTGCATTCTACTATGCATTCAATAAAAATAAAATAAATACTATTTTTGCCACTTGTCTTATGTTAAAGAAATTAAAATACTTTATTTCTGTTGGCTCCCAGGAGGATATCAGCTCCTCTTGTTGACTGGGTACCTGTGGTCTGCCTGAACCAGGTGTGAATGATGTCAAGTCCACCAGCGCAATAACTGAGCAACTCAGCTAGGGAACGGCATAGAACTGCAATGCACCAAGCATTTCCAAGGATGCATGAGCTTATTTGCGACCTCCTGAAAAACTTTTTAAATGGAGATACAGAAAGTTGCTAAAACAACTTTGATATATTTAATTATTGCACATGTTGGCCCTGAATCAGTAATTTCTCCAACCTTATGCAATTATATTTCAAAAATGAAAACATTGCTATGATGGTAAGCAGTCATATTGTCTAAAAGCTCAATGTACATTTTCACTATATGTTATTGTAAAAATGCTGATATTTCTTCAGTTACTGAGATCAGCATTATTCCTTGAAGAGGACACATCACATTACATATTAAACCCTTGGGTATCAGAAGCAGTAATCTCACAGTAAAATAAAATGAAAATCAAAACTAAAATAGTCATTTGGTGGCAGGGATATGGCCATAGCCTACTATAGTCATCATGATTCCAGGCATAAATTGGCACTAATTGCTCTAAATTGTCTCTAAGTATCTGCTCACTGGGTGCCTAGTCTCAGTACATTATTTCAACATCATTTCAACATTGGTGCTGCCAATCACGACTGCGGAGTTTTTCCACATTAACACCTCAGTGGTGGAATGAACTTCCCATTCCCCTACGTTCTACTCCAACCCTGCCTGCATTCCGTCGAGGCCTGAAGACACACCTCTTCAGGCTCCACCTTGACTGATATCCTCACCTAGGAATATCAGTTCCCTGTTCCCTGTGTTTTCCTGTCTGTTTATTATAGTTTATAATAGTATTTGGAATGGTTTATAATAGCATAGTTTATAATGGTATTTGGAATGATTTATAATAGTATAGTTTATAATAGTATTTGGAATGGTTTATAATAGCATAGTTTATAATAGTATTTGGAATGGTTTATAATAGTATAGTTTATAATAGTATTTGGAATGAAAGTGTGGTGTTGCTGATTTGCCCACAGCTTACTGTGAACTACAGTCAACGTTCATTGCTAGGGATAGCTGCTACATTATGCAAAGGATGTGCTTTGCCTTGTCTGTTCTGTAATGATGATGATGTGTCTGTACGCACTTACTGTACGTCGCTTTGGATAAAAGCGTCTGCTAAATAAATGTAATGTAATGTAATCAGACGAGAAGCATACCATATGGCTTGTCGCCTGGGCTCATTCTTTTCCACTGAACTTTGACAGCTGTCAGACAGGAAAACAAATGCACTACATATTATTTTACCTGCCACACGTAAATTTTATTGACTTAAGCTAGGTGATGGTAAGCTTCACAACAACAAAGCAGACCATTATAATAGATCAATGATATACCAAATTCAGCATTTTCATTGGTCTTCTAATATATAATATTTCACCTTGCGCAAAGACGTGTAAGGAGATTTCTACAGACCACAAACTTGGACAGGACAGAGCTTGGAGTTTGGACATAGTCGGCTCGATTCTGGCATTTTATCATTATTTTATTATTTTTATCGTCTTATTTGTCTTATTATTTTAGCATTTTATACTTTTATAATTTTTTTTAATACGATTCTAGTTGTTTATTATTTTATTTTATTTATTTTTTTTACCCTCAACCATAGTGCAAGCGCTCAACAGCTTATTCGGTTCAAGCGCAAGTTTCACCATGTCAACCATGACTGGTGAGGATGAACTACTATTAAATAAAGCGAACAAAACAATTACTGACCTGGAGGAGGACATCCGACGGCTCTCTATGTATTACAAAGACTTTTTTCCTGCCGCATGGAAAACACCTAAAATCATTCCCGTTTACAAAGCAGGTGATCCAACAGTCATATCAAATTATAGACCGATGTCTATTCTTCCTATAATGTCAAAGGTCCTGGAAAAGGTGCTAGCCACTCAGCTCACCAACTACTTAGAATCGCACGGTCTTTTAAATTAATTTCAGTATTACATCTCAAGGAATCAATTCAACAATCATTAAATGTAGGGAATATAACCGGTGCAATATTTATTGATTTTTCAAAAGCATTTGATACCGTTAATCATTCAATACTTCTCAATAAGTTAACGAAGTTCAATTTATCTTCAACTGCAATAAACATGCTTTCATCATATCTATTAGAAAGAACACAACTGGTCCAAATAGATCAACTTAAATCCACTTCTACTACAAGCAATATCGGTGTACCACAAGGATCTATTCTAGGACCGCTATTGTTCATATTATATATTAATGATCTGCCATCAGTATGCTCATCAACTCAAGTGCTTCTATACGCGGACGACACCGTTATCTTTACCTCTGCGCATAAAATAGATGACATTTATTCCAAACTTTCATTGGACCTACAAGCTCTCCACCACTGGCTTCACAGAAATCATTTAACATTAAAGGATAAGTTCGCTATTTTGGACCTTGGACCCTATTTGCGGTCTGTCTTCCATGAACCTGACACATTGAGTCCATATTTTCGCTGATCAGTCCAGTATTGAGCTAGCTACAGATTTCCTGTAGGCTCTCACTGGGCTACAATAGAAGTCAACGGGGCAATTAGAAATGTTATGGAAAAACAACGATAAATGTGCTTTTATAGCTCAGTGTGTATTCTTACGGTCTCAGTATGCTCTCCTGTGAAATGTAGGCTATCGCAAACGCAAACCGAACGTTGAAACAACAGTTCCATTTGAAACAGAACTATTTCTCCGACCGCACTACCTCGCACTGTAAACTTCCGCAGTCTAGCTACGTTGTAGAGAGGCCGCTTGAAAAGCAGTTGATCACAAATCCTGACCTCCCGTTGGAGTTTACTAGCTAGTAGCCTACAGCAGAACTATTTGTAACGCAGTATTTGTAATCATCATTTGTAATAATTTGCATTACCTGCGCAACTTCAGCCTCTCTCTCTTCACTTGCTCTCTTATCATCCATCTCTTGTAGTTCCGTGTCCGTGTATTCTGGCTCAAATCTGTAGCCAGTAACATCAAAGTCAAAATTGAATTCTTCGTCTTCGTAATCATTATAGTCATCCATCATCCAAGTTTTTTTTGTGGAAATTGTAGCCTACGTTGCTGCAGGTAAACAAACGCAGACTGCTCACATAGATAGTTTCGTAAATGGCCGGCACACCTTCCCGCTCCCCCACCCCTGACACATAGTACTCCGCGGGAGCAGCGAAAACAAGCAACAGAGAAATGCTTACTTCCAAGCCATGCCAAGCACGTAAAAATGTTCGGATTGAGATACATTTCACAGGAGAGCATACTGAGACCGGGTAACAATACACCCTGAGCTTCCCGTCTCATTTATTGTACATGAAAGCACATTTATCGTTGTCTTTCCATAACATTTCTAATTGCCCCCGTTGACTTCTATTGTAGCCCAGTGAGAGCCTACAGGAAATCTGTAGCTAGCTCAATACTGGACCTATCAGCGAAAATATGGACTCAATGTGTCAGGTTCATGGAAGACAGACCACAAATAGGGTCCAAGGTCCAAAATAGCGAACTTATCCTTTAAATATAAAAAAAACACAATGTATGTATTTTCGATCCTCTCAAAAAGCATTTTCGACTCCGCCCCCTATACAACTAAAAAATGAACCCTTGTCTGTAACGGGTACCTATAAATATCTCGGCGTCACGCTTGGCGATCATATGACGTGTAAAGCACATATTGAATACCTTGCAAAACAGCTAAATAAAAAACCTTTCGTCTACAATAAAATTCGGACATATCTTACACGAACCGTTTCAAATACATATTTAAATGCCATAATTCTATCCACATTATCATATTGTTTACCAATTTGGTCATCTGCTACAAAAATGCACATTAGACCCAATCATTCGTCTTTATAATAGATCGTACAAAATTCATGCGAAATTACCATCTCGCACACATCATTGCACTGCCTTGCAACAAGTAAACGCACTCACTTTTGAAAATTACCAAATATTACTGAACTTAAAACTTTACCATAAAATACAAAACAATACTCTTCCTCAGATCATTAACAACCTATTGCCACGTCATTCCAATAACCGACAACAAAGACAAACCCGTTCCATTACAAACGCATTAAATCCACTTCAAAGATACAAAAACAATTTTGGTCAAAAATCGTTTTTTCAATAGAAACACAGAATCATGGAATAATTTACCATTAAATATAAGGACAAATATACATTTTAACAACTTTAAAAAACAGCTCAAATCTCATCTTATAAATAACCAAATCTGTCAACACTAGACTATAATTAATTTCAGATCACGTTGTGTCTGCTCCATAAACACTCACTTTATTATTATTTTTTTTCATTGTTTCTACATATTTCTTTCTGAAATTCCTCACATTTTAATTACTGTACATCTATAGATTTTTTTACTCTTGTCTTTTTTAATTTTTCTCATTTTCTGTTAATCTTTTTTTTTTTCCTATGCTGTAGGACAGGGAACCCTCTGTAAACCAGTAATGTACTGAGTAGGGCCCAAAGATTTTAGGACTTTTATGTACTATTATCTTTTTTCCCTGTATTCATAAAATGAAAAAAAAAAAAAAACCACGTGGTACTATTTAGGATAAATAGCTTTCTTATGAGACTAGCTGGGGTGACTGCTAAGCCCGGAAGCGTTTTGCGACCCTAGTGACTTAAAGCAAGCTGACCCCTACCACCACCTTTGTCTAGGAAAATCAGACCTTAGTATGTGCCTTCTGTCCTCAGTGTCTACCATGGTGTCAAAGAGCCTGCTATCCTAAACTGTGTAACAATGCTGTTTATGCATACATAAAGAAATAGAAAAATATGTGTTGAAGACCTTTTGTTTCTGGCATTTCTTTAATAAATATTTTAATCAGCCCTCTCAACAATTCTTGCACACATAGGCATGGTTTGGCAGTTTCTTTTTATTTCTGCAGTCGTTCTCCCTTGGAGCGGCATGAGGGCGCTCTTGCCTTGCTTTTCCGTCATCCGTTCTGGGCTTTTGCTCTGTCTCAGTACTTATTTTTCGCACCTGTTCTAGGTTACCTGCCTGCTATAAAAGCTCTAAGCTTCCGTTTTCCAGTGCTTCTGTGTTTTCTTCGTGTTGACACGTAGCCGGTAAACGGTATAGGATTTAGGCAATGGTGACCACTTTGCTCCATCGCCTTGCTTTGGAGTAACGCGCGACTGGCCTTTGTTGCATTAGAGTTTCCTTTTAGGATTTTGTTTCGCTTTTGCATTCTCTGTCCCTCGTTTCTATTCGCCTGTACTGTTTTCTCTGAGACAGTTCTTGCTTTCCCGCTTCCTTTAAACCTCTCTTTTTGCACTACTCTCTCATATTGAGGGTGAGAGGTTTTCCTTTGCTTTCTTTTGACTACACTCTGCGCTACGAGTCTATTTCGGCCAGCTTACCGGGTCACCTTATTTTCTATTCTTTTATCTCTCTATTTTGCTACTCTCCGGTATTGAGAGTGAGAGGTAATATTTCCTTTTTCGACCTAGACTCAAGCCTAGGAGTTTTTTTGCCCATTATTTTATGGGTTGCTATAATTTCTCCTCCGTTTCTGTTACCTCTGTTTTGTTGCTCTCTTAGTGACAGTGAGAGGTGTGACAGTGAGAGGTACTTACTTTCTTTATTTCATTCCTACCTTTTTGCGGATTCATTTCTGTGTTAGTGGTTATTTCCTTTCAGATTCCCTCTCCGTCATGTCTGGTCCTCCGAACCCGGCTCCCACTTACAAGGCTATGACATGACTTTGCACATACTAACCCCAATTCCAAAAAAGTTGGGAACAGCAGAAAGCAGTGATTTGTAAATACTCTTTTACATACACTACTCACAAAAAGTTAGGGATATTTGGCTTTCGGGTGAAATTTATGGAAAATGTAAGTTCACGCTACAGTGATATTATACGTATCATGAAAGTAGGGCATTTAAGTAGAAGCATGCAATGGTGATTTTCCTCATCTCAAACAATTTATTGAAACAAAAGCCAACAACAGTGGTGGGTATACCACAACAAAATGTCAATGTCTCAATAACTTGTCATGTGCCCTTGAGCATCAATTACAGCTTGACAACGACGTCTCATGCTGTTCACAAGTCGACTTATTGTCTGCTGAGGCATGGCATCCCACTCTTCTTGAAGGGCGGCCCTCAGGTCATTGAGGTTCTGGGGTACAGAGTTACGAGCCTCTACACGGTGAGTCAGCTGATCCCATAGGTTTTCTATGGGATTCAGGTCTGGAGAAAGTGCAGGCCACTCCATTTGAGGTACCCCCAGTCTCCAGCAGCCTTTCCCTAATGATGCGACCTTGATGAGCTGGAGCATTGTCGTCCATGAAGATGAAATTAGGCCTGTGTTGTTCATGCAGGGGCACAATGACTGGATTAATGATGCTATTCAGGTAGTATGGGCTTGTCACTGTACCATTCACAAAGTGTAGGGCAGTTCTGTATTGACTAGACACACCTGCCCACACTGTAACACCGCCACCACCAAAGGGTCGTCTGGTGACAACAGTGGCTGATGCATAGCGCTCTCCTTGACGTCTCCAACATCGTTGGCGGCCATCATTTCTGCTCAACGTGAATCGACTTTCATCAGAGAACAGCACTGAGGCCCACTGGTCCCTCGTCCAGCGTAAATGCTCCCTGGCCCATGCAAGACGATGACGCCTGTGCCTGGTGGTGTGGTCAGGTACCCTTGCAGGTCGTCTAGCACGCAGACCACGCTGATGTAAACGGTTTCGAATGGTCTGACGTGACACTTGGGTGCCTCTCACCTCCCTTAAAAGTGCCTGGAGTTGAGTGGCATTCATCATCCGGTTCCGCAGGGCACTGTTCACAATGAAGCGGTCATCAGTGTGGGATGTGGCCAAAGGACGTCCACTTCTATGCCTTTCTGTGACTCTTCCAGTCTCTCTGTATCTCTGTTGCAACCTGCTGATGACACTCTGTGACACTCTAAGCTCAGTGGCCACTTCCCTCTGAGAACATCCTGTTTGAAGCCTCGCAATGGCGAGGTACTGTTGATCAATTGTTAGGTGTCGTCTTGGTCTCATGATGTCAAAATGTGAACAGCATGATGAAGAGGACTGTTTAAATACCAATTCTAATTGAACCAGGAAATTTTTGGTCGATTCATGGATCAAACACCTGTTGTGAATTTTGCCGTTCAGCTCCTTGTTAGAGAACAGCAAGTTGTGCAAAAAGTACTGAAACATTGAATAGTTGGACATGTGCATTCAAAAGTTTAGAGAAGGTCAAATTAATTTCACCTGTAAAGGTTATAGTGCATTTTAGGTTCATCCTGAAATTTCACCCGAAAGCCGAATATCCCTAACTTTTTGTGAGTAGTGTATATTTAATTGAAAACAGTACAAAGAAAATATATTTAATGTTTTACCTTATCAACTTTATTGATTTTTGTAAACATACGCTAATTCCTAATTTGATGCCTGCAACACGTTCCAAACAAGTTGGGACAGGGGCAAAAAAAGACTGGGAAGTTCAAAAAACACCTGTTTGGAACATTCCACAGTTAAACAGGTGATGCTATCATTACTGGGTATAAAAGGGTATCAAAAGACTCTTGGGGCTCTATTTTCAAACCAGCGCAAGGGGACGGTATAGTCAAACGCAAACTTGTTGACAGCATCAACGTCTTAAAACTGGCGCTATGGCGTTTCTCAGCAATACCGCTAGGATCAACAAATTCTCAACATAACATCCTTTCGGTTGCGCTGCAGTGGGATGGGTGGCGCTGTCTGGGGCGTGTTCTAAAATACTTTCGGCTCAGTGACAATTTGAACCAACGAAAACCCATTGCGTTATGATCAGCTGGAACCACCTCTTAGACTCTGGCAATTTGGTAACTTATTCGTCATGTAGTTCTATGTAGTGTCTATAGGTGATGCCAACATTACACTTCCATTTAATGAACAAATAGCCTATAATTATTATTAATTAATTCATTTTAATTTAAACTACTCGAATAAAACAGGACAGCTTACAAGAAACTTGCGATCATGTAGGCCACTAGCCTATAATATATAAATTACACATTGACACAGTTGAATCATAAGCCTACCATTTGAATCATAATTATGCCTACATCACCTAATGTAGGCTAATTAATGCATTCGCTACCTCCTCCCGTGCCTTCCGAACTTCTGGGAGACGAGGTGGTGTGGATTGTGATCCATAAATTACTACAGTCCTAGCCTGTACTTCTGTTGCAAGTATGTCTGATTCCTGTGCGGAAAATCTTGTCGTTGACGGTCCAGTGCGTTTGGGTTGCTCATTATGAAATTGCATGGAGCGATTGCGTTCCAACGCGATTGCGTTTTAAAGCATGAGAACAACAATTTGATTGGCTACCATAGAGACACACCTTTGACGTTTAAACCCAGCCTTTTAGCAATACCGCCATTAGGTGCGCCAAGATTGCCGTCATGAAATTACCAAATTTCTCGCCGACACGCCCTCAGAGCGATACCGCCAAGCGATTACTCTTGCGTTCACCATTGCGTTTGGTTTATTAAAATAGAGCCCTTGATATCTTATTTTGAGGTAATCTTGCAAGCAATACTATAACCTCTCTGCATTTGAATGGATCTCTATGGAAATTAGGGGGTGGGACTAGATTAACCTCTTGCTGCCAAACTCCCCCTAGCGGTAACGCGGGCATTACGGAAGTTATTAAATTATACATTTAATTAATTTATTAATATATAATAAACTGCTCACCTCAATATTTTGATTAAATATCCTTAAGATATATCCATTCCTTCTGGGAAAGTGGTTTTTAAGCCCAAAACGTCGAGATAAAACTTCGTAAATAACGTTGGAAACTCTGAACTAATTCTCAAACATGTACAGTATATGCAACATAAACAACTGTTCTGCTTAATTGTATTTCAACTTTTTTTCCAATTTTAAACAGACTTCTGCTTTTCTCTGTCATCAATTGGGTGTATTTCTTTCACTGATAACACAATAGACCTATCTGAAGTGGTAAAAACTGGCATCGACCCGCCTCCACTGCGAGTATTATTTGCTTTCCATTGTGTTTTTAAACTCTCTGTCAAATATTCCAGCCAATAGCCAAGGCTCTTATCTTTCAGACAAGCCCTCATTCAACTCAAAGCCCTAGGAATTCATGTAGATACTGCCCCGCGTAAGAGGAGGAGGCAACCAAGCGTAATTATCGAACCAAGATGGCGCAGTGTGTAGTGTAGCTCGCTACATTCCGTTTAGAAAAGCACAATTCATAAGGTAACTGCTGCTATTTATCTTTTTACATTACAGTCTCTTTCATACAGTTTTTGGTTAGTTATGTCTAGGTTATTCAGGAGTTTCTCCGTGCAGCAGGTCCTAGCCCAAATATGGTTTTGCGATCTTGTTTCAGTGACACTGTAATGGGACGTGACGTGTGAGGTAGGAGGAGCCAAACGCAGCAAGGGGATTCTTTAAGCCCTAAGGCCACTAAGGCGGGAAACCCCGCAGTTAAGGGAGGAGACAAGACAACGAACACGCCTACAGACGCTACTAACCGGCTCACTGTCACACGCCAATAAGTAAGCGCAACGACAGGTTTCTCAGTAGCCAGAAATAATATGCGCCCTGTCTCGGTAACGAGACACATAAGAACGGGCGAGTAGCGCAATGGCACAAATAAAACACAGTCAACAAACACTGCAAAATAATACGATAGTATTTGAGGAGGCGAAAAGGAACGGAGATCTAACGTTCCAAGGCTATTCTCAGACTCGCAGTCACACACAAACATGTCCACAACATCGCCCAATCTTCCCTATAGGAAGACATGTACCGAAAGACGAAACAGAACTACAGTTCCGAACAAAATCGTCAAAAGCTCCATGTACGGAGACAGGTACCGAAAGGAACGAACAGGACAGGCTGCACCGGACATTTACCGGCTAAAAGACCAAAGCGAGATTAGTAGAAAATAAACGCCCTGCCTCTCTATTATGAGGAATATAACAAGGCAAACAGGAACAGAGATTTAACGTTCCATGGCTAGTTTCATAGGCTCGCAGTCAAATGCAGAAAACATAAAGGGGTAAACGCCCAATCTCCCAGGAGAGAGAAACATTTTACAGGCGAGCCGAGGGAGCACCGTCGTCCCATAACTTTATTATCAAACATGACTAACGCAAGCTTAATTGAAAACACACGCCCTAGCCTCTCAGTAAAGGAATATGTAACGAGGCGAAATGGAACAGAGAGCTAACGTTCCGAGGCTATTTTCAGAAACACGCAGTCACACACAAACATGTCCAGAACATCGCCCAAGCTCCACACAAGGAGAGACACACCCGGAGAACGAACGGAACAACAGTTCCGAACAAAACCGTCCTACAAGTAAAAAGGCGAACAGGACAGCTGTACCAAAAGACCAACGCAAACTTAATAGAAAATAGCACGCACTGCCTCTCAATATAATACAAAAACCCTGACTCACAACAAAGGGGAACGTAGTCCACGAGAAGGAGACAAAACAGGGAACAAACGTACCGAAGCTACTAACCGGCTCACTGTACACGGAAATGAGTAGAAGCCCAAACGCCAGGTTTCTCAGTAAGAAAACCAAACAAAGGCGAAATGGAACAAAGAACTGCTACCCTATACTTCTACGAGCTAAGTAACTAAGTAGAAGCGTGAACGCCCGATCTCACAGGAGAGAGAAACATTTTACAGGCGAAATAGAGCAGAGATCTGCGGTCCCATACTTCTACGAGATAAGTAACCAAAGAGCCAGCAAGAAATAAGCCCTGACTCAGCAACGAGACGTTAAAACAGGCGAGTAGCATAAATGGTACAAATAACTCACACCAGACAATGCAAATAACACAAATACAAAACAACCAATACAAAACAATATCAAAGCCCCAACTGAAGGAAACGGGAGGCTTATATAGCTCTCAAGGTGACCACGCACAGGTGTGGATGCTAACAGAAGCTCCGCAATCCAAGCAGGGCGGAGCAAGCATTGGCCACTGAGGAAAACGACCGCATAGGGAAAAAGGGTTTAAGAACCATGACAGACACTGAGTGGTGTAAGGTAACAGATTTATTTTTTTTGCCGGTATACCAGTGCGAATTCACTGTTATGTATAAAACAAATCCCTCTGAATTAAATGAATATAGCTAACATTACTCTATTGTAACAATGGCAAGCTAGCCAGCAAAATTACACATAGCAGCTAGCTATCTATTTGTGTCTGAGATGAGCTGTTCCAAGTTTCTTTTGAATTAAATGGCGTCTGAAGGGTTTGTTTTGTTCCACATGAGTAAATTGTTCTGTATGCAGTACAGCAGGCTGGCAGGTAAACAGATTAGCAATTTATGCATGACGTAACATAAAGGAGAGATAACATGAGGATGAGTTTGTTGTTGTTGATTATTATGCAGGGTTTATTTTATCTAGGGTGGACATTTGATTTTATATCACGTTTGCATATAGCTTTTTGGGGACCACGGGTAGGCTAGTTAGTTGTGTAATATGAAACACACCAAAAACACATCTAAAAATTAACTTTTATTGCAAATTATCAAATTTTATTGTAAAACTTAAAAAATAAATCATGACTTGAGACTTTTCTGGAACCTTGCCGTTTTGCACAACTTGGCACAATTTGTGCCAACTTTGGTAACCAGAATGGTTCACCTGAAAAAAAGCTCCGTAGAATTTGAATGGTTTGAGATATTGACACTATATTTTTAGCAGAGATAGGCAGCATATTGAGAAATCACAAAGAGGAGTTATTTCCCCTATAGCTCTTGTAGCTCATCAGGTAAAAAATCTGAAATTTGATGTAGGTACCCGTTTTTTCGTTTTTTCACAATTTCTGTACATAAATTGTTGTAGTTAAGTAGCAAAAAGTGTATGTATATGAATTATGACTACTTAGTCATAATAGTGCAGTTCTCAAATTTTTCTATTGAACTCTATGGAAAAATAAATGAGGAGAAGAAACCCTTCAAGTTATCCATCCATATCTACTGCATTTCTGGCAGCTGTAAATTATGCTGGAACAGTATGGAATACATGGTTGGTAAAATGGCTCTAAGTCATCAAGGGTCTGAGGTATCAAACAAGTCTCAAACCATCACTCTGCTGCCAGATATACAGTAGATATGGATGGATCACTTTAAGGGTTGTGTCTCCTGACAGATTTTCCTATTGAACTCTATGGAAAAATAAGTCAGGAGAAGAAACCATTCAAGTTATCCATCCATATCTACTGTATTTCTGGCAGCAAAGTGATGGTTTAAGGCTTGTTTGATACGTCAGACCCTTGATGACTTACAGCCATTTAGCCAACCATGTGTTCCATACTGTTCCAGTGTAATTTACAGCTAAATCTAGTCTCACCCCCCAATTCCCATAAAGATCCATTCAAATGCAGAGACATTATAGTATCGCTTGTAAGAGTACCAGAAAATAAGATATCAAGAGTCTTTTGATGTTGTTGGGTCACAGACATCAGGAAGTCATGGCATGCAAAGCCAAAGATATGTGAACAAATATAAAAAATTTAAAGGCACAGTCAACTTAGTATATATAAAGTTCTGACCTACTGGAATTGTGATATAATGAATTAAAAGTGAAATAATCTGTCTGTAAACATTTGTTGGAAAAATTACCTGTGTCATGCGCAAAGTAGATGTCCTAACTGACTTGCCAACACTATAGTTTGCTAACATGAAATCTGTGGAGTGGTTAAAAATGAGTTTTAATGACTTTAACCAAAGTGTATGTAAACATCCGACTTCAACTGTAGTTCTTCGGAGAGATATCTATTTGAATGAGTACTTGCAAAAGAAGAAATGCAGGGCAGAGCACATTGCTGGTATATCAGCACAGTGCCATGTTCGTGATAAGACGACTGCCCTTTTACCCCTCTATTAACACATTTTATTGCAATTTTGAGGAACAGCTTACAAGTTTAGAAATTGGAATACTTTTCACACCCTAAAATAGGTGTGAAAGCCTTATCTCTGCTGGTTTATACACGGGTACTTACACAGAAAGGGTGGAGGAGGAGCCAAGTCACCAAACCTCTACTATACTTACTATATATAAACTTGGTTTTTAAAAATTCCAATACCACTGCACCCATATATCAGCAAGACCTTCATGAGTAACTAAATTAAAATGTATTTGCATTACAAATAACCAATGTTCCAATTAAGTCTCGCAGTTACTCAAAATACAAAGGGGTATCTATACTCATCTCTCTTTGCCTTTATCTACATCTACCCCCTTTTTAGAGCCCCCAGGACAGCTGACAATTTGAATCAAATTTATTATGTGTTTTCGGTTCAGAATTTTACCGTGTTAGATGCATGATTTTGAAGACTCTGTTCTTGTGAGGCACGTACATATGGTCTTTTGGTTTATTCTTTGTCTACATACCATACTATCACCTGTTGTCATTAATGAACACTTTCCAGCTTTGTCCCTGTGCTGTGACTGTCAGAAGACCAACATCTGGAATTAATTGTTTAGCATTGTGTTTCTGTGCCTCACTGACTACACAGAAAAGTTATATAATATAAATATAATGGGTGCCTGTCAGTGAGTGGTTATTACAATTTTGTTTCAGCTCGATTTGACCTGGAAAGTAGAACACAGTGTTTGGCACTGCTTTTCAGCATTGTTTCAATGAGCTCATTGAAAATCAGCAGTCTAATAATAGGAATGGCTTTAGCAGCTGAGACAAACCAACCTAGTGATGTCACAACCTAGCTTGTAAGCAGTGCTAGTAGCTACAAAAAGGCAAACTTTATTTATTTTTTTAAATACGGGTCAAGATTTTAATGCAGGGCCATATCTTATTGTGGAAGGCCGTGTGGACGTCCCGGCCATTTTCGGAGAGATTGCCCTTATAATAATAACATCTCGGGACGTCTTCACCCCAAGCGTGAATCCCCCACTCCTGCAGAGTCGTTTCTGATACCTGTAAGTATCAATGGGGCTACAATCCAGGCACTGCTGGATTCAGGGTGTTACCACACCCTGGTCCATGATCGGTTGGTTCAACCTGAGGCTGTAGATAAGCTCATGGAGGTGGGTATACGGTGTATGCATGGGGACGGCAATATGACGGGGACACAATTGCAAAATTTTCAACTGGGAGTTAAAAGTGCTTGGGTTGCTCCCTGCATCTGCTTCTAAATTACTTGCAAAGTGGCAAGGACCCTTTGAGGTTACACAACGATCTACAGATTAGAAGGAAGGATTTTTCAAGGGTTCATAGGAAGGCAAAGGGTTCTGTCTAGAACCCTTTTCATCTGAAGAACCCTTTTGGGAAAAAGGGTTCTTAAGGAACTCTTTGTAAGGTTTAAGGGTTCTATATAGAACCATTTTTTACAATTTTTTCATACATGTATATTGCAAAAATATTATTTTGTCTTAATTTTAAATGTGTCAATGTTAGTGTTAATGTACATCAGTGTTTAAACTTTAACATTAGCCTAGATGTTTCATCAGTAATCTGATATGCAGCATCCATTTTAGAACACTTTGGGTGCAATTTTCAGGCTCTTACTCCAGTGCGCTGTGCTCTATGACAGGTGGTGTGGTAAAAATGTGGCATGGACTTTGGAATGGAATGCTCTGAATCTACACATTCAGCACACTCAGAGCATCCCATATTCCATGTCACACCACTTGTCTTCGCACACACGAGTAAGAGCCTGAAAATTGCGGCCTTTGTTTTCATTCAGACTTGCTTCATTCTCAGTAGGACTTTCTTCAGTCAGACCATTGTTCTTACTCAGACTTTGGTTGAAGGGCTAACATTTGTCCATTGGAGTTTGAGTGACTCTGTGATTAAGGAACAGGACTACTAACCTCAACATTGCATGTTTGATTCCCAGCTGGTGGGAATCGAATCTAATTGTGAATTCAACTGTCTTAGGGCGCTTTCACAAGCCAGCATTTAGTCCGTTTTAAGGTTCAACAGCTGGTACGGTTCGTTTGGGCGGTTGTGAAAGCAGTAATTGTATTCTGGTGCGGAGACCGATCCGAGACCACCTCTCGCAAGCGGTCTCGGACTGTTTCCAAGCGAACCCTAGTGCAGTTCGATTGCAGTGAGAACATAATTCGGCCCAATTGCAGGAAGTGAACCAAAACGCAGAGAAATATGGGCTGCCTGCGCGGGCATTTGTTGAGATAGCCTAGCAACTAGCTAGATACTAGCCTAGCCAGATACTATACCTTGATCTTCCTTAAAATGCCAATCTGAACAGGTCGTGGTAGCGCCGCTTCAAGGCTCGCCTTCTCTGGTTATACCGTTGTCGGATCGCAACACGTCTTCTTTTGAAATAGTGTATCAACATCATATTGTTGACAACCCGGAGCCTTAACAGGCGTTCGTTCTGAGGAATACTCTCCTGTGTTTGGTTGGAACACCAAAGCAGGATTACTGCCAGTATCACCTAAAGTATCCGTGGCTCCATGTTGCTCGGTTAGTGTTCTTCTCCGCGCTTGTTGATTTCCGTGTTTACATTTTCCACCACCAGATTTCTGACCAATGAGAAAGACTTCTGCCATTTTTGGCCCTGCTCCTTCGTATACGCCCCTCAGCAAAAAATGTTTTATTTGGTCCGCTTTAATTTGTGCACTGTGAAACCGAACCAGACTAAATAGAAAACTAACCAAAAGTATCAATTTCACTCTGATTCGGACTAGCCAAACGTACTATACTTGTGAAAGCGCCCTTAAATGTGTTATTTTGTAGGCTTTGGGATTTTGGGTTTGTTTGCCTTGCATGAGGTCTTAGATTAGTAGCATAGTGATTAGTGAACAGAACTGAGTGACAGGTCTTACATTCAAATCTAATCTACATCTCAGAATTTATTTCATGGTTTAAACATTTCTAGAGATGTTTACAGAGGATCAACCATTTCAAGTAGGTGTTGTTTAAAGATGTTTAAAACACAAACTTCAATTTGGGATGCAGTGCGATTTGAACCTGACATCAATAACTTCAAAGTCCTGCTCACTAACCACTATGCTACAGGACTGAGTTCTATTTAGGCGGCAAACAAGCCTAGTAAAAAATCACTGTATTTGTGAATGTTTGTACATGTATCCAGGATCTCCTTTATCTTTTAAGTGTACATATTCTGCCTTACTTGGTATATTTGTCATAATTTCATCCAAAATATTATGGTTCATTTTGTAATGACGTTTGTTGAAGAGTTGAATTAATTGATAAAGTCCAATCAATCAGGCATTTTTACCAAAGGGCACTACAATCTGCAACAATACAAACTGAGCTGTTCACAGCTTGGCTCAACTAAGATATATCTATGCCAAATGTGTACAAGGCATTCAGCGGAGGTACATTGTATTGGATCACTAGTGCTTTGAAAACAGATTATTGCATTGTAGCCTAGAGGTTAAGACTGTGTAATCAGAGAGCTGCTGGTTCAAATCCCAACATGGGCAATAGGGTAAAATTAACTGGTGATGATGATTGTAGGGTAGCTGAATACAGGGTTGCTGTCTGGTCAAAAAAAAAGAAAAATTAAAAACAGAATACCTTGAATCATGAAAAAATATATATACAGATCCTTTCCAAAAAATTAGAATATCATGGAAAAGTTGTTTTTTTCCATAATTCCATTCAAAAAGTGAAACTTTCATAGATTATAGATTCATTACACACAAAGTGAAATATTTCTAGCCTTTATTTGTTTCATTTTTCATAATTTTGGCTTACAGCTCCAGAAAACCCCCAAAACAGTATTTCAAGAAATTAGAATAGTGTGTCGAAAATCAGCATTTACTTCAGTTATTTCAGAGAATGAATGTTTTAGACTGAGTGTCACATTATCATCTAATTTACTCAAAACACCTGCAAAGTTTATCTCAGTTTGGTTCAGTATGGGGAAGACTGCAGACTTGACAACTGGCCAGAAGACCATCATTGACACCCTCCAGAAGATGGGTAAGCCACAAAAGGTCATCGCTAAGGAGGCTGGCTGTTCACAGAGTGCAGTGTCCAAGCATATCAATAGAAAGTTTAGTGGAAGGGAAAAATGTGGCAGGAGAAGGTGCACAAGCAAAAGAGATGACCGTAGGCTTCAGCGGATTGTCAAGCAAAGACGATTCCAAAATTTGGCGGAGATGCAGAGGGAGTGGACTGAGGCTGGAGTCAGTGCTTCAAAAACCACCATGTACAGACGTATCCAGGACATGGGCTACAACTGTCGGATTCCTCGAGTCAAGCCACTCCACTCATTCTCTGAAATAACTGAAGTAAATGCTGATTTTCAACACACTATTCAAATTTCTTGAAATACTGTTTTGTGGGTTTTCTGGAGCTGTAAGCCAAAATTATGAAAAATGAAACAAATAAAGGCTAGAAATATTTCACTTTGTGTGTAATGAATCTATAATCTATGAAAGTTTCACTTTTTGAATGGAATTATGGAAAAAAAAAAAAACTTTTCCATGATATTCTAGTTTTTTGGAAAGGATCTGTATATGCCAAAGTGGCATTTGGTCTTTTTAAGTGGTGCAGCCGCTTCTATACGTGACTTGTGTGTCCGTGTGTGTGTCCGTTTGTAGCATGAGATTTAGACCAATCAGGAGTAGCCCATGCGTCACGTGCACCGCTTACTTCACCACCTGGTTGTGATTTTTCTACGTCAACCAGTCGTAAAAAAAAAAAAAAGGCCAGAAACACCAATTTTGGCCCATTCATGTTTGCAGAAAGAAATTGATAGGTCAAAGCAATATGGTGCAGGCTCCACATAGCCTATCAGAGTCCTTTCATATCTGCAAACAGGAAGGGGTTAGGTCTAGGGCAGCGGTGTCAAACTCATTCCATCGAGGGCCAAGGGTGCGTCCCAATACTCGATAAATGCACCCTCCTTTGCTCCACTACCACCTCCTCTCCTCCTTGAAATGGATCTTTGTGTTTTAATCTAATGTTGCTGATTACATCTTAATTACGTATTAATGGTTAAATATTAATGAATGTCTCGACGCAAACCGCAATGTCAAGTACATTGTATACTGTACATTAAAGTACTATGTAATAATAATGAAGAAAGACCAAAATAATGATCATACACCAAAAGATATGGAGAACCTCTCAAGATTCTAAATGGTTCTATGTAGAACCATTAGAAGATGAAATGGTTCTAGGCAGAACCCTTCATAGAGGCTTCTAGGTAGAACCATTCAAAGAAAAAAGGTTCTCGGTAGAACCCTTTAACAGAGGGTTCTAGGTAGAACCCTTCCAATGGGATTCTAGGTAGAACCCTTCCAAGAAGGTTCTACCTAGAACCTAAAAAGGTCCCCCCACAGGGACAAGCCAGAGAACCCTTTAAGATTCTAGTTAGCACCGATTTTTTTTAGCGTGCACTGTAACATCTGAAATCAAATTTAAATATGTCCTTTGAAAAAGTGTGGTTGAATAAATTCATTCATGCATATTCACATACTGAAATAATGGTAGCTGGCATGCTTATTTATGTTTAGTCATATTCGTTTAATCAACATTAATCTGCAAGCAAATAAATAAAGCTGCTTGCTGAATTTGACTGTAGGATATGAACCACAAAAACGAATTGGCATTTTGTTATCTGTTGTAGGCAATCTAGTCTTCAGGTAGGATGCTATCCTATGTGTGATAATAACCTACTGAAGCACACACAATTTAGGCTACATAGCTTGCATTGGGGAATCATTATCTTTGGGAAATTTATATAAGGCATAGCTACGCATCATAATTTTTGCCATATTTCAATCTCTGTGGACATGAGGACGATGATGTCACCCAAAAATGTGAAAAACGTCTGCGGTAAGATACATCGATGTATCCTTCACCGTAGGAGAGGAGCCACGTTTTACGCCGCTTCACTTGTCTCTTCCAATATTGGGGCAGTGGAGGGAGGGCACAAGGAGAGGATGTGGTAGTGGAGGAAAGGAGGATGCATTTTTCAAGTATTGGGATGCATCCTTGGTGTCTGGATACCTTGGTTGGTGTTTGGCCCCTAATAATATTGCCTGGTACATTACATTGAATAAGCGCATAGGTGTAATGAATGAATATTAAAAAAAAAAAATAATCGAAAAATCTGTCATAACCTGAGCTAGATTTCTAAATTGATGCAATTCTCATCTAAAAATAGTGGCAAAAAATGTAGCATGAATGCTGCCAGATATGCAGTAGATATGGGTGGATCACTTGAAGGGTTGTTTCTCCTGACTTATTTTTCCATAGAGTTCAATAGGAAAATGAGTCAGGAGAAACAACCATTAAAGAGTAAGTACACCCACTGTCTCAGCCTGTCTCCGCCTACTACACAATTTAGAAAAATACTTTGTGGGGTGAGCGAGGGAGAGGGGTAGGGGCGAAGGAGCTGTGTCCATCGTCATTTGCATAAATGAACGTACATTGTACAAATGATTTTGTATAACTCGGATCAAACTGTCAAACTAGACGTTGCACATCAAATATGAATCAAGATTCAGCAAGTGCATGGCCTATTTCTCACCTCAAATGTTTTCAGAAACATATTTTAATGGACTATTTAGGTGGAATAAGAGAGTTGAACAGGACGCCACGTTGTTCTGGTTTAAAAACGTGGAGCCGAAACGAAAGTAACGTAGCTGGTCTAACCAATCAGGTGCTGGCTGTTTCCGTTGTGGGCGACAACAATTATCCATATGACGTAGAGGTACCTCCAAAGAGGTACTCTGACATCATGATTGGGGCGGGGACAGTATGGGGAGCAGAAAGGAAATTTCAACCGTTAGGGGCAGCAAAAAGATGCTTTTCTACCAGTTTCTTATGATATACAATATTATTTCAGAATTGTTGAAATAACAGAATGCATGAATACATTTCATTATAAAGTAGGCATACAAACACGTTTACAGAGAGAGAAAAAAAGTGATCAAGGGTGTACTTACCCTTTAAAGTGATCCATCCATATCTATTACATATCGGGCAGCAGAGTGATGGTTTGAGGCTCGTTTGATACCTCAGACGCTTGATGACTCACAGCCATTTAGCCAACCATGGGTTCCATACTATTCCCGTGTAATTTGCAGCTGAATCTAGTCCCACCCCCCAAGTCCCATAGAGATCCATTCAAATGCAGAGAGGTTATAGTATCACTTGTAAGAGTACCTGAAAATAAGATATCAAGAGTCTTTTGATATCCTTTTATACCCAGTCATGATAGCATCACCTGTTTACCTGTGGAATGTTCCCAGTATTTTCTTTTTGCCCCTGTCCCAACTTTTTTGGAGCGTGTTGCAGGCATCAAATTTGGAATTAGCATATATTTACAATTTACAATATTTACAATTTACAAATCAATAAAGTTGATAAGGTAAAACATTAAATATCTTTTCTTTGTACTGCGTAAATTAAATATACACTACTCACAAAAAGTTAGGGATATTTGGCTTTCGGGTGAAATTTATGGAAAATGTAAGTTCACGCTACAGTGATATTATACGTATCATGAAAGTAGGGCATTTAAGTAGAAGCATGCAATGGTGATTTCCTCATCTCAAACAATTTATTGAAACAAAAGCCAACAACAGTGGTGGGTATACCACAACAAAAATGTCAATGTCTCAATAACTTGTCATGTGCCCTTGAGCATCAATTACAGCTTGACAACGACGTCTCATGCTGTTCACAAGTCGACTTATTGTCTGCTGAGGCATGGCATCCCACTCTTCTTGAAGGGCGGCCCTCAGGTCATTGAGGTTCTGGGGTACAGAGTTACGAGCCTCTACACGGTGAGTCAGCTGATCCCATAGGTTTTCTATGGGATTCAGGTCTGGAGAAAGTGCAGGCCACTCCATTTGAGGTACCCCAGTCTCCAGCAGCCTTTCCCTAATGATGCGACCTCGATGAGCTGGAGCATTGTCGTCCATGAAGATGAAATTAGGCCTGTGTTGTTCATGCAGGGGCACAATGACTGGATTAATGATGTTATTCAGGTAGTATGGGCTTGTCACTGTACCATTCACAAAGTGTAGGGGCAGTTCTGTATTGACTAGACACACCTGCCCACACTGTAACACCGCCACCACCAAAGGGTCGTCTGGTGACAACAGTGGCTGATGCATAGCGCTCTCCTTGACGTCTCCAACATCGTTGGCGGCCATCATTTCTGCTCAACGTGAATCGACTTTCATCAGAGAACAGCACTGAGGCCCACTGGTCCCTCGTCCAGCGTAAATGCTCCCTGGCCCATGCAAGACGATGACGCCTGTGCCTGGTGGTGTGGTCAGGTACCCTTGCAGGTCGTCTAGCACGCAGACCACGCTGATGTAAACGGTTTCGAATGGTCTGACGTGACACTTGGGTGCCTCTCACCTCCCTTAAATGTGCCTGGAGTTGAGTGCATTCATCATCCGGTTCCGCAGGGCACTGTTCACAATGAAGCGGTCATCAGTGTGGGATGTGGCCAAAGGACGTCCACTTCTATGCCTTTCTGTGACTCTTCCAGTCTCTCTGTATCTCTGTTGCAACCTGCTGATGACACTCTGTGACACTCTAAGCTCAGTGGCCACTTCCCTCTGAGAACATCCTGTTTGAAGCCTCGCAATGGCGAGGTACTGTTGATCAATTGTTAGGTGTCGTCTTGGTCTCATGATGTCAAAATGTGAACAGCATGATGAAGAGGACTGTTTAAATACCAATTCTAATTGAACCAGGAAATGTATTAGTCGATTCATGGATCAAACACCTGTTGTGAATTTTGCCGTTCAGCTCCTTGTTAGAGAACAGCAAGTTGTGCAAAAAGTACTGAAACATTGAATAGTTGGACATGTGCATTCAAAAGTTTAGAGAAGGTCAAATTCATTTCACCTGTAAAGGTTATAGTGCATTTTAGGTTCATCCTGAAATTTCACCCGAAAGCCGAATATCCCTAACTTTTTGTGAGTAGTGTATGTAAAAGAGAATTTACAAATCACTGCTTTCTGCTTTTGTAGGCCTACATACTGTCCCAACATTATTGGAATTGGGGTTTGTAATTTTGTGTGTTTTGCACAGAAACACTTGAGTGACTTACTGATTTCTGTGACATATGCGGTGCCGACAGAGAACCACTTACTTCAAGTTACTTAATTTTGGTGTCTTTTCATACCTGTAAAATTGCAAATCAACAACCTCACTTGTATGGGTCCAGGTACAGGTCTGTCGTTAAAGATATTGCTGAAAATAAATTAAATCATTTATAAAACTGCATAACCAATGGAATCTAAATACAAACCTCTGTGCCTTTGGCCATGTTTTTTGGGCAGATTCCTGTCTGAATGAAGATCGTCTGAAGTGCATAAGCACACCACAGCTCATTCTGTTTTCCTGTTGCTGTGTGACAAACTAAATGAGGCGCCCGCATCAAATAATAGCTCATTACCTATCAGCAGGCTCTGTCGCCAAGGTCAGCACAAGATGTAGGCTCCTGCCTCAGAGTTCATCTTATTATTTGCTTTCAAATAAGCCCAGTCGCTCACTCCTATTTTTACTTTTTTATTTATTTTTTTGCTGCTTCTGCAAAGAAATCGCCTCATTGGTTGAAGAACTAAATTGACCCAGACTGCCTTATAACAGCCTTAAACCACAACCTGTGTACATTCACTGGTTGCTACAGCAACAAGGTGATATGTTTGCAGACACTCAAGTGATGACATGACAATATGTTTAATATGCTGTAAAGAACAGTGGGTGATCTGAATTGTGTCAATGTGCATGCACATTGAACCTTGACATTATAAAAAACTTTATTTTCTGACCTGCATGACAACTAAGAATAAAGAAAATAACAATACAAATTTTTATAATGTGTGTTATACAGTAACTTGCGTTTGGAGTTATTTCATTTTGTCAGGTTGTGACACACAATACTATACAAATTGTATTATTCTATTTTATTTATTTATTATTCTTATTCATTCAAGTGCTCTTTAGTGTGTTTGCGCAGTGTTAAACAATGTTTATTTTACATGGCTTTTCTGCAATGGAAGCTTGTGACCTTTATGCAAACATAATGAGGATGTGAGCATCAAATGTGTACGCTTCTCTTGGCCTTCACTTGAGAGCTTGCTCTCTCTTTCTCTCTCTCTCTCTCTCTCTCCCTCTCATTTGAAGAATCATGTGATCAGGTGAAAAGATTACCTTCTTCTGTGCTCAGTTGATCCAAGCTTATGAATGGCACTGTTAGTGCAGAGATCATATAGTATCATAGTGACGTCACGTGGCGCTGTAATGGCGACGTAGTCCAGCTGTCTCTTGTGTTCATGTTTGTTAATTTGAATGTATTTTGTTGTGTCGGGTTTTTGTCTTTTGTTTTTTCATGCGCTGTGTGTCTGTTGTGGTGCGGGGAGGTGGGCTGGAGATTTTTCTGGGCACTCCTGCCGCTTGTTTTGATGATATTGGAGAATTGTCTCGCCGGGATTATTTTGTTTGTGGTTGTCACCATGGAGACGCATTCGCAAAATATGCTCGGGAATGTCCGTTGGATCTGCAGCAGCAAAGTTTACCATCGCTCTTCACCGGAGCTGAAGATGTCAGGACTAATCAGACAGTGCAGGCGGTCTTCAAAGGGCAACCATGGAAGGGAAGGAGAAGATGGTGCGGGGGAGGAGTGAGGCGAAGAGTGGGAAGGCTGACGCAGTTCGGTGCTCTGTTTCGACAGTAGAGACCGCAAAGTCGTGGACGGGGAGTTTGTGTGTTGGACTGCTAAATGACACTGGACATCTGGGGACAGCAGGGCTATTTTTAATCATGGCTGTATTCCAATTTAATTCACTTAATTTGATATTGTATGTCTATTGGTGTGTTTGTTTGTGTCTTGTGGGTCTGCCCCACTGTCTATGTCTTTTTTGTTGTTGCTGGTGGCTACAACTGAAGTTGCCGAAAGGGAAAATAAAAGTTATTCTATTCTATTCTATATCTGAAGTCTGAATGTGAGAAGGTGTTTGGTCTACATGGATGTGGGTGAAGCTGACACATGAGTCAGTGAATCCCTCCCTAGCTGATGGCAAGACATGGCCAATGTTTATCTAAACAGTGCCCAGCCAATGGTGGATGATGGGTGGAGCCCGTGTGAGTCCTCTGTCCTCCTTCCAAGGCACAAAGTTATTAAGGCCTGTGTATCTGTATAGCTCAGCAAGTTACTGATGAAGTAGCAAATGTCACAGCTCCCTGCTAATAACGCCTATAGAACAATTAGTAAACAAATACTGGGTAGGTCTTTACAGGAATTTGAGAGTTGAGGTCCGCGGCTTCTAGGCACTAGCAGAGAAAGCATCAATTTGATTTGATGCCTTCGATATCTTGTATTGGGTTATGCTGTGTCTCGGCCAATACACCCAGCTCCACTCTGCCAAATTCATTTCAGCAGACAACAGAATTTCCAACAGCCTGCGCTGTTGGCTCAAGTATTCTTCTATTCAGCTTCATTATTAACTCCTTTGCGTAGAAGGTGACGCCGACGGGACCTTTTTGCTCAACTGAGACATTTGTTGCTACTGCAGTCAAACTATTAGTGGAAATCACAAACTCTGTGTTTTAACTTTATTGGTAGACGGTTTGTGACGATTTCTGCTGAATATGGAGTTTCTACGTAAGTGTCACTATTACCCCGTAGCAAGTCAATTTAACAAGCAACCCCCCACCCATGTTTGAGTTCATAAATATATTTATTCATCATATAAAATTAGAATAACGTCATAGAAACGAGATAAACCCAACAATAGCCTGATCGTATGCCAGAAAAGCCGTGAAAAGCCCTGCTCACTCAAATGCTAAATAAACTGTGAAAGTACTGTCTCATTCTACCATGCATTCAACTAGCAATATATGCAACTAAATATGAAATAAATATACAATCCTACCATCGGTTTTACACATCGAGATGTTCCTTTCAAAATTCAGTGGTCATTTATTGTCTGGTACAATCGGTTTGAGAAATATACAACACTTTATACCGCTATTACACTATCTGAAACGTCGACGCGTAATACTCCCATGCCCTGTAAGCCTGTCTCATTCATTACAGTTCATTCTGGTTTAATTGTCGGCTTTTTTATCCAATAGAGTACATTATAACCTTAGCAAGGTATATGCCACGTCTTTTTCGGTGCTTTGAACAATTTACTACAGCCCAGCGTAGGCAGTTTTAGTTTTAACTGTCTAGTATTACGCAAGCTCTATAGAATACGCATTACGGAGGGGAGTTTCCCTTTTCCGATATGTAAGTATTTTTGCGTCTAAAATACCGTTGGTCTCGTTGGCTACATATGTACGTTCGTGTTTCCACTCCAGAACTGTCTTTCCAATATGTTTGATAGCCCTATTGTTATTTTCGCATTTTGAGTGCATTTCACATACTGTAGTGCAATCGTTAAATGTATTTTTGATGTAGGCTACCGATGTTCATTGAAGATAGAACATTTGGCAGCATTTTGCAGATGGTGGAATACTATTTTATGTTCATGTTATCGTACATAATATAGGCTACTTGTCTCTTAGGGCATGACAAATGCTCATTCCAATTTACTGTGCGCTGATATGTGGTAGATTAAGGTAAAAATTTCCTTGGAGTCATTATGAATTAGGCTTGTGCCATCGTGTGCAAGGCAGCATTGTCCCATCGAGCCCTCTAGCCATCGCTGATGGTCGATTCTATCGAGGGGTGCGCGGGGGCGGGGGCAGGGCTATTGAACAGCGGGCCTTTTGCTTACTTATTATGGCATACCATTGCGAATTGTATTCACTATTTTGTCCAAATATAATAAAGAATAATATACAACAGATTTCACGTCTATTCTATCTTAGCTAGTAGAGGCTATTTATCTCACCTGGCCGCTGTCCAACGGTTTTTAATTAAAATTTTTAATTAAAAAATTGTCTACAATTGGCATCTTGTTCTTGTTCTGCTTGCACGCTGCTGACAATGTTTTTCGTTATGTTTTTCTCCGTTTTAAGAATTGGGTTTTTTTATATAGGCCTATCTCTATTTCTGGCCATAGAGGATCAAATGTGATATGCCATTGTCTTGTTTTTCTGAAATAAAGAGACAAGACCTATAGGCTTACGTTTGACTGAGATTTGTTTTCGTTTCACTGATGAAATGGTTAAGCTAGGCTATATTACATTGTAAATTACATTATTTACTATTCTACATAAGCCTGTTGAATCAATTTGAGATTATAGCCTCAACTCCTAAATCATTTCAATGTTTCTCTTGAGCGACGAAGACATTCCGTGTATCAATATAGGAATATAGCGGCCACCTTTTCATCCAATCTAGTTTATTTCTCTGATAACATCTTTCATTAGTCTACAGCCAGATTGTACAATATTAGGCTATATTTGTTTCCATGCCCCGAGTCCGACACCAGTAAGCTTGTTGTGCTGTTAGAATAAAAAGGCTGTTGAGGGCTATATGGTTACAGCTCACCACTCCGTAGCCTAAGCCTACACTACATTCTAGACTGAACAATAGTTTATCAATATTGAATACAAAATATAATTGGTTTAATTAGGCCTGAATGAAATTATATAGTTAGTTTCACTGTGGTCTAACAGAAGGTAGGCTATCAGCGTGATTTTGCTCCAGCCAGGTAAATTATGGCGCCGTTGCGCTGCATAGGCGATCACATTTCACAGACGCAGACAACACGTTACATTGTAAATGCATGGTAGAGTAGAAGATTTATTAAAAACACAGAATGAGAGGCGAAATTTTTATTTTAAGAATTAAAAAAAGAAAATCGTCCAGACATCGACAAAGATAGCCATCGCCGATGGGTTCAACCATTCTCAATAGTTGATTCCATCGACCATCGTCCCAAGCCTATTATGAATAGGAAAATTTAAAAAATAAAAAAACTACAGAAAAATGCAATCCCAGGACAAAAGTATACATACTGTAAAGTACAGGGACAAGTGATGTTTTATTGAGGTACAAGAGTGAATGATTAGGCAACATATTTAGGTGTATGTAACACTGTGATATCAATGTTTTTATCTTAAGCCATCAGAAGGAGCAAATGTATATGCGTTATAATGGACAAAACTAATTTTATTCATTTTATTACATGTTTTGCATAGGGGTTTTGGACCCATAGATATGTACCCTCCTATACTGATGAAGATATGTAATTCCCACTTGGAAATTATGCAAAAGTGAGTTGTATGAGCCAAAACTGTTGATTTGTAGTTAAATATATCATAATTTTCTTTTATTTGCAGTAGTGCACAATTTATCCATTTGAATAGATTTGGAGACACTGATGGACAACAGGATACACTGCTATATTTTGCATCATAGACCTTTAGTAGTTCTGCATATCATCCTCAGATTTTGCAAAACTTGTGGACATGGAGTTTATGATCCAGGAAATGTATATATATTACCGATTTCACTTATGTAGCTCTCAGCAAAATTTAAAAAAACAATTAAAAAATTTTTTTTTACAAAGTTTCTTTGCATTTTTGGCACTTTATTTTGACTTAAATTATGAAAATAAACAAATCTAAGTTTGAATTGTAAATGGTACACCTGTCTTGTTTCATTTAAGCCATTTAGCAAGTTTATGTGATGCTCACACCTGGAGTTATAAAGCCTTAAACAGAGCACCCCCTAAATAGGTGAAATTTGCCATCTGCGCCAAGGGGTTAAAGGTGGGCTATTTGTGCATTTTAACAGTATTGTGTTTCAATCAAGTCTAGCCCTTTGGGTCCTTTCTTAGCCATAGTTACGATTGTATTTGCAAACAATTCATTAGGTGGTGGACAATGGCTTGGATTAGGCTAAATGAAGTTCTGTCGGAGAATCTCTCGCTGTAGCCGACCATGGTCCGCTAGCAATCACGCATCACATGCACACACCCCTAATGGAGCGCCCTTTTTAAACCAAGAATTAGTTCTCTCTGTACTGCTTGAATGCAGATGCGCTGCTCTTTGTTGCTTATGGCTTGTGTTAAAAGAAATTTACTGTCACTTTGCCACGCCCTGCTGCTGCTAGCCATGCCTAGACTAACCTAGGCTTGCCCTGCTTAAAATGTTTTGCACGGTTGTTTTTTGCGCGGATATTCTAGCTTGTGTGCGGTTGCAAGCTCTGTTGTGTGACTGGCGTCCTATGCCTTGTCAAGGCGGAGGTCTTCTTGGAGTTTACTAGAAGCGGATTCCTATGTCACATAAAGCTAAGTTGACGCCAAATTCAGTATGACCATTTAAGATGTGCGGACCATCCGTGTAACCCGGTCTTTATTATCCCCTTAGCTCGGTTGCTTCAATGTGTTTTTTATTCAAAATTTGCCAACCGATTGTTGCTATAATTTTTGTTAGTTGCAAAATACGCCTGTCAGCAAGCTAATGTCTTACATGAGCCCTCGGGAGCTACACCTTTTGCTTTAAAACATTAATTATATGTGTTTACATGGGTTACTGTGCTTTGCTGATGCCCTCCAGTAAAACGGGACTTTGGTAAAGTTACATTGTGGTTGGGGTCGATTAGCTAGGCTAACGTTACTCGTTAGATGATTTACTGTCAGGAGGTTCGTAAAAGCTAATACGTAATTGTGACTAATTCAGGTTATTTCGCTAGTTTATACTGCTGCTGTTTTGTCGTGTTAAATGTTAGGTATTTGTATCCCATTGGGAAACGTTATGTTGCACATTATTACCGAAAGATACTCGTTGTTGTAGCCTAGCTACTGCAAAATAGAACCCGGAAGCTAAACTGGAATTCTTAAGTTGGCCTATTATCGCTCATGGTGGCTAGCACAAATGCTTATGTAATGCTCTGCATTCTCTGGCAGCCTACCTTGCACACAAATACGTGTCACCTTGTCCCATCTAAACCTCTGAGCCATAGTTGGAGACATGGGGGAACCGAAGTTGCTAATGGCTGCTATTTTCCGGTTTCAGGACCGAGCTGCGAACTCACAGCTTCGTGGTAATGGTCAACTTATCAACCTTATGGTCTCATGCAAATGGCGAGGACGCAGGCTTCGTTCATGTGGCTCTTTATTTACACCAATGAACATTGTACAGCTTACAGTTTAGAGGGAGAGACCTTAAAACCAGCTCCAAAACACACTCACACGCTAACTTAGTTTGTGACTGTTTGTTTTCCTTCCATCATGTCCATATTTGCCCTCACTTACACAGACCAATCAGGATCTCTTAAAAGCTGCACTTCTCATGAACCCTCTTTTAAAGCTGCATACCCCCATTTTACCATCAGATGGCTAAACAATTATGCTGCGTTCACATCAAAAAAGGTAGGCGGAGCAATAGTTCCAATTTCGGGGCTGGAACGTCCGCAGTTGGAATTTTAGAGAGACTACAGGCGCTCATTGAGTGACCGGAGGTCAATTGAGTTTTTAGTACCGGTCTGATGCGCGCGCTCTAAGCAAAGGCTACATTATGTAATTTCAGTTGCTAAGCTAACTGAAAACACTACTGTGCATGCCTGATCACTTCCCCTTGTGCAACAAATAAAAACAATAGGGCAAAGCGCCAGTTGTATATCTAGTCAAATCTAAAATCTTTCGTTCACATGGTAGCAGTATCATCGAGATGTATACGAACTGGAGATGGCTTGCCGGTTCCGTGGATTCCTATGGAAGCTGCTCATTGGCGCATGAAGCAAATTCATGGAGGCTGCCATGTTAGACTATGATGCTTTTTGGAACCAAAGCATGCGCACTGGCTAAATATAAACGCTGCATTACAGCAGGAATTGTTTTCACATTTCGTATTTCTCAATGCGTGCTCAATGCAGCTAAAGCAAAAGCAGCATTACATAATGGCTGGAGTCAGAATAAAAATGCTGCCTTCTTGCAAAATAAATTTAGAATTTGATGCAAGAATTTGATGATTTATGAACAATAAGGAGCTTGCGATTTATTCTTGTAAATGAGTATGGCCAGTGCGTAATAACTTTAGTTTATGTGCTCTCTGCAGCTAACTAAAATAAATGCTAGTGTGTGCGCTATCTGTTCTGAAGCTAAAAGTGCCATTTGTGTGCGTATTATATGCGTTTCGAGGCTGCATTGGTGTATGCGGTGTCTGCAACTGGTGCTGGCGGAAACAGCAGGTGCTCTGCTGTACACATAGTCTCCTGTCACACAATGTTAGTATGGCCAATGTCTGGTCTAAGATCACAGCTGTGTTCTAGCTTCATGCTGTAAGGATATTGATATGGTCTTCCTGATCTCAGGAGACAGCAGGCGAGGTTGGGTACTGGATGATCTGCTGTTGGGGGGCTGTTGGGGGTTTCTGGTAATCTCCTGTTTAGCGGGGGGAGATGCCCGTGCTCCGGAGCAGTACTAAAGCAGATCCATTCACCGCCAAACTAAAATAATTATGCAGCACATTCATTCATTAAACATGTTATTTAAATACGTGAGTTGTCCTGACAGAAATGAGCGTCGCGAACAAAGTTCGCAAAGGCAAGTTCTGTCAGAGAACCTCTCGCTGTAGCCGACCATGGTCAGCTAGCAATCACGGGTCACATACTCAACCAATCACATGCACACACCTCTAATGGAGCGCCCTTTTTAAGCCAAGAATTCGTTCTCTCTGTACTGCTTGAATGCTGATGCGCTGCTCTTTGTTGCTTACGGCTTGTGTTAAAATACATTTTCTGTCACCCTCCACTAACCCAGCTTCCACCTGTTTGGATCTGCTTTAGTATGGGGGGGTTTCTGGTCATCTCCTGTTTAGCGGGGGGAGATGCCCGTGCTGACAGAAATATTTATCAGTTGCATGATTGGAGTCAATCATAACCAATCAAATGACCTCTTTCCATTCCCTTTAAGAGCCGTGCGCTTTGTGACCCGCTGTACTGCCAATTTCCGTGGTCTACCACTGCAGTGGAAGACAATATGTGCTCTATCTTAACGTTCTTGACGCATGGTCTAAAACGCAAGGTGTTAGTGCATTTACGGCATGTCCAACTCCACTTTTGCTAGTTTTTCACATATTTTTTCAGCACAAAGAAGGCACAAGTTTCAAAATGGTTGAACATAGGCTGTTCATTAATTATAGGTGTGTCTGAGGCGTAACACGCAATAAACCAATCAGAGTGTTATCTACCCTTCCCTTTAAAAGCTACCTCCATTTGCACCTTGCATTTGCTAATATAATGGCGGATTTAATAAAGACTGCAAAAAGAGTGATTTACAGCTGGGGAAACAGACCTGCTTGTGCAAAAGGAATATCAATATTTTTCTAACTAACCATTATGACGTGTTTTCATATACACAGTAATAATCTTAAACATTAGGGTTTAACCCCAGCATGGGTTCCTGGAAATTCCGACCAAACTATTTCCCGTTTCCCAGAATGGGAAACAGGAAAATATTTTCCATTAGCTTACAACAGTGCTGTTATTTTAGAAAATATATGCGGTTTAATTTAGTTAAAAAGCACCTGCAACCGCTGAGAATAAGCTACCAGAATGGATTCCGTCTCACCTTAGAAAACGACAAATTAGCCCGCCTCAAACATCAATTCCATGTTTTCACAGCAGTCAGATCACAGACAATGCATTTCAGCTAGCGAAGTTCAAGCTTCATCCGAAGTTCATATTACATGCATTCTCATAGTGATTAATAACATTAGCGTTATTTTGCCTTAATGATGACACTAAATACACTAAAGCTGTCAGGTTGGGAACCCATAGGTTCACGCATATTGTCCCTTGTGTTATAATGTCCTGCTTATGGAAATGTGACCAACGCATTTTACTGGTAGCTTAATGCTTTAAAACAAGCCCACTTTTCCGGGATTGCAGGAACAAAGTGCATCTATTCCGGGAGAGAAAATGTTTTATTTTTGGGAAAAATATTAATCCTTATTTCACAATGTAATCTTGATATTTTGGATGCATTCTTGTGTGAGCCCCTGTGTATAACAGACAGGAGGGTGTACGCGCGTTGTGCACATGCCAATGTAGACGCACTTATATTGTACCGTTAAAATAACATTGAAACAACATGCGACATGACTTAAGACCAGGTTTGTGGTGGTTTTAGGGCAAACGCTTTTTGCTGCCAAAATTTATCCTGGCCACACCTCATCTTAAGACCACCCGCCCAGTTCACTTCCTATGGGCGCAGGTTTATTTGGTATTTAAACAACGTGAGTGCTGGGCGATAAAATGACCACTGCGTCAGACTGAAACTAGCAAAGACACTTGCATTTCGGTTAGCGCCACTTAGCACTGGGTGTAAGATAGGGCCCTATATCTACTTTTCATTGATATCACCAAAAAAATGTATACTATCACTGTAATGATGCATTTGCTATAAAAACTAATGTCTAAATTCACAAACTATATAGACCTGTACTTAATCATTCCTGGTGTTTTAGTCCTATTTTTTTAGGCTATAGGTATTTAAGTGGAGTGATGGCCATCGGATTGCGTAAGTCAATAAAGTCTACAAGTTGTCACTAAAGCGTTAGGCTATATAGAAAAATGTGCGCCTTTGTGTGGTACGATATTATAATAAAACAAAGTCCATGATATACTGAAATAGCCCATGCAGAAACTAGCTGATATGTATATGTAAATGACCAACTAAACAATTGTTAACAAATTATGTCACCTTGCGACATTATGCATTGATATTATATGCAAACATTTTCACCAATCAAGCATTCAATTGTGTATTTGGACAACATCGTGTGAATAAACAAAAATCACAAATACGATTTAAACCATTCACCAAAGGTGTCTTTATTCATAAACACCATCGATTGCTACAATACAACTTAATCGATTGAACTGCAGAATATTGATAATCATTATTAGGACTGAGGCTAGCCTACTATTTACAGTTTTGTAGCCTACAGTGAGTAATCTACAACTTTTCATGTGATGAAAAGAGCTTCACTTTCCGTTCTTAATAAGTTACAAATGCTTCAAATGAGTAAATGATTCTTGTTTTAAAGGGAAATTCCACCCAAGAATAACATTAACCTTATTTAACAGGTTTATAACTGATATCCAGTTTTTGATCAATCACAGAGGACTTTGCCAAGTCATTGGCAAGTTGTTCAGAGAAATAGAGAAATGGAGCAGAACTGTGGAGAAAAAAATACTCAAGTATAGCCTACATACTGAGACGGATGTGTGCGGGTTGGACCCGTAATGCACGACTCAGAACACAAACGTAATAATAAATGTCCGCAAGGACTTTATTATAGGGAAATCCAGAAATCGTAGTCACACAAGCGAAGTCCAAAAACCAATAAATCCAGCCAATAACCAAAAATACAGTACAAAAGGAGAAAGCAGTCTCAAAATCAGTATCCATGCACAAGTTCAAAACCAGAGTAGCTGTCAACAGAGCAGAAGTACAATTCAGGGGTAAAGCAGAGTTTGTTGGTCGTGGGACGTTGCAGGAGTCAGACCGAAGTCCTATCCGCGGGGCAGAGGTACAAAACATACAGCAGGCAAAACTCGTGGTCAAAAACAGGCAGTAGATACGATAGGCTGGCAGTAACGATGGTCAGTAAACAGGCTTGATTTATAACGGTAGTCAGACAAAGGTAAACGTTCAAAAGTGACAGTAGATAACTAACAGGCAACAATTTTGCAAAGACATGACATGAACACTGATCTTATATGCAGGTGTAGACAGGTGCAGACACTTAGCTTGAGAGCAGCATGCGAAGGGGAATCAGGTGTGGAAGGCTGACGAGGTAACAAGATAATTAGTAATCGTTAGTAATAAACCTATCCTGACCTAGCGTTAGTAAATTAGTAAATGACATGCACGAGAAACGTAAGGTAAACATGAACACATGGTTAGAGAGTTAGTATTACCCAATCCTGATCTAATGTTAGTAGATTAGTAAATAGACATGGGAAAATGAAACAATTAGGGAAGTGTGAGTGACAGCAAGAGAGAGAGGGAAAACAGCACTAATGCAAGGCTGCGGAAAAACATGGAAATGTGTATGCTACCAATGAACTGCATCGTAACATAAACAGAACACAAGCATGACATGAACCGAAAATAAACTGTGACAAACTAAACATGAAACGTGGCATAAACATGACAGAAACGTAACATACATTAACCCTTTCCAGCCTAAGCGAATATTGGGTCAACATTCTATTCCATTTTATTTCTTAATGTGCGTTGCAAAAATGTTTGTAGTGTGATCATATTACATCAGATACCTTGATATACCATTGTAAACAGGATAACTGGGGATTTCAATTGATATAAAAAATAATAGGATTACTTTATGGCAATATCATCAATTATGGAAATACATTTACCAACTAAATTTATAAAACATTCTAAATGGCTATTTTCTAATGAGAAACCTACTATTTTACCGATTTCATGTTCAAGATAGGGGGAAACTTACAGCGTATGATATCTTCACCATTGTGTAAGTCATATAGAATAGGAATCAGAATAGATTTATCTTCTACTGCTCAAAAGTTATAACCACTTCAGTGATGGGTAAGAAACGGCTAAAATAAACGCTTTAGAATGTTAGGTTCATTGAAAATATGACATGTGTATGCAAAACTGTTTGTGGTGTGATCATATTATGTTACACCCCTAAAGATAATATACCATTTTAAACAGGATAACTGGAGCTTTCCATTTATATACAATAATATGCTTACTTTAACACAATATCATCAATTATTAAAACAAATCACAAAATAAATAATAATAAAAAAACTTTCTAAATGGCTATTCTCCATGAGAAACCTAGGTTTTAAAACATTTCATGTTCAAGATCGAGGGAGACAAACTGTGTGGTATCTTCACTGTTTTGTAAGTGATATAGAGTAGAAATCAGAACAGATTTATCATTTACTGCTCAAAAGTTATAACATCTTAGTGATGTATGGGAAAAGGCAAAAAAAAATCTTTTAGTAGAATGTTAGGTTCATTGACATTTCACATTACCACTTATCCATACTCCTAATGGGTCACTGTTGAGAATCTGTTGATATAATGCAAAATTGAAAGACACATACACTGAAATATACAATTTATGTGTTCAATGAAACACACACTTTATTTTTAAAAAATGTATAACATAGTGAATGGATGAACTACGTAAATGGATAACATTGTAAAACAAATAAAAACAAGATACAACCCATGGCAAATATCAGTTTAGATACCCGTAAAATTAATGCATTGGATTTATTTACAGTAAAATCATTAATGTATTAGTACAGATACAGCAGACAAATCTATGGTCAAGCATAAATACCTTCAATACATTCAAAAATCAAGAAGATAACAGTAAGTGCATGCATGCCCTGATGGTCCTCCATGTCGTGCTCTGCAATGACCCTCAGCACCTTCCTTCTCTTCAGGGACTGTATCAGATGGCTAAATGTCCATCCTTTGCTGCAATACATAAATATGTAATCATTTACCATTTCATTAATCCATAACATATCATATAAAACCATTTCTGAGTAATTAAAGGGCTTGCAATAACATCATCTTACAGCAAACGCTTTATGCTTATGTCAGGAATAGATAAAACAGCTATTCTGGACACAAGCATAATGTCCATCCATCACTGTAATAGATAAATATATTATCAGTTGCCATTTCATTAATCCATAACATATAAAACCATTTCTGAGTCATTAAAGGGGTGTATAATGAGAATGACATTTTACAGAAAACACTTTATGCTCCAGAATAACGTTAGATAAAAAGCACAACAATAACACAATGTTAGACTACTTAACACAATGTTAGACTACTTAGCATAATGTCCATTCATATAAGATATTGTTTTGAATGAACAGACCTAAATCATCAGTGACATTGGCTCAACTGAATGATGTCTTTTTGTCATATTTGTCTAAACAGGCTAGAAAATAAAACGTGAAGCTGACGTTACGTTAGGAAATGTTTGCTGTTTAGTTCTCTACTCCATTCATTTTCGACAGGACTGATCAAAAACAACCTTCAAATTTATACATAACGTTATGTTAAAAAACTAGCTAGTTAGTACTTGCTATTGATAAGACTAATAGTTGAGTATAACATTTATAAAGCTAGCAAGACAGACAGCAGAGCTAACGTTTCAAATTAGGAAAACAAAAACGCAGAAAAGAAAATGGCTGTTCGCGCGGCGAGAGGATGACAGCTCACTGTTAGACTAACGTTATTTGTTTTAGCTTTCTATTATTTAGTTATCAAGGTCTACACTAAATACGGAAAATATTCACATCTAACGTTATCACTTCACTTATTCATTGTATGACAGACTTTTTCACAATTTCATCTCGAAACGAGCTGGGGGAAGAATAACACAGTGGCATCATTTGAAGCTAGAGCCGAACGTTAGCTACCTTAGCGAATTTCAAGTGAAAATATGAGAAAGTCTGCGGTACAAAAACAGGATTTTATTCAAAATAAAATCATTTCTGAAGTAATATCTATGGTTATTATCTTAAATATTTCTTACCTCCGGGGGTTTACTGGCTTTCCCTCAGTTGCAGTAAAGTCTTCAGACGATAGTCTTCTGTCCGAGGTGGTCCGCTCCGCCCGCCGTGAGGCAAATGGAGATTTATGAGGTTGACGTGCGGTTTTATTTAGCGGTCTAGAAATAAATCCCCGCCCACTAAGCTCATGAACCAATTATATGCAATTGTAGCTTATTTTGTCATCTGTAACTAGCATTTTTCAAAAAGAAAATCAGTGATTGGACGGCACAGCTATTATACGTCAAACCATCAGAACAATTGTACTGAAATTAGAACGCTCCGGCTGGAAAGGGTTAAATGTATATAGTTTTGTAACTACAATCAAATAAAATTAATAAATAATTTTCCTACCTTTGGACGATAGCTATATCCTACACTGCGTATAGTAGCCGATTATAGATGCCAGTTTTGAGTGTCTCATGCATTGAGTTGGGCAGATTATTTTTCAGAAATTTGTATTGAGTGTCTCATTAATCACGTTAAAATCTATTTGATTTCGGGGGATTTATGTTTCCTTGGCACTCTAAATCTTGCTGTGGTGCAGCACCATGTCTGATTATTACCACGGAAACCCTGTGAAGTGACTGTCAACGCAGGTGGAGGTATTCTTCATCCATTTTTCGCCGGTGAAGTGTAGCCTACTGCTTGTTACATGTTTCAATTTTCCGGAACTTAGCTATACTGTTTGTGTAGGCTACTAGGCTAATGGACCCATTAACGTTACATCATATAATATGGTCGAACATGCAATGATGTTAAAACGATGGGCAAACATTCTATTTACTGGGATTATTGTCATGGCTGGAACACAGTTTTACTAATAGGAACAGTGGACTGGATCTATCAGTTTTATAACATGAGTTCACACATAGCCTACTGATGTTTGCTAAAAATATTGACACCATGCAACCTCTTTTGTGTAATAAATGTCATTGATTGCGTTCTCTTTTGTATGTAGGTTATAAGAGGTTATGGGTAATTAAAAATATATACATACCTGACTGTGACGTATTTCCCCCGTTTTTCTGGAGACTGAGCTAATGATTGTGGTATTTTCTCAGTATAACTGACCATATCATATTAGGTGGAATTACCCTTTAACATTAGTTTGCAACTAGATTTTAGAGTAATTTGCAGCTAGATTTGAGAGTAAAATAACCCTCCGATATAGGGAACAAAATCCTTGGAAAGAAAAAACGCCTCTAAAAAGTGCAGCACCAAGGAAAAAACTAAGGCACTGGGTGAAAAAATAAAAAGCCTTTATTCATTCACAGATCCAGACCAAGCAGCACTTCTTTAGATATTTGATTAACCCTCCAATACATTTAGAGAGGGATTAGAGTTTAGTATTTTACTCCCAAAAAGGTGATGCATTTCATAATCTTTGATGACAAGCAGATTCCAGTGCCATTACATTGCCCTCTGGCACTGAAACATTGATGTGAGACATGGTAGGATACATTGTAAAGCCAATTTAAGATAAATATTACAGATTGCCCACATCAACATCGCTTTTGATGCATTAGTCAACACACCTCCTATGTTTTCCATATGGGAACTAGCTCGCTAGTGCAGATGTCAATGTAATTGAGTTTGAGAAAGGCTACGTTCTTATCGCTATACGTATAATGGGCCTCATACATAAATATGTGCGTACATTTATGTACAAAACATGTTGGTACAAAATATTTAGGCCAAATTTATCAAACCGTGTGGGAAAGGCAGATTTGTTCGTATTCCGTGCGCAGAGTTGGGAGGGTTACTTTGTAAATGTAATTAGTGCCTGAATACTGATTACCCCGCTCTGAAAGTAATCATATACGTATACAGTTACATGTCTCAAAAAAGTAACATATTCAGATTACTTTTTAAATACTTTTGGAATACTTACTTTTTCCATCACAGATGGGTATGATTTGGTGTACAGGAGACATTTGGAAGCTGTTATATAGCCAAAGGTGGTGCTACTTAGTACTAAAGGGGTGCTCAAACTTTTGCACACACCATGTTCACTTTTTTATTTTATCAGTAATAAATTTTAATAGTTATTATGCATTACACTTTGCAAAAGGATGTCATGTTCAACTTTCCACTGTGTAGAGGTCAGGTCAGCTTCTGTTCATTTAATAATAAATACTAATACATTTCAGATGTCAACTAAATCTGCACTGTGGCAGTAGAGTGAAATTGACACCTGAAACCTGAGACAGAATGTTTTATTTTTATTTCTTTTTTTATTTTCCCAGTTTTCTCCCAATTTGGTAGCCAATTGTACCCTATTATACGTCAAATACGTTATGTACTGCCGAGCATTCGCTGCTACACAGCCCACCAACACTGGCAAGTCGCTGTTATTCCAGTGCCAAAAAAAGTTTCAAAAGTTATTACATTGTTTCAGATGTTGTGTTTGAGTTGTGCTCATGATGAGCCATTAAAACAGTAAAAGAACTTGCCTTTCAGTTTCCTTTCACTTTTTATTATGATTAATTTTTAATCCGTCCATTCTAATTCCATAACATGTTAATGATGATGACTAAAACTTGCAGATACAATGTTGCATATATTTAGCTAAGTTGACGTCTAAAATTTGAAGGTTAGCTAACATTGACTTACCTCCAAGTGCTTTTTAAGATTAGAAGTCGAGTCCTTTGATGCCGACAGTGTCTTGATTGCTGGAAGACACAAGGTACACTGGACCAACAGATTTTTCCCATGGTCTTCTTTAAATTGGAAATGGTGTCGATAACACCACGAATTGAAAGCCGACTTTTCTTCATCCATCTTGTCACTTAACGTTTCTCTGAGTGTGAGCGCGTGCTTTTTTTAAACGCTTTTTTTTGTTTGTTCTGTCTGCAGCGGTCGTTTTCGTGAGCTGTGTGATAATCCTGTAGGCGTGACAATTTCATGCTGTAGCTTTAGTAATGAATATCACCTCATTAATGTTTGTAAGGAAAACTTTCCACCAAGAATTCCAATAAGTATTCCAAAATGTATTCACTTCAGGTTTATGAAAGTAACTATATTCAGATTACTCATTTTTCAAATATAACGCGAGCTGAATACAGTTACTTGATTTTTGTATTCTGATTACGTAACGCCGTTACATCTATTCCGTTACAACCCATCCCTGTCCGTGCCTATGTTCATACATTCCGATTAATTTAAATGACAGGCACGTGGACCTTTTTTTTGCGACAAATATATTCTTACCAGTAAGCCAGCCATCTCCCACATCAACATTCTGCAAACAAGTGCCAACTGAAGCGCCCCTCAGAATGAAGCTGTCGTGGATCCCACCAGGACAGGATATTGAGAAAAACATTCCACATCACATATGAGCTGCACATTGATGCGATAGCCCTTTCTATTAATCTACGCAGATGTAACTTCGGATGGAGCCTTGAGGCTACTTGTATGCAGTACGACTAACCAGCCATTCATCACTCTGAGCCAACGAATATGCGCGATTCTTAAAGATACGTTCTCTCCAAAGGATGCCGTGGCACAACTCCTCCAACCAGGGTCGGATCTACCATATGGGCAATTTGGCACGTGCCCAGGGGCACCACCCCCTAGGGGGGTACCAAGCAGCCGAGCACTCAAAGCACTCCTGTGCATAGCAATAATGCTGACCACCACGGACTCCGTAAAGTTTCTGTTTAGAAATAATTACTTTCTATGAGGATTGTAGCCTAACTAAAACTCAGAGTTATAGCCTATCTGTAGGCGATATCAAAATTAAATAAAAATGGTTAAATGGTGTGCACGGGGAGCAAAGATTAGCAAATCAATTGTCCATGTCACATAGGTTAGGAAAAGAATAAATATAAAAACGATGTTCAATTAAATTGTCTGGTAGCTAGTTACTTACCCAGCTGTGCACGATAGGCTTGTTGTGGCAGTGCCGTTCACTTCCACTGACAACAGGTTAAGCTTCTCTTGTTTACGCTGAGAGCGATAGCTGACATTATGCTTATTATAGGCTACGTTATATCATGAATATAACTGGATTCACCATTTATTGCTATAATTTATTGGATTGAGTACTGGATACAATATAAATTATTGTAATTGATGTCTATGTCTATTGATGTCTCTTTCTTGTTAGTGTAATGGGGCGTGACGTGTGAGGAAGGAGGAGCCAAACGCAGCAAGGGGATTCTTAAAGCCCTAGGGCCACTAAGGCGGGATACCCCGCAGTTAAGGGAGGAGACAAGACAACGAACAACAAACACCACTACAGACGCTACTAAGCGGCTAACTGTCACACGCCAAGTAGAGCGCAAGGACAGGGGTCTGAATAGCCAGAAATAATACGCGCCCTGTCTCGCCAACGAGACACATAAGAACGGGCGAGTAGCGAAAAGACACAAATAAATAAAACGGTCAACAAATATAGCAAAAATGATAAGAGTCTAAGAGGAGGCGAAAGAACGGAGATAACGTTCCGTGGCTACTTCCATAAGCTAGCAGTCACATGCAGAACATAAAGGAGGTAAACGCCCGATCTCCCAGGGGGGAGAAACACTTTACAGGCGAGCCGACGGAGCACCGCAGTCCCATAGCCTTACCAGCAAAATGACTAAGCTTAACATAGAAAGCCACGCCCAAGCCTCTCAGTAAGGAGAAATACAACGAGGCGAAGGAACAGATAATTAACGTTCCACGGCTTAGATTTAGGCTCGCAGTCAAACGCAAACATGTCCAAAACATCGCCCGGTCTCCCTAAGAGACGAATTGCACCGAAGGGCGAACAGAACTACAGTTCCGAACAGAATCGCCCAAATCTCCATACACGGAGAAAGCGCACAAAAGACGAAAGGACAGCTGTACCGAAACTATCGGCTATCTGACTAACACAAGCACAAGCCCTGCCTCTCAGTAAGGGGAAATGTAACGAGGCGAACAGGAACAGAGATTTAACATTCCATGGCGAGATTAATAGGCTCACAGTCAAATGCAGAAAACAAAGAGGTAAACACCCGATCTCCCAGGAGAGAGAAACATTTTACAGGTGAGCCGACGGAGCACCGTCGTCCCATAACTTTTCTATCCATATAGACTAACGCAAGCTTAATATAAAACAACCGCCCTAGCCTCTCAGTAAAAGAATATGTAACGAAGTGAAGGAACAGAGAGCTAACGTTCGCATGGCCATGCTACACGCAGTCACACACAAACATGTCCACAACCTCGCCCAAACTCCACACAAGGAGAAACATACCCGGAAAACGAACAGAACAATAGTTCAGAACAAAATCGTCCCGTAGGTAAAAAGGACGGAGGACAGCTGCAACAAAGACCAACGCAAAAATAGCACGACAGCCTCTAAATTTAAACAAAAACCCTGACTCACAACAACAGGGAACGTAGTCCACGAGAAGGAGACAAAACAGGGAATAAACGTACCAAAGCTAGCCTACTCACTGGCTCACAGTAACACGGAAATGAGTAGAAGCAAACGCCAGGACTCTCTGTAAGAACCCTTAACAGGCGAGAATGGAACAAAGAACAGCTACTCTATACTTCTACGAGCTAAGAACTAAGTAGAAGCGGAACGCCCGATCTCCCTATGGGAAGACATGTACCGAAGGGCGAACAGAATCGCCCAAATCTCCATACACGGAGAAAACGCACAAAAAAATATTGCCAGGCAATGATTGCTGGAAATTTTCCTATTGACAAATCAATATCTGAACAAGTTTGATCGAGGCAAGCAATATTTTGCTACCATCCAATCACAGATGAGATTTTGGGTCACATGACACCTGAGTCTTCCAAAAATAAATTTCAACAATGGCTGCCAAGTGGTGAGAGGAAACCGAAGGGATGCTGATCTCTTATAACTTTATTTATTTATTACTCAGGTAAGTTATATTGATGTATTAGTGTAATATTGAAATAAAGACCAACTTTTCATAAGTTATGGTATTCTTGACTTTTGATTGTAAATAATTGGTATTATTACTCACTCACCGCCGTACTGACGAACCGAGTGACTTTTAACTAGCTAGCTAGCTAGCTAACTTTACTCAGCAGACGTAATCAGACCACCTGCTTTACTGGTCAATACATCCATGAATGCTTCCGTAAAATTTAGAGATACGGTCGATTGAATTACATTGGCGGAAAGCTGTGGTTCTTGCCGTTCCGGGCACATATATACCTTTGTGGTGAGATGACGGTAAAGGTTTGAAACAGGTTAAAAACAGGATCCGCAAAAAATCTTTTTTCAGTTATTGCCCCATTGCCCATTGCTACAGTGGCCCATACCCATTGCCCATTGCTGGCAATATTGTACAATATTGCTGGCAATATTGCCTGAAAATATTGCCCGTGTATCATCAGCTTAACTGTGTGTATTTGCTAATGTAACACTCAGAAACTGAACAATATATGATTATTCCTCTGGAAAAAGAGTGTATAATGTATGTTCCAGTGTCCAGACTATTTCCAGTGTATACTGTACAATGTAGCAAAAATATTCATCACATTTGAAGGTTTTTAGGCTTTTTTAAGGACAAAAGCACAGTCATATTATGCTGTGTGTGCATTCCTTTAAGGAGAGGGATGTGGCCTGCCTTCCATTGTTCATTAATACCTCGAAGGGCAGTAATCTGGAATGCACCCGGTTTCTATGGTCCCAGGGCGTGTCCGGGATATGTCGATCGCTTAAACAGTGTCTATATGTAGTGAAACAACAAAGCTCTCCCAAGTATATGCTACTACATAAGTGAATTGTGTTACTCACCACACCAAGGATCAAGAACCAGGAGTTAAGCTGACTAGAAACTCCCTGTTAGGGGTATCCTGCCGCCTACGCCAAACTGTAAATAATTTTTTATAGACGAGGGTGAAGGAGAAATTAGGAGGTCAAGAAAAAGCAGACACCCCCCTGCCAGAGGAATCACGTCGAGGTCACCAAATTGTAAATCTCGCGCAGCTAGACCAATGAGGGAATAGCTCGGAGCCAAGGTTTAAGCGTGATGTTTTCCGCTGTTGCTGTAGGAAAAGTAATATCACCGTTCATTTATCTGACACTAATTACAATTGACGCTTGATTGCGAGTTGAATTCTGTTCTTTTGTTCTTTTGTATTTTTATATATCTATACCGGGGACGCTGATAGCCCCGAATACGGGGTGCAGACTGACACACTGAAGCGGACTAACAAGCTCAGAGACCTTAGCCTCATAGAAACTCAGCGAGTTTCGAACATGTCACCATCACAGGTGCTCAGAGGTTCAGACCATAGAATCCACCCAATACTAGGAAAGTAGAAACTCAGAGGTTTTGAACATGTCACCATCACAGGTGCTCAGAGGTATTGAACATAGAATCCGCCTAGTACTGGCTAAGGCCTAGCAGAGCTGTCACATTACCACAAACAAGATTAGTCAGTGTGAAACCCGGTAATAGAGACACAATTCACGGAGAGCACGCAAATCAAGTCTATAAATAGAATAATTTATTAATGACAATAATCACTGGTTAAGACTGTGAGAGCAAATATGAACACATTCAATACCCATAGCTAAACACAGGATAACATGCTGCTAAGGCAAAGAAATATGAACCGGTTCACCAACAAAGTACATAACCAAATGGTTCCGTACGGTGTGACTGTGGTACCAGGAGAACTGTTAAGCAGATTCTCCCATACTGGTCTAACTATGGTGCCACTACAGCACCAGGAGACCTGATAAGCAGATTCTCCTCGAATGTCCCTTTGGACTTCCCTTAAATGCAATCCCGGGCAGGCTTTCCACATTCCACAGTTCCCTTTGTTTGTCCAAATAAGGTCTGGCCAGGAAGAGGGCTGTAACACCTCACCACCAAGAGACCCCCCTTCTCCTCCAGGAAGAGAAACTGCATAGTCTACTCCCCCCCCCCACCCTGATCTAGTGATAGTAATAAGATACTTTGTACGTGATCTTATGATTTTACCTATTATTTATCTAGATATCAGGTGAGGTCCAGGTGATGGCCACTGTGATCCAGACACTTATGTGGACAAGCGCATCCCTGATAACCTACAATCCTCCTTCCAAACACATTATTTATTCCTTCCCATGTATTTTGCCCCCTCTTATACTTTCACATACCCCACATTTCAATTAGTATTAATCCCAATCCACCACATTTATCATATTGTCCAGTTATTCACATGCACATACATAAGATGCTTTATACATACAGCTTTGTTTCAGTCCAGAATATTTTAACATAGGGTGCTTGTTCACAGGCCTTTTACGGTTCCCGGCGTCATTGGGACCTCTAATGTCCAGTTGTATAGTCATTCCAGCTGTCGTTTACAACTTTGTGCTTTTTTGTGGCTCATAGCTGTAGGGCAGTGGAGTTGAAAGTCCCGTGTGAAGAGGCAAAGATGCAACGTGGTGGGTAGAACAGTAGATTCTTAGGCCACCTGGTGAATTGTTTTATTGCACCCTCAAGGAAGTCGCCACCAGCTCAGTAACCCAGGGTTTATGACTGACAATCCAAAGGATCAATAATTTTCAGTCTTACACTTACAATCATAATTATTACGTTTGCATTGTGCGAATGCTGCACTCGTGGTCCTGAGCAGGTGTAAATTGTGTTTGTATGTGTGAACAAATCTCAGATATGATAACTATTTTACTAAAGGATTGCGACTGCTTTTCCAATGCAAAAACAGTCACTTAAAAGTTGCAACATGTACGGATTTACTAAATGGTCACAATGGGTAAAAATCGCTATTAGGATGTAAATTTCGAAGGTAACGTCACTCTGCGACTTTCCTTTTGATGCATAGTTAAATGAGTTGCATATGTATACCTGGAGTGAAAGCTCTAAAACCGGGTGGAGATTGTGTAAATTAGGCCAAGTAAGTATTCCGTCTGATTTACTAAAACAGGCATTAATAGCGACTCTCCCCTTTGCGTAAGAATTTTTAGTTCTCCTGAAAGCAGGCGTAATTTGTCTGTGCCGATATAGCTTAGGATGCATGCAAAGTCGTCGGGCTGTAGGACGAATGCATCCTCTAATGCATAGCACTCGAAAGGAGACAGGATTTAAAACATGTTTCTAAAAATCACTTCTCACTTTCAAATATAGGCTAATATGACATTATATTTGTTTTATTGAAAGGACACAAGACTTCTACTGAAGTCATCAGCTAGCAGTTAGTATAAAAACGCAGTTCTGAATTTAAACAATTGTTGTGCCTATATGAGTTCAGTAGGGCTTACAGTATAATGAATTGTGAATACAGTTACCTTCCAACGCTCTGTGGTCTTCTTCCGTCACAAGTTCACCCGTGTCTATTCCTCCCACTCCCACAACTTGCTCATTTTGCATACCTTCCACCTTTTGTTCTATCAGTCTTTCTTGTTGGACCACCACCTGTGTAATTTTCCCGCATTATGCTGTAGGAACGTTTTTCTAAAATCACACCATATTTTCTTTACATCCTCTAGGCTACTGTTCATAAATTAGTTTTGTAGGCTATGTGATATCATTCCAAAATTTTCTCCTCTCCGTTATACACTGCCTGGCCAAAAAAAAAGGCGCACACTCTAATATTTCGTTGGACCGCCTTTAGCTTTGATTAAGGCGCACATTCGTTGTGCCATTGTTTCGACAACCTTATGCAAGGTCACAACATTTATTTCCATCCAGAGTTGCATTCATTTTTGGCCGAGATCTTGTATTGACGACGGGAGAGTCGAACCACTCCGTAAAGTCTTCTCCAGCACATCTTAAAGATTTTAAATGGGGTTAAGGTCAGGACTCTGGTGGCCAATTTATGTGTGAAAATGATTCCTCATGCTCCCTGAACCACTCTTTCACAATTTGAGCCAGATGAATCTTGGCATTGTTGTCCTGGAATATGCCCATTGATGGGATAACCTGGTCATTCAGTACATTCAGGTACTCAGCTGACTTCATTTTATTGCTGCATAACATTGCTGAGCCTAGACCTGACCAATTGAAGCAACCCCAGATCATAACACTGCCTACAGAGGCTTGTACAGTGGGCACTATGCATGATGGGTGCAACGGCGACTTTTTTTTTGGCCAGGCAGTGTAGTTGAATGTGCTGTAATACGGCTTTGTGTACCTCGTAAATTTAAGCATTATTTTTCTTGTGGTTATATCACGACTTGTGCCTGCATGGTTTCTCCATATCCATTTATTAGCGCATTGTTATAGATGTCTCCTACTACATATTTATAGGTGTCTCCTACCGCAAAAAGTGCGAATGGGGGCGTTTCATTTATTTGATTGCGTAATTAGGACCAGTTATAGTAAATCGGTCGCTAATGGGCGGTATCTGCGACCGCAAAAGAGTGGCAATATAGGTTATAATTTCACGCTGTGACTGTGTCCTCAGTAAATCCGGCCCTCAGTCTTGTGAATTTAACAGAAAATAAAAATAAATTAATATTCAAATTAACATTCAGAAGCTACATTTAGCGGCATTCTGAATTTACGAACACGGCACACGTAGTTCTGAGCAGGTGCAAAATTTGTTCATATGTACGAACAAACCTTAGATACGAAAACTTGGTAAATAAATGCCAAAATTGCACGTTTCATGAATGAGACCCAATGAACAATAAATGCAGTGTATGTATTTTTCCTGCATAAGGGATTTATATTAACTGTATAAATTTTGCCCCTAGTGGTTGAGACGACTGTCTCAATGACAGTATTCATGTTTGTCTGAAATGATAAACTACAGCTTTAAGAAAACCCCGTAAATTTTGATGCAGTATTTTTTTAACAAGGGTAGCCGCTTGCGAAAACCTCATGCCATAAAATAGGCGGGTGCTATTAATAGCCCAAAGCACTTACGACCCTCCTCTCGCCTCAGCCACAGACTGTAAAATGCATACAATGCACCAATTATACACGCTAAGAAAATCATGTTCACGTATAGAAACAATATTTTTTTTAAACGTTGTACAAATGAGCATTTGCCTTTTTCCCTTGCTTACTGTACTATATACAGTACCTGATGCACTTTCGATTTAGAAGACACCTGATTTTTTTCTCTAAAATCTCTCGTTTAAATATGTTTAGGAAACCAAGTACTTACCAGTATATTACAGTATATTACAGAAAACAGCTACAGCTGTTTTCTGATTAACCCTGAAGAGTTTATCTTGTTACATTTCGCCAAAGTCCTGTACAGTCGACATTTCCACAGCGACTACCCGTCGCACTTAGGGCTGAAATACGTTGCTGTTGTGGTATAAATACACACGCGCTTTTGTACATTTTTTTTAACGTATTTAAATACATTAGGCGATGTATGTTATGGTTATTATATATGTACTGTATGTGACTATTCTGAAATAAATGTATTCTGTTGTAAATTTCTGAATAATACAGTTTATTATTCAATTCGAACTTTAAACCATGGATGTGCAGGGAATATTTTTTGAGATATTGACATTTAAATAAAACTAGTAAAAACCTCTGGAGAAATGAATAGAGTTAAAGTCAAATTGGACAGCAAATGATCCATGAAAATAGTTGATTGGCTTTGGAATAGGTCATATCAGATCAAAAACGTCTACGACGTAAAAAAAGCCAAGTTACTCACGCATAGCCTACATAGCGCTGTCAATAAGTGTGAGGGGAAGTGTAAGGTTCGGAGAATCAAACGCGACCAATAAGGATTTCTAAAAACGTATCTAGAGAAAGATACGCCACAAAACGCAGAATTATCCGCACCAGGACTGGGTTAACACAGGATAGGGAGCAAAACTTCCCTAGCACAAAGCAAAACAAAACAACCTCCAAAAACTGAGGCGATCTCGATAAACAGCGAGAATAACTAACATAAGAACCTCACGCACTAAAATAATTAGGCGTAACAAGAGGTAATGACACTCAAAACAAAAACGAGTGAAGGAAAGGAATAGAAAAGAAAACTTGTTAGCCAAAGCTCTTGAGGAAAAAGAGCTGAACACAGCTGGCAACAGGTAAAAAGAATAAATAATAAAGATTGGAAAGGAACGACAAAACCAATCTAATCTTAAATCTTTATAACCGGACTTGCTGCGTTTCCTATTAGTACAACCAGAAATGCAGCGACCGAAATTTCTATACCTTTACCGACTTCGTATGTCTACATAGCAAAGACAATCTCGAAGTGCGGAAATGCGGAAGTCCTGAGGTATTTATAGCCCGCAGGAAACGCGAAACAGGTGAAGGGAATAATTGTCGGGCAAGACGCGAAAACCGGAATGGAGGCGGAAAAAATCCGATAGATTCTTGACGTCGCCAAACAGGAAACTAAAAACGTCGAAAAGCAAAGGCTGCAAATAACCATGACAGGACCCCCCTTCTAAGGGACGGCTCCAGGCGATCCCTCAGCCTTGCTTCTACGAAACTCCCTAATTAGAGTAGGATCCAGGATATTCCTGGATGGAACCCAGCAACGCTCCTCAGGACCATAACCCTCCCAGTCCACCAAAAATTGACAACCTCTGCCCACACGTCTCTCAGCCCAAATACGGCGAACGGTATACACCGGACCTCCATCCACGAAGCGGGGGGGAGGCGGCGGTTTATCAGCCGGAGCGAGAGCGCTAACGAGCACCGGTTTCAAGCGAGAGACATGGAAGGTAGGGTGGATGCGCATAGATGATGGCAACTGAAGGCGCACAGTGACCGGGTTAAGTTTCCGGATGATTTTAAAAGGGCCTACAAACCGAGGAGCAAGTTTACGAGACTCTACTCGCAGAGGTAAGTCCCGTGTAGAAAGCCACACCCGTTGCCCCACCCGGTAAGAAGGGGCAGGCCGACGATGTCTGTCGGCCACGGCCTTTTGTTTAGCCGAAGCGCGTAAAAGAGAGGAGCGTACGCGCCTCCAGACTGCTTGACATCTGCGAACGAAAGAAGCGGCGGAAGGAACCTCCGCATCTCTCTCCAACTCAGGGAACAATGGGGGTAAATATCCTACCTGAGCCTCAAAAGGAGAGAGACCAGTAGAAGCATTACGCAACGTATTATGGGCGTATTCGGCCCAGGCAAGGTGGCGACTCCAGGACATGGGATTAGCCGCGGCCAGACACCGAAGAGTGCTCTCCATACTCTGGTTGGTGCGTTCCGTCTGTCCGTTAGTTTCGGGATGAAACCCGGACGAAAGACTGACGGATGCGCCCAACAGAGTACAAAAAGAGCGCCACAATTTAGCAGAGAATTGTGGACCGCGATCTGAGACCACATCCAGGGGAAGACCGTGCACCCTGAAAATGTGGTCCACCATTAACTGAGCCATCTCAGGAGCAGACGGCAATTTAGGCAGGGAGATGAAGTGAGCCGCCTTAGAAAACCGATCGACCACCACCAAGATAACGGTGTTCCCTTGGGACGGCGGCAGACCGGTCACAAAATCTAAGGCGATGTGACTCCAGGGACGACTGGGATTGGGAAGTGGACGCAAAAGACCAGAAGGGGAAAGACGCGAACCCTTGTTACGGGCGCAAGTGGAACAAGCGGCGACAAATTCCTGCACATCGCTCTCCAGTTTAGGCCACCAAAACCGGCGAGAAATAAATTCTCGGGTCCGGTGAACGCCCGGATGGGCCACCAATTTTGATGCATGACCCCACTGGAGAACCCGCGATCGCAACCGAGGCGGCACAAACAGGCAATGGGGAGGGCCACCACCTGGGCCGGGATCGGAACGCAGCGCTTTCTGCACAGCTGCCTCTATAGCCCACATAACAGGAGCCACAATCTGAGAGCTGGGAACCACAGGCTCGGGGCGTGACTCCCTGTCAGACCGGTCAAAAACACGCGACAACGCATCAGGTTTAATATTCTTAGACCCGGGGCGATAGGTCAGAATAAAATTAAATCTTGTAAAAAACAATGACCAACGAGCTTGTCGTGAATTACGTGTTTTGGCCTGCTGGACGTACTCTAAATTTTTATGGTCGGTCCAGACCGTAAAGGGGTGCTCCGCGCCCTCCAACCAGTGGCGCCACTCTTCCAATGCCAATTTGACGGCCAACAACACTCGATCTCCAACATCGTAATTTCTCTCGGCAGATGTAAGGACACGAGAGAAATACGCGCAAGGGTGGAGTTTGCGGTCCAGCGGAGAGTGTTGGGAAAGGATAGCTCCAACTCCCAGCTCAGAGGCGTCGACCTCTACCACAAAGGGGAGGGAGGGATTGGGAGTTATCAGGATCGGTTCGGAGCAGAACCTCCTCTTAAGCTCAGTGAAAGCCGCCTCTGCCCTAGGATTCCACTGAAAATGAATAGGGGATGTCTTCTTGGTAAGGGCTGTGATGGGAGCGGCTATCATGCTAAAATTCTGGATGAACCTCCGGTAAAAATTGGCAAAGCCCAAGAAGCGTTGTACCTGCTTCACTGAATTGGGTGTAGGCCAGTTCTTCACCGCTGAAATTTTCTCAGGATCCATAAGTAGCTTACCATTTGCCACAATGAACCCCAAAAAAGAGACAGAGCTGGTGTGAAAGGCACACTTCTCAGCCTTAACAAATAGCTGGGCCTTAAGAAGTGCCTCCAGAACCTGCCTAACGTGGATGATGTGGGATGAGAGATCCGGAGAAAAGATTAAAATATCGTCTAAGTAGACGAAAACAGATTTCTCCAGCATCTCTCTCAAAACATCATTCACCAGCGCCTGGAAGACAGAGGGGGCGCTAGTGAGGCCGAAAGGCATAACCCGGTACTCATAGTGACCGTGGTGCGTGTTAAATGCTGTCTTCCACTCATCGCCCTCACGCATGCGCACAAGGTTATAGGCGTTGCGAAGGTCGAGTTTGGAAAAGACCGACGCCCCCTGTAAGCGTTCAAATGCAGAGTTCATGAGTGGGAGAGGATACCGATTTTTTATGGTTATGTAATTTAGCCCTCGGTAATCAATACAAGGTCTCAGCCCCCCATCTTTCTTTTTTACAAAGAAAAAACCAGCGCCGGCTGGAGACGTAGATGGTGTGATAAAACCATTAGCCAAAGATTCCTCAATATACTGCTACATGGCAGCACTCTCAGGGCAGATAAAGAATACAGTGAACCCCTGGGAGGAACAGTACCCGGGTACAGCTCAATGGCGCAATCATATGGTCTATGGGGCGGCAATCTGGTAGCGCGTTGTTTACTAAAAACCTCAGCGAGGTCTGAGTATTCCGCTGGAACGCCCGCGGGTAGAGCAAACTCGAGCGCCCCTACCACCTCCGGCGCACCGGAGGAAGTGTCAGAGAACCTGTCCCACTCAAAATCAGAGGTGGAAAGACCCCCCTCCTCCATGGAACCCCTCTCCGAAAAGTGGTCCCAGGCGAGACTCTCCTCTCCACTCTCAGAGAGGGAAAGAGAGTTCTCCGAGTCGTAATGAGACTCCGCTTCCTCTGAATCACTGTCAGAACCGAACTCGGAGAGATCAGGGGTGTGGCCTGATGAAGGGAAGGCAACTGAACGACAATGTGGCTGGCACTGAGGACCCCACTGACGAATAGGTCTCCTATCCGTACCCCAACAGATATGAGGGTTATGTAAACCTAGCCACGAATGTCCCAGTACCAGTGGGTACGACGGAGAGTCAATTAAAAAGAATTATATTCTCTCCGAGTGCCCCTGGAGAGAGATGCGCATCTCTACTGGATTAGTCCTCTGCTTAATGACTCCAGAACCCAAAGGACGAACATCAAGGGCAGTAACCTCACGGGCGCTAGTGAGTAGATTGGTGGGGATTTTTAATCTCCTAGCCCATTTGGCATCAATAAAAGACTCCACGGCCCCGGAATCAATAAAAGCGTTAACGCTTACAGAGCGTCCCTCCCAAAACAGTTGAACGGGTAACAGGGTCCGAGAGGGAGTACTATTTTGACTCACTGGAGACCTCTGTCTCCCCCGTGAGACCCCCTCATTACCCGTCAACTTAGGGCATCGATACTTAGTATGGCCCTTATGCTTGCAATATTGGCAGCAGTATGCCTGTGGTTTCGCTCTGCTAGGTTGGTGGAGAGACGACCCATCCACCTGCAAAGGCTCCTCCTGATCAGCGGAGGGATAGGTGGAGAAACTGGGCGGAATAACTCTAGGCAAGGTGGATTTAATACGGGCTGAGTGATTGCTACGCTCACGTTCACGCTCTCTGATCCGGTTATCTAGGCGTATAGCCGTGATGACCAGGTCATTGAACGTAGCGGGTGGCTCAAGCATAGCTAACACGTCTTTAATGGGGTCGGACAACGCTTTTAAAAATAAGGATTTTAGCGGGCCCTCCGGCCAACCTGTCTCCCCGGCCAAAGCTCGAAATGCTATGGAAAAGGCCGCTACTGTGTCAGTTCCCTGGCGCAAACTGGTCAATCTCCTGGCTGCCTCTTCACCTGAGACCTCGTGATCAAAAACCAGCTGCATCTCATTCATGAGCTGGGTAGAATCACGAATAACAGGAGCATTGGCCCGAATTAAGGGGTCAGCCCAAGCGAGAGCCTGATCGGACAGAAGTGACAAAATAAATGCTACACGGGATTCTGGTGTAGTGAAGCGGGAGGGTTGTGCTTGAAAAAAAATTATACATTGGGTCAAAAATGGTCTACATTTTCCCGGTTCCCCACCATAACGAGGCGGTAGTTGGAGTTTAGGTTCTTTACTGGTACGGGGCATGGGAATGGAAGGAGTTTGTGCTTGTGTAACTGTGGAGGGATTCACTGTCACAGAAAGTCTATGCAAACTTTCAGTAACTCTCTGTAGGCATTCTCCCTGGTTGTGCAGTTGTTCCATCAACTGGTTTTGTTGAATTTGCAGGGAGAAAACAACCTCCTTAACGGTACCCCCCCATAGCACCCTGGCTAGGCAGCGTTTTGAAAAAATCGGTAGACGTCGCTGATTCTTCCATACTGACTTCGAGATTCTGTGAGGGGAAGTGTAAGGTTCGGAGAATCAAACGCGACCAATAAGGATTTCTAAAAACGTATCTAGAGAAAGATACGCCACAAAACGCAGAATTATCCGCACCAGGACTGGGTTAACACAGGATAGGGAGCAAAACTTCCCTAGCACAAAGCAAAACAAAACAACCTCCAAAAACTGAGGCGATCTCGATAAACAGCGAGAATAACTAACATAAGAACCTCACGCACTAAAATAATTAGGCGTAACAAGAGGTAATGAAACTCAAAACAAAAACGAGTGAAGGAAAGGAATAGAAAAGAAAACCTGTTAGCCAAAGCTCTTGAGGAAAAAGAGCTGAACACAGCTGGCAACAGGTAAAAAGAATAAATAATAAAGATTGGAAAGGAACGACAAAACCAATCTAATCTTAAATCTTTATAACCGGACTTGCTGCGTTTCCTATTAGTACAACCAGAAATGCAGCGACCGAAATTTCTATACCTTTACCGACTTCGTATGTCTACATAGCAAAGACAATCTCGAAGTGCGGAAATGCGGAAGTCCTGAGGTATTTATAGCCCGCAGGAAACGCGAAACAGGTGAAGGGGATAATTGTCGGGCAAGACGCGAAAACCGGAATGGAGGCGGAAAAAATCCGATAGATTCTTGACGTCGCCAAACAGGAAACTAAAAACGTCGAAAAGCAAAGGCTGCAAATAACCATGACAATAAGTTCTTAATTCCAACTTGCAAAAACTAGGCCTGCCTTTAAGTCTTGATATCAAAATGTGGCCAAGTTACAACTCACAATATTGCCTATCGTAGCTCACCCTAAATACACTAGCTCTATTCCAAAGCAATGCTATCCAAACTTTCCTAGGATAATTGCGAATAGTCTATACATGTAACCTTACACGTACCATCGCACATCATCTGGATGTTGATGGAGTGGGCTGAAAGCAATTTAATGCAGCATTTCCTTTCGCTGAGGGACAGGTATGTGGCATTTGACCTATGGACCCTTTTATTATTATGCATTTTTTGATATAGCCTACACAATAATATTTCACATTGTAATCTTGATATTTTTAGTCATGCTTGTGCGCGCCCCTGTGTGTAACAGAAAGGAGGGTGGACATGCGTTATGAACACGCCTATGTAGGCGCTCTTATTTGCGCCATTAAAATAACATTTAAAAAACTGCAACATGACTTTAGACCAGGTTTGTGGTGGTTTTAGCACAAGCGCTTTCTGCTGGCTCAAGATAGCAATGCACCAAAAATAATCCTGGCCACTCCTCATCTTAAGACCAACACGCCCAGTTCACTTGCAACAGGCGCAAGAATACATGGTATTTAAACGACGTGAGCGCTAGGCGTTATAATGAGCCCAGCGCCGGGTATAAGATAGCAAAGACACTTGCGTTTGGGTTAGTGCCGCTTAGCGCCGGGTGTAAGATAGGGCCCCAGGAGTTATAAAGCCTTAAACAGAGCACCCCCTAAATAGGTGAAATTTGCCATCTGCTCTAAGGGCCATTAATGGGGGAGCGTCACTGCGGAAGTCCTCGGAACAATTTTCTTGCCCTTAAAAGGTCCCGAGTGATTATGATCCCTAATAGTCATCCAGAACTCATAGAACATGGTTACAGTCGTAACCGTTCATTGTATTTCATTCCTCCGACCATTAGGGTTGTCAATATGTATGACTTATACCCAATGTGTCAGGAGGGACCATCATCCTTAAGTGGATGCCAAGGCTGCAGGTAAGACGGTTGCACCAACCGTTGAGCCTGGCGCCACATTGACGTGATAAAAACCTTGTAAATGTGCAGGGGGACGCCCACGTTGCCGCTTCACAAATTTCTTTAAGAGGTACGCCTACAGGGCTGCCCATGTGGTAGCCATACTTCTGGTGGATCGGCCATGGATATCAATAGGCGAGGGTTTAGCGTGACCTCATAGGCCGTAGCTATAGCCTTCACTACCGATCGGGAGAGGATTTGAGCCGAGAGCGCTGTCTCTTTGGTCTTGCCGTAGCAAACAAAGAGTTGCCCCGGACGTCTCAAGGAAGCGGTAGTTTCGACGTAGCAGGTGTGCGTCCCACAGGTCCTCGCCTGGCGGGGGGGGGCGAAGCGCGCAAGCTCGATTGGCTGGTTGATGTGGAATGCTGAAACGATTTTGGGCAGGAACGATGAATTAGGCCGCAATGTGACTCCTGAGTCGGCCAGCCTCCACCTTAGACACTCTGCGCTGATGGAGAGAGTGCAAAGCTCACCAACGCATCTTGCTGATGCCATCGTAAGCAGAAACGCCATTTTAAAAGAAAGCCACTTAAGGCTGATCGTCTCGAGAGGCTCATAGGGCTGAACCGTGCACTCCGTTATCGACGAGTCGGGCTCCTCAGTGGCCATACCCAGAGACTCATCATGTTTGGTCGAGGGTACCAAACAGTGTCGCTCTGTTGTGATAACAGATCTCGAACTGGAATTTTCCAGGGTGGATCGTAAACAAGGCCAAGGACCATGGGAAACCAGGGTTTCATTGGCCATCTGGGGGCTACCAGCAGGAGCTTGTGGTGGCTGGTGCTGATCCTGTGCAGAGTCGCATTGATTAGCGACTCGGTGGAAACGCGAATAGCAGGCCGTCTGGCCGCTCGTGCGCTAATGCGTCTATCTCCAGGGGACTCGAATACTCATTCAGTGAGAACTATAGTGATATAACATTTATAAAAATTTATAAATACAGTGATATAACATTTATAAAACGGATAGTTCCGGGGATGCAGATTGGTCAATACAGCCTTCCAGCAGTGTTAAAATACACAATATAAAAAAGCTATCACACGACACATCTGTTCAACTTCATGTGTAACATATAGCCTAACATCACTGTGCACCCTTAGATTAAACTATTGACACATTATTGGACCGACAACCATAACGTTCGGTAAGCAGCTACATGAGAAAACCCTGCTAGCTACATCAAAAATGACGTAAAAAGTCACATTAATTCCGATCTGACAGACTGCGGTCGCTTTGACACAATCGGTTATGTATCGGCATCTAATACCACATTCAAAAGTGGCCCAAATGAGAATTGGAAATGTCAGATTCAATGTGATTTTCGCTGTTCATACTTCCATAAAAAAATCTGATCTGTATCACATTTGAGGAAAAATCGGATCTGGACCACTTTTTACCTGCAGTGTGAACGTAGCCATAGAGAGTTATTCATCTACAACATCTTACTTTGGTATCTTTAGCTAACTTGCCTGCATTATGCCAAGGAGACAGAGATGTATCGTTCCTCGGTGTAATGCCACCGGCTCTGTTAGCTTTCATAATCTGCAGAGACGGAATGTATTGATAAATTAGGTAATGCAAAGCAGTCTATTGTGTGTGAGTTTAGCCCTGTTTGGTCCAGAGAACTGGTAACTTAGCTAGCTAGCTAGTTATCGCTATAATTTATGAATAATGTTAGCTAATAAATGATAACAATTCTCTCCGGACCAAGTGGAGCTGGGCGCTACAACCAGCCATGTTCAATATACTAACGTTACTGTGTGACTGGGTTTTGCTGTGCATTTGAATGTATTTAATAGTAACGTTTACTTTAGGCAGACAAACAAGCTAACTTAGCTAGGTAACGTTAGCTCTACCATTCGGTTACATCCCCAGTCCTCTCCTCGATCGCGAAGATGTCGCTCAACCAATAAAGCCGGGGCGGCGGCTGCTGCTGCCAGTGACTCGAATGAATACGGCTGTATTGCCTGAGCAACATCTTCACGAGGAAGAATCTTCCACCACGAAGGAATCCTTTCAAACTCTTCCACCTCAAAACTCCCTGCAGTACTGATGTCACGCTTGTCGCTCGCCATTTTGTTGTTTGTTTAGTTGTGAGGAGAGAGCAGGAAGGGGGCTGAGTTCAGTGGGCCTGAGTCAGTTCACCAAGACACACCCTTTCACTCCTTGACGGTATGAATATTCATAATATGACTACGTGACACCATCGTCATATGACCACACCTACTCACGAGTTCTAGTTCAAATTGAAGCGGTAAAAAAGGCCTTAGAAAAGGCTCTGCAGTATCTCTTTAAAGTGATCCATCCATATCTACTGTATATCTGGCAGCAGAGTGATGGTTTGTGGCTCGTTTGATACCGCAGACCCTTGATGACTTACAGCCATTTTACCAACCATGTATTTCATACTGTTCCAGCATAATTTACAGCTAAATCTAGTCCCACCCCCCAATTCCCATAGAGATCCATTCAGATGTAGAAAAGTTATAGTATCGCTTGTAAGAGTACCAGAAAATAAGATATCAAGAGTCTTTTGATATTGTTGGGTCACAGACACCAAGAAGTCATGGCATGCAAAGGATATGCAAACAAATATTTAAAATGATTACTTAATTCTGTATTATGTTAAACTGTCCAATGTCTTGATGCCCGAAAATGGGGGGGACTATGTACAAAAGGTTCTATAATTTCTAAACGGTTCATCCGATATGAAAATACCCTCAAATTAAAGCTGACTGTCTGCACTTCAACCTCATTGTCATTGTATCCTTTCAAACTCAAAGTGCTAGAGTACAGAACCAAAATAACAAAAAATGTGTCACTGTCCAATGAATTATGGTGCGCACTGTATCTACTACTAAATATGAAATAAATATACAATCCTACCATTGGTTTTACACATAGAGATGTCCCTTTCAAGATTCCTTCTGAAACCTCCACACATGAAACCCTGCATGGTGTTCAAACCTGTCTCATGCATTCTGATTTTATTCATGACTCTTTTATCCAATATAGGACATTACAGCCTTCCCACCAGGGTTTGCAATGTCTTATTGGAAGCTTTGAACCATAAATTACAGCCGGGCATAACAACATTTCAAGTTTTATTAGTTTAGTTTTAACTTAGAATGTACATTCGCTCGCCGAGGCGTAATTGTTGTTTTCCTACTACTCGTCAGCATGGCTAGAGTGCTTTTCTTACATGGATTTTGGGAGTGGGTCAGAAGAAGATACCATAGTTATCAAGATACCATAGATACCATACCATTGATTCTGTGGGAGAATATGCCTACCAACATGAGGGAGATTTTCCTCCTTGATATGCAAGTATTACAGCTTGTGATATTTCAAATATGTACGTTAGTTTTTCCACTTAGCCGCAGAGTTGTGCCATATGTTTGATATTGTTATTTTCACATTTTGAGTGCATTTCACGTACTGTAATGTAAGCGTTCATAGGTGGCTCAGTCATGCTTTATGTTTGATTTGCCCTGAAGCTAGAACATATGCCAGCATTTTCCTGATGGTGGAATATTATTTTATTGTAATCTTATCGTACATAACATAGACTATGGGATATTTGTATCTACCTGGGCTATACTTGTCATTTAGGGAATGGAAAATACTCATTGCAATTTACTGTGCATATGTGCTAGATCAGAGGTGTCAAACTCGTTCCATCGAGGGCCGAGTGTATGCAAGTTTTTGTTCTAACCATGCTCTACACCAGCTGATTCCACTAATTAGTTCACCTCCTTGGTTGAAGAGCTGAGCTAATTAGTGAAATCAGCTGGTGTAGGGCACAGTTGGAACAAAAACCTGCATACACTCGGCCCTCGATGGAATCAGTTTGACATCCCTGTGCTAGATGAATGTAAAATTTTCCTTGATTTTCCTTGAGTGATTATAAATATGTATATGCTTTATAATGGATAAAATAATTTGTATTCATTTTATGACAGGTATTGGATAGGTTTCTGGACCCATAGATATCTGCCCCCCTATACTGATTAACCCCTTGGCGCAAATGTCAAATTTCACCTATTTAGGGGGTGCTCTGTTTAAGGCTTTATAACTCCAGGTGTGAGCATCACATAAACTTGCTAAATGGCTTAAATGAAACAAGACAGGTGTACCATTTACAATACAAACTTATATTTGTTTATTTTCATAATTTAAGTCAAAATAAAGTGCCACAAATGCAAAGAAACTTTGGAAAAAAAAAAAATTTAAAATTGTTTTTTTTATTTTGCTGAGAGCTACATAAGTGAAATCGGTAATATATATACATTTCCTGGATCATAAACTCCATGTCCACAAGTTTTGCTAAATCTGAGGATGATATGCAGAACTACTAAAGGTCTATGATGTGAAATATAGCAGTGTACCCTGTTGTCCATTAGTGTCTCCAACTCTATCCAAATGGATAAATTGTGCACTGCTCTAAATAAAAAAAATTATAATATATTTAACTACAAATCAACAGTTTTGGCTCATAAAACTCACTTTTGCATAATTTTCAAGTGGGAATTACTATACTTTCATCGGTATAGGGGGGTTGATATATATATATATATATATATATATATATACACATGTCATAAAATGAATACAATTAGTTTTGTCCATTATAAAGCATATACATTTGCTCCTTCTGATGGCTTAAGATAAAAAAACATTGATATCACAGTGTTACATACACCTAAATATGTTGCCTAATCATTCACTCTTGTACAGTACCTCAATAAAACATCACTTGTTCCTGTACTCTACAGTATGTATACTTTTGTCCTGGGATTGCATTTTTCTGTATTTGTTTTTATTTTTTATTTTCCTATTCATAATGGAACTCCAAGGAAATTTTTACCTTAATCTACCACATACCAGCGCACAGTAAATTGGAATGAGCATTTGTCATGCCCTAAGAGACAAGTATATATGCCATAGCCTATATTATGTACGATAACATGAACATAAAATAGTATTCCACCATCTGCAAAATGCTGCCAAATGTTCTATCTTCAATAAACATCGGTAGCCTACATCAAATATACATTTAACGATTGCACTACAGTATGTGAAATGCACTCAAAATGCGAAAATAACAATAGGGCTATCAAACATATTGGAAAGACAGTGCTCGAGTGGAAACGCGAACATACATATGTAGCCAGCGAGACCAACGGTATTTTAGACGCAAAAATACTTACATATCGGAAAAGGGAAACTCCCCTCCGTAATGCGTATTCTATAGAGCTTGCGTAATACTAGACCGTTAAAATGAAAACTGCCATTACGCTGGGCTGTAGTAAATTGTTCAAAGCACCAAAAAAGACATGACATATACCGTTGCTAAGGTTATAATGTACTCTATTGGATAAAAAAGCCGACAATTAAACCAGAATGAACTGTAATGAATGAGACAGGCTTACAGGGCATGGGGGTATTACGCGTCGACGTTTCAGATAGTGTAATAGCGGTATAAAGTGTTGTATATTTCTGAAACTGATTGTACCAGACAATAAATGACCACTGAATTTTGAAAGGAACATCTTGATGTGTAAAACCGATGGTAGGATTGTATATTTATTTCATATTTAGTAGCATATTTTGCTAGTAGAATACATGGTAGAATGAGACAGTACTTTCACAGTTTATTTTGCATTTGAGTGAGCAGGGCTTTTCACGGCTTTTCTGGCATACGATCAGGCTATTGCTGGGTTTATCTCGTTGCTATGACGTTATTCTAATTTTATAAAATAAATAAATATATTTATGAACTCAAACATAGACGCTATTGTCCACTATGTCACACATGGGTAGGTATAGACTAGGTGGGGGGTTGCTTGTTAAATGGACTTGCTACGGGGAAATAGTGACACTTAGAAACTCCGTATTCAGCAGAAATCGTCACGAACCGTCGACTAATAAAGTTAAAACACAGAGTTTGTGATTTCCACTAATAGTTTGACTGCAGTAGCAACGAATGTTGAGCAAAAAGGTTGAGCAAAAAGGTCCCGCCGGCTTCACCTTCTACGCAAAGGAATTAAGTTGTATGTGTGAGAGGCAAACAGATAGAGGGACAGTACATGGTTTGCAGATGAAGATGCCAAACACATAACTTCATTACATAAATGCAGAAATGAGTATTGATTGATGTTGTTCATGTGGTACTAGGCTGCCCCCAAATAGTCGACTAAACCATTAGTTGATCAAAAGAACTTGGTTGACCAAAATTTGAATTAGTCGAATCGTCGCAGTGTGAAAAAACACGAGAGTGGAACTATTCATTCCGGATGTGCGCCTTGTAACGAACAACTGGTGTATATTAATTAAGGAATAGATCAATTGTATAGAATGTCTGAGAGAAAATCAAAAGTATGCGAGCCTTTCGAGCGTCTAAAGGATGAGTTAAATGTTAAAAAAAGTTAAATGTAAACTCTGCAAGCAACAATTCGCCTATCATTCAGCGCATCTTCTCAAAGGCCAGCTTCATTGTCAGCAAAACACGGAGCTCACTTCTCCCGAGCAACGTCAACAAACTTGCATTCCTCACGCATAATATGAGAAGACTGCGATCAGAGGAAAAACAGCAGTGAGTAGGCCTAATGTGACAAGGTTCGCTGGTCACAAGTAGGCTAAAACACACTTTTACATTGCTAATATAGATTATAGCCTAATTAATCTTTCGTTTGGCCTGTTGTTGATATTTCTCTTTTAAGTGTTTCAGTTTGCTGTGTTTTTTATTTATTCATTTTAAAAAGAAAATAAAAGAAAAAAAAATTTCCCATCTAGTTTTGATAAATGAAGTTGTTAAATTAGCTACATTGTTTTTGCGCTTTCGTATCACCGGACAAAAGGCTGCTTTTTAGTTAGTTATTCACTATTTTTAAGTTGTGTGTAATAAAGAGTGGAAATAAAAATAACAATGTTAAATGTCTCATTGCTTGTTGTTCCGACACATTCATTTACTGCTTTGTCTATGCCATTAATAGCTTACAGCACGGGCCATAAGCAAACAAATGCCGTTAATAGGCAGCGCAGGCCAGAAATCGCAGCCTGTGCTTGTAGCTATAATTGATATTTTAAATGCTCATAATGACGGTTTTGTATTTCTCTGTAATATAGTAAACTTACTATAGATCAGATGGAAGTCAAACCATTTTCTGCTGCTCAAAAATACATATTTAAATAATTAATTTAATTTCATATTTATGCGATGGTTAGTCGGCTATGGGTTTGAAGTGACGACTACAGGTTGTCTAAGCAAATCTTTGGTTGGGGGCAGCCCTATGTGGTACAGTGCTGCAAATGCCTTCTCGTTTCATGTGGTAACATTTTTTTATGTTAATAAAAACATATCTTTGTTTTTTTCCCATTTTTCCCCCTCATTTTTTTAGAATACACAATTGCATTCTTCAGTGCTTATTGCTGCAACCTTATTGCTGCCGCTTATCATACCACAAGCCAAGCTTGCACAGACATGAGTCTGAGGAACACAGTTCATGTGTAGCTCAACTGTAAACAGTGCCATGGTCTGGATTCAATACCAGACTGTGGGGCCCATCCACAAAACGGCGCCTGAGCAGGATAAGCCACCCAGCAGTCCACAGGATTGCTCATATGAGCTTCAGGTCAAGCTCTTACCTTTTCATCATCCCCGGTGAACAGAGCATCCCCTGGGTCTTTGTTGATGGCCTGAGCAACGCCGATGATCTCCCCATCGCTGTTCCGAATGGGCATGCACAGCAGCGACTTAGTCTTGTAGCCGGTCAACTTGTCGATCTCATCACTGAAGCGGCGGTCCTGCAACCAACCAAGAGAAAACATCTAGCAGGTGCACCCATAGCTGACCAACACCAGCTCACAATCCATAAGGACACACACATAATACCCTTACTCAAAAAAATTTCAGTTTCCAAATAATGCCAGTCAGCTATTATGTGACCTTTCATTTTCTTTTTGCATTTCAAACAAATGGTAATTCTGAACATTGCATTTACTGGAACATGCTTTAGAAAATGTCTAGGTATAGATGTTAGTAGAAAACTGGACAAATGAATTCAAGGTAATTGGTTTGAGCAAACACAAGCATTGGCTTTATGGAACCTTCCATGGTTGAGATTGATGTGAAAGTCAAAGGGCACATAATAAGTAATACTGAGCCAATTAATTCTTTAGCAATTCAGGTTTCTGGGATGCAACACTTTATGCATCCACGTTGCTCTATCCAAAAGTGGCTATTGTGGGAAAAATAATTCATCATGCCAGATAAACTACTATTTAATTCACTAAAGTGACTATTGCCTATTATGCCAACAGCTATTTCATTCTGTAACTGTTATGGCAGAGTACTGGATTGGACCCAAAAGCAAGACTCAGAGACAGACTCAAAGAAAATTCCACCAAGGAGTGTATTTATTTAGCAAGACTACCCACACAGGGCAGCAGACAGGCTACAGCGAAGTTCAGGGACAGGCAGGGGTCAGAACCGGGGAATCCATCAGAGCAGGGGATCAGGAGGGCAAAGGGTAGGAGCAGGGCTAGGACGAGGAAGGCAAGGCAGGCAGGAGAACAGGAACTGGGCTGGACGGGAACAGGCTGGACAGGCAGGAGAAGACGAACTGGACGGGTACACAGGACTGAACACAGGGTCGAGGAGCAGGTCGGGAACAGGCAGGAAACAACAAAAACGCTGGAAGGTAATCTGACAAGCACAAGGCACAGCACAAGACAATCTGGCACAGAACAAAGAAACTGGGGAGACTATATGCCAGATTACTGACGAGACAACAAGGAACAGGTGAGACGAGAACACATGAGGAAACACAATTCAGGTGCGGGGAAGTGGAGACACAAAATGGAGGGAGAGAGGGAAAACACAGAACGGAATACACATAGAAACGGAAAACAGGGAAATCGGGACAGAGGCACGGGACCTGACAGTAATCTCCTCTTACTAAGCTAGGCAACACTGAACTTGGATAAAATATCTTTTAAGAAAATGAGGATGCTGCTCTGTGGTGCTGAAGGTCCTCTTCTTACTATTTACGTTAAATCAAATGTCCCTGTACAGTTGTTAAGACACAGCTGTAGGAGGTACTGTTTTTTAATGAGATGTTTATTTATACTGTATATTTAGGATCTTTAAGCACCTTTTCAGTGAAGGGCAGAAACTCACCTAAACCAGTGTCAATGTGCAGTACCCACCCAGAGATGCACTGCAGGCATTCTATATACAACCACTCACTAGAAATAGCTGAGGTTGGGAACTACTTAGTCAATTAAACTTAGGGATCATCAGTTGTTCCTGCCACATTGGAAATTTTGCCAGGACACTGGGGGAACCACCTTCCTCATATGTTGAGATTCCTGGTCATTTTTGGTATGAATATTATCAGATGTCTGTTGACTAAACATACAAAATGTGGACAGCTATTTATTTGTGCTGTATAAAAGTGGATATTTATTTGAGTTTAACATTTTAGGTATACACCTGCATAAGTAAATTGATTAATATGGATTCTCACTTGGTCAATAACAATTCCATAATGCCTTTGTATCACCATGGCATGGCACCAGGCAGTTTGGGGAATGGTCTGCCTCTGATATTTAATGGCTAACAGTGAATTACAGCTCAATAAATTATATTAGGGACAGTGAAAGCAAAATGAACCAGAATGCAGAAAGGTGTCATTTGCAGCCCTTCAGGTTAAGGTCACTCCCAGAAGATACTGGTGGGTTTCTTTACATTTTTTGAGACAGCCTCTAGAGAGATTCTGCAAATTCAGCATTCATGGATGCCATTTCTACTCTTAATGTTGCTCTATCTTGGATAATGTCATCAATCACATGCATTGTCCATGTTTGGTCCCTAATTTTGTTTGATTTAAAATTGTAAATGACTTTCAAATGCTATAAATGTTATCTCTGCTGTATCTACATGGTCGATTTTTGGATGTGCAATTCCGTGAGATTGCAGGGAATATATGGAAAGTGTATTAAGGGATATTGATAGTGAGAGTGTCAGGAGTAAAATAATTATTCTATATGAAGAATATTTATTAAACATGAGCCCCGAAAGAAAATGATTACTGATAATTTGATTACTTTAAAAAAATAATGTCATCATCACATTTTCCTTATTGTTTTCAAAAACCCATTAAATAGGCGATAATGGAGAGGGGGTTGTAGCTGAAATGGACAAGGACCACTGGTCAGTAGCCTATCACTAAGGGCGCTGGAGAGCAACGGACCAGTGTACACGGACCACTCCAAGTGGTCCGCGAGTGGTCCATGGACAGACCTACTGGTCCATGGACCAGTAATACATTTTATATAGCGCTTTTCACTTTACAGAGAAAATCTCAAAGTGCTTTACAAAGGCAAATACTGTAAACAGAGAAACGGACAGAGCATCAAATTGCTAAAAACATTTTTTTAATAAATAAAATAATAATAATAATAATAATAAACTAGATTAACAATTCCTAAAGAAATTGTAGGTGTAGTTGCTTCACAAATATCAATGGCTGGAAATGGCATAGAAAGGTAATATGGTATAGTGTGAGGTGGAAGGTTAAAACGTGGAAATGGTATGAACTGTTAATGCGGGATCTAGTGAAGGTGAAAGTGTTAAAATATGGTGATGTAGCCTATTTTGTTGTAAGTAGTCTAAAGTAAAGTAATGAATTGTGATAAAAGCACAAAAAGGTAATGTCAAATCATCTGGGATAGTATTGTTGGGTCATAACAGTGTTGTAGAGGAAGCCATTGTGAATGCCCAATTTACTGCATCCTGTATACTAGCATACTGCTTACTGTATACTAGCATACTGCTTACTGTCTATACTGCAGTGACATGCAGTATGTGAAATATCCTCCATATAAACCTGGACATAAGTAGCCTAGGCTATATCAGTTTCCTTTACACTCTTTGGCTATATCATCTGGGGATATTGAGAACACTCAATTTGGCCACGCAGGTAAGGCTAGCCTAATTTAACAGCTTTTCAAAAAAAAAAAGTATACTCAACTGGCATACTCAAATAGTAGTGTGTGCTGATTCGGACTATTCGGACACAGTCGTAGTTGTGTTTGTAGAAAAATATGGGTTCATACAATTTTTGCCTAGGTTTTAACCAAATGCTCATCTACTGATTTGTCCACTTTATTAAACGAAACAAAGTTCTTATTTTTGAATAAACGACTTCATAACACGTATGCAGATGCGTTTTTTTTGTGTTGCTAATTAGAACTAGTTGAATTAGAACTCACTCTGAGGTGATGAGCTGCAAACACGCTTAATATACACACAGGTGAAACTGGTTCCAACTAAATTAGCAACACAAAAGACAGGTAGCTGGCCCAACTACAGCGAGCAAGCTACGGACTAACTGCAAACAATTCAAAATAAACTAAGCTACCGAGTGACTCCAATCTGTTCAATTAACTAACAACAGCTGAAAGCAATGAAAAAAGATACGCTTATCTGAGTCTGAGTGTAGTCTAGACGATCCACGACGCAGCAATTACACTCTGTTACCGAAGCGTGACTTCAAAACCGAAGTACGTAGGCTACCGAACCGTGACTTTTGTGTACCGTTACACGCCTAATATTTATATATAAATATTTTCCCAAAATAAATCAGAGATACCCTCAATTAAAAAACTTTACAGACATCCAAAAACTCCCCATCCTCTTAGTAGAGGAGAGGACGTGCTGTGACCTGGCAGCACAATATATACCTGCCTGCCATCGTCTTAGGGACAGTGAGTGACAGAGATCATTATAAACCAATTTTAATTTTTTATATTTATTATATTCCCTTTATAAGATCATATGTGTCGTTCTCATCATCATTATTATCATTTCTATTGATAATTATTATTATTTTTAATTGTACTTTATTATTTTACATTATTGTTATTTCTAAATCCATAATCAAAGAAAAGTTCTTGTTTTCATGTATGGTTACTGTTCACTCATTTCTAGTCTTTGCTGTTTTGTATTGTTCAGAGTTGTATGTATGTCTTCGACTGTTTTAATGCAGTATGCTTTGACAATACAGATTCAATGTCTTGTCATGCCAATAAAGCGAATTGAATTGAGTCCACAGTAAGAGAAAATATGTGTGAAACGTCACTACAATGCTCGTGCGTCGCCGTGCGCGTCTGAGACGAACACGTGATAAATCAAATCAAATCCAAATTTTATTTATAGAGCACATTTCAGGCAGAAAGCAACTCAATGTGCTTTACACAAGCAAATTACACAGAAACCATACAAAAAAGAAGATAAAAGTAACATAAGTACATTAAAATCAAAGTAAAACAATTAAAAAATGTTCTTAATCAAAAGCTGCACTGAAGAGATATGTTTTCAGTTTTTTCTTAAAACTCTGTACTGATTCCGTTTTTCTAAGGTCGACTGGCAGATTATTCCAAAGAAAGGGTGCGTAAAAACTAAAAGCTGCTTGCCCTACAGTTTTGGTTCTGACTTTTGGAATCATTAAAAGACCTGTGCCAGATGATCTAAGGGATCTAATAGGCTCATAATCTAAGAGCATATCACGTAAATACTGTGGTGGTAGGCCATTAAGAGATTTGTAAACCAATAAAATTATTTTAAAATCAATTCTGGACCTAACAGGTAGCCAGTGTAATGACTTTAAGACAGGTTTAATATGTTCATTCTTTTTTGTCTTTGTTAAAACTCGTGCTGCTGCATTTTGAATTAGCTGCAGACGACCAATCATTTTCTTTGAAAGACCTGAGAAAAGGGCATTACAATAATCTAGTCTGCTTGAAATAAAAGCATGCACAAGTTTCTCTGCATCGGCCTGTGAAACGAAGCTCCGCACTTTAGCAATGTTTTTTAAATGATAGAAGGCTTCATCACATTTCTTATATGAGCCTCAAAGTTAAGGTCAGAGTCTAGGATTACTCCTAAGTTTCTTACTTGCACCTTGTTATTAAGGGAAAAAGAGTCTAGATAGCTGCAGAGTTTTACTCTCTGAGCCTTTGCACCAAGGACTAAAATATCAGTTTTATCTCCATTTAGTTTTAAAAAGCTGTGGGACATCCATAAACTTACATCTTCCAGACAATGGATCAAAGAACTAAGAGGACTGAAGTCATCAAGTGATGAAGAAATATACAGTTGAGTATCATCAGCGTACTTGTGAAAATTTATGTTATGCTTCCTAATAACATCCCCTAGAGGAAGCATATACAAATTAAACAATAAAGGCCCAAGAATGGACCCCTGGGGGACCCCACATGATAACTCAAATTGGTTTGACATATGACTTCCCAGGGCAACATAAAAACTTCTCCCAGTCAGATATGACCTAAACCAGTTTAGAACCAGGCCTGAGAGGCCAACCCATTTCTCAAATCTGTCAAGAAGAATGTGGTGGTCAACCATATCAAACGCAGCACTCAGTTCCAACAGCACCAAGATAGAAAGCTTGTTTGAGTCTATGTTTATTCTTAAGTCATTGACCACCCTAACCAATGCAGTTTCTGTGCTATGGTGCGCACAAAACCCAGATTGGAATTTGTCGTAAATACAGTGCATGTTCAAAAAGTCATTTATTTGCTTTTCTTTAATAATGGCCTAACCATGGCGGTTTTGAGTGAGCTAGGAAAAGTACCAGTTTGTAAAGAGTAATTTACTATAGTGAGCACATCCCTCAGAGAGACAGTTAAAAACAGTTTTAAAAAAGGTTGTGGGAATAGGATCAAGGGGACAGGTTGAAGACCTCAAAAGGGATAAAACGTTGCTAATCATTTTTGAGTCAACTATGGCAAAATGTGTCATATGGCTATCAGAAGTACCCCCACATAATGATGATAAGAACTCAACATTTGTTTGTGTTGTTTTAGAGATGTTTACTCTAATGTCTGCAATCTTGTCATTAAAGCATGCCACAAATTCATTACACTTGGCAGTAGAAAGAAGTTCGGGGAGCCCATTTCTCCTACGTGCTCAATATCGCCATCTAGTGTTCTGAAACTACATAGTATACCTTTAAGTTTGTATTTAAGGGCGGATAACCTAGGCCTATATATCCATACCAGCATAAGAACCCGACGTTTGCACATCACAATACTTTTGTTTTACTTTATTTGTTTATGTATTATTGCAGTAGCCTATTCAATATTAATTTGCCATGTGAGATTCTACATCGTCGAAGCAGTAATTATTGCGCGATCTTTGTACATGCACTGGTTATGATCAGACTGTCCACGGACCACTAGGCCTGTACACGGACCAGTGGTCCGTGATGCTCCACCCTATTGCGCTAGACCAGTGGTCCGTAGACAGACCACGGAATGAGGTACACTCCCGATGCGCGCTAGTCTAATGAATGATAACTGGTGGATGACAAGGCTACAAATAGCCTAATGTTTTATTATGACACAGGTTCCATCTTTATTGTCTACATATTTCCTACTTGAAGCAAATACTGTCAAAGTGACATAGACAACAAATGCTTCTTAGGGTAATCAATAACAATGGATAGCATATAGCCTACAATGGATTTTTAAAATGGAAATCTAGGTCAACCAATAAGTGTGTCCACGGACCACTAGGTCTGCTCTCAGTATAGTGCCCCATAGTAACGGCGATACAGAATGTTAAATGTCTGAGTATTAACCGCTACAGTACGATGATAGCTAGGCTACTAAAACGTCTATAGGCTAGTGGCTACACACGGACCACTAAGTCTGTCCATGGACCACTCGCACACTGAATGTACTGAGTTGAAAATCCTTCTCTATCTGCGTCTGTTAAAATTGATGGAGGCTTTATTATTATTATTATTTTATTTTTTGTAGCACTTTGATTCTGTCTGTTTCTCTGTTTGCTGTATTTGCCTTTGTAAAGCACTTTGAGATGTTCTCTGTTAAATGAAAAGCGCTATGTAATACTGGTCCACGGCCCACTAAGTCTGTCCAATAACCAGGAGGTCTGTCCATGGATCACTCGCAGAGCACTCGGAGTGGTCCGTTGCTCTCTATTGCCTCTGCTGGTAGTGAACAGTGGTCCGCGGACCACACTGGTCCGTTTATAAGGACGACTGTTCACTTCAGACGGTAAAACAGATCAATCCATGGCTGCGTCCCAATCCAGTTTTTGCTCCACCCTCGTAAACTTCACTTGCAAACTTCACTTGGGGGAATCCCTTTTGAGACCAGGATGTACCCTCGGTCTCCATTTTAAGTATGAGTCCAATCCGTTAGAAAGCCAAGTGAAGTTTGTGACATAGCCCCTTCACCCTCAACTTTTCCCAAGTGAACGAGTCTGCAAAAGAGCAGACTCGGCAAGCTCATATTACCCACAATTCACATCGATTATCAGTGATAATCACGTTAATGTTTATCGCGGTATTATACATACAGAATGGAAAAGACGGTGTTTAGGCTAATAAATACAGGTTAGTCTAGTAGTTTGCTATTTTGTATTTCATAGTTTAGCAAATTGCGTTACACAGCAACAGAGTAGCGTACTGTGGAATGTAGGCCTACCAGATTCTCTGTAGTTAATCTTGCTTTTAAATGCATTATTAGGCTACTCGTGTCTCAATATTTTTCAGTAGACTATAATTTGCCAGTTAACCTAACAATTGAATTTCTCAATAACCAATACGAATAGGTAAATAAACGTGTGCAGCATTTTACTATATTCACATTTGTGCTGAAGCAAAATGGGTTAATAGCCTATGTCATGCGAAGTGATCAATGAACAGCACATATTTTGGTAAATTCGTTTTTCTAGCTTGAAAGCATGCATTGCGTTCAATGCTGGTTCCAGCAATTTAAGAGGTTTTCCTCTTTAGATGTATGATTTCTAATGTTTAAATCGTTTTGACTAAATCGAGTGCCGTCTTAAATTAATGACATTCTTTAAGGTGATGAGGAGAAAACGCAGTGCAAATGTGCAACTCAGAGAAAACGTTCGGATTTTTTTGCCAGTAATTATTCAGAATTATTGCCACCCTTATTACACAATCTCACGATAGTTATCTCTTTTGTCATTGTCATTTGTTAATCATTATACAAATTGTTCTTGATTAGTCAGGGAATTTGTTTGATTGACATAAGCAAGCAAAATAAACGGAAACAGGTTGAGAATATGAATATGTACAGTTTAAATGCTTTATTCCAGCGTACGGGCTTGTCCTACATATTTATTCCCCATACACTGGAATAAAGCATTATTTAAACCGAACATATGCTCAACCTGTTTCCGTTTTTTTTTTTTTTTTCTTGCTTATGGCAATCAAACAAATTCCCTGAATAATCAAGAACAATTATGTAGCCTATAATTATTAACAAATGACAATGACAAAGAGATAACTAACGTGAGATTGTTTAATAAGGGTGGCAATAATTCTGAATAATTACTGGCAAAAAAAATCCCAACGTTTTCTCTGAGTTGCACGTTTGCATTGCGTTTTCTCCTCATCACGTTAAAGAATGTAATTAATTTAAGACGGCACTCGATTTAGTCAAAACGATTTAAACATTAGAAAGCATACATTTAAAAAGGAAAACTTCTTAAATTGCTAGAACCAGCATTGAACGCAATGCATGCTTTCAAGCTAGAAAAACGAATTTACCAAAATATGTGCTGTTCATTGATCACTTAGCATGACATAGGCTATTAACCCATTTTGCGTCAGCACAAATGTGAATATAATAAAATGCTGCGCACGTTTATTTACCTATTCGTCTTGGTTATTGAGAAATTCAATTGTTAGGCTAACAGGCAAATTATAGCCTACTGAAAAATATTGAGACGAGTAGCCTAATAATATGTTTAAAAGCAAGATTAACTAGATAGCCTGGTAGGCCTACATTCCACAGTACGCTGCTCTGTTGCTGCGTAACGCAATTTGCTAAACTATGAAATACAAAATAGCAAACTACTAGATTAACCTGTATTCATTAGCCTAAACACCGTCTTTTCCATTCTGTATGTATAATACCGCGATAAACATTAACGTGATTATCACTGAACAGGACGTTCGATGTGAGTTGTGGGTAATATGAGCTTGCCGAGTCTGCTCTTTTGCAGACTCGTTCACTTGGGAAAAGTTGAGGGTGAAGGGGCTATGTCACAAACTTCACTTGGCTTTCTTACGGATTGGACTCACACTTAAATTGGAGACCGAGGGTACATCCGTATAGATGCGGTGAAGTGCGTCTCAATTCAAATAACCCGCTCCGCCCTCGCTCCCTCCCACTCGCTAAATGCAAGTGTATACTCCTGTTTTATTGGTATGTGCGTCACATCCTCCCAAGTGAAGTTTGCAAGTTAAGTTTACGAGGGTGGAGCAAAAACTGGATTGGGACGCAGCCCATATATTTATGTGACATGTAATAATAATAATAATAATAAAACTTAAGGCTTTTAAAAAGTGCTACATTTGGTGCCTCTCTGATCTGTCTGGGTAAGCTATTCCATAGTGTGGGGGCATAGAAATAAAAATAAGCTTCTCCACTTCTTTTATAATTTACTTTTGGAATGCATAACAAGTTATCACCAGAAGATCTGAGGGCACATATGGCCTGATATCTATTCAGCAGGTCAGATATGTAAAGTGGTGCTAAACCAGTCAGAGCTTTAAAAACAAGTAAAATAATTTTTAAATCAATTCTAAATTTCATGGGCAGCCAATGCAGAGATGCAAGTACAGGTGTGATATGAGCTCTCTTCTTGGTTCGTGTCAAGATTATTGCAGCTGAGTTTTTCACAAGTTGTAGCTGCTCTATGTATTTTTTTGGAAGACCAGAGAAGAGAGCATTACAGTAGTCTAATCTACTTGTAACAAATGCATGTATTAACCGTTCAGCATCAGCTTGCGTGAGGAAAGGCCTTATTTTAGTAACATTTCGCAAATGGAAAAAGGCTAACATTTCTTATATGTGGCAGAAAGCTTAGGTCAGCATCCAAGATTACACCTAGATTCTTAACTTGAGGTTTATTGTTTGACACTAGAGGTCCTAGGTTCTTAGATAATCTTTCTCTCTGGGCCTTAGATCCAATGATAATTATCTCAGTCTTATCCTGATTCAACTGAAGAAAATTCTGAGACATCCAGATATTAATATCCTTTAAACAGTTTTCTAAGGAACTGATTGGGCTTTCATCCTCAGGCAATACAGAAATATACAGCTGTGTATCATCAGCATAGCTATGAAAATTAACTCCATGGTTACTGATGATTTTACCAAGTGGAAGCATGTATAAAGAAAAGAGCAATGAGCCAATGATAGAACCCTGAGGAATCCCACAGTTACCTCTACTAATAATGATAACGTTAGCCTCCTTATTTTTGCTTATGACCGCAATTGACTTTAGACGAACGACTTTTCACTTCAGACGGTAAATCGAATAAATCTGTAGGTTATATTAGCCTGTTTATTTAGGCTACTTCACATGTAATGATACATAGTAGTTCTATCCATGGACCACTCGGAGTGGTCCGTGTACACTGGTCCGTTGCTCTCTAGCGCCTCTATTGGTAGTAACGAGTGGTCCGTGTACACTGGTCCGTTGCTCTCTAGCGTCCGTGTACGGCTACAACTGCTGGTCCAATAATGGGAGAATCAGCATTGTAGTAATGGATTTATATTCCTCGCACACAAATACCTGCAGCTGCATCTGCAGTCAGAGTGTGCCATTTCATATTTAAAGTACCCCATTATTTAATCTTTCAACATTTTGTAAGGAACATCTGTTGCGTGTCTGTATAAACCAGGGAACATGACGCATTCCTACTAAATAGATCTTAACACACAAGTCACCCTATATTCCAACGTGTGTGGATATTCGAGGCACCTCGCCATGCAAAGCACGAATGAGCAGACGTGTAGCCTAGGCTAATCTACAAGACTGGCCAGATAATCGAACATTCAGAAATTTTAGTCGAAATAAAATTGAGCTATTGGACAATGCAATGGAGAGTCGCGTTTGCGCACATAGCCTATACCATACTTCAAATACCTAGTGGGTGATTCACGAATCACGATACACCTTAAGTAGCCTACTGTTCATCTTCACACTAAGGAACTTTCACGAATTAATATAATATTACATCCAATAGCCTACTATAAAATTATAGACTCGTGCCTTTAATACGGTCCGCCTTTAACAACCGTATTGCATTCCCAATCTTGAGAGGTTTGCTAATTAGGAAGTCTATTGAACGGAAATAAACTTTCTCCTTTACTGTGATAATTGAATGATGGTTTCATGTATGTACAAAGAATTTCAAACGTAAGCTGAAATTGGTGGCCTGCAAAGTGTCATTTCATTGTAGTGAACAACCCTAGGCTATATGACATATGCAGCTGTACTCTGACTGACATACTTCTCTCACTTGTGGGTTACCTACATTCTAAACACACTTATCTGGGTTGCATGTAGGCTACTACTTCTACAGCTGCTTCTAACATTAAATTATAATAACAAAAACAATAATAATAATGATAATAACATAATGAGCTACCAGTATGAGGAGCAGGTGCTTCAAAAAAAATTATACAGTAGTAATGAAAATTGTACGTCCCATCGCTGTATTATTGCGGAAAACGTTATATAACCAAACACACCTGATAAGCATCGGGGATATTAATAGTCTCTCCGTGTTCAGCAACGTATCCAATAATTCCTTTTCCCCATGGCACCTGTACCTCGCCCGAGTTACTCAAAGAAGGCAATAATGTAGTGCCCGCGTGGACATCAAAGAATTTTGACACCAAAGTCTTCTTGTTAGCTGTGCCCTCCACTAAAAACAACGAACAGCGGTCTGCGTCCACCATAATACAAACAAACACGAGGATTTTATAGCTGAGGCTAGTCAAATCCAAGTCGTTAGATATATCTTTTACTAGCTCCAGGAAAAACTCCCTTTCGTTGTGTTCTTTAAGATAATATTTGAAATCTACGGCCGTGGATGGGTACTGTGGTATGTTAACTCTGGATTCCAGGAGAGCGCTTAAAATATGAGTAGTAGTTGGTGGAAGGGAGCTGGCTTTTCGCAACAAAGCTCTTCTCCTCATGCTTGTCAAAGGCTCTTGTGCCCTGGAATTTACGTGTTCATCATATGTCCTATTCGCGTTAATTGCCTTGGACCTTGCAAATGTTTTCCTCAGTTCTTTCTGCGAGGCTCGTCTCTGCAAACCGTCACCCTTACTCGCCCAGCTATCTTTGCTGCCATGGGACTTCTCCGGATGCGCGGCGGCGTTCGCTGGAGTTTTGTTTGCCTGGTGATTCTTGAGCCATTTCTCGACCATGCTGTGTTTTCCTTTCCTGTTGAGATAGTCTTCAAATAGTTCAGGATGTTTGTCAAGAAAACTTTCTACATCAGAAAAGTCCATACTTGGAACTGCCATGTCTGCAATTTCGACGGTCCCCAACGAACCAAACTACTGTGCTCGCACGGTAAATTAACATTTAAAATGGAAAGCAGGTGAATAACAGGGTATTGAAAATGATTCAGGAAAAAACATTCAAACAATCCATTTAGACATCACTTCATAATCTTGAAGTCATACAATTATAACATATATGTAGAGTGTATACTGCTGTAATTCTACAGAGAAGCAACGTAGCCATTGTAATTTCCATCTTATCCACACCACATACTTTGTTGATTCTCAAATCCAATCTTTGGTGTATGAGCAATTGACAGTCCACTGCTCACTTCGAAGTTGCACCGCTTCATGTAGGCTACGGTTACTGCGCAGCTGGACCAGTGAGGAAGCGAGAGTGAGTCCTCCCTAGAACACTAGTGACGTTGGCTTTCACTGTAGGTTAGCTTTTCACACGCTCACCTTCGTCATTTCAACATTTATTCGCAGCTTACTGGACAGTTCTGGAGCCAGGCACTACTGGCAGCAGGACTATAAATAGGTTTTGTTGTAGGCTCTACAGTGTGTTTAGAGACATAGCCTACAGTTCCAGATCATGGAATACTTCGTGCATAATAAATGTAACGAGATGCCTGCTACCTTAGAAACATCGGTCACATCAGATTTTTTGAGACTATTTAACTAAGCGCTATATTGTGCATTTTTAATGCATTTCTAAGTATGGATGCCACATATAATACTATATTTGTAGGGTCACGTGCGATTTAATTCTAGTAGTAGGCCAGTCTTGTGCATTAGCAGCTGTGCAAGCGATTTGTATTTGTCTTTGCCACATCACCTGTTAATATTGTAGGCTATCTGTCGTTATGAACCTTGATTGGCCTCTATGATGTGTTGGATATTGTAATATATGATTTAAAAAATAATTTTAAAACTTAGAGAACCGTGGCGATTACCCCAAAAACATTCCAAACGGTAGATTTAATATTTTACAGCATAATCACCACCACCTATTATGCATCAATTTAATTAATCGACCAACAATACCAAATAACGTATTACATGTGTATTTAGGCTATATAAATAAATATATTGCTATAGCTCGTATATAGACGTGAATTATACCCTGAAGGTTATGTCAACCGTGAAATCAGATAATCCGCTCTGGGCCTTTTTTTTTTTTTTTTTTTTTGAAGGAGCAGATTACAGTGGCCTCTGCCGGTGGTTCATGGTGATCTCAAGAGTAGACCAGAGCTCGATGGTCGCTGGTTCGAACATGCTTTTATTCCTTTTAAAACAAAACTGTTTTGGCCCCCGCAATCTTTGGGAATGCAGTGAATGTCTGGTGTGTTTTTAACTGACATGATTTTTGTTGTTATATAGTTTGAATAGGCGTAGAAGTTAACCATGGTTTTATAAGTCAGGAAAATGGGATTTGAATGAGCGTATGAATTGTGATGAGGGATGTTATTCCCATGATGTCAGCAGGTGTTAACTCGAATTTTAAGCTTGTTCTAGGATTCTTTAAAATAGGATTCTAGGGTTCTTATTTCATCCACCATTGAAATTGCCTACATAGCTTTTCAAAATCATGAATTTGAAAATAAAAAGCTATATGATCTCTTGTCAAGTCTCATGTTTTACCTGAGCCTCAAACCATCACTCTGCTGCCAGATATGCAGTAGATATGGATGGATCATTTTAAGGGTTGTTTCTCCTGACAAATTTTACTATTGATCTCTATGGAAAAATAAGTCAGGAGAAGAAACCCTTCAAATTAGCCATCCATATCTACTGCATATCTGGCAGCAGAGTAATGGTTTAAGGCTTGTTTGATACGTCAGACCCTTGATAACTTAGAGCCATTTAGCCAACCATGTGTTCCATACTGTTCCAGTGTAATTTACAGCTAATTCTAGTCCCACCCCCCAATTCCCATAGAGATCCATTCAAATGCAGAGAAGTTATAGTATCGCTTGTAGGAGTACCAGAAAATAAGTCTTTTGATATTGTTGGGTCACAGACATCAGGAAGTTATGACATGCAAAGGATATGTGACCAAATATCAAAAATTATTACTTTATTCTACATTAAACTGTCCAATATTTTATATCCTCAAATTAAAGCTGACAGTCTGCACTTTCAAACTCAAAGTGCTAGAGTACAGAACCAAAATAACAAAAAATGTGTCACTGTGCAATGAATTATGGTGTTCACTGTATATACAAAATATCAGAAACACTTACAAAAACGGAATATCTAGTAACTAATAACGAGTAGGCCCACCCTTTGCCTTCTAGGAATGCTGTCAAACAATTTCTGAACTGTGTGTAGTGGGATATTGGCCATTGTTCAAGAAGGACAGTCTCCGGTTCTTTGAGGGATGAAGGAGGTGGAAATCTAGTTCACACTCTTCGCTTCAGAACTTCCCATAAAGGTTCGATTATGTTTAGATCTGGCGATTGTGCATGCTATGGAAGGCATTTGACGTCATCCTTGTGTTCTTGGAACCATTCTTTAATGTTATTAGCAGTGTGTATGGGGGTGTTATCATGTTGAAATATAGGGACATCCTGAGGGAAGTGTTTGCACCATAGGGTGCACCTGGTCTTGTAAAATTGTTTCATATTGTTTTCCCATTACACGTCCATGGAAAGTAATCATTGGACCCAACAAGTCCCATAATACGGCTGCCCATACTATTACAGAACCACCACCATACTTAACAGTTGGCTTTCTCCAAACATAAACCTGCCCAGATGTATTAAAAAGAGTAAAAGATGACTCATCAGACCATATCACTTTTCTCCATTGCTCAGGGGTCCAGGTTTTGTGTTCTTTACACCATGTTGTGCGTTTTTGTGCATTAGCCTTGGATACAAATGGTTTCCGAATGGCGGCCCTGCCATAAATAGCAGCTTTGTGAAGCTCACGACATACTGTTTTTGTTTAGACTAGTTCAGATTCTAGTTCTGTGGTTATTAACAACTATCCTATGAAGTCTCCGTCTGTCCCTGTCGGAGAGCTTTGAAATGCCCCCACAGCATAACAGAGCCACAGGACCCCCTCACTGTAGGGGTCTTTCCTTTAATTTGTCACGTCTGTACATATATATTTATATTGCGATAATGTAAACTTAAATAAAAAATAAAAAAACTAAATCTTATGAAAACTAGGACTATTTTCCAGGACAGTCAAAAACAAAGAACAAATATTTTGCCAAATACAAAAATGAGTTGCGTAAAGTATACATGTCCCCACCAGGGGGAACTATTCTCCACAATTAGGATGTCACATCATAATTATGTAGCGAACAACTTAGAATTCTGGTCTATAGGCTAGTCTATTCCGTGGATTAGTGGAATACACTAAATATCTTAAAAATCTTCACTCAGGTATGATTGTCGTCTGGCGGAGTTTTGGTTTGTATCCGGGGAAAAGTGAGTTAAGGCAAATCGCAAAAAAAACGTAAATCTATGTTTATATGTATTGTACATGACATTATTTGATAATACTTGCATGACTGAAAAAATAGCTACAAGAACACAGTACTTAATTTTGACCAATTTAAGATCGCGGATGTATTTTACTCCACTCCCATCGACAGTGATTTAATGGAAGACATAAGGGCATTCATCTGTCCTGGTTTAACACAACGTGTTACGTATACAGAAAGCGTTTCCATGTAATAACATTCCCTGATAACAAAGAAATGTTCCGGCTACATGATGTATCGAGAGAGGGCAGCGGCTGTGTGGCTACATTTTAATTAGGATAAATGCGGCCTTAGCCTTAGGAAACACCAACTGCACTCCCCTAACCAAAAAACAGGTTATTGTAGTGCTAGTAAGTACCAAGCTAATTCAGGTACTGCACGTTAGCGATATATATTCCTTAATTTCTTTCTATTCTCCCTATTCTTTCTATTTTTGTAATCACAGATTCATATGCAAAACTACAAATAGTTCAAACATGGAGGAACAAGTAGAAAATGTTATGATTTTAATCAGTGCAATTACAGATGGTTAGTCATATTCCCATGGCATTGACACTTAGGACACTTTCGCCATTTCAAGTCATTCAATTTCATCATTGTCTTATGCAAGGGTTCTAAATTCCAATTATTCATTTCCACAGGCACCAACCAGATGAAATTCCGGTGAAACTTATGGTTATTGCAAGATTATGTAGTCAGTCATGCAAGCACATACAAAAAAACAAGTTACAGTTTCAATCAGATTTAATGATAGAGTCCTTCAGATACACAGCAATCAGTGTTCTTAGCTAATCTTCAACAAATACCTTCTGGAATACTCAACCACCAGTAGTGACCAATTTCATACACCTGTGAAACCAGGGGATACACTTACTCATTCAACATGAAGACAACTGAGGACCTGCAATAACCACCCTAAATTCTTAGTTTGGACAGATGCAAGGCATGACATACAATTTTTTAAAAGTCTTCACTTTCTGAAACGATCAAAACCTTTTTTGTGCATTTTTTTCTTAAAATAATTTTACAATAACATCACATGAGCTTACTTTACATATAAGTTAAATTAAGATTAGCATAGTCTAAGATGTTGCAGACTTCAAATATGCGATTAGATCACCACGTTCCCCTTTCTTCTTGATGCCGGCAAAGATCATCTTTGTGCCAGGAATGTATTTTTTGGGGTTCTCCAAGTACTCCATAAGTGTGGCGTCTCCCCATACGATACCTACAATAAACGGTAAAAAGAACTCGGAAGTTTATAGAATTTCGTTTTTTATAATGAACCAAATTTATACATAATGAGCTCGAACTAGAAACGCGTCTCGAATAGCAAGTTAAGTTACCTTTGCTCTTGTTAGCATCAGTGTAGGAAAAGCCTGAAGCCTGGCCCGTCTTGCGTCCGAACAGACCCCAAAGGTTTGGACCAACCTTGTGCTTTCCACCTTCCTCGACTGTGTGACACTGTGCACACTTCTGGACAAACACCTTCTTTCCTTTTGCAACGTCACCCATTTTTCCTGGAAATATTAATTACAAAATATCTGCCTGAAGTAAGGTTACACAAATCAAATTATCCCGCAAAACTGACAGTATTTCCTCCTCCGAAGTAGTATAACCCGCAGGCAATTACCACGTAGTTAAACGTGTGAGTTTGATGAATTACAGAATGGTCGAGTCGCACGTTATCCCGCGCAACTTAACTTTAGTTAAAATGAGCCAGGTAGGATAATTCACTCGAATAGCTACACTTGAACAAACCTTCCTAGAATAAAACGCCTAACGTTAGCTAAGCAGGTAGCTAGCCAGTTACGCTACTATCGTTCCGAGTGGAGGCAATGCCGGTTGTCAGAAGTTCTGACAGAACTAAGGTCATGCAAGGACAGTGGGACACACTCCTGACTTCCGTTTTCATAAGGCGGCCTGCCTATGAGATCAGTTCGCCGTCCTGCTAATGTCATATGTAATAATGAACGTAATCTTTAATTGCAGTACAAATTATAAATACAAAGTAATCTTTAACGGGATAGCAAGCGTGTGTGGCAATCAAGGGACTAGCTAACGTTAAAGCCGAATTTCATGGCAACCATGAATTTTCATATCAATTGTAACGTTACGTTATAGATAACGTTAACTTACGTGATACTGCGAGGTTAAATTAAATCACACGAGAGCCAGCGTTCTTCTTAACGTTAAACCAAATACCAGTCTAGATAAACTGTTGTTAGTTATCCAACGTTGGCTAACGTTACGTTACACTCCTGAACTAGCGTTTTCCTTTAAACCACGATTCAGTCAGCACCGGTGAATGTTGGCTAGCTAAGTACATCATCTTAAAATGGAACAACCTAGCTCAGAAATACTTGATGTTGATGGTTGGAATACAAAATAAATCTTACCTTTTTAATAAACGGGATTGTCTTTTAACCAATTTTACTAGCCAGCTAACTTACTTCAGCTGATACCCTCTCCCAACAGCCTGAAATACGAATCTTCGTGCGCATAAGAAGGTCAAGTAATGCACAGGCACCGGTAAAATACGTCACAATCAGGCGGTACCTAATCACGTGCTCAATGTCATCATGACGAATAACGTTAATGCAGTCGGAGAGGAGTCACATCAGTTCAGTGGGTGAGGCCAGTTCTGCCTTATAGGGACAAAGCGGACATGTCCTCAAAAAGGTCACTGCAAAGGCACCTACGTTTGTGTTCATTGGCACCTATTCAAAGACCACCTAGTACGACGCATCGGTACAACGTAGTCTCCTCCGTACGTTGACAGCTCGTTGTAAACAAGCGAACTAGCAACTTGGCTATGTGTCACCAATATAGCCTACCATTTACAGTTTTCACATAGATTGTTTGCCATGGCCTATCATAACATGCCTCTCTCGGCTTAAATTAGGCTTCACGTTTGCGGACCAGACGCTCTTGGTTTGCAAACGTAAATTATTTGCAAACTAAGGTTGCAGAAATTGTTCTGGCAATTTCTGGAAATTAATTAGATATCTATTAAATCATGCTACACTGAATCAATACCATTCCGGTGTAGTATTTTTACTATCTTGTCAGAAGATTTGCCCGAATTTCCAGAGCGACTACAGTGTTGTGAAAAGGAAAATACACCCTCTTTAAATACTACGGTGTTACATATGACATAACTAACCCTCATCTAGTCCTCACCAAGTCAATTCATCTAACAGTAGATGAATAGAAAATAATAAAATAACTTTCTTTTTCCAGGCAGGTGAAGTAACCAGCATACAATAAATTAAATAAACAATTCACATAGAGGTTCCTAAATTATATTTGGCTACTATTATGACAAATTAGAAATTAAAAATTGTATTAAAAAAATTCTACCAAGAACATCCATACAAAAATTGGGACTATTACGCTAAAATACATATTGGACTATGCTAAATCAGGACACTAACATCAAGGTGTGCTGCGTCATTGAGGAGGCGAGCAGATGTTGGCACAAAGCTGTTGAGTGCACTTTCCTTGTTTTAAAGGATTTTAGTCTCCCTGATGAAAATACCTCAAACATGATTTAGGGGGTAGGACCATTATAATTTCTCCTTTCTTGACTGTCTGCAAATAGGCTATTAAAAGTATAAAGGTATTAAAATAATCTTGAGATGTGCCTCAGTCAAACAGTATTAGCAAACAATTGTGTGCAAACTTGCTATACAGGCAATTAAAACATGATAAGGCTGGGTGTTTGTCACAGAAAATATTGAGTAAAGTCATGGAGAAAACTGAAAAAAGCAGCAGAAATCACAGAATGTTTTATAAAACATTAATTTATTCATTATTATTTAATAGATTATTAAATTAATGAATCATGTGAGTACAAGCATTTATAGGCTGGTGCATTTTATCATTTCTATGAAAGTGCATGCTTTTAAACAGAATGTTGTTAGAAAGAAAGCATGCTCAAATTGCATTACTAAATGAATAAAACAGGGTTATCATGTGTCCGTTTTTATTTCTTTAAAGTTTGTTTTGGTACAAAAGGTTGTAGCTTACAATGCGAGGTTTGAGTCTTTATGGAGCATCTGTTGTCATATGGTTAAAATACTTAGATGTAAACAAATCACACTGTAGGCTAGGCCTACGTTAAAGCTGGAGTACGCAACCTTTTTTTATTTTTTTTATTTCGGGGAAGGGTCATGCTTAGTAGTTCTGTTTTTTTTTCCTCATAATAAATTTACTTCAATTAAAGGTTGGATTTTTCAAATTCTTTCAGTGTGACATTAAGCTAATTCATAGTTATGAATTTTTTATAACCCTTTTTACTCATCTTTACCAGGGGTGCCAATAATAGTGGAGGGCACTATCATTAGATAATTTCCAACTTTTGCAAAAGATAAGGGGAATGGTTATAGGTGTCCAAAAACATACCCAAACCTTTCCAAACCCATGAAAACCCATGGAAACATATGCAAAGTATCCAAGCTGTCCAAAGCCATCCACGCTATCCACAGCTATCCAAACATGAACACAACTTTAGTGTCCAATTGAAGCACATTATTATGTTCTATGAGGAGGAAATTAATAAGGGGAATGACTCTTAGATAATCAATTTCTTTGTCTCAGTTTAGTTCCCAGTGCCAAAAATGTCCAACACAGCCCCGTTCTCGTCATAAAAGGCCATTTATTACCAACCAGTCAGACTAACAATGCATGAGAACATGCACACAATTTACAGCATCATATAAATTACTACAACTATTACTATTACTACTATAATTGTCTCCTATAAACATATGCCAGCCCATGGATTACTGTACAGGACAACTAGCTGCCGTGTCATCCATTTATGTCCCTATATTAGCTATGCTGTTTCACCCAATGTAATGAATGGCTATGCCACACAAGAAAGCTTCTACTATAGTGTAGTATAAATTCACAGTAAAGTTACAGTCTAGCTGTAATATATTGACAGCTCACCACCATTGTCATTACTTATGGTATACAAATTCAAGTCGCCTCAGGCAGGGACTTTTTTCCACAGATTCCCCATACTTTATCATCGAGCCTTATGCAGGCTTAGCTTATAGCCAATACCTAATAGGTTTCTAGCTAACTAGGTATAAACTAAATTAAACCAGAATAAGAGAGACTACAGGTCCTTTAATTCTGAATTCCGCACCACTAATGTAAAACCTTGTGACATCATAAACAATAATAACCCAACCTAGATAGCCTTTCTGTGGCTAGCTAGCTGTACTATCATGAATACAACACCATAACAACCTGGTTTCACAGCCCATTCGTATCTATTCTACGAAATTCCAGTCCCCGAAAATTCGTACTTATTTTACGAATCAGAGATTACACACCATGTGACTTTACGATTTTTTCAGATGAATTACGAGACAAAACGGAGATCCACCATTTTTATTTCACGGTCAAATAAAGCGAATGGGTAAGCTGCCGGTATTGTACTTATAGTTTATACTTATAGTTATAGTACATTCATAGAATACCTTTCTTATTTCGTAATTGCATTTTAATGCAATATGATGTATAATTCTCGAGCTTCTTCGTCTCTGCTTTAACTGTGTGGGTTGCTATTTATAGGCTAGTCTTGTAGGCTATTACTTGCATTATACTAGCTGAAGTTAGCTAGGTCTGTTCAGATCAGTACATACTGCATAGGCTGCAATATGATTATTAATGGATTTAGCTTGTGAGCTAGCCATCAGAGCGTGTCGTTTTCGGTTCTTTTGAGACATATAACATGAGAAAACCGAGCATATCTGTAATGGAAACAACCGCATCTCCCCGTTAACTTCTGTAATGAACTGCGATTCCCATGATTCTGTGCGCTGTCTGTGTGTATTGCCCATAGACTGCAGAGACATGACGGGTTGACCACTGAATTGGCTTCATTCCCCAATGAGCATCTCCCATAGGAATCCATGGAACCGGTAAGCAGAAGCTGCCTCCAGTTCTTCTTTTTTATCTCGATGGTTGAACTTCATTCATTAAACCAACAAAAAAAAATCTGCCAATCTGCAAATAACAGGATTCCTAAATGCTATATGCAAATCCCATATGCAAAAGGTCTGTAAAAATATTTTAAAAATCACATATGCCATATACAAAACTTAAATAAAATAAATATGTGGTAGAGAGCTAGCATATACATTTCATGCTAAAATTAAATAGTTCCCTAATACATGGTACTCCTTATAAAAAAAAACATTGAGAGATTGTATGAGAATTGTATTGAAATATATAATATAATAGGCTACTAATCAACATGCTTTTTTATAAAAACTTTGCAAGTATGATCATATATGATTTTTACAGACCTTTTGCATATGGGATTACCTTCGTAAGCATTTAGGAATCCTGATATTTGCAGACTGGCAGACCTTATTTTGTTGTTGTTAGTTTAAGCCAACACAATCTCTCAAGCATGGTACACAGCAGATATAGAATGTACAAAATACCCACTGTTGTTATTTACTGTTGCTTTTTTTTACAGCAAAATCCTATTACACAGTTAAAGTAAAATATATAAAAACAATGGATAAATAAAACAAAAGACTTATTAAAATGAACATGAAAAAAATTCTCTGCAATAATAATGATATATAATGTAAGGAAGACTTAAAATTCAGTAATTAAACTATCAGTTTCCTTTTCAATTTAGAATTAAACTAATTTTGTAGGCTGATAACCACAACGATAATTTTCCATGCCAAATAAGTGTTCACGCGCGGCTCTCAAGCCTACAATACTTCGGCATAACCACCAGTTAATGTGCGTATGTCAAGTGAAGACCTGACGTGGAGCTACGACCATTTCCACGGTCAAATGGAGTCACGTTGAAATTTTATAAATCACTACTTTGTCGTGATTTTTTACGTACGCCACACGTAAGATCAAATTTGATCAAAAGTACTTTTTATAAATGAGGCCCCTGGTCTTGGCCCTTCTGCCCTTCTGACCATCTTCTGGCGTAGACTCAAGACTCGCCTGTTTAGATGTTGCATCTTTGCTCCCTGAATTAATTGTTAGCATGCAAGTCTTGCTTTTTTTTTTTTTTATTTGTTTCAGATTTTTCCCCATTTTCTCCCAATTTAGTAGCAAATTGAACCCCTATTCTAATTCAATTCCCCCCATGTAGCAACCGCTAGAGAATCACCGCTACACAACCCCGTCAGCCGGTGGTAGGACGGGAGGGCGCCACGTCCTCTTCAGGGCGCGACTTCTCCGAGCTCCTGACCGTGATTCCAGCTCGCCCAGGGCCGCTATGCGTGCAGCGATTCTCTCCGAGCCCCTCCCCCCACCCGGAAGCAGCCGCCAATTGCTGCTCCCACAGGGCGCCGGCCATGCTCGGATCTGGCAGGACCGGGGCGCGAACCCCGATCCTCGGAGCACAACCGCACAGACTGAAAGTCGGCACTTTTACCGCTGTACTACCGTGACGGCAGTCTTGCTTTTTGTAATAGCATTTTAGGGGCATGTTAACAGTGATTTATACATCAACACTTGCCATGTTACTGACATTTTGGTTAATGTATTATTTAGACTTGTACTGTTTTTTTTTTCAGTATACCATTGTTTTTTTATTGGACATTTCTCTTATATAGCACTATTTCTCATTCCCCCTCTACCTAACAGGTTAAGGAGAGGATATCAGCCTGCCTGGCTGACATTTCTATGTGGATGGCTACTCATCACCTGAAGCTCAACCTTCACAATACGGAACTGCGCTTCATACCTCACAGGACCTCCCCACTGCAAGCCCTCTCCATCACCGTCGACGGTACTATGGTGGCTGCCTCCCGCTCTGCAAGGAACCTGGGGATGGTCCTGGATGACCAGCTGGACGTCATGGAGCACATCAGGGCAACAGCACGGTCCTGCAGGTTCCTCCTGTACAACATCAGGAGGATTCGACCATACCTGACCACCTACTCGACCCAGCTTCTCGTCCAGACCTTGGTTATCTCACGCCTGGATTACTCCTCCCAAAGTTTTCACACATCACCCCCCTGCTGAGGTCAGTCTACTGGCGTCGCCAGGATCAGGTTCAAAGTTCTGACCCTGGCCTACACTGCAGCCAAAAGGACAAGCCCTTCCTACCTGCAAGACATAATACAACACTAAACTCCAGCTCGACCACTTCGCTCTGCTCGTCCAGACTGCGGAGCTTCTCCACCCTAGCTCCCCAGTGGTGGAACGAACTCTTCACTCCTCTACGTTTTGATCAAACACTGCCTGCACACCTCTTCAGAAACTCACCTTGACTGTTTCCTGTTCCTTAATTCTTTGTTGATTTTATAGTTTATAATGTCTTGTTGTCTTAGCCATAGCCTACTGTGTACTATACTCAATGTTCATGACTATGGATAGCTGCTATGTTATGATAAGAAATCAGCTCTATCTGAACTGATGTCATTGACCTTCGGTATGCACTTATTGTGCGTCGCTTTGGATTAAAGCATCTGCCAAATGAATGTAATGTAAATAAAGTTTATTATTATTATTATTTTATGCAAACTTATGCACTTTTTGCCTTGTAAGTTGCTCTATATAAGCACACCTGCCAAATGAATAAATGTCTGTATTGATACACTTCTGTAATGTGATGGACCCTTTCTAGATTAAATAAGCTAAATGTCCAGCTAATAAAAGCTTGAAGACGCTGAAGTTCAATACGTCTCTGAGTGAATTAATACAAAATTTATTTTACAGTGCATTGTGTACACTATATATTGATGTATTGTAAATGATCTCTTCTCTTTCAAAACCTGATGGCCAATATACAGCATATAGTAATAATAATGTTTATCATTTTAGTCATATAAAAGTTAGAAATTGTATATACCGCAACATCTGATATTGAATACAATGAAAACACCAATTTAAAATGGGTAGAAAATTATTTTTATATAATTACCAATAAAATCTCAGATCATAGGATTTTCTTTTTTAAATATATATTTTTTTTACATACAGCTGACACCCTTGTCATTTGTATGTATTTAAAGGGAATGCTTTCATTCCTACAAAGCTTTCACACTAGGCTACTGCATGCTGTTCACTACTGTCTGCTTATTAATTATCAACCTGCTGGATTTGGAAAGCATTATAAATGTCTAGAAGTAGCTAAGATAATTATCTAAGTATTAAAAGTTGGGTTCATGTGAGTAGCGTGATCCCATTCGCAGTAAACGGAGGGCATCTTCGTGTGTGTTTACGGTTGTATCAAGCGGAACTACATTTCGGCGCCATTTTATTGCTTTGCGCTAAGGAAAGGATTACTGGGAATTGTAGTTTTCTTTGCAAATATATTCCCTGTTTCCATAATTATCTAGGAATTGCTGATGTATTATCTACCTAGCAAGCCAGTTATGCTAGCTACGTTCAACCAGATCTAGGTACCTAGCTAGCTACGCGTGTTTTAGCTGCTGGTAGACAGGATATAAATTTTCGATAGTAATAGCTTAATATTAATATTAATAGTCAAAAGTAGATGGCAGTCCTATATTGTAATTTTTACTGAAATGTTCTTATGACTGATGTTTTCTGACTCGGCTTGATCCTAAGAATCACCTCGGAAAGTGTTAATTAATTAATTCTTAATTAATTAAGAATTAATTCTGAAATTTAAGTGGCACCCCCTGTCGAAAGCATATACTGCACTTTTTTTTGTAGCTAGAGATCTGGTTCTGATATTATTTGTAGTATGTCTAGAGGTGGTCTAGATTCCGACATTTCAGCATGATACATCATTCGGTGTACAAATGGCGAGTGCCCAAATCGGAAAATATCAAATTTTCAAGGGGGGTGCTACAGAGTCTGTGTTCATGCTAGGGGTCTGGTTTTTGGTGTGCATGCTAGAGGCCCTGATGAGACTCAGTTAGCAAAATCTCGTGCTTATACGATTTTGGGAAGCTGAGTGCAGTGTTCAGCAGTAACCCAAAATGACCTATGAACATTCTAACAGCCTTCATAGACCTATTTTTCATCATTAGTCAAATTAATTAGGACAAGTTTATTTTATGCTTACATGCAAATATATATGTCACAGGGGGTGCTGAGATGTCCTTGTATACTAAATTTGGGATGCTTGGCTGCCTTTGTGCTTCAGGTAGGAGGAGTCAAAGTTTTAAAAAATTAAGATTTGTAGGTGGTGCTATAGAGCATCTATGTGTGCTAGGGGTCTGTTCTTTTGCTTATGCAATGTAGGCCATGGATATATTCATAGTTCCGAATTTCAAGCCTCTAGATTTTAAGAAACCCATAACCCTAATCCTACTGTTGTGACCTTTGACCCTTCCATAGCTCTTGTATTTAATTTCATAGTTTCCAATTTGGGTATATTTATATTCTAATGAATCCATGTCAGGGTGGTCAACATGCCAGAAAATTGCAGTTTAATGACATTACGGATAGAGAACTGCCATCTACTTTGGACTATCAATAGCTATTAATATTTAAATATATATAATTAATAGACTGTCTACCAACAGCTAAAGCACGCGTAGCTAGCTAGGTACCTAGATCTGGTTGAACGTAGCTAGCATAACTGGCTTGCTAGCTAGATAATACATTAGCAATTCCTAGATAATTACGTATATAGGGAATACATTTGCACACAAAAAACTACAATCCCCAGCAATACTTTCCTTAGCGCGAAGCAATAAAATGGCGCCGAAATGTAGTTCCGCTTGATACAACCGTAAACACACACGAAGATGCCCTCCGTTTATTGTGAATGGGATCACGCTACTCACATGAACCCAACTTTTAATACTTAGATAATTATCTTAGCTACTTCTAGACATTTATAATGCTTTCCAGATCCAGCAGGTTGATAATTAATAAGCAGACAGTAGTGAACAGCATGCAGTAGCCAAGTGTGAAAGCTTTGTAGGAAGTGGTGTGTCATTCGCGAACGAGTCGGCTCTTTGAGCCGGCTCTTTTAGGTGAACGTTGGGAGCCCACTCGCATATCTGAAGAGCCGATTTGTTTTGTAAATGAACACAAGACAAGTGCTTGTGGTCTTGGTGGAACTTTTATTCTGTTTTTTCTTCAAGTTCCATCTGTAGCCTAATCAAAGAGAATAATTTTTTAGGCCAAAAATAAATAAAACCACTATAAGAAAATAAGATTAATAATAATTTAAAAACCAGTTTAATTGTTGGTCAGTTTAATTGTTCTGATGCTGCAGTTTTGCACATTTATTTTTTTATGCATTTATTCATTTTTCTTTGTTATGATGCAATATTATGTTCTATTTTATGAGTGTCTATTTTGTTTTGAAATGTTCAACTATGCATTGTGTTTATTGTGCAATTTATTTCAAGACATAAAAATGCCATACTTCCAATGCATATGTGTAATAGCATCTTACTGTTTTTACATTTATTTAAATAGTTTTCATAACAAACAAAATGCTAAATAATGTTATTTTGGTAAGTAGAAGTTAGAGTAAGATTCCTTTGAACAATTTAAGTGATAGATGTGCACAAACACCAATCATAGGTCAAAATATCGCTAACTTTGGCTGATTTTGAAAAACCAGAAATGCTACTGAATGAAGAGCCGTTTGGGAGCCGAAAGAGCCGGCTCTTATTGGTGAGCTGAGCCAAATGATCTGACTCACTGAAAAGAGCCGGAATGCCCATCAATAGTAGGAATGAAAGCATTCCCTTTAAATACATAAAAATGACAAGGGTGTCAGCTGTATGTAAAAAAATATATATATTTTAAAAAATAACAATGTTAATGTAGTCTATCCCATGATCTGAGATTTTATTGGTAATTATATAAAAATAATTTTCTACCCATTTTAAATTGGTGTTGTGGTACAATTTCTAACCTTTATATGACTAAAATGATAAACATTATTACTATATGCTGTATATTGGCCATCAGGTTTCGAAAGAGAAGAGATCATTTACAATACATCAATATATAGTGTACACAATGCACTGTCAAATAAATGTTCTATTAATTCACTCAGAGACGTATTGAACTTCAGCGTCTTCAAGCTTTTATTAGCTGGACATTTAGCTTATTTAATCTAGAAAGGGTCCATCACATTACAGAAGTGTATCAATACAGACATTTATTCATTTGGCAGATGCGCTTATACAGAGCAACTTACAAGGCAAAAAGTGCATAAGTTTGCATAAAATAACAATAATAATAATAATAATAATAAACTTTATTTACATTACATTCATTTGACAGATGCTTTTATCCAAAGCGACGCACGTCCATACCGAAGGTCAATGACATCAGTTCAGATAGAATTAATTTCTTATCATAACATAGCAGCTATCCATAGTATAATATCCACAATGAGTATAGTACACAGTAAGCTATGGCTAAGACAACAAGACATTATAAACTATAAAATCAACAAAGAATTAAGGAACAGGAAACAAGTGAAAAACAGTCAAGGTGGAGTCTGAAGAGGTGTGCAGGCAGTGTTTGATCAGAACATAGGTTCCTGGCACAGGGCGTTGGGGTCAGTGGAGTGTCCCCTAGGGAAATGGAGAGATTGAGAGGGGGAGAGGTTAGAGCAGGAATGTAGATAAGCTCAGTCTTGCCTGGATTGAGCTTCAGATCTCTCTTTACTGGTATCTTCTAATTAATGTCTGGTTTAATGTCTTCCCTGTTGTAAATTATAAGTAGTCACCCTACATTCCTTAGTGAATGTATGATTTCCAGTCATTATTCTAATTGATTGTTTTTCATTTAATAAAATTATTTAATCTCAAGACCTGATTTAGACTTTGTTTTGGCTTGTTGGTTGATCCACCAGGTTACTGTTCAACTTACCTATTAACAAATTTGGCGATTTAATTGATGATTGTAATTTTTAATAATAATTATTAAATCAAATCACATAAAACTTATTTTGAATGTAGTTTAAGTGAGGCGTTCTAGCACGCAATATCGCTTGTATTCAGTATTCAGAGTGCCGGACGTTTTAACAAGGGCATTGACTGTTGGAACCGCTGGATTCAGATAATACACATTTTACCTAATCCTCACTTACCCGACAATATTTTGCCCGATAATAGCCCGACTCGCGCTGATGAAGACGATATGCAGGTTTCCATGGTACCCCTCGCTTTCTGGCGTGGTACAGTAGGATGTTTGTGATGTAGACCCCAGGGTCTACGCCATAGGGCCACTGCACAAAGGTGTTTACCTCATACTCACCGTTCCATTTCAGTTAGGGTTGGGGTGTCAGACTTCTTTATGACAAGGACTGGCTTATCTAAAAGCTGACAATTTACTTATTAATTAAAGTGATCTTATGTTGTTGAAAGCAGGGCTAAGCACCATGATATTATTATCAAAAGATTCATGGTTTTAGCATCTTTTTAAAGGGACCAACCGTGAATAGGTTAGGAGGTAATAACTCAGCCACTGAAAATCTCTGCCAAAAGAGACATTTAATGCTTGTAGTGCAATCATTCATTCCGGGAAGTTGTGTAATCTTCAAATTCAGCCAAAATATTACAAAATATTACTTCCATGTTATAAGCACCCTGGCCTCCGCTTGAAGCTGCAGCTGCTCCAAAAAGGTAAAATACAAACTGGCAGGCCTTTCAATTGATTATTTCAATGAACTGTCGCAGATTGACATTCAAACTGAAAATCAAAAAGGAAACCATGAAACTTATGGTATTCTAAGCCACGCTGGGCCCTAAATAGTTTTCTGTTCTGTCTCCTCAGAGGTCATAAAAACTCTCACAGACTGATGCCATCTTTAAACTATGCATAGATAATGAGTTCAGAACATTTCCATTGATATGGTGGGAAGAGATGAGAGAGAAAGAGAGAACAAAAACAGTACTGCAGTATACTTATGGTCAGTTCAACCAGGCCAGGTTACTTCATAACAATATCATATTGTATGGAATATGAACAAGTTCACCATAGCAATTATGTTGTCTCTGTCTATCGAAGGCTGTAATTTAAGAACAACACATGCAACAGTATATAATTTAGCAACAGCAACTTTTGTGACTAAATTTAAATAACTGTGCTGTAGGGACAACAGGAACTACAATTCCATACAGTCCACAGGAGGCTCCTCCTCCACGTTGGAAGGATAGTCAAGACTGAAACGGCCTGGTTTAATAAACCTGGTTCTACTGACTAAAGGACGTAAAGGGGGTATTAATTAAATACACGTTTACTTCCTCCGCCCTTATAACTACATTTCAACTGGTTTTTCCCTATGAAATCGATTAGTATGGCTGACTCTTATTCATACTTGTGTAATATTGGTGCTTTAAATCTCTGGAACCATTTCGGAATTCAAATTCTCTGCACTGGAATGTAGAACAATTCCAAGCCCCACCACGGGTGGCGCCAAATCCATTGAGCCTGCTACAGAGCAGATGTAAGCCAATTGTGCTATGAAAAGTGCATTGTGGTTGTGTGAATTTATTTAAAATCATACCTAGCTAACAAGCTAGTGCGAGATCAATGCGTGGATAACCATCACTTTTATATTAACACCTATACACCATTAATAGTGTTACTAATCCTGATTAATAAGTTGCCGCTACTGCTGCCCCAGTCGTTTGATTCTATGTCCTACAGCCAATAGAAACCGAAAGTTTCTCCTGCATTGCAGAGGCATTCGAATACCGGGATATTCAATGCTAGTACAGCTGGTAGAATTAACCGTGTTAATTCAACCATCTGTTTAAACCATTGCATGTTACTGGCCCTGCGAAGCCCAGTAATCTTCAAAGCCATTAGAGAACATTAAGCTTGTTACCACCTAGCTGCTACTACCATGCATTTCAGCTAGCTAACTAAGTTCTCTACCACCTAGCTGTCACTACCGTGTATTTCAGCTTGTGTGAATTTGGAACCATAAAGCTATCTGCCGCCTAGCTCTCACTAACAGGTATTGCAGGTTGTGTGAAATTGTAAATGAATAAAGCTTTGTACCGTCTAGCTGCTGTTACTTCACTAACTCAGCTTGCGTTTAGTCTGGGTGATCGACCCAGAGAATATATTTCCTCCCTGACTCTAGACCACCCTTTTGTATTGCAACACAACCAAAAGGGGGAAACAATTACCCACTAACAGACGTCCCAAGACAGGAACGTCTGGCAAATCATGCATCTCCCATAATTCTGCACACTCACGTGAGCAAAAGGAATTGGGGGGGGGGGGGGGGTGCATGACGGGTAACTCAGGATCGCTGACAACAATAGCATCCTAAAACGCATGCTTACACACTAATGGCTAGACCCACTTGGCTGTTAGTTGTAAAAGGCTACATCACATCTGGTCCAGACCAGATGCTTTTCACAACTTTTACTGAATGTTTAACACCCGCTGACCTAACATTTCTGTTCCACACTAACCTGATCAATAGAAATCCATTCATTGGTATTCTGTTTGGTGCTACTGTCTTATCTATTGATACTGTCATATTTTGTTTGTTTGGACTTTGTATAACTATTATGACACTCTTGCTTAGTGAAGTTTAGTTTGTACCAACGCTATGCCCAGAATGTGTACAGGCAGTATGAATATGCTCAAAATGTTAACATCTAATATGAACTGCCCAGATGTTACATGCCTAAATGAACTGTTAAAATTACTATTTCGACTGTGGACTTTGCTGACTTCATGTGGTCTCAGGGATTCCACCAGAATTGGAACCCTAACACCAAAAGGGGGATATGTAGGGACAACAGGAACTACAATTCCATACAGTCCACTGGAGGCTCCTCCTCCACGTTGGAAGTGACATAGGGGGCCCTATCTTGGCGATCTTGGCGCTTAGTCTAAGCGCATGGCGCTAAGTCCATTTAGGGCGTGTCCAAGTCCACTTTTGCAATTTTAACGGCGTGTTTTTTTGGCGCTAAGCACGGCATTAATCATTAATTATAGGTGTGTCTTGGGCGTGACATTCAATAAACCAATCAAAATGTCATATCCCATTCCCTTTAAAAGCCTGCTTTTCCACCTTGGCGGATTGCTTATGATGGCGAAACAGACATGCTCGTGCGTGTTTAGTGTGATCAAGGAATAGGCTAAATGGAGTATGATCAATATTATTCGGACTAACCATTAGCCTATGAGTTCCCGGTAATTCCAGACAGGGCTGTTATTTTACAAAATATGTGCGGTTAAATTTCGTTAAAAGGACCTGCAACAGCTGAGAATAAACTATCAATGGCTTCAGTCTCACCTTAGAAAACGCCAAATTAGCCTGCTTGTTCAGCGAATTTCGTTTGATTATGCAATGAAAGTGTCAAACATCAATTCCAAGAGGCTGTTCTCATGGAGTTCTCGAAGTTTAAGCTTCATCCAAAGTTCATTAGGCTACCTGCATAGTAGGCTAATATTGATTAATAACATACATACCGTTATTTTGCCTTAATGATGACACTAAATAGCCATACAATAAAGCTGTCAGGTTCGCAACCCATAAGTTCACGCATATTTCCCCTTGTTTAATAATGTCCTGTTTATGGAAATGTGACCAACCTGTTTTACTCGTAGCGTAATTGTAACATTCCGCTCCCTTCCTGTCCGTTTTCCTTGTTTTTGCCATGTCCCTCCGTGTCTTGTTTGATTCCCTTGTCCATGTTTTCCCCCTTGCTTAAGGCTGGGCGTGTCCCCCTCCGTTTGTTTCACTCTGTGCTTCCACTTTGGTTTCACCTGTTAATTATTCAATCACCCGCGGTTACATTCCTCACCATTTCCTTATTGGTTCCAATTTCACTCCCCTACTTAAACCCCCGACTGGCTGCTATTCAGTGCCAGTTCGTTAACGTACTTCGTTTGGTGTTGGTCTCTGGTTTCTAGTCCTGTCCGCATAAATCTAAGTAGTTCTTAGTATTCCTTTTACTACTCTGTGCATTCTACCCGCTGGTTAGTGTTTGTTTCAGTCCCTGCCTCTGCTATCCTGTTTTGCTCCTTTGTTTTTTGTTTGTTTGTGCCTTACCTACCACAGCTCCGTCCAGCCTGCAGCAGTCCCCCGTGCGTGTGGTTGCAGTACCTCAGCTCCCTTCCAACGGCGCACCCTCAGCTGGGGTTACAGTCTCTGGACCCTCCAGTGGTTCCTGTCTGGCCGTGGCACCCACCTTGCTGCAGTGTCGGTTCCAGGCTCCGCTGTGGTCCAGCTCCCAGACCGGGCTTACTAGGGCTTCACCACACTGCTTACCCTGTTCGTGTTCCACCTAAACCTCTACCTCTGCTTTCCAGTACCTGTTCCAGTCCAGTTCCGGTTCGGAACCCAAGTCCAGTTCCGGCTTGGAACGAACCGCTGTTTCCTGTACCAGTTCCTGTTGGACCTCCCGGTCCAGTTCCAGTCCAGTTCCGGTTCGGAACCCAAGTCCAGTTCCGGCTTGGAACGAACCGCTGTTTCCAGTATTCCAGTTCCTGTTGGACCTCCCGGTCCAGTTCCAGTTCCGGTTCGGAACCCAAGTCCAGTTCCGGCTTGGGACGTACCGCTGTTTTCCTGTACCCGTTCCTGTTGGACCTCCCGGTCCAGTTCCAGTCCAGTTCCGGTTCGGAACCCAAGTCCAGTTCCGGCTTGGGACGTACCGCTGTTTTCCTGTACCCGTTCCTGTTGGACCTCCCGGTCCAGTTCCAGTCCAGTTCCGGTTCGGAACCCAAGTCCAGCTCCGGCTTGGAGCACATTGCCGAGCTAAAGGACTTCCACCTTTGTTGTTTTCTTTGTGTCTAACCCATGTACAGCTTGGGACTGCCCCAAGCTTCTTTAATAAATACTCTGTACCGTTTCCCTGTCTCCTGGTCGTGCATTTGGGTTCTGCTAGTGTGTTGGATCGTGACAGTAATCCTTTAAAACAATCCACTTTCCCAGGAAGACCGTTAAACGTGCGACTTACAGCAGGGGAAACAGAACATGCAGCTCACGTGCAGAGAATGGCATTCAAATTAATTGTGAATTAATTGTGTAACGTGCTGCAAATTTGTTTTAGTTTCTAATTAGACGCTTAGTTCTCTTTAAAATCGTTTTGTTCAGTTAAGGAATAACGGGTGAAATCAGCTGGGTTTTAAACGGTGAGAGTATGGAAACCTGGTCACTGTAATTTAAAAAAATATGAAGGACGAAGAATAGCTAAGGTTACAATTTAGTTAACATGGTGACATCTCCGTTTTTTAACCATAGGCTATCGAAAAAAACCTTATGCACAGCGAATTCGCTGTAGCCTAGGCTATTTGAAAAACAATAAATGCAATATTCACTGGACAAGGTTTTGAACTTTTTTCAGTCACAAACCATTCTATTTACTTACAGGCTGTATTCATAGATAAACAGAGCTGTATTGTAATTACATCTGAAGCGCATTTTCAGAACTTAAATGTCCGTCTATTGCCGTGCGCGAGTTTTCCATTGAATGACAATTCACGCATTAGGTGCAAAGACAATTCGCGCATTAGGCTTGATAGCTATAGGTGTTATCAGCTCCTTTTTAATGGATAGCCATTGTCCCGTACCATCGCACATCGCCTGGATGTTGATGGAGTGGGCTGAGAGCAATGTAATGTGGCATTGTTTCCCTTCGCTGAGGGAAAGGTATGTGGACCTATGGAACCTTTTATTATTATGCATTTTTGATATAGCCTACACAATAATAATATTTCACATTGTGATCTAGATATTTTAGTCATGCCTGTGCACGCCCCTGTGTGTAACAGACAGGAGGGTATGCGCGTTGTGCACACGCCTATGTAGACGCACTTTTATGCGCCGTTAAAATAGCATGTAAACAACTGCGACATGACTTTAGACCAGGTTTGTGGTGGTTCTAGCGCAAGCGCTTTCTGCTGGCTCAAGATAGCAATACGCCAAAAAGAATCCTGGCCACTCCTCATTTTAAGACCAACACGCCCAGTTCACTAATGATGGCGTAAGACTAGTTAATGGCGCAATGCTAGTTTGACGGCGTAAGCGTTAGGCGTTATTATGGACCTAGCGCCGGGTGTAAGATAGCAAAGACACTTGCGTTTGCATTAGCGCCGCTTTGCGCCGGGTGTAAGATAGGGCCCAGGATGTTATAACAGTTGTGATTTCCGTCCGCACTGTAATGTGATACTGCACAGCGGAAATGCGCGACTGGCAATAAAGTTCATAAAAGGGGCAATACGGCCGCTCCTTCACCCAGTTCTTCTCCCAGTTCTTCCGGTTCAGTTGTCCGCTCAACTCGGGAGGGCCTTCACTGTCTCTCTCATGGCCCCGTGCGGCCTGTACGCCAGAGGAAGAGCTCTCGCTCTACAAGGAAGCACGGGCGTTCATGACGCCGATCCAACTGAGCGAGGCGGGCTCATCTATCGGCAATCGGCCACGGAGGACCGGAGACAAGACGCAAGGAGACATCGCAAGCACCCGGTGGTCAAGAAGAACCACTAAGCTGACCACTCACTCACTGATCCTACAGCACCGCCGGTGAGTCCCCAAAGAGGCAAGCGGTCTGTAGTAGGATCATGCTGCATAGTTCGGGAGAAATAATGCGACCTGTTCCATTATTCACCCCCACGAACTGCAACCCTGACGACGAAATAAACCAGTTCCAGGGACCCAAGATGAGGCGGCCAGCTCCCCCTATCGCTACCCCTACGAACGGCAACCACAGAATCAGAGCGATCGGATTTCCCCTTTTCATTGTGAGTGTGCAATCCAACGGAGGAACCTATTTAACGGACTTTCATTCAAGTAAGGCTGTAACATGGGCATAGCTTATTAGTTAGCAACCGCAACATCTTTGTGACTGGATGTATGTAACTGTACTATTGAATGGTTAATGTGTATTATGTAAAAGTTTTGTGTTACCATTTTACTTTGGATGGCTGTAAGCGTTAGGTTTAATGCATCCACGCACAGAGCGTATCTTGCATGTGATCTGTCTTAAACACTAACCGGTAATCTTAACACTGCACGCTGATCTCAACGCACACTCATCGATAAGCTTACGGCTATTCCTTGTGTATGGTATGGTTCATGCGCCACCATTAGCTAGCTCCAGTGAAAGCTAGTTTCAAACCTCCCTCCACTTTAGTTTCTTTGTTCTCTCTGAACACGTGTCCAAGGCAACCCCCCACACGCAGGAGAACATGGAAACCCTCACGTGCGCGCACACACACACACACACACACACACACACACACACACACACACACACACACACACACACACACACAGTTTGTTGTACATTATGGTAGTGAATCGTGCTTTGCTCTGTTTGGTACTTTGTGTTCAATAAACTATTACATTTTCCAAGATTGTCTGTATTAATGTTGCTCTTGTGTTGAACTGAGTCAGCCAATGCTAATCGCAGGGATTCCCCAAAATGCCTTCCTTCACCTTTTAGCTGAATCATTTCTATTAATTTGGTATTGACTGAGTACATAATATTGTGATTTTACTAAGATAATTATTAATGTGTAAGTTTATTGGTAATTAACTTAATTATTAATTCAAGTTTTTAGTTAGTATATTCTCTTTTGAGAATAGTATATAAAATTTTATGAGACTGATTTATTCTACAAAACTATGCCACCAGTTGTATAAGGATGATAGTGGCGTACTCCAGTACATAAGTGACGGCCGTGTATAAATATAGAGGTATGTCCCCTACAGTGCCATTGAATGGTTATTGTAAACGTTTTTGCTATCGTTTTCTTTTGGATGACTAAGCCATCCACTGCACTGTGTTAGTTTTAATATACAGTTGAAGTCGGAAGTTTACATACACTTAGGTTGAAGTTATTAAAACTAATTTTTAACCACTCCACAGATGATTTCATGTTAGCAACCTATAGTGTTGGCAAGTCAGTTAGGACATCTTCTTTGTGCATGACACAAAGTAATTTTTCCAACAATTGTTTACAGACAGATTATTTCACTTTTAATTCACTATATCACAATTCCAGTGGGTCAGTTTACATATACTAAGTTGACTGTGCCTTTAAACAGCTTGGAAAATTCCAGAAAATTATGTCATGGCTTTAGAAACTTCTGATAGGCTAATTGACATTATTTGAGTCAATTGAAGGTGCACCTGTGGATGTATTTTAAGGCCTACCTTCAAATTCAGTGCCTCTTTGCTTGACATCATGGGAAAATCCAAAGCAATCAGCCAAGACCTCAGAAAGAAAATTGTGGACCTCCACAAGTCTGGTTCATCCTTGGGAACAATTTCCAAATGCCTGAAGGTTAGTCTGTACAAACAATAGTACACAAGTATAAACACCATGGGACCACGCAGCCGTCATACCGCTCAGGAAGGAGACGCAGAGCATCATGTTGTGGGGGCGCTTTGCTGCAGGAGGGACTGGTGCACTTCATAAAATAGATGGCATCATGAGGAAGGAAAATTATGTGGATATATTGAAGCAAAATCTCAAGACATCAGCCAGGAAGTTAAAGCTTGGTCGCAAATGGCTCTTCCAAATGGACAATGACCCAAAACATACTTCCAAAGTTGTGGCAAAATGGCTTAAGGACAACGAAGTCAAGGTATTGGAGTGGCCATCACAAGTCAAGTCCTGACCTCAATCCAATCGAAAATTTGTGGGCAGAACTGAAAAAGTGTGTGCGAGCAAGGAGGCCTACAAACCTGACTCAGTTACACCAGTTCTGTCAGGAGGAATGGGCCAAAATTCCAGCAACTTATTGTGGGAAGCTTGTGGAAGACTACCTGAAACATTTAACCCAAGTTAAACAATTTAAAGGCAACCCACTGGGAATGTGATGCTGGTCAAAACAAAACAAAGCATGCTGATCTCAACATACACACACCGATAACCGTACAGTTATCCTTTATCCTTTTATCTTTATCTTTATCCATATCCTTCATCGGCACACTTCATTGTTAACTAGCTCCAGTTAGTTTCAAATCTCACTCCACTTTAGTTTCTTTGTTCTCTCTGAACGTGTCCGAGGAAAGCACATGCAAAGCTGCGCAACCCCCACATGCAGGAAAACATACAGACCCCTCACATGCTTGCACGCATACACACCCAATGTTAACACGCACACACACTCACACACATACACACATACATTTGTACTCACACATACACTGCCTGGCCAAAAAAAAAGTCGCCGTTGCACCCGTCATGCATAGTGTCCACTGTACAAGCCTCTGGAGGCAGTGTTATGATCTGGGGTTGCTTCAATTGGTCAGGTCTAGGCTCAGCAATGTTATGCAGCAATAAAATGAAGTCAGCTGAGTACCAGAATGTACTGAATGACCAGGTTATCCCATAAATGGGCATATTCCAGGACGACAATGCCAAGATTCATCAGGCTCAAATTGTGAAAGAGTGGTTCGGGGAGCATGAGGAATCATTTTCACACATGAATTGGCCACCAGAGTCCAGACCTTAACCCCATTGAAAGTCTTTTGGGATGTTCTGGAGAAGACTTTACGGAGTGGTTCAACTCTCCCGTCGTTAATACAAGATCTCAGCCAAAAATGAATGCAACTCTGGGCGGAAATAAATGTTTTGACGTTGCATAAGGTTGTCGAAACAATGCCACGACGAATGCACACTGTAATCAAAGCTAAAGGTGGTCCAACGAAATATTAGAGTGTGCAACTTTTTTTTTGGCCAGGCAGTGTAGTTTGTTGTACATTATAGTAGTGAATCGTGCTTTGCCTTTTTTGATACTTTCTGTTCAATAAACTTTATTATAAGATTAATGTTACTCTTGGGTTGAATTGAGTCAGCCACTGCTAATCAAAAGAACTCCCAAAATGCCTTCACCTCTTAGTTGAATCATTTATATTAATGACAATTTAATTATTAATTGAAGTTGCCAATTTATAGTATTCTCTTTTGAGAAGGATATATAAAACTGTAATGAGACTGTAATGATTTATTATCCTTAAATTATGCCACCAGTTGTGGTATCGCCATTTTTTAAATATATATTTAAGGAAAAAAGGAGAAATTTTAAATGCCATGGATTGAAACACTGAACTTTGCGCAGATGCTAAATTTGGTCAATTCTCACCTATTTAGGGCGTGTTCTATTTAAGGATTTGCATCATTGCCAAGTGGGAATTACTATCTTTTCATCAGTATAGGGGATAGATATCTATGGGTCCAAAAACCTATCCAAAACTTACTCATAAAATTAGTAAAATATTTTTGTCCATTATAAAGCATATATTTGTGCCTTATGATGGTTTATGATGAAAACATTGATATCTCACTAGTACACAGTACACTCACCTAAATATGTAGCCTAATCATTCACTCTTGTACTTCAATAGAACATCACATGTTTTTTCTGTACTCTACAGTATGTAATCTTTTGCTGCATGCCCTAGGATGACATTTCTCTGTAAGCTTTCTTTTCAGAAATGTTTCCATTCATAATCACTCCAAGGAAAATTGTACATTCATCTAGCATATATCTGTCACTGTTATTAGCAGCCTTTGCTGTTTCGCCGTTTAGTTTTCTTTTTGGCGTCGTCAAGACGCTCTATCGAATTTTTTTCCACCTCCGTCCCGGTGTTTGTATCTCGCCCGGCAATTATTCTTTGCACCTGTTTCCGGTTCCCTGCCGGTTATAAATAGCCCAGGACTTCCGCATTTCCGACACTTTGATATCGTCTTTGCTATGTTGACAGCGAAGTCGGTAAGGTATAGGAAATTCGGTCACTGCATTTCTGGTTTGTATGAATAGGAAACGCAGCAAATCCGGTTAAAGAAATTAGGATTAGATCGGTTTTCTCTTTTCTTTCCAATCATTTTCATTATCCTTATTCTTTTTACATGTTACCCTTTGTTTTCAAGCTCTTTTGCCTATAGAGCTTTGGATAACAGGTTTTATTTTCTGTTCCTTTCTTTCACTTGTTTTTTTGAGTTTTTGCTTTGTTTCTCTAACCTGTTACGCCTAGTGATTTAGTGCGTGAGGTTCTTTTGTTATTTATTCTCGCTGTATATCGAGATACGCCTCCGTTTTTGAGGTTGCTTTATTTGCCTTTTGCTAGGAAAGTTTTGCTCCCGTTCTTTTGTTTATCTCCTCCCTGGTGCGGTTCTTCCGCTTTTGTGGCGTATCTTTCTAGATACGTTTTTAGAATCCTTATCGGTCTCGTCTGGTTCTCCGAACCTTACTCTAACCCTCACAGAATATTGAAGTCAAAATGGAAGAGCCAGCGACTTCTAAGGAAACGTACAAAACGCTGCCTAGCCAGGGCGCTACAGGGGTTTCTCCTGAGGAGGTTATGCTGACCCTGCAAATTCAACAAGGCCAGTTGATGGAACAACTGCAGAGCCAGGGAGACTGCCTGAAAAAATTAACGGAGAGTCTCTATAGACTTTCCATGGCAGTTAATCCTCCACCAGTAACACAAGCACACATTTCCCCCGTACCCACGCCACGTATGGTGGGGAGCCGGGTAAATTCCGCCCCTTTCTGACACAATGTCTAATTTCTTTTCAAGCACAACCCTCCCATTTTACTACATCAGAATCCCGCGTAGCTTTTATTTTGTCCCTCCTGAATGAGAAAAAATAGTACTCCTTCTCGGACCCTGTTACCCGTTCAACTGTTTTGGGAGTCTTTTATTGACACAAAATGGGCCAGGTATTTAAAAATCCCAACACACCGACTGACTAGTTCTCGCCAGGATACCGCCCTCGACGGTCGCCCTTTGGATTCCGGGATTATTGAGCAGAGAACTAGCCCTTATTCTCTCCAGGGCCACTCAGAGAGAATAAGGTTCTTCCTTATCGATTCCCCTTCGTACCCACTGGTGCTGGGTCACTCATGGCTAGGGTTACATGACCCTCATGTCAGTTTGGATAGAAATAGGCACCCTGTTCGTCAATGGGGCCCTCAGTGCCAATCGCATTGTCATTCTGCGTGCCACGCCCCTGACCTCTCCAAACTCAGCTCAGACAGTGCTTCTGAGGAGGCGGAGTCACTCTACAACCTAGATACCCCCTCCTCCCTTGCTGGGAGTCGAGAAGAGAGCCTGTCCTGGGACCCCTATGCGGAGGCGAGTTCCATGGGGGAGGAAGATTTCTCCATCTCCGATTTTGAGTGGGACAGGTCGTCTGATACCTCTTCCGGTGCCCTGGAGGTGGTAGGAGCGCTCGAGTTTGCTCTACCCGCAGGTGTTCTAGCGGAGTACTCAGACCTTGCCAAGATTTTCAGTAAACAACGCGCCACCAGATTCCCACCCCATAGACCATATGACTGCGCCATTGAGCTGTACCCGGGTACTGTGCCTCCCAGGGGTTCACTGTACTCATTATCTGTCCCTAAGAGTGCTGCTATGAAGCAGTATATCGATGAATCTTTGGCTAATGGTTTTATCGTGCCATCCACATCTCCAGCTGGCGCAGGTTTTTTCTTTGTCAAGAAAAAAGACAGGGGGCTGAGACCTTGTATAGACTATCGGGGTCTCAATGACATCACCATAAAAAATATGTACCCTCTTCCACTCATGAACTCCACATTAGAGCGCTTACTGGGGGCGTCGGTCTTTTCCAAACTCGACCTTCGCAACGCCTACAATCTGGTGCGCATGCGTAAGGGTGATGAGTGGAAAACAGTGTTTAACACGCACCATAGGCACTACGAGTACCGGGTGATGCCATTTGGTCTCACTAGCGCCCCCTCTGTTTTCCAGGCGCTAGTGAACGATGTTTTGAGAGAAATGCTGGAGAAATTTTTTTTGTCTATTTAGACGACATTTAAATTTTTTCTCCAGATCTCTCATCACACGTCGTTCACGTTAGGCAGGTTCTTAAGGCGCTGCTTAAGGCCCAACTATTTGTTAAGGCCGAGAACTGCGCCTTTCACACCAACTCCGTCTCCTTTCTAGGATTTATTGTGGCAGATGGCAAAGTGGTAATGGACCCAGAAAAAATTTGGGCGGTTAAGAATTAGCCTACGCCTAATTCCGTGAAGCAGGTACAACGTTTCTTGGGGTTCGCCAATTTTTATCAGAGGTTAATTCACAATTTTAGCACGGTTGCCTCTCCCATCACCACCTTCACTAAAAAGACATCTTCTGTCCGCTTCCAGTGGAATCGTAGGGCTTTGGCAGCTTTCACTGAGTTAAAGAGGAGGTTCTGCTCCGAGCCCATCCTTATAACTCCCAATCCCTCCCTCCCCTTTGTGGTAGAGGTTGACACTTCTGAGCTGGGGGTTGGGGCCATTCTGTCCCAACATTCTCCGCTGGACTGCAAGCTTCACCCATGTGCTTATTTCTCTCGTATCCTTACATCTGCCGAGAGAAATTATGATGTCTGAGATCGAGAGCTGTTGGCGGTCAAATTGGCGTTGGAGGAGAGGCGCCATTAGTTGGAGGGAGCAGAGAATCCCTTTATGGTTTGGACGGACCATAAAAATTTGGAGTATATCCAACAGGCTAAGAAACGCAACTCGCGACAAGCCCCTTGGTCCCTATTTTTCACCAGGTTCAATTTCATTCTGACCTATCGTCCGGGGTCTAAGAATGTTAAACCTGATGCATTGTCATGCATTTTCGACCGGTCCAACAAAGAGTCACCCCCCGAGTCTGTGGTTCTCATCTCTCAAATTGTAGCTCCAGTTAGGTGGGCTATTGAGACGGCTATACTTTCCGAGCCCGGCCCAGGTGGGGGTCCGCCCCATTGCCTGTTTGTACCTTCTTGGTTGTGGCTGCGGGTTCTCCAGTGGGGTCATGCCTCTCAATTGGTGGCTCATCCGGGCGTTCACCGAACGCGTTCACATCGCCCTCGATTTCATAACCAGTCTGCCGCCGTCCCATGGGAACACCGTTATCTTGGTGGTGGTTGATCGGTTCTCGAGGGCGGCTCACTTCACTGCCCTGCCCAAACTGCCGTCCGCACCAGAGACGGCTCAGTTAATGGTAGACCACATCTTTAGGGTGCATGGTCTCCCCCTGGATGTGGTGTGAGTTCGTGGTCCTCAGTTCGCCACTAAGTTCTGGTGCTCCTTTTGTACTCAGTTGGGGGCATCTGTCAGTCTTTCATCTGGGTTTCATCCCGAAACCAACGGACAGACTGAACGCACCAACCAGAGCATGGAGAGCACCCTTCAGTGTCTGGCCGCATCCAATCCCACATCCTGGAGTCGCTATCTCGCCATGTCAATGAAATCGCCCGGTCTGCCTGTAAGGAGAGATGTACCGAAAGGCGAACAGAACTACTGTTCTGAACAAAATAGCCCAGTCTCCCTGTAAGGAGAGACGTACCGAAGGGCGAACAGAACTACAGTTCCGAACAAAATCGCCCGGTCTCCCAGTAAGGAGACAAGTACTGAAAGGACGAACAGAACAGCTGTTCTGGACATTTGCCGGCTCAATGACTAACGCAAGCCTAGTAAAAAATACACACCTTTGCCTCTCAGTGTAGATAAAGCCCTGTCTCTCAGTAAGAAATGACTATATAAATGTAACCACAAACAAACCAAGACTCCTCTTACTTTCAAGGAAGAAAGCAGACAGAGAGAGGATCGAGAGACAGAAAAGGCAACAGGTCTAGGCAAAGAAAGAAAGGAAAGACCAGGAAGCAGCGACAGAAAAGAGCCAAGGAAGAAGAGTCCTAATAGCTGCATGCACAAAGGCAAGTCCCGCATTACTCAAATAAAACCTAATGGAGCAAAGAGGTCTCCTACAGAGCCTAGACCTAACTATACCGGCAAAGGCAAAACAAAGGCCAAAATAATACGAAACACAAAACACAAAACAATACAGAAGCCCAGAACGAAAGAAACGTGGGCTTAAATAGCTCCGAGGTAACCACGCACAGGTGTGGATGCTGAGAGAAGCTCCGTGATAAAGACAGAGCGGAGCAAACATCCACTAAAAGGGCAGCGCCCTCGCGTGGCTACCGAGGAAAATGACCACAAGGGAAGAACTCGTCAAAAACCATGACAGCATCTGGTTCTCCGAACCTTACTCTAACCCTCACAATATCAGTGCACAGTAAATTGGAATGAGTATTTTCCATGCCCCAAGTGACAAGTATAGCCCGGGTAGATACTAATACGCCATATTCTATATTATATATGGTAAGATTACAATAAAATAATAATAATGGGTAAGATAAGATGTTTATAAGATAATAATAGTTTAGATGTTGGAAATTCTGGCATCAGTCGAGATAGGGCTTGAAAGAGATAGGGCTTGAGCTGGATGAAAGTACAGATGTCTCTGTGCTTAAACAGCTGGATATCAATAATAATAATACATCTTTATTTATATAGCACTTTTTTATAACAAAAGTGCTTCACAGACATATCAAATATGCATACGTGTTAAACAACAGCGCCCTGTTATAAATTATCAACATGAATAATTATGAATGCTTATAGATTTTGCAAGGTCCAGGAGGGAAAGCTCTACTGCCAGTTCCTTCAAGTGATCGCCATTCCGGATGGCAAAGTGGTTGATGTTGTTGAGGTTGTTTCCAAGGACTGACCTCATGGTGCTGCTGTAATGACATGTAATAACAGGTAGCACATGCTAAATAAACCTCATTATTTCTTTTCTATTTCTTGAAAATAAGTGTAGGCCTATTTAAAATTTATTGTAATTATAACTTTTTTTATAAATTGTTCAATAGGACGGTAAAATTGTGTGATCAAACAACTGACTGACATAGTGCACATGGCTGCTTAGTGCACATTGTGCTGCCCATGGGCTCTCCCTGGCATGTAAAGCTAATTCAGACCATCCCTTACATGAAGGCTTTCAACAAGCATCTCCAGCAGCTGCGTTAGTATTTTAGGAACAGTGCAAATCGCACTGCTGCTCAGAAGTCAGCTACAGACACTCCACAGATCAGCGAGCTGAAAGTCAAAGTGAGAAATGTTTTGCATATTTCAAGAATACTTGCAACAATTAGTATATTTCTATACACCTATCTAGTCTTATTTGCATATTATTAATTTGCTTTAATCACTACTTTGCTATTTTTATGCTTTCTCAGTTTCATAGATAAGGTCAGTTGGGATCTCCTTCTTGGAAACAACCTCAATAAAACATGATCTAACAACACTCTTGATACCATTTATGAAGGTCATAAATATCCTCAGTGGTTTTCACAATACTAGGCCATAGTGAACCTGCAAAGGAACATCAGCGCTACTGGCAGTACTGGTTGAGGAGATTTGGCAATGTGCTATGCACAGGGGCTTTACTTCTTTCTTTCCACATACCACTTCCCCCTAGCATGCCTCCCCAAGTGCCTCTCTCAACTTCCTGGTCATCATGGAGCAGATAAAATCTAATGACCAAAAGCCTACAGTATTGTAATAGCAAATATTTTTAAAGATATTAGACAACAGATTTTATTTTTAAATGTTTCAGGTTCCTGTCACAATGGCCTCGATTAGTGGTATCAAGAGTGCTGGAGATCAGCAACCTGTTCGCTCATACTTGGCCCAGCTGAACCAAAATTGGGATGATCCCAGAGGCTTATGTCCTTTCTGGTTAGCAGGTAGGGGCAGGGGCAGGTAGGAGTGGCTAACCAGAAGTAGGAGAAAGGCAGCTATTCTGGCAGAGGTTTCGCGTTGAGGTATGAATATCACTTCCAAATGAATTGCCCGCTGAAGTGGGAGAAAATATAGCTTAAGATAGCAAATTGTTTTCCTTGTCTGCTTTTATCAGGTGATAGATCTGTATTTGAATGGCCTGAGAGAACAGCTGGAGAAGATCGGTTCCCTGATCTGGACATCTTTGCTGTGTTGGTTTCCTGGGACCACAGGAAGTTAAATCACCTGACAGTGAAACAGATCATGCTCACCTCAGGACCTGGCAGGAAAGTTTCCTTCCATTAATGCCAGAACTGGTGTGGATGAGGGGATGTCTTCCAGAGAACACCTCATCTCTGGTGCACTCAAGGTGAGACATTGGAAACCTATATTCTTTTCAGCAGTTGGCACATAAAATGATAAGAACTACCACATCTGCTTACATTATTTAATTGCAGGACGAGACACAGCTGAGGAAGGAGCATTAGGAAGGAGCTGATCTCAAAATAGGATTTGGGAGTGTTGTATCCAAACCTGAGCCAGCTGGCTGCGATTGCACTGACGGTTCCTATCAGCAGCATGGATTGCGAAAGACTTTTCAGCCATGAATAGGGTAAGAAACTAATCCTGATGTGCAATACTTGACTTCACTGCTAGATCGGTGGTGCGAGCATGTGTCTCAGTTCATTTCAGTCATTTCAGTCAAAATTATCCAAAGTGGCCAGGGTTCAAATTTTTGGACAGATGCTGAATCAGCTTGGCATTAAACATAGCCAGGCGTCTGCATACCATGCGCAAAGCCAGGGCATATTAAGCCAATGTCTGTACCAGATTTAAGCTTAGAAAAAATAAATTTCCTGTGTTTTTCTGCATTTGGCTGCTTAAATCTTATTAAACTTAAACATATTTTTTTGTTTTTGTTTGTCTTTTGTCATGGTAGGGAAAAAGCATTAAAAACAGATGCATCACATAATAATTGACATTGCACAAAAATGCTTTTGATTTAAAGCATTTATTGAAAATGATTTATCAAATTACCTTTTGAGAACAAAGTATCTTAATTGCTGCATGCATTACCAATCATAACAATGTTCACAATTATCTAGACAGAATTAGTGCTAAAGTGTTGTTCATAGGGATGCAAATGTGTAGATCGCATGAATGTCCTTTTTTAAAATCACAGAATCAATATGTTTCATGACTGAACATTAATCAGATAAATCTAATAAAAGCTTGACCAAAGCTTAAACATATCAAAATGTGTTTCATTATGTTATGGCTAATAAATCACAGAATCGTTATTGTCATGGTTATTTGCAGCCTTTGCGTTTCTACATTTTGGTTTCCTTTTTGGCGTCGTCAGGACGCTCTATCGGATTTTTTCTGCCTCCATTCCGGTGTTTGTATCTTGCCCGACAATTATTCCCTACACCTGTTTTGCATTTCCTGCCGGCTATATATTCATGGGTCCTTTTAAAATAAAATAAGAAAAAAAAGATTTAGGATTAGATTGGTTTTCTCTTTCCTTTCCATTCTTTCTTTATCCTTTATTCCTTTCCTGTTTCTCGAGATTGCCTCAGTTTTTGGAGGTTGCTTTGTTTTGCCTTGTGCTAGGGAAGTTTTGCTCCCAATCCTGTGTTATCTCAGTCCTGGTGCGGCTACTTCCGCGTTTTGTGGCGTATCTCTCTAGATACACTTTTAGAAATCCTTATCGATCGCGTTTGGTTCTCTAAACCTTACACTCCCCCTCACAACAGGTTTTAAAATGTTAACTGCTGCTACAGATTTCATTACAATTCACAAACAGACATTTATATCAAGAAACATCATGTACAATAGAGAAAGGGGGGATGAATAAATAAATGCAGATAAAAATGAGTAATATTTTTACCTAGAAATTTTTACAAACGTATCCAATAGTTATAAATTTTGTGAACACAAGGACATCTATGCTCTGTAGGACCACACAGGTTTTGATAGAAATCCAAATATTACAAATAAATAAATCAATAAATACATAAAAATAATAATAATAATAAATTTAGCTGCAAGCAGCAATTCCCGGGGACCGAGCGGCATGAGCAGCATTTGTGAAACACAGAGACTGCAAAATGGTAGACAACTCTAGACAGGGTTGACCCAAAATACAAATATTTGTTTCTAATCAGGGCTTTTGCCATTGTTGATGGTATCTTAACCCGATCCAGTAAGGGCTTGCGTATCACGTCTTTTAAGTACAAGTGAAACAGTTAACAGTTAATATTGTTACATTTCTTAACCTTTGCAAGAAAAAGGTGTTTGTTAATGTGAAAACAACATTAAAAGCATAGCATTTGCACAAACGTTTTGCCAAACATTAACTTAGCCATTGGTATCAAGCTGGAATCGGACCACTGTCCATGCACGTGGAAAGCCAAGATTGTATCCACTGGGCCAAAGCAGGTTAACAGAAATGCAGAGGCCAAATAATACTTTTGTGTTGCGGTATCAGTTTGTTTTGGCTTACTGACTTCATAATTCAAACAGTTAACAGGTAATATTGTGAAATTTCTTAGCCTTTGCAATGAAAATAACTTGTTTTATGTTAAAAGAACATTCTTAGCATGACGTGCACATTGTGTGCCTCAAAACAAATGTTGGGAACAGGCGGGGATGGAACCACCAACCTACTACACAGCAGTCCAATGCCTTAACCACTATGCTACAGGACCTTTCACAGTTGGTATGGTAGGTAGACGGCCTGTTAAGCATAGATAGTGTACTTGGCGGACGGCATACCTGCCATCCCAACATTTGTATTTCTATAGCGCCACCACGTGGATTGATTGGGTTAAAACTGCAGGGCTCAAGTCTTGATCTAACTCTCAATCAACCCACCAAGTTTCAGAACTTTATATCTAAAAATTAGGGGTGCAACGGATCACAAAACTCACGGTTCGGATCGTATCACGGTTTTGAGTCACGGATCGGATCATTTTTCGGATCAGCAAAAAAAAAAGAAGGGAGACAAGTATATCTTTGCTTTCCATTTATTCTGTAAAACACTTAAAGCAAGGAACTTTTGCCCATGGTCTTAAATGAAAACAACATTCAATTCTATTTCTCGTTACTAGTTCTATTTTGTCCGTAGTTATGCAAAAACCTCTCGTTGGTAGTTCTGAAAACAATTGATTCTATATATATGGAAGCAAATAGTTCCTTCTCAACTTTATACCATAAAATTGGCACCAATTTTGGTTATTTTTGTCATTAGTTAGATTATTTAAGAAAATTGCATGAAACCGCAACTCAATTTACCCATCTCTCTCCGTCTTGCGTTTTAAAAATGCTTTGGTCACGCAGCCTATTTTAAACAGCCCAGGCTAAGGAAATTGCATTTCACGATCTGCATCATGAGATGGGAACATCTGAAAAAAATAGCCTACTGTAGATACAGAGTTTGTTACTGTTAGATGTAACGTGTCATATCTAAGACATTTCGCTGGATAAAATGTTTTTTTTAATATACAGATTAATGTGCTTTGTGAAGTAACTTGTTCGCATTCGCAACCAGCGTTGCTCACGTCAGCGTTACATTAGGTAAAGCCCTTTACGTTCATATTTCCAAACTGAATAAATACTGCACCTCTAACCACAAAACGTCTTTGCTAGATTAAAGTTGTTGTAACTAAGATATTTGGCGAAGACAAACTTTTCAAATCAGCGGATTTAGCGTTATTTGCCGGCTTTATTAATCAGCTGTTGGTGTTGCTATGGATACCATTCATATAAGGGTCGACTCTAATGGCGCTAGCAGCAGATAACGTAGACGGCGTATTAATTTAGAACGGTGATTAAAATGTTGCCAGCGCTACTTCATTGCCGGGCGGTTTAACGAAATAAATGCCCACCCTCCAGCAAATCAGAATCGAGTATTTATCCAAGCCATGGTATAATACTTTTAAAAGTACCAGCGGCAGTAAAACTGTAATTCACTATGATGGTTAAATTTTGCAATTAATCCGCGGTTCACATGCGTGCCGAACCGTGGGGGGCGATCCGTACGGATCACGGATCAACTACGTTCCGTTACACCACTACTAAAAATATATCTTTATATATAAATTCTGTATATATGTTTTATGAAGCATGTTGTACGGAGTGTGTTTACCAGGTTTCATGTAAATTGCTCAAATTTTATAGGAGGAGTTGTATTTTAAGTGTTTTACAAGTAATGCTAATTAGCGGAAAATCCAATAAGGCTAACATGATGGTTCCTTGAGGCAAATTTGTTCAGTATGAGCAGAAGGACCTCTATACCACATTTTGTGACTCTAGATAAAACGGGGCGTATTCAGTGATTTTTAGTGAATTTTTTAATATTTTTAGGGGACCGAGCAGCGTAATATTTTTAGGGGACCGAGTGGGCGTGTCATTTTTGACATTGACACGCCCACTGCCGACACCCCCGTTTCACCTAGAGTCAAAAAATGTGGTAGACAGGTCCATCTGTTCATACTGAACAAATTTGCCTCAAGGATCCATCAAGTTAGCCCTATTGGATTTTCCGCTAATTAGCATTACTTGTAAAACACTTAAAATACTACTCCTCCTATAAAATTTGACCAATTTACATGAAACCTGCTTCACACACTCATTAGACGATGCTTCATAAAATTTATATACAGACTTTTGATATTTTAAAAGATGGCCGCATGACGAGCAAATGAATTTTCAATGGACGTGGCTTATCACAAAAATGCTAATAATTCCAAAACTATTTGACAGAAAGGTATGAAACTTGGGAAGTCTGTTAAGAGTAACATCTGGACTTGACATCTCCAGTTCAAACCAATCGAGCCACGTGGTGGCGCTATATAGATCCAAATATAAGAAAATATTTAAAAATTCACTAAAAATCATTGACACGCCCACTGCATACGCCCGTTTTATCTAGAGTCACAAAATGTGGTATAGAGGTCCTTCTACTCATACTGAACAAATTTGCCTCAAGAAACCATCAAGTCACCTGTATTGGATTTTCCGCTAAATAGCATTTCTTGTAAAACACTTAAAATGCTACCCCTCCTACACAATTTGACCAATTTACATGAAACCAGGTAAACACACTCCTTACACCATGCTTCATAAAACATATATACAGAATTTTGATATTTTAAAAGATGGCCGAATGACGAGCCAATAAATTTCCAGTGGGTGTGGCTTATCACAAAAATGCTAATAATTCCAAAACCATTTCACAGAAAGTTATGAAACTGGGAAGGTCTTTTAAGAGTAACATCTGGACCTGACCTCTCCAGTTTCAACCCAATCGAGCCACGTGGTGGCGCTATAGAGATCCAAATATAAGAAAATATTTAAAAATTCACTAAAAATCATTGACACGTCCACTGCCGACGCCCCGTTTGATCTACAGTCACAAAATGTGGTGTATACGTCCCGCTACTCATGCCCAACAAATTTGCCTCAAGAAACCATGAAGTCTGCCATCTTCGATTTTCCGCTAATTAGCATTTTTTGTAAAACACTTAAAATGCTACTCCTACAGAATTAGACCAATTTGCACCAAACCTGTTCAAGGGACTCAACCTGCATCCGTACATACATGCATGAAGTTACTAAGGCGTATGTCAAAGATTGTTGGCATGGCAGGTATGCCATCCGCCAAGTACACTATCTCTGCTTAACAGGCCATCTACCTACCATACCAACTGTGAAAGTTCTTGGAGGTTAGTGGTTAAGGCATTCGACTGCCGTGTAGTAGGTTGGTGGTTCGATCCCCACCTGTTCCCAAGTTTTTTGTTTTTTTTCTGGACCATACCCTCAAATAATAATTCTCCCCATTGGATAACATCGCGACGGAGGCAGGCAGTTTGGCCGGAAAATGGGAAGAAGAAGAAGAAGAAGAAGAAGCGGAAGAGGAAGGAGAAAAACGGCAAAATAACCCAAGTTTGGGGCTTTATTGTGTGGATGTGTGAAGTTGTATCTGAATGCTGTGTGGTTACATGAGGTCACAACATACAGAAGTTAATGTTTTTAAGGGCTGAGAGTCTATGGTCATTGTGGTTACTTCTGTAGGAAATCCTGAAAAGTGCCAAACTCTCGGTGCTGTATAGGTATGGGGCATGCCCCACCAAGCCGTAACTTGGCGGATGGCATACCTGCCATCCCAATCACATGCACAATATAACGAATCTCGTAATAATTTGCTTATTGCTTTATCATACATAACGTTGTCACGCGATTTATTTAACAGCATAACACCTACCTGGTTTTGTAATGAGTAGAAGTAGTAAAACTTTAACAAAAACATCCATTTCATACGGTAAATGTAACTGTACAGATTCCTCAAAAGACTAATGGTCGTATGCTTCGCAGAAGTCCAAACTTGCACAGCACCGATTCTGTCTTGAAAACTTTAAACAATCATCGAATTGGACAGAACATACACAGATACACATACGTGAGGCACACAGTAAACCACTCGGGCCAGGTTAGCTAGTGTAACATGAATCACGCGCGCAAATTATTGACCTCTTGTCCTCGAGCCCGCGCTTACGTTTTCTCCCGCGTTTAACATGAGACAATCGGTTACCATGACAGCTGTATCCGCTTCCGAAGCGCTTCTGAACCACCTACTAGTCCGTACTAACTTGAAACCGTTCTATTTTGTATCGGTATTACCGACCCGTCTCAAATCTTTTTATATTGAGAGTTAGACCGATTCAGAAGCACTTCAGAAGCGGATATGGCTCTAATATGAAAGGGTCCAGCGGCCTTGATCCGCATTTTCTGGGGTAATATAAAAACTTTTTTGATCCGCTTCAGAAGCGGTTCAAAATCAGGGGTACAATATGAAAGGGGTACTAGAAGGTCTTTTAGGAGTAACATCTGGACCTGACCTCTCCAGTTTCAACCCAATCGAGTCACGTGGTGGCGCTATAGAGATCCAAATATAAGAAAATAATAAAAAATTCACAAAATTCACATTTGATCTACAATCACAAAATTTGGTGTATATGTCCCGCTACTCCTGCCCAACAAAGTTGCCTCTGGAAACCATGAAGTCTGCCATCTTTGATTTTCCGCTAATTAGCATTTTTTGTAAAACAATAAAATGCTACTCCTCCTACAGAATTAGACCAATTTGCACCAAACCTGTTCAAGGGACTCAACCCGCATGCCTACATACATGCATTACTTTACTAAGGCGTATGTCAAAAATTGGCCGAATGAGAAGCCAATGAATTTTGTATTGGGCGTGGCTTATCGCATAAATGCTAGTACTTCTAAAACCGTTTGATATAAAGTTCTGAATCTTGGTGTGTTGATTGAGAGTTAGATCAAGACTTGAGCCCTGCAGTTTTCACCCAATCAATCTGTGTGGTGGCACTAAAGAAATACAAATGTTGGGATGGCAGGTATGGATGTGGCATTTTGCAGTTTGATGTGGAACATACACTTTCATTGACCACATTCTGTTGAGATGGTATAGATGAAGAAACACAGGGCCAAGTTGCATTAAATAATTTAGGAAAGTTTGGATAGCATTGCTTTGGAATAGAGCTAGTTTATTTTGGGTGAGATAGGATAGGCAATATTATTAGTTGTAACTTGGCCACATTTTAGATCAATACTTTTAAAGTGTAGGAGGGGAGTCAATGTGGAACGCAGGAAAGACTGACATTTTGAAAGGACCTGAGAGCTGGGGTTTGTCATGCGCATCAAAGGACCAGGCAGCCTTGGAATAACACTTGGCGACTAGGATGTCCTTTGGATGTGTGGGCCATTGGCTCACAGGAATGTCCCCATCTGGGGAAAAGACTGATAAGGAGAAAGGGAACTGTGTCATGAGTGAATATGTGTGTTTTGGGGGCATTTAAGGCAGAAGGGATCATTAAGCCACTGGCCGAACTATGGGAAAGGGAAATGGGAAATGGCCAACCCGGCCACCTGTTGACCTCTCCCGTGACCTCATACCTAGGTCAGTCCTAGGGGAAAAACTCAGTACCACAGTGCCCTCATGTTGGCACATCTGTCATTACACCCTTTACTTCTCTCCTGGAACAGGGCTCTGAAACTTCTGTTGAGATGGTCACCAGACCCCGTAAAACTTACAAACATTGCACGTGTGATTCTTATATTGTTACATTATGTCTTATGTAGTAGTAACAGGAATTGCATGTAAAATGGTTCATCAGGAGGGAATTTTCATGACAGCTGCAACATAATAAGACTATTAATCTGTGAATAATAATCATAATGGTAATCTGTTTGGTATGGATGTAATCCGGTAAAATCAAGGAATCGAATGAGATACATTTCATACCAAATGGAGTTTAGTAAAACATAGTTCAAACCACTCAGGGAAAAACTATAACATTGGAATGTCCTCTCTGGTAATCATCTCCTTTTCCCCTTAGGCAGGGGATTAGGCACCCCCTTCCTACTAACAACCCCCAAAGGTGGGGGTCTAAATTCCAGATTCGACCACACCTCCAGGTTAATTTATGGCACTGCCGCCTGGTTCAAACGCGGGATTTGGCATAAAAGAAAGGGAGACAAACCTATCTGGGAGAATCGTAACCGATCTCCCACACCGTGCAGATTGTGTGTGTGTGTGTGTGTGTGTGTGTGTGTAGGGAAGATCACAACCGACTTCCCACACCGTGCAGACTCTGTGTTTTGTGTAAGGAAGATCGCAACCGACTTCCCACACTGTGCGTATTCTGTATCTGTGTGTAGCTGAAGCAGGCTGGGTAAGATATTTACTCTGTGTTTTCTTTTCTTTAATTTCTATATTCGGTAAAGTGACTAATAATTCTAAGATAATGACCTACCTGCCTGTGAATAAATTCTTCTTATTTTAACTTGCGTGATCTCCAGCCTAAATTACGACTGAATACTCAGGGGAACAATTCTGACCAATGACCAACTGATCAGTGGCGTGGTACTTTATGTGGAGTCCCCAAGTTGGGAACAGGTGGCCAAGTTATGCCAGTAGAAGGGATTGGTGATGCATGGTTCTGGGAATTTGATGTGAAGAGAACCCATGGACGTTCTATGTCGGTTCTTGTCAAATTAGCCTTAAGGAGCCCTCTGAGTGCACGCTGACCTGGGCTCGCAACTATCTATGTAAAATATAATGCATGTATTGTGTTGGCCAGACCCCCAACCTCTGTGTTCTCCACCGAACTGAGATTCGGCATAGTGCTAATCCCGGGAGCATATATTGAGTAATGGTGGCACACACGGAAGAGTCGAGTGTAACTACTCCGAGCTTCACGCATGTTTAAAACCAAATTCTAAATTCTAGTTTCATATGGAGTCAGATAATAACGAGTAAATTAATAGTAACTGTTACGCTTACTGTTTGTGATCATAGATATATTCGATGTGTTGTTAAGCTCCTTTGTGAGTGTTCTAATGCTCCCATTAGAATATTGACATTTGGACGACAGATTGGATATATCCGTGATGACAACATGGCCCCGTTTGCGAACGGAGAATAAGAATCATACTGATCCGTTTCAGGCCTGTCTTAAGCGGGATATGGAGCAGCGCATTCATATCCGACTCGTGGCGACGGACCCAAGTATATTTTTAACTGTAATTGTGATCTGTTCATGAACGGAGGATAAATCACTAACCTCTTTTATTTACATCACAACAGCAGAGGAAAAACACGTTGCACTTTCCCCTCCGGCTATTCCCTCATTGGTCTAGCTGTGCGGGTTCTACAAAAGGCAGGCCTAGTTTTTGCAAGTTGGAATAAAAAACTTAGACAGCACTCTGTAGGCTATGCGTGAGTAACTTGGCTTTATTCTTTTACGGCGGAGACGTTTTTTATCATATGTTAAAGGGATAGTTCGGAATTTTGGACATAATGTCTCAATTACGACTTACCCATGATGTAGTTGATTGATGGAAACCATTTTCAGCTAATTCCATGCTGTCCCTTCTTTTGGACATACACACGTTGCTAATGCTACCGCAACTCTATGCTAACCGGTAGCATCCACTACCAAACGCACTTAAACACTGCACAGTGCACCCAAAGCAAACACAGTCTATCGGGGTTATTTTGAGTGTTTATACCATCATTTTTGAAGTCAAACTATCGTTGAATCCTTTACTTTGTGCTGACCTATATTCTCTGTGGAAGTACGGCGGCGGAGCGAATGTGGCCATTGCAACTTCTTGCTCTTCTTTGTTGTTGTAGTCGACCAGTGCCAGCACTACATTCGTAGGTAAGGTAAAGTATCGCTCCGCCGCCGTACTTCCTAGTTGCGCTAGCATTAGCAACGTGTGTATGTCCAAAAGACGGGACAGCATGGAATTAGATGAAAATGGTTTCCATCAATCAACTACATCATGGGTAAGTCGTAATTGAGACATTATGTCCAAACTTTCGAACTATCCCTTTAACTTACCGCACATAGCTACGACAACAACCTAGCTTTTGGAGAATTGAATTTTTACAAACTGAATTTCTGAGATTGAATTTTTACAAACTGAATTTCTGAGATCTGAATTTGAAATCCGAGTTTAAACTGAATAGCCTACCGAAATTCAGATTCAAATCACATAATTAAATTTCAAAACGTATATACAAACTCAAATTACGAAATACAAATTTAGTGTAATAAAATTAAATTTCAAAACGTATATACAAATTAAATTTTACTAAATTCTAATTCAGTTTTCTGATGGCACAAGTTTTACACCATATACAGGGCAGAACAGTTTAACATGCATTGTGGTAGTTTCTGTATAGTCTTGCATGCTGACCATAATTTTCTTTAACATTTTTCATCAAACTATTTATGTTAGCAAGCTGTCTATCCAAAAAAGTCAGCTAACCAAAATTATTTCACATGTTCCAATAGCAAAACAATTGTGGATCTTGTCTTAAAATTAAAATCTCAAAGAGCATCAAAGTGATACATTTAGCTGTTGAAATGAACTAAAATGTATTCCGGGGGGGCATGCCCCCGGACCCCCCTAGACAGTTCAGGGTCCACCCACTACAGTTTCAGAAAATCCTGTGGGAAACACTGCAAAGGGTGGGCCTACTCGTTAGTAGTTACTAGATACTACGTTTTTGTAGGTGTTTCTGATATTATGCAAGTGTTTCTGTATATCGCTAGCTTACAGTTTAGCTTTTTTGAATATTCTAGTAAGTTATAGCCTATTTCTGGTATTTTTTTTATAGTTAGCTTGATAGTCCCTTGTTTTTTGATAGTTTGCTTTTCAGTCTAGCTTAGCAAGTAGCTAGCTAGTTTATTTTCTTTTTAAATATATACTTTATAAAAAATAAATATATACTATATAGCATATGAAAACTGCGTATCTGACAGGGGCGTGGAGAGCTACTCTCTCAGCGTTGAATGCACGGTGTGAATATTTCCTGTATTTTTATGTTTAAACAAAACTCAATTTTACATTCTGACGAGGTAAGTAAAGTAAAAAATTGTTTACTTTATTCACACTCTGCCCTTGCTGGCCTGTTTATGTTGAATATTTTTTGTAAACAAACTGACTCTCGCTGCACGACACCATTCAGTGTGAGCTGCAGTGCTCACTGTGGATGAGAACAGTTGTTTACATTTAGTTGGTTAATGAAGTTTAAAGTCACTTTTAAAAAATATTGTTGAATTTATGTTTTAGGGTATATGATAGGCTATATGTGGTATAGCAGAGAGGGGGGATTTGGGTCAAATAGTTGAGCCAGGAGTTGAGCTTCACGTTTACCTTTGCAACATCCCTACAACAGACATTCTCTCTTGGAGAGAGTTCAGTGCAGTGACCACATGTGCACCCATTGAAATGGAAACCAATATTGTTGATATCTTGCAGGTAGCGTGATTGCCTACAGCCTGTGTAAAATGAGTAGCCTACATGGCATGGGTAACTATTTGTACAGCGTGTGATTTGTTGTTTGCTGGCCGCATCATTATAAGCCCAAAGGAGGGCTCGGCAGCAGCTGGAGCTAGCGTGTTTTTGTGTATATGAGTGGAAGAGGTAGCGAGAGAGAGAATAGAATAGAATAGAATAACTTTTATTTTCCGGAAAGGGAACTTCTGTTGTAGCCACCAGCAACAACAAAAAAGACATAGACAGTGGGGCAGACCCACGACACACAAACAAACATATAAAATGCCAAAATATATACAGCTAAATGTCATGATTAAAATAGCCCCCGCTGTCCCGAGATGTACAATGTCATCAACCAGTCCAACACACAAACTCCGCCTCGGCGCCTCCACGACTTTCCTTCATAGGCTACATGCAGTGTTGCGATCTCTGTCCACTGTCGGAGCTCGGAGCTCAGCCTTCCCAGTCGCCGCCTCACTCCTCCCCTGCATTATCTTCTTCTTCCCTGGTTGCCTTTTCAAGATTGCCCGCAGTCCCGAATCAGTCCCGACATCTTCAACTCTGGTGAAGAGCGATGGTAAACTCCGAGAGAGAGAGAGAGAGAGAGAGAGTAGAACAAAGTAGCCACTGTGAGTGCTGTCCAGAGTAGAATGAGCTATTGGCTACTAGCGAAATTAAAATTGCTGGGGCGTGGTTTGATACCTGGAGCTCAGCCCCTATATTATTACCTTATCATGCCCAGATTTTAGCATTTTTCAAATTTCAAAAGGGGGCGGGGTCTAGCCAAACCAGCGTGCTTGATTACCCTTCAACAGCCCGACAGCCGGGAATAGAACATGTTTTATGTGCCATTTCAAACTTTAACCGCCTTAACTTAATTTGCAATGTTCTAATGCAGCGATATTAACGTGCGCACTCGCCGACGCTGTCTCGCTCTGAATGCCAACCAGGACAGTCGCAAGTACCAGTGCAGGGCAGGCAGGGATATGCAAATAGGTTACCATTGATTGGACCCCCCTTTCGACGTAGCAAAAGCAAATGATTCTAAATGGCTTGTAAAAGAGGAAGGGATATTTGTCATTACGGGTTCATAATAATCACTAAAGGCAGCTTATTTGTATTTTCACAGTTCTGTCTCAGTAACCCTGAGTGCACAAATATGAAAACATGCAGGGAAACAATATCGGACCTTTAAATATATTAAATACGATAACTTTATTTAAGTTTATGTTCATTTGTCCAATTCATTTTGGTGCCCTAAAATGGGGGGAATATGTGTAAAAATGGCTACAATTACTACACGGTTCACCTGATATGGATGTAAAAACCCTCAAATTAAATCTGAAAGACAGCACTTTAACTTCATAGCCACTGTTCAAATCCAATGTGCTGGAGTACAGCCAAAACAACAAAAAATGTGTCACTGTCCTCACTCTGTGCACTGTATATCACCGCTATTCTTGAGACTTGGGACAAATCATTAATTTGCAGGGAAATATATATTTACTGTCAAACAAAAGGTTTGACACTGTCAGAAAATCACCATTTTTTACCCATGGAAAACCATAGAATGGGAAACCATGTCTCAGTATTTAATTAACAAAATCTTAATGAGTCACCATTGATAAAATGAAAACCATTTTTCTCCAAGGACAATTGGCATGCTCTCCTGTTACCTAGCAACAGACTATGGGATAATCAGATGTGATTTTCAGTGGAATAACTCCATTGAAATCAGACCTTTGCCTTGACTTTGATTTCAATGGCTTCTTGAATAATATATTTTTTTTAAAGAAAACTAATTCAGTGTGTTTAGACAGCTATGGTTTGTGTATTGCTGTAATTTAAAAAGTCAAATAAATTACATTTGAATGATTTAGCAAACTATGCATTGCTATCACATAGTGATGAACATCTATGGGTAAAATACCCAGCAGCTAATTTAAAGTGAAATAACTTATATGCTCTCAGATGTGTTGAGGAAGGTCAGAGTACTCCTGCTATTGTGGCTAAAATTCCAGATGAATGCATACCTCCCTGGATGTATATCCTAGCAGGTATTCCAGGAAGTAATGTCATGAAATTTCTGGAATGAGACGTGAGCACTGCACTGGTGGTCTTCAGCAGGAACAACCCCCCCCCCCCCCAGCTCCCCATACCGTCCACTCTCCACTACCACAGATCAGATTGCAGGGGGTGGTGGCTATGGACTCATGTATTTTAAGTGCATTTGAGCTATGCATATTATTATCAGAGCCAAGCACCTGCACATCTTGCTCAATGAGATATGGTGTTTGCCTGAGCTAAATAATTTACAACCTGCCCCGATCATAGTCTACCCATGTATCCAGAAGAAAAATCAAAAAGGGTGTATATTATGCATCACATAAAAACAGATGTGCACCTAGTCCTAATAAGCACCTTGGTCAAAGACGGATGCAGGCAGTGAATTTGTGACTGAAGAGAAAGAGGTCCACCGGTGTACAGCCCATGTGTCAGAGTACCACGTAAAATTAATTACAAACCTCTCCATCTTATATCAGGTAGTTTGAAGGCTATGTGGAATTCCAACCACTAGATGGCAGACTAATAATTGCAGTAACATAACTAAAAGTAGATCCAAATCATAGACTGTATAAGATCCAAATGCTGCAGCTATTAAGCCATTAAATTTACACAGGTTTTCTACATTGTATTGTTTTTTTCTCCGGTTGATCATTGGCAGAGCATTTAGTGCTTATGGAATTTAATTGATTTATGTAACTGATTAAACAATCATCTAACTGTTATCTTTGTCTTATATAGGACTGTAATGTATGGACAAATGACATATGTAAAAGTGAGCAATTCTGGTAATACAGTTTATGTTAATGTTGCACCACTTTTGACTCACCTCCACTACATTCAATTAAACCTAAAAATGTATTGTATATCAGGCATACTCTTCATAAATATACATATACACCGCTGTTCATGAAGTTTTTCTGTTTGATTTTTTGCAGTTTCTTGTAACAAAATACAACTTTGAATTGAATGTGAATAAACTATTAAAATATATCAAATTCATGGACATTATAACAAATATGTCTACCCTTTTCTTTCAAAACCACTGAATGGTGGATGAGGGGCATTTCTTCATGGACCTTCCAAAGGGCAAATAAGTAGCAATAAGTATAGGGAATTTTTTTTTTTACTTTTTGAAAAAAGTCCCATCAGCATGAGGGATACCCAATAGCCTATGCATCTGAGGGAAAAAAAAGAAAATGTCTTAAGATTTTGCACAGCAGTGTATAGGCTACATATGAATATTATACGCAGCCCATTCTATAGATGTGTTGGCCTACTTATAAAAATTTACAGTAGGCCTACAGCTTCATTTATGTACAAACCCCAATTCCAAAAAAGTTGGGGCAGTATGTAAAATGCACATAACAGCAGAAAGAAGTGATTTGTAAATTCTCTTTTACATATATTTAATTGAAAACAGTACAAAGAAAAAAGGGTTGTTTCTCCTGACTTATTTTTCCATAGAGTTCTATATGAAAATGAGTCAGGAGAAACAACCCTTAAAGTGATCCATCCATATCTACTGCATATCTGGCAGCAGAGTGATGGTTTGAGGCTCGTTTGATACCTCAGATCCTTGATGACTTACAGCCAACCATGCCAAACCATGGGTTCCATACTATTCCAGTGTAATTCACAGCTTAATCTAGTCCCACCGAGTAGTTCTAGTTCAGAGTACCTGAAAATAAGATACCAAGAGTCTTTTGATATCCTTTTATACCCAGTCATGATAGCATCACCTGTTTACCTGTGGAATGTTCCAAACAGGTGTTTTTGAACTTACTGGGCTCTATCTTGGCGATCTTGGCACTTGGTCTAAGCGCATGGTGTAAAGTCCATTTTGGGCGTGTCCAAGTCCACTTTTGCTATTTTCACGGCGTGTTTTTTGGGCGCTAAGCACGGCGCAAGGTGCAAATGGGCTGAACCTAGTCGCTTCATTAATTATAGGTGTGTCTTGGGCGTGACATGTAATAAACCAATCAAAATGTCATATCCCATTCCCTTTAAAAGCCTGCATTTCCACCTTGGCGGATTGCTTGATGGCGAAACAGACATGTTCGTGCGTGTTTAGTGTGAGGCTAAATGGAGTATGATCAATATTATTTGGACTAACCATTAGCCTATGAGTTCCCGGTAATTCCCGACAGGGCTATTATTTTACAAAATATATGCGGTTAAATTTCGTTAAAAGGACCTGCAACAGCTGAGAATAATACCCCTTTCATATTAGAGCCGTATCCGCTTCTGAAGCGGTCTAACTCTCAATATAAAAAGATTTGAGACGGGTAGATAATACCGATACAAAATAGAACGGTTTCAAGTTAGTACGGACTAGTAGGTGGTTCAGAAGCGCTTCAGAAGCGGATACAGCTCAATATGAAAAGTCCCCAACATTTGAAGCGGACTAAACCCGACTCTGTCGTCGCAAAACCTCGAAAATGATTTGTTTTCTTCTTAAATCCCTTCGGATTTAAGCTATCAATGGCTTCAGTCTCACATTAGAAAACGCCAAATTAGCCTGAATTTCGTTTGATTATGCAATGAAAGTGTCAAACATCAATTCCATGAAGCTGTTCTCATGGAGTTCTCGAAGTTCAAGCTTCATCCGAAGTTCATTAGGCTACCTGCATAGTAATATTGATTAATAACATAAATACCGTTATTTAGCCTTAATGATGACACTAAATACAATAAAGCTGTCAGGTTGGCAACCCATATGTTCACGCATATTTCCCCTTGTTCAATAATGTCCTGTTTATGGAAATGTGACCAACCTGTTTTACTCGTAGTATAATGCTTTAAAACAATCCACTTTCCCAGGAAGACCGTGAAACGTGCGACTTGCAGGGGAAACCGAGAACATGCAGCGCACATGCAGAGAATGGCATTAAAATTAATTGTGAATTAATTGTGTAACGTGCTACAAATTTGTTTTCATTTCTAATTAGACGCTTAGTTCTCTTTAAAATCATTTTGTTCAGTTATGGAATAACAGGTGAAATCAGATGGGTTTTAATAAGCTGAGAGTATGGAAACCTGGTCACAATAATTTAAAAAATATGAAGGACGAAGCTAAGGTTACAATTTAGTTAACATGGTGACATTTATCTCCTTTTTTTAACCATAGCCTATCGAAAAAACCTTATGCACAGCGAATCCACTGTAGCCTAGGCTATTTGAAAAACAATAAATGCAATATTCACTGGACAAGGTTTTGAACTTTTTTCAGTCACAAACCATTCTATTTACTTACAGGCTGTATTCCTAGATAAACAGAGCTGTATTGTAATGACATCTGAAGCGCATTTTCAGAACTCAAATGTCCGTCTATTGCCATGCGCGAGTTTTCCATTGAATGACAATTCACGCATTAGGTGTAAATGACAATTCGCGCATTAGGCTTGATATAGGTGTTATCAGCTCCTTTTTAATGGATAGCCATTGTCCCGTACCATCGCACATCGCCTGGATGTTGATGGAGTGGGCAGAAAGCAATTCAATGTGGCATTCCCCTTCGCTGAGGGAAAGGTAGGCTATGGACCCTTTTATTATTATGCATTTTTTGATATAGCCTACACAATAATAATATTTCACATTGTAATCTTGATATTTTAGTCATGCTTGTGCGTGCCCCTGTGTGTAACAGACAGGAGGGTACGGGCGTTGTGCACACGCCTATGTAGACGCACTTATATGCGCCGTTAAAATAACATGTAAACAACTGCGACATGACTTTAGACCAGGTTTGTGGTGGTTCTAGCGCAAGCGCTTTCTGCTGGCTCAAGATAGCAATACGCCAAAAATAATCCTGGCCACTCCTCATCTTAAGACCAACACGCCCAGTTCACTTGCAACGGGCGCAAGAATACATGGTAGTGAAACGACGTGAGTGTTAGCGTTATAATGAACCCAGCGCCGGGTGTAAGATAGCAAAGACACTTGCGTTTGGGTTAGTGCCGCTTTGCGCCGGGTGTAAGATAGGGCTCACTGTTTTCAATTAAATATAGGTGAAAGAGAATTGACAATGTATCACTGCTTTCTTCTTTTATGTGCATTTTATATACTGTCCCAACTTTTTTGGAATTGGGGTTTTTAGATGTTATTTCATTTCTCTGTTTCATGGTGGATATAGCCTAAGTGAAACCAGCTTTATCTTCCAGTCCCGGTCTCAAATGCATGTAGCTAGGCTACAGAAATTTTGTCAGTGTGTTTTTGTTCTTCACCTCTTTGAAATAGCTCACGCATGGACAGTGTGCTTGCATAAAGACGCAATAGCCTGGTAAACGTAAAGTAGGCTACATACAAAAGAATCAGGAAAAATTTTAAACATAAACATAAAATTTGTGATTTAAAATAATGGTTCGGAGGGTAGGCCTATAGCATGAATTGGCAGCATGCCCAGATTGTACAATTAAAAATAATAAAAGCCATAGTAGGCATATTTGCTTAACATCGTGGAAATTGGCCGTTTTATTATTTACATTTTATTAATTACATTACTTATTTTCATGTAATTCTCATTATGACTGTACATCGCCTATAATAAAGTTCGCAATGTAGTATAGGTTCATTTTACTTCACTTTTGAAGTAGGGGGCGGCCCTGTAGCTGAGTAGTCTCGTCTCCAGTTCCCTCCTTCGTTGCTACCCGTGAAAGCCTTGCGCGGGATCCACTCCGGGTCTTAGTTCGTTCCAAACTTGTCTTGCTGCAGGGAGGAGCGCGGCGGAGCATCCGACCAACTGCATGCGAGAAACGGGCAAACACAGCACTTTTGGGGGGTTTGCGTTTCTGCGTGACAACATAATGATTTGAAAGCGGCAATGGTCGCGAAAGGAAGCTGTCTGACAACGTACAACAACTGACCGAAATAACGGTAGTATCTGTCGAGCTACAGTCAAAGGGTAACTTAGAGCATCTGTTTCCTGCACCAAGACATGCCCAACACAGCACATCCCTGGTAAGCCGGCATTGTACAGTGATGCTCTTGCTGAGGTAACTATTCTTTACTCCCGAACCGTAGCAGGTTGCTAGTTAGCATGCTAACTACTTATTCAATTAGCTGTACGTTTTCAGCTAATGTTAGCTAGCTAAAGGAGAGAATTGCGATACGGGGTGGTATATCATGAACTAAACTGGCACTACTAAGCAAATTAACGTACAGTATTGTGTGCAGCAAAAAAACAAAAAAAAAAAACAAATAAGGCAGTAGCGGGTGAAAGGAATTCCAATACATCTTTTAGTAAGCAAGTTAGCTGTACCTAAGTAGCCTCTGGCAGTTGCTTTCTCGGTGGCCATTATGATATAGCCTAGCTAGTGGCTGGGCACAGAACAGTAGAGGGCTCGTCAAATGGTGACAGGTGATTGTGACATTCGTAGGCAGTGAATCCCGTTTAACTAATTGAATTGTAAAGCCAAGTATATTTCTATTCAGTCGTACACATCAATGCATATTTCTGATTGCTATATAGGGCATATTTGAGTAGCCATTGTAACGTAACTAACGTTAGATGGCAACAGCGTTAGCTAACGACGTTACCTGTCTGAGCTGGGTGGGTAACGTTATAGTGCCTCAGATAAAGGGAACTACATAACGTTAGCTGGTTTGCTGGCGATTGTGCATCATGCCATGTTTGATCACTGAGCTGTGACTTTATAACGATGGGAACATTCTAGCATTTGATAATGTATTAATGCGTGATTTTCTGGTGTAAAGTGTTGATGTTCAACCGTCCACAATGTGTATACACCTTTGTGACCATGCAGCCTACAGAGAAATAGCTTTGTAGAGCTACCGTCAGTGTTTCATTTAGCCAACATTAATTTCCTTTTGGAGAGATGTAGGCTTATGTTAGCGCTAGCTACATGAGTAACGATATGTCTCGCCAGCATACAAAAGTAAAATGTGTAGGTAACGTTAGCTGGACTGGCTTAGTGGCTACACTTAGTGGCTATTTAATAATCATTATGGCATTGCTTCAGCCAAGTAAGCAGTGAAGCGGCTTTCATCGGTTCGAGCGCTTTGCTAACGTTACCAAGCCAGCCACCATGTTCTTAGTAGAATGGAGTAGCTAGCAAGTTATTGGTACTCTTTTCAACCCAAGGTCAGAAAATGACATTGCGGGGTGTCATAAATTCTGACCTGAAATATTCCACGCAGTGTACATTTAAATTGAGTCGTGAGCTGAACGCTGTTTTAATAATTTTTGGAGTATAAAAAAAAGCCATGTGCTGGAGGGTACAGTTGGTATCCACTTGCAGAAAAATGTACTGCAGAATGCAGTCCTGCAGGAGCTAGACCTACAGCATTACTATGTGTGTCTGATATGAAATTGAACAAAAAATTAGTGAAGGCCCAGTATTGTTTCTGCGTTTCTGTCACGCATCAGGAAGAAGGGAAATGATTAAGTAATACAAGAGGTTTCTATGGAGCAAGGACTTGAGACTACTAATTTGACTACTGTTCATTGCCGGATATATTGCATGATATCAGATCAAAAACGTCTACGACGTAAAAAAGAGCCAAGTTACTCACGCATAGCCTACATAGCGCTGTCTATAAGTCCTTAATTCCAGCTTGCAAAAACTAGGCCTGCCTTTAAAAGTATTGATATCAATACTAGCTCTATTCCAAAGCAATGCTATCCAAACTTTCCTAAATTATTTAATGCAACTTGGCCCTGTGTTTCTTCATCTTTGCATGTGAAGAGATTGTGCCTCATGGAACAACAAATTATTTCAATTAATGTTTTTAACAGTTGATGAATAATTACACTCCAGAAAGGATATGGTTGTACTTTGTTGGCAAGTTTACTTTAGAAAATGTACAGGTTTTAAAATGTTAACTGCTGCTACAGAATTCTTTACAATTCACAAACAGACATTTATATCAAGAAACGTAATGTACAATAGAGAAAGGGGTGATGAATAAATAAATGCAGATAAAAATGAGTAATATTTTAACCTAGAAAATAGCGTACATATAGCATTTTTACAAACGTATCCAAACATGTTTGTGGGTCAGATGGTGGCAATTGGCAAATAAGTAATAGTACCAATTTTCTTAACATAATAGTATTTATGATATTTGCAAACATAATTTTGTGAACACAAGGATATCTATGCTCTGTAGGACCACACAGGTTTTGATAGAAATCCAAATAAATAAATCAATAAATACATAATAATAATAATAATAATAATAATAATGCATTTTATTCATTCTGTGCTTTTCATAGACCCAAAGCAGTGGATGCAGACAATTGTTCAAACATGCCCTATAGTGTAGTAATTTTTCTGTTTAATTTCTAAGTGCAACACATCTGAATCAGAGTATTTCCACTATAAATTATTTTCATTTTGCAGTTTGATGTGGCACATACAGTTTCATTGACCACATTCTCTTGAGATGGTAAGATGAAGAAACACTGGGCCAAGTTGCATTAAATAATTTAGGAAAGTTTGGATAGCATTGCTTTGGAATAGAGCTGGTTTATTTAGTGTGAGCTACAATAGGCAATATTGTTAGTTGTAACTTTCCCTGCGGGAAATGTTTTGGTACCGGACAGCTAGGTTTAGTTTAGTTTTCTGTAGTGCAATGAATATAGGCTATAAGGCATGTTGATTCGCTTCATAGTAGCCTAGCTTGTATCTGCTTCCTGACTAGAAGCAGACTGACGTTTCTCTGGCAACAGTAACGTTGGCTAATAAGCTGAATTGGACAATGCATATTTCCCAGGAATCTTAGCCAGAAAGAAAACAATAGATGCTACTAAGAAAGTACATACCAGAGATTATTCTTCTTCTTCTTATTGTTATTATTATTATTATAATTAAAAGTGTTTGCAATAAGCTACATTATCTGCAGAGTAGCGTAGACTAGAGCCACATTCGGAGGCTATTGTTGTTTTTCTTTTTAAGCGACTAACCATGAATCAGATATGTTTGGGGAATTGGCGGTTTATAAATCAGATCTCTTGAAGGATTTCAGCTTAAATGAGGGTATCATCAATTCTTAATGTAGGCTATTATTGTAAATTCTTAATTTTCCTAGTAGTTAATTTCATGGTGACATTGTGTTATGTGTGAAAAGGATAAAGTGAACAGAGCTGAAGTGAAGAAATTAATGAATAAAGAAATGTTGGCCGAGGCAAGGGTACATTGAGGTTCGGTTTCCACAGTCAGTCAGTCAGTCATGACCGCAAGAGCAGAGCTTAAGACCCTCCCCAAACCAGACAAGAGCGAGCGTCCGGTTTGGGGAGGGTGTGATATAGTACAAGTGAAACATTGAACAGTTAATATTGGAAACCTCTTTTGCCTTTGCAATAAAAATATGTTAATGTGTTAATGTGAAAATAATAACAGTCTAATAAATGAAAAGTACTTAACAGTTGCACATTGTTTTTGTGGAAAATAAACATGTGCCCTGCTGGGCTCGAACCCACAATCCTCTGTGTGAGAGACAGCACCTCTATCTATTAGGCCACAGTAACTTCTTGGAAAGCATGAAGCCATTAGCTGTATTAACATTAAAAAAACATTAGTATGAAGCGTTTTTATTGGGCGATAAGCTTGGTGAGCAGGTATACGGACCATACCCTCAAAGAATAATTATCCCCATTGGATAACATCGCGATGGAGGCAGGCAGTTTGGCAGGAAAATGGGAAGAAGAAGAAGAAAAACAGCAAAATAACCCAAGTTTGGGGCTTTATTGTGTGGATGTGTGAAGTTGTATCTGAATGCTGTGTAGTTACATGAGGTCAGAACATACAGAAGTTAATGTTTTTAAGGGCTGAGAGTCTATGGTCATTGGTTACTTCTGTAGGAAACCCTGAAAAGTGCCGAACTCTCGGTGCTGTATTGGTATGGGGCATGCCCCACCAAGCCGTAACTTGGCGGATGGCATACCTGCCATCCCAATACTGGGTCATCTCCACACTGAAGGCAGTACAGGTCACTTAGCCTGAATGGCTTAATTGCTTGTCACTGATGAATGATCACCCTGTGACTGTTTTGCATTGTATGTATATTAATTTTAAAAATAGACACGTGCTTATGCAAAATTCATAGTGCAACCAGTTAAAAATGACAGTATGAAAATATATAAAACATGGAAACACCTGTGCACGTATGCAGTTCATCCAGGAATCTCAAAAAAGGTTAGGTTAAAACGGTAATGTAAAATGTAGTACATGAGTAATAGAAAATGGCAGTGGGGATAATAAACGACTATTATTATAAGGAAAAACACTGAGGAATCAATTGCTATGGTTTTGGGGACTAATGAAAGTTTTGCTTTTTTGAGACAGGGGCGTTCCCGCGCTCCCTGGATTTTTTGCAAATCCGATCTTTCAGACAGTTGAAAAAGTCATTTCCATGACACTAGTAAAGTGTTGTTGGCACAATGATTAAATGTAAATGCATGCACAAATAGTCAAGCTAGGTATGTAGCCCTCCAGTACACATGGATCTGATGCATTCTATTTAACCTTACTACATTGATAACGTTCATAAGTTTCTACTTGAAGTGTAACTCAAACCTGCACAATGGCTCACTTAGACCTGGGGGTAGTCCAGTCCTGTATATACTTGCAATCATTTACTTTTTTTATCACTTAAAACTCATGAAGGACTTCTTGACCATAGTAATGGTGTTCCTGTATATTATTGATCGTCTTATCAACATGGTAAACTTTCCACAGAAATGTTGGATGTGAATTGTCAATGGCATTGTCCCCACCAGGAAATGGGGGAAAAAGAGGAGTGGTTTTTTTGGGGGAATTACAGAACACCTAATAGCCACCCATTGAGTATTTTCAGGAGCTCTTTATGTTTCAGAGACATGTACAAAATTGTGTTTAAACAAAACGGAATGGAATGGACACTTCCTTGTGCCAAACCTGTATGTTTTCTGTTTCATTTGGAATCAGGCTAATTTCAGGGTCTGGTAAGCCTATAATGCCTCATAATGTTGGCTACATAATGCTGGCTACATTAAATCAAACTTAAGGAACTAATGAGACCGTTAGCTGAACACATTTCTGGTTGGTCTGTCAGACATGTAGAAGATGACATTTACTTCTCAGTGATTTTTGAATCCGATTTGTTTTGTCTCATTTCTTAACAGTACTGTAACTTTAACAATAGATATCATAGAGTGTCAGGGGGAAACAAAGGCTCAGTCCTCTTTTTTTGTAATGCGATCTGAAGACTGTAGTCTTGGCTGTTAGACCCAATTTTAACTATGCAACCAAATGATAATCAGCATTGATGCAACAGCACACTGGCAGTGGTGTTCTGTGAATATTATGTTGATTCCATCTGAATAACTTCACTGCTTGCATAGACCCCCCCCTTTGATAATTTTATGTTGGTGAAGTATAGTACAAATAATTGGTACAAATGCACAAAGAGAAAAGATATTAAGCAAATTTGGAAGTCTGGCTCTACAGAATAAGCCTGAAGTAAAAAACCTGGGTGTTATTCTTGACTCTGAGTTGGATTTTAAATCACATATCAACAATGTTACAAAGGTTGCCTTTTTTCATTTAAGAAATATTGCAAGAGTTAGACCCTACCTCTCACTGGAAGATGCCAAAAAGTTGACCCATGCCTTTGTATTCTCTCGCCTAGATTATTGCAATGCACTCTTTACTGGATTACCTAAAAAAAACTATTGATAGGCTGCAACTTGTACAAAATGCAGCAGCCAGAATTTTAACAAAAACCAGGAAAAGAGAACACATTACACCAGTTCTAGCCTCATTGCACTGGCTCCCTGTAACATTGAGGATTGATTTTAAAATTATTTTACTTGTTTATAAGGCCCTAAATGGTTTAGCACCTTCATACCTCTGTGATTGCTTATCTAAGTATGTTCCAAACCGTTCCTTTAGATCGTCTAGTGCTGGCTTGCTCAATGCCCCAAAAATGAATTACAAAAAGTATGGTGAAGCAGCTTTCTGTTCTTATGCACCAAAGGTTTGGAACAAACTCCCATTAGAAATAATAACAGCCTCTGTTGATAGTTTTAAGAAACAGCTCAAAACCCATTTTTATGATCTTGCTTTTAATTAATTCAACCTTTTATTTTTTAACACCATTGTTATTATGTTATATTTGTTTTATATGTCTTATACTTGTTTTATGCTTTTTATATCTTAGGATTGTTTTTATCATTATCAATTTATTTTATTACTATTATTATTTTCTTTATCTTTATACATTTTATTTTTACTATTATTATTATTATTTTTAATTTATTTAATTTCTACTATTATCATTATCAATTTTTATTATCTTCTTTTTTTTATCTTATCTTAATACCTGTGTCATTTATTTCTATTGTTGCTCTTATAAAGCACTTTGAGCTGCATTTTATGATATGAAAGGTGCTATATAAATAAAGTTTATTATTATTATTATTAGTACAGCCCAGTTTTTGTTTCAGTGAATCCAAGGCATACTGTCCATAGGGAGGTCACTGGTTTTTATCTAAAGCTACAGTACAACTGTTTATAAATAGTGGAGTCAGTTTGAAGTGTTCCTTTATCTGTTGTTGGCAGCATGTCATTTGCAGTCTTGTTTTTAAAAGCAGAAAACATGTATTAAAAAATTAATATTTCAGGCCTTTGCTTGTTTGGTTTCTGTTCATTTATTTTTCCCGGTAGTTTATTTTTTATTCTGAGCCTAAAAGACATGAATGTAGGGGTAACATATAATCAGTAAATATGGTTTGTAAGAAATCTGTCATGCTTGACGGTTTCACACGTCTTACTCTGCAGATTTGCAGATGTATATGGAAACCAAGGTCAAGAAAAGCAGTCTCAGATGTGTGTTTTTGACAGATGGAGAGAGAATGGGTTCTGTAGCTGCATGCTCTAGGAAATTGACAACAAGACTGTTTAGTGGAAACTTGCCAGTCTGTCTAACCTCTACTGAGGAAAGTGGGCCACCTGGCCAGTTAACAGACAGGTCCTAATGTCCCAAACTGGCACTAGGCATGCACTATACAATGTAGGCTGTTTACTAGCCTAAAGGTAGGACTATAGTGTAAAGGATGAGCATGACTACTCACTCTTTCAGTGACAGTAACCAGCTAGCTGTTTGTTTTCCAGCAGCTCTGGCAACATAAGACGGTTAAGACGGTTGTGTAATAACACGGGTGCTCTGCTCACGTTCTGACAAAGGAAGGATGGGAGTTGTAGTCATACACTCTGAGGTCATTGTTTTGAAGACCGTGTCTTGTTACCGCACTAATTAGAAAACCTGGCTCCTTGCATGTGCAAATTGGATTTTAATCCAGTACGTCTTTGAAATGCTGACAGCTTTAGAAAGGACCGGAACAGATGGGGGTACCTGTGACTTTCTGTCCACAATGCTGACCTATGACTCCACAGGATCTGTTTCATGCCAATGGTTTAGAACAGCTTGATGGATCCAACATCAAAGTAGTTTTTGATTTTTGGAAGAAATTGATATAATTTGGATTGTTTCTCATAGGGAAAAACAGGATAGAATTGGTATAGGCTTTTTGGTTCCATTGATCCTGGAGTTATCACAGATTCGCTCAAAATAATTGTTAAATGTCTCCTTTTTTGTAACATATACTGTTATAATGGTGCAAATTTTCCATTTGAAATTTTGGTCAAATCTTTTCTTTGGTAATCACAATTGGTTACCACTAGAGATAGTGACAAAAATCTCAGAAATTTTTTTTCTTGCTGAACTTAATGTTCAGTGTTTCTGTAGATATGTTTGAACATGGCTGGTTTAAGATAAGCTGTTAAAACCTTATGGAGCAACCATTTCATTCATTTGCTACTTCAGCGCAGAAGCACAGTGCGCTATCTGAAGTGCAGATTGTGATTTTGCTCATTTAGATTTCTCAAGGGTTTTGTTGTGGAGAAATGGAATACTTTCTCCAGGAAAATTACATGCACAGAATGCATTTCAAATATTGGGTTTTCTCACGGGCTTTAGCTCACAAGTAAATGGCGGCCACTGCCATCTTCTATGCCTCAGTGTACTTTATGGGTAAACTGTGATAATAGAGGTGGTGTGCAGAGAGGTAGAATAATATGTAGTGAGCGATGACTATTGCAGACACAGGAGATCAGTGTTGCCGCAGAGAACTGACTATATAACATTATAACAATGTTTTTGCAGATGCATGCCTGTGCATGGACCTTCCTGATGTTTGAGAGAAATTATTTGGGCCAGTCTTGGTGTTTTCTCATATGACCAATTTTGAGATTTCTTGGTAGCTTGGGGATTGAGTAGGGGTTAGATGTTGATATGATATGGAAGGTACAAGATGCATGGTGGCTTTGCTAAAATGCTGACTCATTCTAATGGAATACATTTCTGAGCATCTTTGGATGTGAGATTTAGATTTCAGTGATGAAATCTAAACTCCTCTACACTAATGAAATGCGACTTGGGACTTTTTGCTGCAGCCGGGCCTAAATCTCTGAATGCAAGTAACTGACTGGCTCCATGGCTGCCTGTTACCCGTTGTTGAAAAGCGCATGCGCAAATTGCGAGTGGTAAAAAGCGCATGCGCAAAATTAAAATTTTGCGGTAAAAAGTTGAAAAGTGAATTTCTAACCCTCTGCAGTAAAGTTTTGGCTTTGCTCGCAAACCTATGTAACGAGTGGTTAAAAGCATCAACTTTGTATTTCAATGTTAACCCCATCTTTTATTGTGAAAAAAGTGGCACATAGACTGTCTGGCTGATGGACTGCTATTTCAGCCAATTATGGTGCGAAACGGTCAAAGAAGAAGGCAGTTGCATTATTAGGGGTAGAGGAAGAAGTCGCTGTGAGAAAGATTGGTAGCCTAAGTTATAGCGGTCGTCATTACCGAAGAGAAACGCGGCTGCCATTCACCTGTTAGCCACATACAATTCAGCTGCTACACTGGAATTAGCATAAGTCTGTTAGATAACCTACCGTCGGTCGGGTTGGTGAGAAGTGGACTGTGTAGCCGAGAGAGTTTGGAACGTTTTCCCTCCAGTAGAGTGTGAGTTCCAGTCTGCGGTTTCACAGCTGTTTTTACGGCGGGAGGAGGAGTGGTGGGGTTCGCTACTGTTTTGCTACTCGTCCTTGGCTCCATATCGTGGGGGAAAGGCCTCAGGCATGACTTCTCAGCTGTACTAAACATCTCAGGAAAATAGGGCTGCAACTAACGACTATTTTGATAGTCGATTAATCTATAGATTATTGAAATGAATAATCGACTATTCGGATTATGAATCGCACAATTACTCAATTGCTCTTATTTAGCTATCAGCTTTTAAATTTAGCTTGAGGTTGTTTTAGGCATGTGCTAACTAACAATGAAGACAATAAAGATGAATACTTCATTCAAAAATCCGTCTTTTAATGAACTTTGCTGCTGATACAAAAGATAAATAAAAAAATTTCTGTCAAAATTTAAAACCAAGGACAGGCAAAGTAGCAGCAATAAAATATAACAAAACTACAGAGGTTTTCCCTTAATCAAAGCATATTTCTGGCATCAATACAACATACATTTTTAATTTATAGTGCGGCTGCAGTACAAAAAACTTATTACTGGACTATCATATTAGGCCAACAGTAGTGGTGTAACGGACCGTAGTTGATCCCGATCCCCCCCCCTCACGGTTCGGCACGCATGAAAACCGCGGATTAATTCCAACGTTTTTAACCATCATAGTGTGAACTGTGAAATACAGTTTTACTGCCGCTGTTACTTTTTAAAGTAATAATTCCCTAAATCTTGATGCAGAGTTGCAGTGATTTTATTATTTTAAAAAAGCAGTTGTGTGTTCACGTGAACGGGGAATATTGAAAAAGTGAAGAAGAAAAAAGAAAAAATGCGCAGTGACAGTCATGGCTAGCGGAGGAGCGGAAGAACTTGAGGCCTCCCGCATCATTTAAGTCCAGTTTCACGATAAATGGAAATTTATGGGAGTTATTAGGGCTGTCACTTTTTCCAATAGTCAAGTTCGAACAAGATCAAACAAACCCATAAATCGTTAGAATCAATTTGAATGCAACGCACATTGGGAACGCACGCATAGACAGTAGAATTTATTGCCATTTAGAAAGTATCAAATTCTCCGTTGTTCTCTAAACTTGTGCACTCTACAGCAACACATTCTCCGTAAATGTCGCCATGATGACAATGACGCAACTTTTAAGATTGTAAAGTTAAGGGCACATTTGGAATGTGAACTGGATCGTTGTGAATAATAGGTTATTATTTGCTACTGTATGTTCAACACCATTAACAATTCATTGATCAAGAGAAAATGTGTTTCAAAATAGAATGTTACAGCTAATAACGTGAAGTAACATGGCTTTTAACATTAACATTACCTACTGTAGCTAGCCAGCTAACAAGCTAACTAGCTTACCGAGACGAGTCTTCATCATCCAGAACGTGCCTCCTCTTGAGATGCTCCAGCAAAACTGATGTGCTCCCATGCCAGGCAAGGTCAGCTTCGCAGTTGCAGTTCACAGCCTTTTTGGCCGCGTTAAGAGTGAAATGCGCATGTGCACCTCTCAACAAAGATGAGAAGGAAGCAAGATGTCTCACATCTCTTAGCTACTTCCATCATCCGGAAAAAACGATGTGTTTAATTCAACTCCACAGCGTGAAAAACACACGCGATGACGTCACCAACGAATCGACAATTAAATTCGTTGGCAACTAATTTGGTCATCGATTTTCGTCGACTACGTCGATTATTCATTGCACCTCTACCGGAAAATAAGGTGAACTGTAAGAGTGACAGTGTTATGTTCAGTGTTCTTGGGGCCTGTACATTCAGGGAATCAAACTGGAATACATTTATCACGAGCAATGCGAGTTTATGTGTGACTGTAAATTTTAAAAACTGCATTGACTGTTGGAACCGGAATGTTTGAATTGAATGGTGAAAAGCAGGGGGTGTAGTGGAGGGGGGCGCGGAGGAGCGACGGTAAACATTTTTTTTTAAAATTTGGTCACATTCAAAATAAGCCATGAGAATAAAATGAGGTGTGTAAACCATATATAGCCTAAATGGGAATCGGTGCAGCAGCATAGTCGGCAGATGTATATAGCCCCCTGCAGGTTTATAGAATGGAATATTCCATAATTTTCCTGACCTACACATGCCCAAACGCTTGGCAGGATAATTTCAGACAAGTAAGCTAACATCTAGGTTGGTAATCTCCAACGTTAGAAAATAAAACTGTACTGTTGACTGATAATGTTGTGGTCTTGGCTCTTTCAATGCAGTCGATTTATTTAACAAAACAAAACATAAGATAACTAATAACATGAGCGTTAGTCACTCAGCCCGCTGAAGTGATATCAATGTAATGTTAACTTTAGAGAAAATTATCTAGCTAGCTAACGTTAGTCAACATATCATCAGTTGTGTTAGCTAGCTAGGTACTTTGCATTGTTTTGGCTAGACAGATGTGTAGGCTAGCTTTCCATTCAGTTCCTCCTTACAAACAGCGATTTATAAGTCATCATCAGAAAGACTGGTCTCCGAGCACGGAAAACACACGAAAGCGCTCCCTCACTTCTAAAAATAGCACTACAACACAGAGACATTTTTTTATTCTTTTTTTTACTCGCTGCTAACGGGTGGTAGTGGCGCTTTATTTTGAGGTCATTTAAGAATCGGTGTGTTGCTTTTCTGCTAAAGAAAAGGGCTTTGTCCTACTTCTCATTTATGGACTGACTAAAAAAGGGAAGAAAAAATATTTCTTACTGAGAAAATTGTAATAACTATTAAAAGTCACTAAAAGTGCTTCGTCACTGAAGTGGGTTATTTCTCTCATACAACTGGCGTATAAATTAAAACAAATTCCCTATTTGCTGGCGAGATTTTCCTTATCAGTTTAGAATCAGAATTTTGTGAACACAAGGATATCTATGCTCTGTAGGACCACACAGGTTTTGACAGAAATCCAAATAAATAAATCAATAAATACATAATAATAATAATAATAAATTTTATTAATTCTGTGCTTTTCATAGACCCAAAGCAGTGGATGCAGACAATTGTTCAAACATGCCCTATAGTGTAGTAATATTTCTGTTTAATTTCTAAGTGCAACACATCTGAATCAGAGTATTTCCACTATAAATTATTTTCATTTTGCAGTTTGATGTGGCACATACAGTTTCATTGACCACATTCTCTTGAGATGGTAAGATGAAGAAACACAGGGCCAAGTTGTATTAAATAATTTAGGAAAGTTTGGATAGCATTGCTTTGGAATAGAGCTAGTTTATTTAGTGTGAGCTACAATAGGCAATATTGTTAGTTGTAACTTGGCCACATTTTGATATCAATACTTTTAAAGGCAGGCCTAGTTTTTGCAAGTTGGAATTAAGTACTTATATACAGCGCTATGTAGGCTATGCGTGAGTAACTTGGCTTTTTTTTATGTCGTAGATGTTTTTGATCTGATATCACTTCTTTTTTATAGCTAACTAATGATGAATAATGCATGAAGATAAACATGGAGAGAGACATGCATTCCAAAGAAATGCATGCAGACATTCGCGTAACCATAGCGCCCTCTATTGACAAGAATGAAAACCGTTATCCTATTACAGACAGCACACAATTACATTAAAAGAGTTTGTAGATGAGCAGTATTTAATGTGTAATGAAATATACAGTACCAGTCAAAAGTTTGGACACACCTACTCATAGAAGGTTTTTTCCCGTTATTTTTACTGTTTTCCACATTTTGGAATAGTAAAGACATCAAAACTATGAGATAACACAAATTAAATTATGCAAAGACCAAAAAAGTATTAAACAAATTTTAAAAAAGTCATATATTTTAGATTCTTCAAAGTAGCCACCCTTGATAACGGCCTTGCACATTATTGCCATTCTCTCAAACAACTTCTGTGGTAAACAGGTATTCCACAGGTAAACAGGTGATGCCATCATGACTATAAAAAAGGATATCAAAAGACTTCTGATATCTTATTTCCAGGTACTCTTACAAGCGATACTATAACCTCTACATTTGAATGGATCTCTATGGGAATTGGGGGGTGGGACTAGATTTAGCTTTAAATTACACTGGAACAGTGTGGAACACATGGTTGGCTAAATGGATCTAAGTCATCAAGGGTCTGACTTTTGACTGGTACTGTACAATGAACAGCACCACCTGAGCTATGGATCATGAAGAAGCATGTACGCAAACACATTCTAGCTGAAAGACATACAGCCTAAATAGCTAGTACAGCCTAAATAGTTTGCATCAGTAAAATATGGAAATACAGTTTTAAAATAGGGCTATTAGTCTTCTATAGAAAATGAAATACATTTCACGTTAGGCTATTCAACACTGGATTGCTGGATGCATAGCTCCAACCTTCCACGTGTGGGCTACGAGCTAGCGAGCGAGTTGGTGAGTTCATAACATAGACTGTACAGGTTCATAAGCACAGCAGAATTCCTTTGCAGGTTTTTTTCCGGTAGTGTAGAACGTTACCTGCGGGAAATGTTTTGGTACCGGACAGCTAGGTTTAGTTTAGTTTTCTGTAGTGCAATGAGTGTAGGCTATAAGGCATGTTGATTCGCTTCGTAGTAGCCTAGCTTGTATCTGCTTCTTGACTAGAAGCAGACTGACGTTTCTCTGGCAACAATAACATTGGCTAACAAGCTTAAGTGGACAGGGCATATTTCCCAGGAATCTTAGCCAGAAAGAAAACAATAGGTACTACTAAGAAAGTACATACCAGAGATGATTCTTCTTCTTCTTCTTCTTCTTCTTCTTCTTCTTCAGTGTTTGCAGTAAGCTACATTATCTGCAGAGTAGCGTAGACTAGAGCCACATTCGGAGGCTATAGTTTTTTTTTTTTTTTTAAAGTGACTAAACATGAATCAGATATGTTTGGGGAATTGGCGGTTTATAAATCCGATCTTTTAAAGGATTGCAGCTTAAAGGAGGCTATCATAAATTCTTAATGTAGGCTATTATCGTAAATTCTTCATTTTTCTAGTAGTTAATTTTATGGTGACATTGTGTTATGTGTGAAAAGGATAAAGTGAACAGAGCTGAAGTGAAGAAATTAATGAGTAATGAAATGTTGGCCGAGGCAAGGGTACGTTGAGGTTCGGTTTCCACAGTCAGTCAGTCATGACCGCAAGAGCAGAGCGTAACACCCTCCCCAAAAAAGACAAGAGCGAGCGTCCAGTTTGGGGAGGGTGTGATTATAGTACGTGAAATACAAGTGAAACATTGAACAGTTAATATTGGAAACCTCTTTTGCCTTTGCAATAAAAATACGTTAATGTGAAAATAACAGTCTAAGAAATGAAAAGTACTTACCAGTTGCACATTATTTTTGTGGAAAATAAGCATGTTCCCTGCTTGGCTCGAACCCACAATCCTCTGTGAGAGAGACGGCAACTCTGACCATTAGGTCACAGTAGCTTCTTGGAAAGCATGAAGCCATTAGCTATATTAACATTAAAAAACATTAGTATAAACCCTTTTTATTGGGCGATAAGCTTGATGAGCAGGTATACGGACCATACCCTCAAAGAATAATTCTCCCTATTGGATAACATCGTGACGGAGGCAGGCAGTTTGGCAGGAAAAATAGGAAGAAGAAGGAGAAAAACGGCAAAATAACCCAAGTTTGGGGCTTTATTGTGTGGATGTGTGAAGTTGTATCTGAATGCTGTGTGGTTACATGAGGTCAGAACATACAGAAGTTAATGTTTTTAAGGGCTGAGAGTCTATGGTTATTGTGGTTACTTCTGTAGGAAACCCTGAAAAGTGCCAAACTCTCGGTGCTGTATAGGTATGGGGCATGCCCCGCCAAGCTGTAACTTGCCTGCCATCCCAATATGTTTTTCAATTTTATATTGGTTATCAGAATAGCACTTTTCTTTTCTGTCAGAACAGTAAAAAAGAAAAGGAGAGAATATTATTTATTTTTTTTTTATTTTTTTTTTTGCTCCAAAAATTTTTATCTTTCGTGTATGAGTATTTGTCAGAGTCATACAGTTGTTCTTCTGGACGTGATTACTTGTCTTGGTTTTTATCTTTACATAATGATAATACTTACCTTAAATCTTCTAACCACCCTTTAAGCTGTAGTATTCTCCCTGGAGTAGGGGCGCCTCTCTTGCAGTTGCAGGGTGTTATGGTGAGGGGGGTACAAGGTAGGTAATTCCACATGCACATACGTGACATACTGCCCACGCCTGTGTACCACACCCTTCAGGTTAGCACCGTGACATTCAGAAACCCTGAAGCCCAATCCACTTCACCCATTCTTTTTCATTAGATGATTCTGTATTCAGAATAAACATGAAAATGCATAGGGAAGGACAGGGGTGACAGTATAAAATAATTTTTAAAAAGCACCAACTATATAAGTGTGGCCAGTGTTTTAAGTCAATAGGTCCTCCCAGTCCTTCAGAATTGATTTCTGAAGAATATAGACTTGCCTGTGTAAGTCCAAGAGTTTGGATGTCATCTCTGAAAAGGAGCAAACCTGAGCACACAAGGACATCCAGAGCGAACAACCGAAAAAAAAGCCTTTACAACATACACTACTCACAAAAAGTTAGGGATATTTGGCTTTCGGGTGAAATTTATGGAAAATGTAAGTTCACGCTACAGTGATATTATACGTATCATGAAAGTAGGGCATTTAAGTAGAAGCATGCAATGGTGATTTCCTCATCTCAAACAATTTATTGAAACAAAAGCCAACAACAGTGGTGGGTATACCACAACAAAAATGTCAATGTCTCAATAACTTGTCATGTGCCCTTGAGCATCAATTACAGCTTGACAACGACGTCTCATGCTGTTCACAAGTCGACTTATTGTCTGCTGAGGCATGGCATCCCACTCTTCTTGAAGGGCGGCCCTCAGGTCATTGAGGTTCTGGGGTACAGAGTTACGAGCCTCTACACGGTGAGTCAGCTGATCCCATAGGTTTTCTATGGGATTCAGGTCTGGAGAAAGTGCAGGCCACTCCATTTGAGGTACCCCAGTCTCCAGCAGCCTTTCCCTAATGATGCGACCTCGATGAGCTGGAGCATTGTCGTCCATGAAGATGAAATTAGGCCTGTGTTGTTCATGCAGGGGCACAATGACTGGATTAATGTTATTCAGGTAGTATGGGCTTGTCACTGTACCATTCACAAAGTGTAGGGCAGTTCTGTATTGACTAGACACACCTGCCCACACTGTAACACCGCCACCACCAAAGGGTCGTCTGGTGACAACAGTGGCTGATGCATAGCGCTCTCCTTGACGTCTCCAACATCGTTGGCGGCCATCATTTCTGCTCAACGTGAATCGACTTTCATCAGAGAACAGCACTGAGGCCCACTGGTCCCTCGTCCAGCGTAAATGCTCCCTGGCCCATGCAAGACGATGACGCCTGTGCCTGGTGGTGTGGTCAGGTACCCTTGCAGGTCGTCTAGCACGCAGACCACGCTGATGTAAACGGTTTCGAATGGTCTGACGTGACACTTGGGTGCCTCTCACCTCCCTTAAATGTGCCTGGAGTTGAGTGGCATTCATCATCCGGTTCCGCAGGGCACTGTTCACAATGAAGCGGTCATCAGTGTGGGATGTGGCCAAAGGACGTCCACTTCTATGCCTTTCTGTGACTCTTCCAGTCTCTCTGTATCTCTGTTGCAACCTGCTGATGACACTCTGTGACACTCTAAGCTCAGTGGCCACTTCCCTCTGAGAACATCCTGTTTGAAGCCTCGCAATGGCGAGGTACTGTTGATCAATTGTTAGGTGTCCTCTTGGTCTCATGATGTCAAAATGTGAACAGCATGATGAAGAGGACTGTTTAAATACCAATTCTAATTGAACCAGGAAATTTATTGGTCAATTCATGGATCAAACACCTGTTGTGAATTTTGCCGTTCAGCTCCTTGTTAGAGAACAGCAAGTTGTGCAAAAAGTACTGAAACATTGAATAGTTGGACATGTGCATTCAAAAGTTTAGAGAAGGTCAAATTAATTTCACCTGTAAAGGTTATAGTGCATTTTAGGTTCATCCTGAAATTTCACCCGAAAGCCGAATATCCCTAACTTTTTGTGAGTAGTGTAATTAGAACAGAGCATTCCCAGAACATGAAACACCAAAATACCCCTGAAACAAAACAAAATTCTTTCTTCTGGCTCCTGTGTCCAATTTAATGAAATTTTGTAAGCAAGTGAGCAGAGTCCTGTAGAAGGATCTATATTAATGGTAGTTATGTACATCAGTGGTTCTCAACCCTGGTCCTGGGGACCCCCTGTGTATGCTGGTTTTCGTTCCAACCACAATTGCAATACCAGAATTTTAACAAGCTGTTATTTTTTCTTAATTAGGTGTTTTTATTGTATAGAGAGAACACTTTAAACTCTTTACTCTCTTAAGCCACGTTATGTTAGCAATAGCTATGCATGCTTTGAAGAAAAAAAATTCCATGTTCGTTATGCTTATTGTGTTATATTGCAAACAATTACAAAGAAGAGGTAAGAACTCAGGTGAATAGGCTCCTAATTAGGTAATTGAACACAAGTTTAAGTTCCTTCATAATTTTTTCCTTAAACTTGTTAACACAATGCAGGTTTGGCTCGTTATCATTTGCTTTGTCTTTGAATTCTTCATTATTTACCAAACGGTTAGTTTTAGTGGCCATGTGTCCACAATTTCACCAATTATGAGCCAATTGATTCACCTCAGTCTTTAATTTGATCAGTTAAAACATTTTTTACCTCCTTTTAATTGTTTACAATACAGCACAATGTGAATATTGGACTTCTATTCTTCATGGCATGCTTAGCTATTACTAACATAATGTGGCTTAAGAATGTAAATAATCCCTCTAAACATTAAAAACACCTAATTAAGAAAAATTAACAGCTTGTTAAAATTCAAGTATTGCAATTGTGGTTGGAACGAAAACCAGCATTCACAGGGGGTCCCCAGGAACAGGGTTGATAACCACTGATGTACATGAAGGTACCCTCGATTTGGTTACTTGGAAAAACGCAATATTTGAAGGCAAATTTCAGGTGACACTAAAGATGCCTTGCTCCATTTTTAGAGACAAGCATTCGAGAAAAAAAAAAAAAAAGACAATACTTCAGATTCTACTGGAATAGTTTTTGTCCAAGTAAGAATATAATAGAACGGGGACAGAGTATCCTCTACCTTTGTTTCCTCGCTTCCGAACACGTGGTTTGACAGGAATGAAATGCCTGGAGATAGGGAATGAGGTGGTGGCTACTAGCACCTGCATCTTTAAAGGCCACACTCAGTTTTATTTTGCTGAGTCACAGGGAGTCAAGGGGATATTGCATGTGTATTAAGTTACATGAGACGTACATAACAAGTCTGGAGTATTCCGCAGGAACTGTTACTGTTATTGGTACTCATACCATTAAACAATAGCGGTGCACCGCCACTCCAGGAATCTTACTGCCGCTACTGTATTATATAGTAGCCTGACAGTACACTACAGCATGCGTATACTCCTATTAGATACTAACGGCAGGGCTAAACCTGGAGCGTATGTAACACGTGTGTAGCCCGTGAAAATGGTCTTGTGCGTTCTCTTCTAGCTGCTACACCAGTTGGTGTGTTGCGGTGTGACTATTTGATGCTTGTTTCTTCCCTCTAAAACACCGTTGATACCTTACCAGTATCAAACCTCCCTAGTTTAAACTGATCATTGGTCTCAACCTGTTTTCATTAATTATTATTTGATTAACAAGTGTGCCAAAGATTTGACTGTTCCTTTGCCAGGTAAACACACATCATGCCAGGGAGATTAAATGATAAATTAATTTTGGAAAAATCTGTAAACGCCTAACGAAAAAGATACACAACTTTGTTAAGTACCGTATTAGCTTTCAGCCTTGTGCATTGCCATAAATATTCTCAGAGTGCGAGTACGGAGAATGAAGAGTATGTGTCCACAATTTAAAGGGATTGCCAACTCTGCTGAAAAAGTGGTTTTCTTTATTTGACATTATTCCTCGTTATTAAAATAATCATCCACCAAGATTTCAGCCTTTAAAAACGTCTAGAGCTGTCTGTGTCACCAGCTGTAAATCGCTGTTTTCACAGTCTTAATATCTGCCATCATATTAGCAAACTGCCAAGGCACAAACACAGGTAGGTTTTAAAGGGAATGGGAGGTGACACTCTGATTGGTTTATTGCATGTTACACCCAAGACACATCTATAATTAATGAAGAGGCTAAGTTCAGCCCATTTGAACCTTGCACCTTACTTTGGGTTCAAAATATAGCAAAAGAGTTGGACATGCCCTAAATGCACTTGCGCCATGCATTTTAGACCATGCGTTAAATCGTCAAGATAGAGCCCTGTTTTTCATATGTAGCTCTCAGTATTTCATTACAAACAAAATACTTTTTTTTTCTTTTTTGCATTTTTGCATTTTTCCAAGATTTCTTTACATTTGTGCCACTTTATTTTGACCTAAATTAAAATTTTAATTCATTACCATAAAATGAACTAATCTAAGTTAGTATTGTAAATGGTACAACTTGTCTTGTTTGATTTGAGCAATTTTTTTTTCTGTGATGCTCACTCCTTGCGTTATAAAGCCTTAAATAGAACACCCCCTAAGTAGGTGAGGATTGACCAAATTTTGCATCTGGACGAAGGGGTTAGCCTCATATTCATTTCAAATCCAATGTGCTGGAGTACAGAGCCAAAACAACAAAAATTGTGTCACTGTCCAAATACTTACAGACTGCACTGTATGTATTACATTTCACTAATCTTCCATCTTCCAATCTTCCATCTTGATGCACACGCACCGATGACCTTACGGTTATCCTTTATCACTGGCACGCTTCATGCACCACTGTTTCACTAGCTCCAGCTAGTTTCAAACCTCTCTCCATGTTAGTTTCTTTGTTCTCCTTGAACATGTCTCCGAGGCACACACTAGCAAAGCTGCGCAATCTCCACACGCAGGAGAACATACAAACCTGGCGCACCCAACATTAACACACACACACACACACACACACACACACACACACACACACACACACACACACACACACACACACACACACATATGCACTCGCACATACAGTTGAAGTCAAATGTTTACATACACCTTAGCCAAATCCATTTAAACTCAGTTTTTCACAATTCCTGACATTTAACCCAAGTAAACATTCCCTGTCTTAGGTCAGTTAGGATCACAACTTTATTTTAAGAATGTGAAATGTCAGAATAATAGTAGAGAGAATGATTTATTTCAGCTTTTATTTCTTTCATCACATTCCTAGTGGGTTAGAAGTTTACATACACTCTGTTAGTATTTGGTAGCATTGCCTTTAAATTGTTTAATTCCACAAGCTTCTCTCAATAAGTTGCTGGAATTTTGGCCCATTCTTCCTGACAGAACTGGTGTAACTGAGTCAGGTTTGTAGGCCTCCTGGCTCAGTTCTGCCCACAAATTTTTGATTGGACTGAGGTCAGGACTTTGTGATGGCCACTCCAATACCTTGACTTTGTTGTCCTTTGTTGAAGTATGCTTTGGGTCATTGTCCATTTGGAAGATCCATTTGCGACCAAGCTTTAACTTCCTGGCTGATGTGTTGAGATGTTGCTTGAATACTGTATATATCCACATCTGATTTATTTTGATTTTCCCATGATGTCAAGCAAAGAGGCACTGAGTTTGAAGGTAGGCCTTAAAATACATCCAGAGTACACCTCCAATTGACTCAAATAATGTCAATTAGCCTATCGGAATTTTCTAAAAGCCATGACATAATTTCCTAGAATTTTCCAAGCTGTTTAAAGGCACAGTCAACTTAGTGTATGTAAACTTCTGACCCACTGGGATTGTGATATAGTGAATTAAAATGAAATAATCTGTCTGTAAACAATTGTTGAAAATATTACTTGTGTCATGCAGAAAGTAGATGTCCTAACTGACTTGCCAACAACTAGTATGCTAACATGAAATCTGTGGAGTGGTTAAAAATTAGTTTTAATGACTTCAACCTAGTTGGTTCAACTGTAGGTTGTTGCACATTATAGTAGTGAATTGTGCTTTGCCCTTTTTGGTACTTTGTGTTCAATAAACTTCATTATATTTTCCGAGATTGTCTGTATGAATGTAACTCTTGTGTTGAATTGAGCAAGTCACTGCTAATCAAAATTATTTTCCCGGCAAACCCGACCTGAATTCTTTACATATAACTCAACCCGTAGGCTCTTATACGCAACGGAGAAAGTCGGGAAGGTCTCATTTTTTAAGTTACAGTTAAAGTCTGTTCATACATTGGCAATTTAAAGCGATTCATTCATGTAAAAAACTTACATATAGCCCCTTTAAGATTAACTATTTATGTGTAATTTGAATGATAAATTTGATTATTAATTGAAGTTGTCAATTTATAGTTAGTATATTCTCTATTGAGAATAATATATAAAACATTATGAAACTGATTTATTATCCTTAAATTACACCACCGTTTGTAGAAGGATCAAGGATGGTATTGCCATATTGACTGTATAGAACAACATACTAAAAATTGAGCTAAATTTTAAAAAGTACTTTTGAGAATTAGATTATTAATTTGAATTCTCAATTAATTAATGCAAATAATTAATTCCAAGTATTCAAGCATGACCAATGTTGTAGAGCAAGTCCTTTGTGATTACAATGAGACAGAAATATTGTTTTTACCGTTTACGATTGATAGTAGAGGTGCGTAGGCCAAAAACAGTGAAAGTGACACATATTTATATTTTCTTGATGATCGTTTGTGCTTTTTCTCTCAAAAGTATAACAATTACTCCATGGTTACATCATGGGTGTCAAATAGCTGAGAGGTCAAGGTTAAAAAAAGGTCAATTTCCCCCTGGAATCACCCTCTTGTATTGTAGCCTAAAGCAAATGCTCTGTCACGCTAATAGGAAAAGTTCACTTCTCAGTTTCCACTCCTTTAGAACAAATCCCACCCTCCTCTGTAACTGTCCACTGAGTGCCCCCCCCCCCCGCCCACTTCAGTTACATGACACTGTGAACCAGCCCAGAAATGGGTGTTCATAATGGAAGTATTAAGTATTATGTTTGTTTTGAGCAGAATCTCCATTGAGCAGGTATTATGCTTTCATTAACCTTTGAGAAGATGTGTAGAGCTGATGACTCACCACTGCTTCAGAAAGGTGTTTTTTCTCTTACGGTAATCTAATGACTGAGTGTTTCAGGAACAGCC